>OY744545.1:25639457-25829457 GCA_963556195.1 Sepiola atlantica
ACATGAAAAGGCGGTAGGTCAGTAATTGGGTGAGGAGGTTAAATGTTCTAACGTTTGATATGGTCAGAATTAAATGACTTGCAGAGTCTAAGTTTTGAAAGGTTGTATGTTTTGATCTTTGTGACGGTTGTCGATTTATAATTATTGTTGATTGACCACTTATCGAGGCCTAGAGCCACTCGAGGATAACAGTTAATGAGATGATGAACTATCAACGGTATAAAGTTATTAGGCGGTTTATGACAAGTATTTGTTGGCATACGATTTGAAGACGACCATATTGTAACCTGCAGGGAAGCAGACGAGAACCCCTTGCAAACCACTCTGTGCATGGAAATTAATCCTGACACTAGACATATGATGGAAGAAAGGACATCTTTTTCCATTATGGTAGGAAAACAAGTTCTTGCTATTAATTGCTTACAACAAACCCCCAGAGATTAGAGTTCAGTCGAGCACCTTCCATGGAAGTAACTCTAGAGGAGAGAGAAAAAGAGGGATCACCAACCGCTTTTCTGTGAGAAAGAGACTGAAGGGAAAAAAGAAATGGCCCTCAATTATTTTGTGGCACGTGATCATAATTTTGATTTCCACTTTGATAAAGTCCTTAGCTTAAGAAACGGATGAAACAATTTAGAATGATTTTGATTTGATTTGTTTCTTTATTGTTGTAGATATCTACATTCCTATTTATCAATCACAACACTCACACACACACACACACACACATATATATATATATATATATATATATATATATATATATATATATATATATATATATATGTGTGTGTTATGATAAGCAAATGATAATAAATATAGTAATACAAGTCCTTATATATATATAGAGAGAGAGATAGATAGAGAGAGAGAGAGACAGATAGATAGATAGATAGATAGATAGATAGATAGATAGATAGATAGATAGATAGATAGATAGATAGATAGATAGATAGATACTATTTTTAATTCGGTGAAGTTACGAAGAAAGTGGGTTAAAAACTCAAAAGCTGAAAAGTAATTTATTAACATTTAAATCATAGTCAATAAACATTATTCACTTATTATATATATATATATATATATATATATATACACACGCATATATATATATATATATATATATATATATATATATATATATATATGCGTGTGTGTGTTTATGTATGTGTGAATTCAAAGATTTATGAAAAAATACATTTAAATCAAGTTTCGACAATAAAAATTACAGAATACATTAATTTTACTTACATTTCCAGAGAGATATTAATAAATGGGTCGGCAGAAATAACATATTTTAACGGAAAGAATCTCTTATTAAAATGTCTGTTGAAACGTGCGTAAAATTAAAGTTCTCCGTCACTTTTCATTTCGAAACATGATTTAAATGTTATTAACATATTTGAATACATATTATTAAGCTCTATTTTCTGCATAATGAATAGTGAGCTTCTCTATGAAAAATTGTCAATTTATTCGTATAGTTGACTCTAAACAAGTTTTCCTCATACGTATTGAACTGTAACTATATTAAATTCGTTTTATAGTATATATATATATATGTATGCTTGTATATATATATATATATATATATATATATATATATATGTTGTGTGTGTGTGTGTGTGTATGTTCTCATATTCAGATTGACATTCGTTTATATATATATATATATATATATATATATATATATATATTTATATATACCACTTCTATGTTCTTTAATATTATGAATATTCATAATCTCCTTTTAAAGAATATATAGATTGAAACACGTTCATGCGTATGTATATTTATATATATATATATATATATATATATATATATATATATATATATATATATTCTACAAGTAATGAAAACATATATTGAAACTCTGTAAAAGTATGTATATCGTCTATATTCTTTAATACGATATATATATTCTTTCATTAAAAATATATATATTTATTTGCTCCGAGAGTTTTCATGATACCACATGAAGTAATTTTATTATTAGCTTGTAAATCTGCTACCAGGGCCGCCACGCTCGTTGGTTGCAACATTAAGGCGCCAAATTTTCTGCAGCCGAGTGTTTTCTTTTTGTTTGTTTGTTTGTTTGGGGGGCTGGTATACTCACACCTGTTGATTTTCATAAACCCGACTCTATTTTAGCTCTGATGTCCGCTTCCCTTGGCGGGCACGCACCTGATTAGCATAAATTGTTAACATTTTCAGTGTAAGCTGACAGGTGCGACCTGTATTATTATTTTTGTATCGGGCTTTATCATACACAAATTAATAAAAACATTGTTTTAAGAATTATTAGTCGTATTATTTTCTTTCTTTTTTCTTTTTACTTTTGATTGTACCTTTATTTATTAAATGCATTCACCAAGGAGGGTTCCAGCCTGGCGCAGGTGTAAAACGAAAATAAAACAATATCAGATTGACTAGTGACGTGCAAAAGTCTGATGATGCTCTTGTCCAACTTTTGATTGTATGCCCTAAAGACTCAAGTATAAATCCTAGTGCTGTAACACTTAGTTATTTTTTAATTATTGTCGGAGATACATTCTACCCAAGGACATTGGAACTGATAAATAATATGTGTTTTCTCTACTGTGTTTCGGGCTTGAACTGAGTTAGTGTTAGCTACAAACTTTAATGCAGCATGCATCTCTCCGAGACTACTTCAATTTGCCAACACCTAAAAAAACACGACTGCCTCCTTTCTCAATATAGACACATTTTTTTTAATAACAGAAGAACAATGCCCCACGATAATGATATACAAAAAGTAAAATTCAAGAAGCCATTTACATTAAAACTTGATACGCTACAATTAATTATATTAATTACAAAACCAGTCAGACATTTTTTAAAGCGCCTGGCGTAGTAAATAACATTAACAATTCTTAGCCGTTATAAAAAATCTTTTGAATTTTCTATGCGCATTGTGTATAATCACGTTCGCATGCAACACCTCATCACTATAGACCCTCATCACTATAGACCCTCATCACTATAGACCCTCATTATAAAGTCTTAAATTACTAACCGTTAAAAATAAACAGTAAAAGACATAATTGTAAATACACCAAGACTGATGACGATTTGATAAATGAAATCGAAAGTACTCACAAGAAAAGAAATTAAAAATGGAACAAGAAACCCAAGGTACGTATGTAGACCAATTTGAAGGAAATACTAAATGAACTATTCGGAAAATTAAGAAAATTAGAAAAGTCTCATCAAACAAAAAATACTCTGTGTCATGTAATAATATTTGCCTGAATTAAAACATGCTGCCTAAATACACACACACACACACACACATATATATATATATATATATATTCCATGTATCTACATAAAATTTTATAAGGAGATATACTTTTTTATGTATCAATTTTCAGTATTTACTTCAACAGTGCTCGATACTAAGTAGAGCTAGGTAGTAAGCTAGATATATATATAATGGTTGTTGAAATCAATATAATTTGCATATTGTTCCAAGAATTCTAAACCAACGAACATTCAGTGTACGATCGTTTCCAAGACTTTTTGGAAATATTTTATTGTTCATTATTTGTCGTTGTTCTTTGACAATACCAGAACGTTACTTCGTTAACGCCTTTTATAACATCGTGTACAGAAGTTTTATGAAGAAAAGCATCAGATTTCAGTTCAAAGGATTCATTCCGACTGTTATGATTATTCAGAGCAGAAGAAGGACAGCGAATTGATTTATCGATAAAAACATTCAAAACATTCAGAGTATTCACGTTAAATTGAGGGAGAGACAAATTACATAGTTGTAAAAAATACATTAGTGAACATTCTTCAATAAAAATAGGATAGAAAAGTGAATAAAGGTAAACTCTATTAGGAGTGATGAGATAATTTGTCCAAATTATATATATATATATATATATATATATATATATATATATATATATATATATATAATGGTAATAATCCAGGTAAAAACATCCACAGGGTAGTAATTCAAATAATTTCAACCGGGTTTATAAAAAGTGCTCAATATCAAATAGAGCTTTATATATGATTATTTTTATTTACACAGACATGTACAAAATCTTCGACACTGGCATGTCGATGTTATCGATCAACAGTTATTATAAACTGAGATCTCATCAGGCAGAGTTAGAATCCGATCTTAACCTCAGATCATATTTGGAGAGAATGAAGTGGGGAGAAAAAGAAGAAGAAGAAAAGAAATTTAGAATTTCAAAATTTAGGGAGTCACGTTATTTAGGGCCGTTAAAATTTAAAAAGTTAAAAACTAAAATCTAAAATCAAACAAAACAAATGAATAAATGAAATAAAATAAAATAAAGTGGAAAGAGAGACATATAATGAAGAGAGTAGATAGGTACATAGACAGATAGAGAAGTTAAAACGTCTGTTGATTCAAACCGAGAGAGGAAAGAGGTGGAGGAGGAAAGAGACATGCAAGGTAATATGTAAAAAAATCGACAGTTATTATAAACTCAAGACGCATAGGCGAATTTTCAAGTCAGCTGTAATATAAGTGTGTATGCGTGCGTGTGTGCCCCTAGATCAGCCGTGATGGGGAAGGGGGATAAAGGGTTGTTAATCAAATGTGTTACTAATTCTGAATTTATAGTTTAAATTTTTTTTGTCTAGAGTTTACCAACTTATCATTAATAAATTAATAAACTGAACAAATATTTTAGTAAATTAGTTAAGTTTAACAGAGTTATTAATAATAATAATAATAATAATAATAATAATAATAATAATAATAATAATAATAATAATAATAATGGACACCAATAATGATTGAAATGATATAAAATGATAATAATAGTGATAATGTTAATAAAAGATAATAACAGTGATAATTTAATTTAATTTGAAAGTACAAAAATGTCGATATTATTAATTATTAATAGTAATAATAATAATAATAATAATGATGATGATGATGATGATGATGATGATGATGATGATGATGATGATGATGATGATGATGATGATGATGATGATGATGATGATGATGATGATGATGATGATGATGATGATAATAATAATAATAATAATAATAATAATAATAATAATAATAATAATAATAATAATAATAATAATAATAATAATAATAATAATAATAGCGGTCAGCAATAATTAAGAATTAATAAAAAAAATAATGGTCGGGAAAAAATATAGAATAATTCAGAAATATTGGAAATACTAGTAGGTAATAATAATAATAATAATAATAATAATAATAATAATAATAATAATAATAATAATAATAATAATAATAATAAAAATATAGAAGTAGGTAGCAATATAATGGTTGTAGATATGGTAATATAAGTCAGTGGTTGCAATAATGCTGATCATGTTAAAATAATGATAATAGTAGTTATACTAACAGCAACAATCGCAATAGTATCAATAGTCATAATGATATTAAAAATAATAAATAATCATAAAACAATGCAAATAGTTGTATTAGTGATAATAATAATAATGGAGGTATCAACATTGTTACTAAACCACATAATGACAATGGAAGTAAAAGTCAGGTAACGGTAACCATGCAAATATCAACATTATTAATATTATTATTAACAATAATAGTAAAATGGTAATATTGCTAATGCCACTGATACATATAGTGATAATTATGATAATAATAGCGAACGGAGCATTAAAATTAATAATAATAATAATAATCTCGATAACAGTACAGAAATGACAAATAATTAAATGTCTGATAATTAAATTTAAAATATTAATAATGATAATGATAATCAATAATGATAATTTAAAATAGTAAGCAATAGATGGACAAAAATATATGGGAATATTAGAGGGTAAAGAAAAACAGAGGATGACAGTTAATATTAATCATAGTAGTAGTAAATATGATAATAGAGATAAAAAAATAAAATATTCAATAATAGGGAAATTTTCTGTTGTGATAATACTAATAATATTAATGATAGTAGAAATAATAGTGATAGCTATAATAATGGTAACAATGGTGACCACGATAATTTTCATAATTTTACTAATGATAATAATGATAATAAAAATAGTAGTAGTATTATAAATAATAATAATAAAAAATAATAAAATTAATTATAAAATTAATATATAAGACTGTTAATAATAGTAGAGGTGGTTATTCAAATAATAGATATAATGATGGTTATAAGAAGTGATTATAGTAAAAACTGTAAAAGTAATAATAATATTAATATTAATAATAATAATAATAATAATAATAATAATAATAATAATAATAATAATAATAAGAAGAATAAGAAGAAGAAGAAGAAGAAGAAGAAGAAGAAGAAGAAGAAGAAGAAGAAGAAGAAGAAGAAGAAGAAGAATGGTGTAAGATGATAGTTATGTTGACAAAATTTCCGTTAGTGGATAGGTAAAGTTTTTTTTTAAGAGATAATATTAGCTTGAGGGGTTATAAGTGGATTACTAAGAAGGTGTAATCTCTTATGCCTACAGTTAATTGAGGTTTCTTGTTTTTTGTTTAGAAGTTTGCCTCTATCACTAAATTTAATTATTTCAAGTTAGGCAAAGGTAACAAGGTGAGTTTAGGGAACCACAGGTGCTAGTTTTTTTCGGACCAAGACTACAATACGGACCCCAGTTCAGTAACACAACACGCGGAACATTTTTTGGAAGTCACCGGTGTCTTCCGGTTGACCTCGCAATATACTTCTAAACTGAGGTAAGATCCAGAGTGCCCCTTTTTGGGAAGCTTGATTTTTCCCTACAAAACAGAAGATTACTTAAGTACGGCGATAAATATTTCATAACCCCCCCCCCCATTTCTGCCCTCGTGGGGAGGCAAGATTTATTTTTGTCATAGCTCCCCGGACAGAATCGCGTAAAAACCGTAATAAACCGCCCTTAAAAGACTCCCAACTTCCCCCTACCAAGCTTGTTTTTTGAGAAATAGAGAAAGGGGGAGGTCGACATGAGGCCTAAATACACATCTGTTTCAGAACCTCGCTGCTAGAAATAAAATCTCAGGCCGTTATTTCTTAAACTCTCGTCATGAAGTCACTCAGAAGATCACGTCTCCTCCTCTCTAATCATACAAGCGTCAAAATGCACATTGTGCCGATAAAACCCCTTTAAAATAACACAAAGAAACTGAAATTTACGGAATATTAATAAATTAATGTATAATACTTATTGTTAAATTTTCACAAAAATCGGAGATATCTTCCACCACCCTTTGCTCCCTTTGCATTAAATTAAATTCAACTAAATATAGACCGGCCTATTTGACACAATGGTAATAGTGTTCGCTAATAGGTCGGTAGAGCAAGGCTTAATCCTTCGTCGAGTCATAACTAAGACTTAAAATGGTGTTTCATGCCCCCTTACTAAACACGCAGAATTATGAGGATAAAGGGTAAATAGAGTAATCCCGGGAAAGAGATGGACCCTTCCACTACGCCTCGGTGAATGAAAAGGGAGCCTTCGGGTCGCCGTCGACTATGATTGACCACTTTACCTTGTATATGCCTAGCAGCTGTGTTCCAAAATGCATAATGATCGGTTTATTTGTTCAACGACTACTGTACATACAAATGTATAAACATGTACACATACCTAACTTTATATAAATAAATATATATATATATATATATATATATATATATATATATATATATATATATATATATATATATAGCTATGTGTGTGTTCTAGATAATAATACTAGCATCATACACTTATATATATATATATATATATATATATATATATATATATATATATATATATATATATATATATATATAATATATATGTGGTGCATGTATTATATTTGTTTCTATAGATGTTAATCCGTTGAAACTCCAGTGTTCATAAAATAGTGCTCAATAACAAGTAGAGCTGTTTTAGTATAATTTTATTGGCTACATATGTGCATGCATGTTTCAGTTGTACACTCCCATAGAGAGTTAACTTCTTCAAACTAAAAAGAGAAATTCAAAAGAGAGATCGCGAACTTCCTTATTTAGTATATTTTCTCGGATGGGATGGGTTTATAATTCAGCGGTCAAACCTAGTATCAAATTATATTTTTACACGTTCACACTTTCTATTAGTTTCTATTTTTATTATGACCCATGCCATTTTATATTTCTTATCTTTTTATTTTTTCGTTTATTACCACCTTGAAGCCTTGCTTTATATCAAACTTAGATATCTTAGTGGCTATGGGATTCAGTCGTTCTAAAGCTAACATATAAAGCAACAACTTACATACATACATGTTAATGTGTTTGTGCGTATGGCTGATATCTGAAAGTATAAGTAATTAATTCAGTGACCGTTAAAATATTGGACAGAAATAAGTAAATATTAACTAGTATATATATATAATATATTATACTTTACAAATCGGTAGGAAAAAATACTGTATCTGTTAGTAATATATATATATATATATATATATATATATATATATATATATATATATATATATATATATATATATATATATTAATTATTTATTACCTACAGACATCGATTTTTCATGTATACTCAATCTTCAGTGCAGGAAGCTAATTCCCGACGGTCGACGGGCGCGAACTCCGACTACTAATCGCAGAGTTACCGGTTGGCCACCAGAAATCAGCTCAGAATTTAGGAGGAATTAAACTTTGTAAATACCTAGTCGGCGAGTATTCACAGCAAGCGGCGAAGAGTGATCTAACAACAACAAATCGTGTTAAGCTTCGCAATGAAGCTAGTTGTACTGCTTGTTATTAAATTCACTCAGAGTGCCAGACCTTAGTAAAGGGGGCTATACAATAATATGTATGAATAAATATTAATTATTTATAACCTACAGACATCGATGTTTCATGCTTACGCAATCTTCAGTGCAGGAAGCTAATTCCCGACGGTCGACGGGCGCGAACTCCGCCTACAAATCGCCACTGATTCGCAAGTATATTTATATATATATATATATATATATATATATATATATATATATATATATATGTGTGTGTGTGTGTGTGTGTGTGTGTGTGTGTGTGTGTGTGTGTATGGGTGTATACGTATGTATATGCAGATATGTGCGTTTATGTGTTTATATAGAGATGTCAGTATGTAGATATAGATATATTTATTTATATGGCATCTTATTTTATTGTTTGATTTTGTATTATGATATATATATATATATATACATGTGTGTATGTATGTTGAGATATAGATTCATTAACATGTATTATGTAAGTTGTTGCTTTATATGTTTGCTTTAGAATGACTGAATCCTCTGGCCACTAAGGTATCTAAGTTTGATATAAAGAAAGGCTTCAAGGAGGTAATAAAAAAAAGGTAAGAAATATAAAATGAATTGGGTTATAATCAAAAAAAGGAACAAAAATAAAGTGTGAACGAGTAAACAATGTAATTTAATACTAGGCTTTACCGTTGAATTATTAACCCATCCCAACCAAGAAAATATACTAAATAAGAAACTTCGCGATCTCTCTTTTGAATTTTTCTTTTTGGTCTTAAGAAGTTGACTCTCTATGGGACAGTACAACTCAACATATATGCACATATGTAACCAATAGTGTTTGTATAAATAAATGTTTATACTATATATATATATATATATATATATATATATATATATATATATATATGATAAATATTTTTACTGAATTCTTCACCACATAACCATGTGTTTCATCCTTTTTGGATGACTGTTCTGCAGGTCGCACGATTCGAACCCCAGACTAAAGTCACCTTTAAGTTTTTATTTTAGGTCTTTACTTCTACCACACGGCTAACCCAATAGCCATGAGGAAAAGGGTGAGAATTAAACTCTATTTATGTCTATACCAGTCGACATATTTTAGTAGGCTGTCATAACAGTGGTTACTGTGATAGTAGTAATAATGGTTGTTTGGTTTTATCAATTAGATACGATTGAAACACATATCTGATTTTTATTGAACCGTTAAAGATCGTAGTGACTCAGGCCCCGAGGAATGTCATTAATGGTATCGATCTATCGGAAGATGCTCACATAAAATCAATGGACTTTCTTGAAACTTTGTTCTGCGTTCGAATTTTCGCATTTATTTTTAAACTAGCAGGGCTACCCGGCGTTGCTCAGGTTATAGAATAGAAGAAAAATCGCGTGTGTAACATCTTTATATTCAAACTTCTATTTCTCTATAGCCGTCTCTTTATCTTTCTACTTTTCTCTTCTCTGGTCGCCCAATTTCACAGCTACTTTCTCATTTTGCCTTTTGCGAAAGCTGTTTCTTCTCCACCATTCCTCTTACGTTGGCCAGGGCAAAAGTATGACATATTTCTATAAAAAGTACCACCTCTGTCTGTGCCTTCTATATAGGTACATAATATATAAGTACCTATCGCCACTCTGGTGTGAATGCTAAATCCGTATCTATTGTCGCCCAGGTGCGCATGGTATGTACTTACTTATCACCATCCCTGTTCACATGCTATATACGTACCTATTACAGCCCCGGTGCGCATACTATATACGTACCTATTGGCGTTGCACGGGGATCACTTCTCCAGTCGCCCTCCTTCCACAGTTGCCAGGAGTAAAAGATGTCACGTACATGGTTGCCAATTCACCCTGGCTACACTATTTCCGGCCTCCCCAAAACTCTGCACTACCTCTCCATTCCCTGGAGTAAAAATGTAACATTTCTATTAAAAGTACCATATTTGTCTTCATTATTAATGTTAATAAGGGTGTTTGTTTATTTACTTCTTCATGTCCGTGTATGTTAGATAAAATAACCTAGGTCGATTAGGCCCCTCTGACAGCAGTCTTTGTTTATGATAATAATGGTGTCTATTTACTTCTTTCATGTTTGTGTACGTTAGATTAAATAACCTAGGTTGACCACTGATTAAATATTTTATATGAATATAATAAATGGTATCAATGGGGAAGAATAATTTTTTCTTTTAAATTCACCGATCGAGACATTATTTTATATGAATATAAATAATAGTGCTAACAATGGGGACCCTTCCTATGCCATTCTACTCAGACTCCGTAATATTCCATTCGGGTTGAACTCCAGGCCTTGACTCTTTCCTGAACATCAGGCTCTGACTCCTACCCGAACAATTAGGACCTGACTACTTCCTGAAGAGCTGGCTCTGACACCTTAAACATCAGGGTGACTCTTTCATATACTGCAAGCTCTGAATCTTTTCCCGAACCTCCAGCTTTGACTGTTTCACTGTTTGACTGCTCCCCGAACATCAGTTTTTTTTTTTAATCCTGTGCTATGGTGTGTATAATAAACACACCTGCTCTATCTAGGATATTGAACTCTATTTAATTAAACACTCGTTCTATGTAGGATAATGAGCACTTTTAAAATAAGGAGGCCAAGAGAGCACTATCACAATCAAGCGCCTAGAACTTGTTAAATTTCAATGTAAAAAAATGATGACTGATTTGCTATTCTCTTTTACTGGATAACATTAAAAGCAGTGTTTAATTATTGATAACATTAAAGGGAAAATGCCAATGTTACCTTACTGTAAAGAATTTACTATTTTATGTTAACCTTCCACTAACCTTGCTCAGCAACAAATGTCTTAGCTGGGGAAACATAGAAATATAAATTTTTTTTCATATGTTAGAACAATGATGACCGACGACACTCTTTCCCACACTTCTGATGGTCTTGTGTCTAATTTGTGTTATGAGTAAATGTGGTATTGTGGTGACTAACATTCTAGTTATAGTAGGATATACATTTTTATTACTTTAGAACACTTTTGAAAGCCTTGTTTTGAATGTAATTTTTTCATATTTTCTGCAAGTAAATAATTCAAAGTTTAGTATTTGTTCAGATGGATGCTACAACCCTTAATTGGTAACTGAAGTCGGTACCAGTCTAAGTGTTTGGTTAACGTCCGTAAAAACTAAAAAGAATGAAAGTTTACAACTTGTTCAATAAAGCAAAAAGCAAATATAAGGTTATGAGTAAATGTGGTATTGTGGTGACTGATCATTCTAGTCAAAAGTAGAATAGACCGAATTTACAGACAGCTGCTGTATTGAGGGTAAAGAACACCGACAGATTAAGCAGGTACACCTTACCAAGTGTTACACTGTTCTATCTAACATATTGAACAGTTACTGATTTAGTATATATCCATTAGTAAATTACACACATGCTATCTCTATGATATTGTGCACTGTTAGATTCACCATAAGACATACTAAGAGTCACACTATATTATAACACATACTTGCTCTATCTAGAGTATTAAGTACATCCGAATGCAGCATTTACTATGTTTTGCGTGTCCTACTGCATTATTGCACACATCTGTTGCATCTAGGGAACTGATCAGTGTTTTCTACAAAATATAACATTTAGAAAGTGTCCTAGTGCAGTAATAATATATTGCTCCTGAGTTTGTTTCGGATTATAAACCTAGGCATGAACAACAAAACAATAGTCAAAAAATGTGCTTAACATATTTATGAAAAATGATTAGTTTATTGCTCAATATATTGAAACACATTTATTTTAAGTTTGTTCACCACTTTCAAGCAAGAATATAATGAAAAAAAAACAAAAACAATTTTATATTTAAATGGGTGATTTTTATTTTAATGTGTCTTTTGAGAATGTGTAATTGTGTCAAAAGATAAAAACACAAATTTAAAAAAGGAACTGCAGCACTTAATGATATCAATCACAGAAACACATTGTTCAATCGTGATGTTTTAGTAATAAAACGTTTTTTTAACCGTCCTCATTTTGATTATTTGTAATAAGATTTTGCTATAGTCTTCATTTTATATAAAAGAATATAAAAATAAATTTCAAGCTACATTGTCATCATCGAAATCTCCAGGTTGATTGTGTGGTTAATGAAACTAAGTAGGCAAATTCACTTAAATGAAAGATGTAATTGAGAAAAACAATCAAATTGTCTGAAATGGAAGATGAAATTAGAAAATATATTATTCAATTGAATGAGTACAGTAATCAAAATGATGTGGCTAAAAATGTACATCATTAATAATCACTTTTTAAAACTCAAAATATGAAAGTACTGAAATGTTTGTGGTAAGTTCTTATTAGTGACTTGCTATCATCAAGAATTCACCCCAAAGAATGTTCATAAAAGATTTTGAGGAATAGATAATTATAAACATGAGAGCTATGACATAGTTATTATTGCAAGAACAGAGTCCTTCGTTTGTGATGATCAGTGATCTTCTTTTTTTTTTTTACTAATCATACATCAAACTAAAGTCATGTATTAAAAAGAAATTGTTCATAAAGATTACACACTCACAAAAAAAATAACTGAAGCAGTGAGTCCTGTGTTTATAAGAATAAATAGTGTCTATTAATCCATGCATAAGGTAATGGGTAGTCTGAATTTCTCTTAATTCAAATTGTGGTATAGCCGGACTCTGATAATCAAATCTGAAGGAAAGAAAGCATCAAATATATAGAACATAAAGGAATCTATTTCAAAGGTGTTCTGAATTGTGAATAGAAAAGGATAAAATGCAGTTTGTTTAAAAATAGATAGTTTTGTAGTAAAAGATATAAAATTACAAAGAACAAATGCTGTACTCTATTGAAAAAGGCTGCTTCAATTGAGATTTTCTGGTACTGGGGGGTCTCAGGCTGTTAAGCAATTCCAAACTGAAACAGAACTAAGATATTGTTTAGTAGTAAAATAGCTTGGCCTTTTGGCTAAGATCAAAGTGTGGTATCTTTCCGATGGGTGCTGCACTTCATGGATCGGTGTTGTCTTGGCCTTCGGGGCTTGGTTTCCGCCGGTCTGTGAGTCTGATCTGTCCTGTGCAGTTCTAAGAGGTCCACCCTCCCAGGCTTAACCTCCCCTCTTTGAGGAGGAGTAAGTTAATTGCTTGCTGACTGAAGCGCCCCTGTCAGGGAATGTCGACAGGGCTGCCCAGGAAATTTGTAATGGCCAGAGTGCTCACCTTCTCGAGCGCTGGCTTTTCAAATCCCACTTTCAGACCTTGTGTCACATATTCCTATTGTGGGTGGGGATGAAATAACGCCTTTTGGCTAAGATCAAAGTGTAGTATCTGTTCCGATGGATACTGCACTTCATGGATCGGTATTGTCTTGGCCTTCGGGGCTTGGTTTCCGCCGGTCTGTTGGTCTGATCTGTCCTGTGCAGTTCTAGGAGGTCCACCCTCTCAGGCTTTACCTCCCCTCTTTGGGGAGGAGTAAGTTAATTGCTTACTGCCTGAGGCGCCCCTACCGGGGAATGCCGACGGGGCTGCCCAGGAAATTTTTAATGGCCAGAGTGCTCACCTTCTCGAGCGCTGGCTTTTCAAATCCCACTTTCCTACCTTGTGTCACATATTCCTATTGTGGGTAGGGGTTAAATAACGCCTTTTGGCTAAGATCAAAGTGTAGCATCTGTTCCATGGATACTGCACCCCATAAACTGGTATCGTCTTGGCCTTTGGGGTTTGATTTACGCCGGTCTATGGGTCTGTCCTGTGCAGTTCTAGGAGGTCCACCTTCCCAGGCTTTGCCTCCCCTCTTTGGGGAGGAGTAAGTTTATTGCTTACTGCCTGAGGCGCCCCTACCGGGGAATGCCGACGGGGCTGCCCAGGCAATTTTTAAACCCCACTTTCCCAACCCGACTTGTGGGAGTAAGATAAAAACTGACCTTGTGCCTAACTCCTGGAGAGGAGTAAATCAATACTCTAGTGTAAATTTGTGTTGACGTTTTCCTTTGTGTAACTTTCTAATAGGAGATGTATTTACTATTGCCTGTTGGGTGAGGTGCCTTACTATATTCACGAGGGAGTCTCAATGGGACTATACAGTCATTTCACTTCTCACCAAAGTGCCATTGTTTTCACTAAGTTTCAGTGCTAATAGTTTTCAAACATTTACTTAGAAAGTGAAAATAATTATAAAAAAAAGAATGTGCACCAAAAAAGTAAACAAAAATATTTTCTCTGATAATGACTGTTTTCCCCTATCTGTCCGACTGTCTCCCTTGCTTCATTTGTGTGCATGGTTTGGTTTATATCATGTGGCAGTATTTATATGGTGTTGCATAGTTAATAGAATAATACACATGCTGTTTATTGAATGTAACATCGACAAACTAATAGAATAAATAGCAAGCAAATAAAAATACTTGTTTGAAACAAAATAGTTGAAGAATACATTACCAGAGCCTTGTTAGCCAGGGTTATACAGAGTGAAACGGGCTATAAGAACTGGTGTAAAGTTACATCCATAACCTCCTAAGCATTTACACTGTTTTACCCTGTTACCACCTCCCAGAACAGGGACCAGAGGTTGAATTTTGGGAGGCATGTTTGGATGTTAAGCAACCAAAACCATGTTCTTTTAGTCAATTCTCAACTGTCATTCATTTTTAAGTTATTCTCAACTCTGGAGAGGTGTCATTCATTTTTAAGTCATTCTCAACTCTGGTAGATGTGTCATTCATTTTCTAATTATTCTCAACTCAGGGGGGGGGGGGCATCATTCATTATTTAATTATTCTAAACTCTGGGAGAGTTGTCATTTTAGAATTGGTAATTTGTATAAAAAAATGTAGTTAAAATGAATTTAGAATTCTGAAAACTCTTGAGGAGTTTGAAAGTGGTGACTTACTTAAAAAGAACATGATGACAGGGCTACCCGGCGTTGCTCAGGTTATTGAATAGAAGAAAAATCACGTGTGTAACATCTTTATATTCAACATCTTTATATTCAAACTTCGATTTCTCTCCCTTTCTCTATAGCTGTCTCTTTATCTTTCTACTTTTCTCTTCTCTGGTCGCCCAATTTCACAGCTACTTTCTCATTTTGCCTTTTGCGAAAGCTGTTTCTTCTCCACCATTCCTCTTACGTTGGCCAGGGCAAAAGTATGACATATTTCTATAAAAAGTACCACCTCTGTCTGTGCCTTCTATATAGGTACATAATATATAAGTACCTATCGCCACTCTGGTGTGAATGCTAAATCCGTATCTATTGTCGCCCAGGTGCGCATGGTATGTACGTACTTATCGCCATCCCTGTTCACATGCTATATACGTACCTATTACAGCCCCGGTGCGCATACTATATACGTACCTATTGGCGTTGCACAGGGGATCACTTCTCCAGTCGCCCTCCTTCCACAGTTGCCAGGAGTAAAAGATGTCACGTACATGGTTGCCAATTCACCCTGGCTACACTATCACCGGCCTCCCCTAAACTCTGCACTACCTCTCCATTCCCTGGAGTAAAAATGTAACATTTCTATTAAAAGTACCATATTTGTCTTCATTATTAATGTTAATAAGGGTGTTTGTTTATTTACTTCTTCATGTCCGTGTATGTTAGATAAAATAACCTAGGTCGATCAGGCCCCTCTGACAGCAGTCTTTGTTTATGATAATAATGGTGTCTATTTACTTCTTTCATGTTTGTGTATGTTAGATTAAATAACCTAGGTTGATCACCGATTAAATATTTTATATGAATATAATAAATGGTATCAATGGGGAAGAATAATTTTTTCTTTTAAATTCACCGATCGAGACATTATTTTATATGAATATAAATAATAGTGCTAACAATGGGGACCCTTCCTATGCCATTCTACTCAGACTCCGTAATATTCCATTCGGGTTGAACTCCAGGCCTTGACTCTTTCCTGAACATCAGGCTCTGACTCCTACCCGAACAATTAGGACCTGACTACTTCCTGAAGAGCTGGCTCCGACTCCTTAAACATCAGGGTGACTCTTTCATATACTGCAAGCTCTGAATCTTTTCCCGAACCTCCAGCTTTGACTGTTTCACTGTTTCACTGCTTCCCAAACATCATTTTTTTTTTTTAATCCTGTGCTATGGTGTGTATAATAAACACACCTGCTCTATCTAGGATATTGAACTCTATTTAATTAAACACTCGTTCTATGTAGGATAATGAGCACTTTTAAAATAAGGAGGCCAAGAGAGCACTATCACAATCAAGCGCCTAGAACTTGTTAAATTTCAATGTAAAAAAATGCTGACTGATTTGCTATTCTCTTTTACTGGATAACATTAAAAGCAGTGTTTAATTATTGATAACATTAAAGGGAAAATGCCAATGTTACCTTACTGTAAAGAATTTACTATTTTATGTTAACCTTCCACTAACCTTGCTCAGCAACAAATGTCTTAGCTGGGGAAACATAGAAATATAAATTTTTTTTCATATGTTAGAACAATGATGACCGACGACACTCTTTCCCACACTTCTGATGGTCTTGTGTCTAATTTGTGTTATGAGTAAATGTGGTATTGTGGTGACTAACATTCTAGTTATAGTAGGATATACATTTTTATTACTTTAGAACACTTTTGAAAGCCTTGTTTTGAATGTAATTTTTTCATATTTTCTGCAAGTAAATAATTCAAAGTTTAGTATTTGTTCAGATGGATGCTACAACCCTTAATTGGTAACTGAAGTCGGTACCAGTCTAAGTGTTTGGTTAACGTCCGTAAAAACTAAAAAGAATGAAAGTTTACAACTTGTTCAATAAAGCAAAAAGCAAATATAAGGTTATGAGTAAATGTGGTATTGTGGTGACTGATCATTCTAGTCAAAAGTAGAATAGACCGAATTTACAGAAAGCTGCTGTATTTAGGGTAAAGAACACCGACAGATTAAGCATGTACACCTTACCAAGTGTTACACTGTTCTATCTAACATATTGAACAGTTACTGATTTAGTATATATCCATTAGTAAATTACACACATGCTATCTCTATGATATTGTGCACTGTTAGATTCACCATAAGACATACTAAGAGTCACACTATATTATAACACATACTTGCTCTATCTAGAGTATTAAGTACATCCGAATGCAGCATTTACTATATTTTGAGTGTCCTACTGCATTATTGTACACATCTGTTGCATCTAGGGAACTGATCAGTGTTTTCTACAAAATATAACATTTAGAAAGTGTCCTAGTGCAGTAATAATTTATTGCTCCTGAGTTTGTTTCAGATTATAAACCTAGGCATGAACAACAAAACAATAGTCAAAAATGTGCTTAACATATTTATGAAAAATGATTAGTTTATTGCTCAATATATTGAAACACATTTATTTTAAGTTTGTTCACCACTTTCAAGCAAGAATATAATGAAAAAAAAACAAAAACAATTTTATATTTAAATGGGTGTTTTTTTTTTAATGTGTCTTTTGAGAATGTGTAATTGTGTCAAAAGATAAAAACACAAATTTAAAAAAGGAACTGCAGCACTTAATGATATCAATCACAGAAACACATTGTTCAACCGTGATGTTTTAGTAATAAAACGTTTTTTTAACCGTCCTCATTTTGATTATTTGTAATAAGATTTTTGCTATAGTCTTCATTTTATATAAAAGAATATAAAAATAAATTTCAAGCTACATTCTCATCATCGAAATCTCCAGGTTGATTGTGTGGTTAATGAAACTAAGTAGGCAAATTCACTTAAATGAAAGATGTAATTGGGAAAAACAACCAAATTGTCTGAAATGGAAGATAAAATTAGAAAATATATTATTCAATTGAATTAGTACAGTAATCAAAATGATGTGGCTAAAAATGTACATCATTAATAATCACTTTTTAAAACTCAAAATATGAAAGTACTGAAATGTTTGTGTTAAGTTCTTATTAGTGACTTGCTATCATCAAGAATCCACCCCAAAGAATGTTCTTTCTTTTATGATTTTGAGGAATAGATAATTAAAAACATGAGAGCTATGACGTAGTTATTATTGCAAGAACAGAGTCCTTCGTTTGTGATGATCAGTGATCTTTGGGTCTGATCTGTCCTGTGCAGTTCTAAGAGGTCCACCCTCCCAGGTTTTACCTCCCCTCTTTGGGGAGGAGTAAGTTAATTGCTTACTGCCTGAGGCGCCCCTACCGGGGAATGCCGACGGGGCTGCCCAGGCAATTTTTAATGGCCAGAGTGCTCACCTTCTCGAGCGCTGGCTTTTCAAATCCCACTTTCCGACCTTGTGTCACATATTCCTATTGTGGGTAGGGGTTAAATAACGCCTTTTGGCTAAGATCAAAGTGTAGTATCTGTTCCGATGGATACTGCACCCGATAAACTGGTATCGTCTTGGCCTTCGGGGCTTGATTTACGCCGGTCTATGGGTCTGTCCTGTGCAGTTCTAGGAGGTCCACCTTCCCAGGCTTTGCCTCCCCTCTTTGGGGAGGAGTAAGTTTATTGCTTACTGCCTGAGGCGCCCCTACCGGGGAATGCCGACAGGGCTGCCCAGGCAATTTTAAAACCCCACTTTCCCAACCCGACTTGTGGGAGTAAGATAAAAACTGGCCTTGTGCCTAACTCCTGGAGAGGAGTAAATCAATACTCTAGTGTAAATTTGTGTTGACGTTTTCCTTTGTGTAACTTTCTAATAGGAGATGTATTTACTATTGCCTGTTGGGTGAGGTGCTTTACTATATTCACGAGGGAGTCTCAATGGGACTATACAGTCATTTCACTTCTCACCAAAGTGCCATTGTTTTCACTAAGTTTCAGTGCTAATAGTTTTCAAACATTTAGTTAGAAAGTGAAAATAATTATAAAAAAAAGAATGTGCACCAAAAAAGTAAACAAAAATATTTTCTCTGATAATGACCGTTTTTCCCTATCTGTTTGACTGTCTCCCTTGCTTCATCTGTGTGCATGGTTTGGTTTATATCATGTAGCAGTATTTATATGGTGTTGCATAGTTAATAGAATAATACACATGCTGTTTATTGAATGTAACATCGACAGACTAATAGAATAAATAGCAAGCAAATAAAAATACTTGTTTGAAACAAAATAGTTGAAGAATACATTACCAGAGCCTTGTTAGCCAGGGTTATACAGAGTGAAACGGGCTATAATAACTGGTGTAAAGTTGCATCCATAACCTCCTAAGAATTTACACTGTTTTACCCTGTTACCACCTCCCAGAACGGGGACCAGAGGTTGGATTTTGGGAGGCATGTTTGGATGTTAAACAACCAAAACCATGTTCTTTTAGTCAATTCTCAACTGTCATTCATTTTTAAGTTATTCTCAACTCTGGAGAGGTGTCATTCATTTTTAAGTCATTCTCAACTCTGGTGGATGTGTCATTCATTTTCTAATTATTCTCAACTCAGGGGGGGGGCATCATTCATTAATTAATTATTCTAAACTCTGGGAGAGTTGTCATTTTAGAATTGGTAATTTGTATAAACAAAATGTAGTTTAAATGAATTTAGAATTCTGAAAACTCTTGAGGAGTTTGAAATTGGTGACTTACTGAAAAAGAACATGATGACAATGAATATTGGAATTTTTATTGTGTTCTACACATTTCAGTTGTCAATTTTGTTTTGTTTATCTGTTTGTTTTAGATTCTTACGTACCTATTACAGACTCGGTGCGCATACTATATACGTACCTATTGGCGTTGCACGGGGATCACTTCTCCAGTCGCCCTCCTTCCACAGTTGCCAGGAGTAAAAGATGTCACGTACATGGTTGCCAATTCACCCTGGCTACACTATTTCCGGCCTCCCCAAAACTCTGCACTACCTCTCCATTCCCTGGAGTAAAAATGTAACATTTCTATTAAAAGTACCATATTTGTCTTCATTAGTAATGTTAATAAGGGTGTTTGTTTATTTACTTCTTCATGTCCGTGTATGTTAGATAAAATAACCTAGGTTGATCAGGCCCCTCTGACAGCAGTCTTTGTTAATGATAATAATGGTGTCTATTTACTTCTTTCATGTTTGTGTATGTTAGATTAAATAACCTAGGTTGATCACCGATTAAATATTTTATATGAATATAATAAATGGTATCAATGGGGAAGAATAATTTTTTCTTTTAAATTCACCGATCGAGACATTATTTTATATGAATATAAATAATAGTGCTAACAATGGGGACCCTTCCTATGCCATTCTACTCAGACTCCGTAATATTCCATTCGGGTTGAACTCCAGGCCTTGACTCTTTCCTGAACATCAGGCTCTGACTCCTACCCGAACAATTAGGACCTGACTACTTCCTGAAGAGCTGGCTCCGACTCCTTAAACATCAGGGTGACTCTTTCATATACTGCAAGCTCTGAATCTTTTCCCGAACCTCCAGCTTTGACTGTTTCACTGTTTCACTGCTCCCCGAACATCAGTTTTTTTTTTTTAATCCTGTGCTATGGTGTGTATAATAAACACATCTGCTCTATCTAGGATATTGAACTCTATTTAATTAAACACTCGTTCTATGTAGGATAATGAGCACTTTTAAAATAAGGAGGCCAAGAGAGCACTATCACAATCAAGCGCCTAGAACTTGTTAAATTTCAATGTAAAAAAATGATGACTGATTTGCTATTCTCTTTTACTGGATAACATTAAAAGCAGTGTTTAATTATTGATAACATTAAAGGGAAAATGCCAATGTTACCTTACTGTAAAGAATTTACTATTTTATGTTAACCTTCCACTAACCTTGCTCAGCAACAAATGTCTTAGCTGGGGAAACATAGAAATATAAATTTTTTTTCATATGTTAGAACAATGATGACCGACGACACTCTTTCCCACACTTCTGATGGTCTTGTGTCTAATTTGTGTTATGAGTAAATGTGGTATTGTGGTGACTAACATTCTAGTTATAGTAGGATATACATTTTTATTACTTTAGAACACTTTTGAAAGCCTGTTTTTAATGTAATTTTTTCATATTTTCTGCAAGTAAATAATTCAAAGTTTAGTATTTGTTCAGATGGATGCTACAACCCTTAATTGGTAACTGAAGTCGGTACCAGTCTAAGTGTTTGGTTAACGTCCGTAAAAACTAAAAAGAATGAAAGTTTACAACTTGTTCAATAAAGCAAAAAGCAAATATAAGGTTATGAGTAAATGTGGTATTGTGGTGACTGATCATTCTAGTTAAAAGTAGAATAGACCGAATTTACAGAAAGCTGCTGTATTTAGGGTAAAGAACACCGACAGATTAAGCAGGTATACCTTACCAAGTGTTACACTGTTCTATCTAACATGTTGAACAGTTACTGATTTAGTATATATCCATTAGTAAATTACACACATGCTATCTCTATGATATTGTGCACTGTTAGATTCACCATAAGACATACTAAGAGTCACACTATATTATAACACATACTTGCTCTATCTAGAGTATTAAGTACATCCGAATGCAGCATTTACTATGTTTTGAGTGTCCTACTGCATTATTGCACACATCTGTTGCATCTAGGGAACTGATCAGTGTTTTCTACAAAATATAACATTTAGAAAGTGTCCTAGTGCAGTAATAATGTATTGCTCCTGAGTTTGTTTCAGATTATAAACCTAGGCATGAACAACAAAACAATAGTCAAAAAATGTGCTTAACATATTTATGAAAAATGATTAGTTTATTGCTCAATATATTGAAACACATTTATTTTAAGTTTGTTCACCACTTTCAAGCAAGAATATAATGAAAAAAAACAAAAACAATTTTATATTTAAATGGGTGATTTTTATTTTAATGTGTCTTTTGAGAATGTGTAATTGTGTCAAAAGATAAAAACACAAATTTAAAAAAGGAACTGCAGCACTTAATGATATCAATCACAGAAACACATTGTTCAACCGTGATGTTTTAGTAATAAAACGTTTTTTTAACCGTCCTCATTTTGATTATTTGTAATAAGATTTTTGCTATAGTCTTCATTTTATATAAAAGAATATAAAAATAAATTTCAAGCTACATTGTCATCATCGAAATCTCCAGGTTGATTGTGTGGTTAATGAAACTAAGTAGGCAAATTCACTTAAATGAAAGATGTAATTGGGAAAAACAACCAAATTGTCTGAAATGGAAGATGAAATTAGAAAATATATTATTCAATTGAATGAGTACAGTAATCAAAATGATGTGGCTAAAAATGTACATCATTAATAATCACTTTTTAAAACTCAAAATATGAAAGTACTGAAATGTTTGTGGTAAGTTCTTATTAGTGACTTGCTATCATCAAGAATTCACCCCAAAGAATGTTCTTTCTTTTATGATTTTGAGGAATAGATAATTATAAACATGAGAGCTATGACATAGTTATTATTGCAAGAACAGAGTCCTTCGTTTGTGATGATCAGTGATCTTCTTTTTTTTTTTTACTAATCATACATCAAACTAAAGTCATGTATTAAAAAGAAATTGTTCATAAAGATTACACACTCACAAAAAAAATAACTGAAGCAGTGAGTCCTGTGTTAGTCTGAATTTCTCTTAATTGTCGTAAGTGTTTATTAAAAAATTTCAGCAATTGTTTTTTTATTTTTTTTTTGTGAGTTTAATTTTTTTTTTTTTTAAATTTATTATAATGGAAAATATCCGAATTTGTCAATTGTTTTTTTATCGTGTAAAGTTCTAATGCCTTAAAAAGAAGTGTATCATATTTAATTATCGACGTTTACGAATGCATATGTGATTGTGTCGGATGAGTTTTTATACTTAAAAATATTGTAATATTATTTATAAAAATATTGTAATATTATTTATAAAAATATTGTAATATTATTTATAATGGGTGGCACGTTATTATGTAGTCGCTGTCGTATATATTTAGGTGGGGTGGGTGGGGGAACATTTAATCCGTTTACACGGATCTTTCATTTAAAAAAATAAAAATAAAATAAAACTTTAAACTCTAAAAAATAAGAAAAAAAACAATACAAAAACTTTAACAAATTCTGATATTTTATTGTAATAAGTAAGGATAGTTCTGCATTTCAAACGTCACTTGGACTTAATAATTGAAGAGTTCCATTCATTCCACCGAGTCAACCGGAAGTGCCAGACTGAATGTAAAATCATCGATTTATCTTATTCTATGAATGAAAAGTTTCTGAAAGTAGGCAACAGTAATTTCTGAAGTGAAAATTTATCAATGAAATGAGTAGTTAGTGATTTTTTTTATTGTGGGAGTAAGATAAAAACTGACCTTGTGCCTAACTCCTGGAGAGGAGTAAATCAATACTCTAGTGTAAATTTGTGTTGACGTTTTCCTTTGTGTAACTTTCTAATAGGAGATGTATTTACTATTGCCTGTTG
Source organism: Sepiola atlantica (assembly GCA_963556195.1). NCBI lineage: Eukaryota > Metazoa > Mollusca > Cephalopoda > Sepiida > Sepiolidae > Sepiola > Sepiola atlantica. The sequence goes on from OY744545.1 coordinate 25,663,629, forward strand.
GGTGAGGTGCCTTACTATATTCACGAGGGAGTCTCAATGGGACTATACAGTCATTTCACTTCTCACCAAAGTGCCATTGTTTTCACTAAGTTTCAGTGCTAATAGTTTTCAAACATTTACTTAGAAAGTGAAAATAATTATAAAAAAAAGAATGTGCACCAAAAAAGTAAAAAAAATATTTTCTCTGATAATGACTGTTTTCCCCTATCTGTCCGACTGTCTCCCTTGCTTCATTTGTGTGCATGGTTTGGTTTATATCATGTGGCAGTATTTATATGGTGTTGCATAGTTAATAGAATAATACACATGCTGTTTATTGAATGTAACATCGACAAACTAATAGAATAAATAGCAAGCAAATAAAAATACTTGTTTGAAACAAAATAGTTGAAGAATACATTACCAGAGCCTTGTTAGCCAGGGTTATACAGAGTGAAACGGGCTATAATAACTGGTGTAAAGTTACATCCATAACCTCCTAAGCATTTACACTGTTTTACCCTGTTACCACCTTCCAGAACAGGGACCAGAGGTTGAATTTTGGGAGGCATGTTTGGATGTTAAGCAACCAAAACCATGTTCTTTTAGTCAATTCTCAACTGTCATTCATTTTTAGTTATTCTCAACTCTGGAGAGGTGTCATTCATTTTTAAGTCATTCTCAACTCTGGTGGATGTGTCATTCATTTTCTAATTATTCTCAACTCAGGGGGGGGGCATCATTCATTAATTAATTATTCTAAACTCTGGGAGAGTTGTCATTTTAGAATTGGTAATTTGTATAAACAAAATGTAGTTTAAATGAATTTAGAATTCTGAAAACTCTTGAGGAGTTTGAAATTGGTGACTTACTGAAAAAGAACATGATGACAATGAATATTGGAATTTTTATTGTGTTCTACACATTTCAGTTGTCAATTTTGTTTTGTTTATCTGTTTGTTTTAGATTCTTACGTACCTATTACAGACTCGGTGCGCATACTATATACGTACCTATTGGCGTTGCACGGGGATCACTTCTCCAGTCGCCCTCCTTCCACAGTTGCCAGGAGTAAAAGATGTCACGTACATGGTTGCCAATTCACCCTGGCTACACTATTTCCGGCCTCCCCAAAACTCTGCACTACCTCTCCATTCCCTGGAGTAAAAATGTAACATTTCTATTAAAAGTACCATATTTGTCTTCATTAGTAATGTTAATAAGGGTGTTTGTTTATTTACTTCTTCATGTCCGTGTATGTTAGATAAAATAACCTAGGTTGATCAGGCCCCTCTGACAGCAGTCTTTGTTAATGATAATAATGGTGTCTATTTACTTCTTTCATGTTTGTGTATGTTAGATTAAATAACCTAGGTTGATCACCGATTAAATATTTTATATGAATATAATAAATGGTATCAATGGGGAAGAATAATTTTTTCTTTTAAATTCACCGATCGAGACATTATTTTATATGAATATAAATAATAGTGCTAACAATGGGGACCCTTCCTATGCCATTCTACTCAGACTCCGTAATATTCCATTCGGGTTGAACTCCAGGCCTTGACTCTTTCCTGAACATCAGGCTCTGACTCCTACCCGAACAATTAGGACCTGACTACTTCCTGAAGAGCTGGCTCCGACTCCTTAAACATCAGGGTGACTCTTTCATATACTGCAAGCTCTGAATCTTTTCCCGAACCTCCAGCTTTGACTGTTTCACTGTTTCACTGCTCCCCGAACATCAGTTTTTTTTTTTTAATCCTGTGCTATGGTGTGTATAATAAACACATCTGCTCTATCTAGGATATTGAACTCTATTTAATTAAACACTCGTTCTATGTAGGATAATGAGCACTTTTAAAATAAGGAGGCCAAGAGAGCACTATCACAATCAAGCGCCTAGAACTTGTTAAATTTCAATGTAAAAAAATGATGACTGATTTGCTATTCTCTTTTACTGGATAACATTAAAAGCAGTGTTTAATTATTGATAACATTAAAGGGAAAATGCCAATGTTACCTTACTGTAAAGAATTTACTATTTTATGTTAACCTTCCACTAACCTTGCTCAGCAACAAATGTCTTAGCTGGGGAAACATAGAAATATAAATTTTTTTTCATATGTTAGAACAATGATGACCGACGACACTCTTTCCCACACTTCTGATGGTCTTGTGTCTAATTTGTGTTATGAGTAAATGTGGTATTGTGGTGACTAACATTCTAGTTATAGTAGGATATACATTTTTATTACTTTAGAACACTTTTGAAAGCCTGTTTTTAATGTAATTTTTTCATATTTTCTGCAAGTAAATAATTCAAAGTTTAGTATTTGTTCAGATGGATGCTACAACCCTTAATTGGTAACTGAAGTCGGTACCAGTCTAAGTGTTTGGTTAACGTCCGTAAAAACTAAAAAGAATGAAAGTTTACAACTTGTTCAATAAAGCAAAAAGCAAATATAAGGTTATGAGTAAATGTGGTATTGTGGTGACTGATCATTCTAGTTAAAAGTAGAATAGACCGAATTTACAGAAAGCTGCTGTATTTAGGGTAAAGAACACCGACAGATTAAGCAGGTATACCTTACCAAGTGTTACACTGTTCTATCTAACATGTTGAACAGTTACTGATTTAGTATATATCCATTAGTAAATTACACACATGCTATCTCTATGATATTGTGCACTGTTAGATTCACCATAAGACATACTAAGAGTCACACTATATTATAACACATACTTGCTCTATCTAGAGTATTAAATACATCCGAATGCAGCATTTACTATGTTTTGAGTGTCCTACTGCATTATTGCACACATCTGTTGCATCTAGGGAACTGATCAGTGTTTTCTACAAAATATAACATTTAGAAAGTGTCCTAGTGCAGTAATAATGTATTGCTCCTGAGTTTGTTTCAGATTATAAACCTAGGCATGAACAACAAAACAATAGTAAAAAAATGTGCTTAACATATTTATGAAAAATGATTAGTTTATTGCTCAATATATTGAAACGCATTTATTTTAAGTTTGTTCACCACTTTCAAGCAAGAATATATTGTAAAAAAACAAAAACAATTTTATATTTAAATGGGTGATTTTTATTTTAATGTGTCTTTTGAGAATGTGTAATTGTGTCAAAAGATAAAAACACAAATTTAAAAAAGGAACTGCAGCACTTAATGATATCAATCACAGAAACACATTGTTCAACCGTGATGTTTTAGTAATAAAACGTTTTTTTAACCGTTTGATTATTTGTAATAAGATTTTTGCTATAGTCTTCATTTTATATAAAAGAATATAAAAATAAATTTCAATCAACCTGGAGATTTCGATGATGACAATGTAGCTTGTGTGGTTAATGAAACTAAGTAGGCAAATTCACTTAAATGAAAGATGTAATTGGGAAAAACAACCAAATTGTCTGAAATGGAAGATGAAATTAGAAAATATACTATTCAATTGAATGAGTACAGTAATCAAAATGATGTGGCTAAAAATGTACATCATTAATAATCACTTTTTAAAACTCAAAATATGAAAGTACTGAAATGTTTGTGTTAAGTTCTTATTAGTGACTTGCTATCATCAAGAATCCACCCCAAAGAATGTTCTTTCTTTTATGATTTTGAGGAATAGATAATTAAAAACATGAGAGCTATGACGTAGTTATTATTGCAAGAACAGAGTCCTTCGTTTGTGATGATCACTGATCTTTTTTTTAAATTTTTTTTTTACTAATCATACATCAAACTAAAGTCATGTATTAAAAAGAAATTGTTCATAACGATTACACACAAACACAAAAAATAACTGAAGCAGTGAGTCCTGTGTTTATAAGAATAAATGGTGTCTATTAATCCATGCATAAGATAATGGGTAGTCTGAATTTCTCTTAATTCAAATTGTGGTAAAGCCGGACTCTGATAATCAAATCTGAAGGAAAGAAAGCATCAAATATATAGAACATAAAGGAATCTATTTAAAAGGTGTTCTGAATTGTGAATAGAAAAGGATAAAATGCAGTTTGTTTAAAAATAGATAGTTTTGTAGTAAAAGATATATAATTACAAAGAACAAATGCTGTACTCTATTGAAAAAGGCTGCTTCAATTGAGATTTTCTGGTACTGGGGGGTCTCAGGCTGTTAAGCAATTCCAAACTGAAACAGAACTAAGATATTGTTTAGTAGTAAAATAGCTTGGCCATTTTGCTAAGATCAAAGTGTGGTATCTGTTCTGATGGGTGCTGCACTTCATGGATCGGTGTTGTTTTGGCCTTCGGGGCTTGGTTTCCGCCGGTCTGTGGGTCTGATCTGTCCTGTGCAGTTCTAGGAGGTCCACCCTCCCAGGCTTTACCTCCCCTCTTTGGGGAGGAGTAAGTTAATTGCTTGCTGCCTGAAACGCCCCTGCCGGGGAATGTCGACAGGGTTGCCCAGGCAATTTTTAATGGCCAGAGTGCTCACCTTCTCGAGCGCTGGCTTTTCAAATCCCACTGTCAGTCCTTGTGTCACATATTCCTATTGTGGGTGGGGGTTAAATAACGCCTTTTGGCTAAGATCAAAGTGTAGTATCTGTTCCGATGGATACTGCACTTCATAGATCGGTATTGTCTTGGCCTTCTGGGGCTTGGTTTCCGCCGGTCTGTGGGTCTGATCTGTCCTGTGCAGTTCTAGGAGGTCCACCCTCCCAGGTTTTACCTCCCCTCTTTGGGAAGGAGTAAGTTAATTGCTTACTGCCTGAGGCGCCCCTACCGGGGAATGCCGACAGGGCTGCCCAAGCAATTTTTAATGGCCAGAGTGCTCACCTTCTCGAGCGCTGGCTTTTCAAATCCCACTTTCAGTCCTTCTGTCACATATTCCTATTGTGGGTGGGGGTTAAATAACGCCTTTTGGCTAAGATTAAAGTGTAGTATCTGTTCCGATTGATACTGCACCCCATAAACTGGTATCGTCTTGGCCTTCGGGGCTTGATTTACGCCGGTCTATGGGTCTGTCCTGTGCAGTTCTAGTAGGTCCACCTTCCCAGGCTTTGCCTCCCCTCTTTGGGGAGGAGTAAGTTTATTGCTTACTGCCTGAGGCGCCCCTACCGGGGAATGCCGACGGGGCTGCCCAGGCAATTTTTAAACCCCATTTTCCCAACCCGACTTGTGGGAGTAAGATAAAAACTGGCCTTGTGCCTAACTCCTGGAGAGGAGTAAATCAATACTCTAGTGTAAATTTGTGTTGACGTTTTCCTTTGTGTAACTTTCTAATAGGAGATGTATTTACTATTGCCTGTTGGGTGAGGTGCTTTACTATATTCACGAGGGAGTCTCAATGGGACTATACAGTCATTTCACTTCTCACCAAAGTGCCATTGTTTTCACTAAGTTTCAGTGCTAATAGTTTTCAAACATTTACTTAGAAAGTGAAAACAATTATAAAAAAAAGAATGTGCACCAAAAAAGTAAACAAAAATATTTTCTCTGATAATGACTGTTTTCCCCTATCTGTCTGACTGTCTCCCTTGCTTCATCTGTGTGCATGGTTTGGTTTATATCATGTAGCAGTATTTATATGGTGTTGCATAGTTAATAGAATAATACACATGCTGTTTATTGAATGTAACATCGACAGACTAATAGATTAAATAGCAAGCAAATAAAAATACTTGTTTGAAACAAAATAGTTGAAGAATACATTACCAGAGCCTTGTTAGCCAGGGTTATACAGAGTGAAACGGGCTATAATAACTGGTGTAAAGTTACATCCATAACCTCCTAAGCATTTACACTGTTTTACCCTGTTACCACCTCCCAGAACGGGGACCAGAGGTTGGATTTTGGGAGGCATGTTTGGATGTTAAACAACCAAAACCATGTTCTTTTAGTCAATTCTCAACTGTCATTCATTTTTAAGTTATTCTCAACTCTGGAGAGGTGTCATTCATTTTTAAGTCATTCTCAACTCTGGTGGATGTGTCATTCATTTTCTAATTATTCTCAACTCAGGGGGGGGGGCATCATTCATTATTTAATTATTCTAAACTCTGGGAGAGTTGTCATTTTAGAATTGGTAATTTGTATAAACAAAATGTAGTTAAAATGAGTTTAGAATTCTGAAAACTCTTGAGGAGTTTGAAATTGGTGACTTACTGGAAAAGAACATGATGACAATTAATATTGGAATTTTTATTGTGTTCTACACATTTCAGTTGTCAATTTTGTTTTGTTTATCTGTTTGTTTTAGATTCTTACGTACCTATTACAGACTCGGTGCGCATACTATATACGTACCTATTGGCGTTGCACGGGGATCACTTCTCCAGTCGCCCTCCTTCCACAGTTGCCAGGAGTAAAAGATGTCACGTACATGGTTGCCAATTCACCCTGGCTACACTATTTTCAGGCCTCCCCAAAACTCTGCACTACCTCTCCATTCCCTGGAGTAAAAATGTAACATTTCTATTAAAAGTACCATATTTGTCTTCATTAGTATTGTTAATAAGGGTGTTTGTTTATTTACTTCTTCATGTCCGTGTATGTTAGATAAAATAACCTAGGTTGATCAGGCCCCTCTGACAGCAGTCTTTGTTAATGATAATAATGGTGTCTATTTACTTCTTTCATGTTTGTGTATGTTAGATTAAATAACCTAGGTTGATCACCGATTAAATATTTTATATGAATATAATAAATGGTATCAATGGGGAAGAATAATTTTTTCTTTTAAATTCACCGATCGAGACATTATTTTATATGAATATAAATAATAGTGCTAACAATGGGGACCCTTCCTATTACATTCTACTCAGACTCCGTAATATACCATTCGGGTTGAACTCCAGGCCTTGACTCTTTCCTGAACATCAGGCTCTGACTCCTACCCGAACAATTAGGACCTGACTACTTCCTGAAGAGCTGGCTCCGACTCCTTAAACATCAGGGTGACTCTTTCATATACTGCAAGCTCTGAATCTTTTCCCGAACCTCCAGCTTTGACTGTTTCACTGTTTCACTGCTCCCCGAACATCAGTTTGTTTTTTTTTAATCCTGTGCTATGGTGTGTATAATAAACACATCTGCTCTATCTAGGATATTGAACTCTATTTAATTAAACACTCGTTCTATGTAGGATAATGAGCACTTGTAAAATAAGGAGGTCAAGAGAGCACTATCACAATCATGCGCCTAGAACTTGTTAAATTTCAATGTAAAAAAATGATGACTGATTTGCTATTCTCTTTTACTGGATAACATTAAAAGCAGTGTTTAATTATTGATAACATTAAAGGGAAAATGCCAATGTTACCTTACTGTAAAGAATTTACTATTTTATGTTAACCTTCCACTAACCTTGCTCAGCAAAAAATGTCTTAGCTGGGGAAACATAGAAATATAAATTTTTTTTCATATGTTAGAACAATGATGACCGACGACACTCTTTCCCACACTTCTGACTGTCTTGTGTCTAATTTGTGTTATGAGTAAATGTGGTATTGTGGTGACTAACATTCTAGTTATAGTAGGATATACATTTTTATTACTTTAGAACACTTTTGAAAGCCTTGTTTTGAATGTAATTTTTTCATATTTTCTGCAAGTAAATAATTCAAAGTTTAGTATTTGTTCAGATGGATGCTACAACCCTTAATTGGTAACTGAAGTCGGTACCAGTTTAAGTGTTTGGTTAACGTACGTAAAAACTAAAAAGAATGAAAGTTTACAACTTGTTCAATAAAGCAAAAAGCAAATATAAGGTTATGAGTAAATGTGGTATTGTGGTGACTGATCATTCTAGTTAAAAGTAGAATAGACCGAATTTACAGAAAGCTGCTGTATTTAGGGTAAAGAACACCGACAGATTAAGCAGGTACACCTTACCAAGTGTTACACTGTTCTATCAAACATATTGAACAGTTACTGATTTAGTATATATCCATTAGTAAATTACACACATGCTATCTCTATGATATTGTGCACTGTTAGATTCACCATAAGACATACTAAGAGTCACACTATATTATAACACATACTTGCTCTATCTAGAGTATTAAGTACATCCGAATGCAGCATTGACTATGTTTTGAGTGTCCTACTGCATTATTGCACACATCTGTTGCATCTAGGGAACTGATCAGTGTTTTCTACAAAATACAACATTTAGAAAGTGTCCTAGTGCAGTAATAATGTATTGCTCCTGAGTTTGTTTCAGATTATAAACCTAGGCATGAACAACAAAACAATAGTAAAAAAATGTGCTTAACATATTTAAGAAAAATTATTAGTTTATTGCTCAATATATTGAAACACATTTATTTTAAGTTTGTTCACCACTTTCAAGCAAGAATATAATGAAAAAAAAACAAAAACAATTTTATATTTAAATGGGTGATTTTTATTTTAATGTGTCTTTTGAGAATGTGTAATTGTGTCAAAAGATAAAAACACAAATTTAAAAAAGGAACTGCAGCACTTAATGATATCAATCACAGAAACACATTGTTCAACCGTGATGTTTTAGTAATAAAACGTTTTTTTAACCGTCCTCATTTTGATTATTTGTAATAAGATTTTTGCTATAGTCTTCATTTTATTTTATATAAAAGAATATAAAAATAAATTTCAAGCTACATTGTCATCATCGAAATCTCCAGGTTGATTGTGTGGTTAATGAAACTAAGTAGGCAAATTCACTTAAATGAAAGATGTAATTGGGAAAAACAACCAAATTGTCTGAAATGGAAGATGAAATTAGAAAATATATTATTCAATTGAATGAGTACAGTAATCAAAATGATGTGGCTAAAAATGTACATCATTAATAATCACTTTTTAAAACTCAAAATATGAAAGTACTGAAATGTTTGTGTTAAGTTCTTATTAGTGACTTGCTATCATCAAGAATCCACCCCAAAGAATGTTCTTTCTTTTATGATTTTGAGGAATAGGTAATTAAAAACATGAGAGCTATGACGTAGTTATTATTGCAATAGAGTTATTATTATAGAGTCCTTCGTTTGTGATGATCAGTGATCTTTTTTTTTTTTTACTAATCATACATCAAACTAAAGTCATGTATTAAAAAGAAATTGTTCATAATGATTACACACACACAAAAAAAATAACTGAAGCAGTGAGTCCTGTGTTAGTCTGAATTTCTCTTAATTGTCGTAAGTGTTTATTAAAAAATTTCAGCAATTGTTTTTTTATTTTTTTTTTGTGAGTTTAATTTTTTTTTTTTTTAATTTATTATAATGGAAAATATCCGAATTTGTCAATTGTTTTTTTATCGTGTAAAGTTCTAATGCCTTTAAAAGAAGTGTATCATATTTAATTATCGACGTTTACGAATGCATATGTGATTATGTCGGATGAGTTTTTATACTTAAAAATATTGTAATATTATTTATAAAAATATTGTAATATTATTTATAATGGGTGGCACGTTATTATGTAGTCGCTGTCTCTTATATATTTAGGTGGGGGTGGGTGGGGGAACATTTAATCAGTTTACACGGATTTTTCATTTTAAAAAATAAAATAAAAATAAAACTTTAAACTCTAAAAAATAAGAAAAAAAACAATACAAAAACTTTAACAAATTCTGATATTTTATTGTAATAAGTAAGGGTAGTTCTGCATTTCAAACGTCACTTGGACTTAATAATTGAAGAGTTCCATTCATTCCACCGAGTCAACCGGAAGTGCCAGACTGAATGTAAAGTCATCGATTTATCTTATTGTATGAATGAAAAGTTTCTGAAAGTAGGCAACAGTAATGTCTGAAGTGAAAATTTATCAATGAAATGAGTAGTTAGTGATTTTTTTCATTGTAAGAATTCAAATTCTATTGACTATTTTGTCAATAGTGATCGTTTAAAACGATTTTAAGAAAGTTCAAATTCTGTATAAGTAACAGTTGTTTTAACTTCATGTAAATAAGTAAAACGTAAAATTATTATATTAATTGTTAGGTGATTTTTTTTAAAAATTATTATAATATGAAATATCGGATTATTCATACGAGAGTTGAGATTCGGTGGACCAGAAATGCGTGCACACTTTACGTATAACTTATATAGGAAAATACCCCCCTCCTAAATTATAAAATAATAACAATTTTCATAAATTTTTTTCTTAGCAGATATTTTTTTAGGCTGTTTACATGTAATTTGCCAAAAAAAGTAGAAACTTTTTTTTTTAGGGGTCGAAATACGAAAGGTGCACTTCTATAAATTTACCAAAAAAAAAAAAAAAATGATATAGTGTTTTTTTTTCTTACGATACGTTTAATAAACATAAAAATTAAGTTATAGAAATATTTGTAAATAAAATTAGCGATCTTAATTGTTGATTATGCCTAATGTACGGTTATGTTTTAAAATGTATACATTTAGTTTATTTATTAAAATATATTGCGTTTCACGTTGCGAAACTAAACAAACATGTTTTTGTATCAGTAATTACTTGTCTCCCCACGAGGACAGAATGCATAATAAACTCATATATATATATTTTTTTTACGATACGTTTAATAAACAAATAATATTAGCAATAAATATATTTTAATTTGTTGTGTTTTTTTTTGGGGGGGGGGATGAACACTTGTCAGTCAAATGTATTTAGGTGGGGGTGGGTGGGGGAACATTTAATCAGTTTACACGGATTTTTCATTTTAAAAAATAAAATAAAAATAAAACTTTAAACTCTAAAAAATAAGAAAAAAAACAATACAAAAACTTTAACAAATTCTGATATTTTATTGTAATAAGTAAGGGTAGTTCTGCATTTCAAACGTCACTTGGACTTAATAATTGAAGAGTTCCATTCATTCCACCGAGTCAACCGGAAGTGCCAGACTGAATGTAAAGTCATCGATTTATCTTATTGTATGAATGAAAAGTTTCTGAAAGTAGGCAACAGTAATGTCTGAAGTGAAAATTTATCAATGAAATGAGTAGTTAGTGATTTTTTTCATTGTAAGAATTCAAATTCTATTGACTATTTTGTCAATAGTGATCGTTTAAAACGATTTTAAGAAAGTTCAAATTCTGTATAAGTAACAGTTGTTTTAATAAACTTCATGTAAATAAGTAAAACGTAAAATTTTTATATTAATTGTTAGAGGTGATTTTTTTTTTAAATTATTATAATATGAAATATCGGATTATTCATACGAGAGTTGAGATTCGGTGGACCAGAAATGCGTGCACACTTTACTTATAACTTATATAGGAAAATACCCCCCTCCTAAATTATAAAATAATAACAATTTTCATAAATTTTTTTCTTAGCAGATATTTTTTTAGGCTGTTTACATGTAATTTGCCAAAAAAAGTAGAAACTTTTTTTTTTAGGGGTCGAAATACGAAAGGTGCACTTCTATAAATTTACCAAAAAAAAAAAAAAATGATATAGTGTTTTTTTTTCTTACGATACGTTTAATAAACAAAAAAATTAAGTTATAGAAATATTTGTAAATAAAATTAGCGATCTTAATTGTTGATTATGCCTAATGTACGGTTATGTTTTAAAATGTATACATTTAGTTTATTTATTAAAATATATTGCGTTTCACGTTGCGAAACTAAACAAACATGTTTTTGTATCAGTATTTACTTGTCTCCCCACGAGGACAGAATGCATAATAAACTCATATATATATATTTTTTTTACGATACGTTTAATAAACAAATAATATTAGCAATAAATATATTTTAATTTGTTGTGTTTTTTTTTTGGGGGGGGGAATGAACACTTGTCAGTCAAATGTTTTTATTTAAGTGTGAAAATACCGTTTTATTTCGCTTACGAAGAGAAATGTAAATATTTACTTGCGTCCCCACGAAGGGAGATTGCATAATAAAGTCATATCGTGTTTTATTTTTTACGATACGTTTAATAAACAAAAAAATTAAGTTATAGAAATATTTGTAAATAAAATTATCGATCTTAATTGTTGATTATGGATGGTGAGGCCAATGTACGGTTATGTTTTAAAATGTATTTATTTTGTTTATTTATTAAAATATATTGCGTTTCACGTTGCGAAACTAAACAAACATGTTTTTGTATCAGTATTTACTTGTCTCCCCACGAGGACAGAATGCATAATAAACTCATATATATATATATTTTTTACGATACGTTTAATAAACAAATAATATTAGCGAATTTTTTTGTTTAAATAAAAATTAAGTTGTTTATAATTGTTGATTACAGAAACAAATAAAAAAAGTACGTAAACTTACGTTTTTCATATTTGGCGCGTTCAAAATGGTCTTATTGAGGAAGTGACATATATTTCACGCATGCGCAAATCGTTTTTGTACTCTGTCGTGATTTTTTAAAACATCCCCCCCCCCTCAACGTTTCGAGCCATTTCTATACGAAAATATGAACGTTTCCCCCCAATTTTCAGAGATAGCACGTCTGGGGGCTGGCTGGTTTTAATAATGTAACCCGCGTGACCGTGTGTTGGGTAGTATCGGAGGAGAAGACCAACATACATACATACATACATACATACATACATACATACATACATACATACATACATACATACATACATACATCCATACAGACAGGTGACGTTTATATAATAGATGAACTTTTTTGTTCTGTAACGATTAACTATGAACAACATTTGTTCTTTGTTCGAAGATGGAAACGAGGGTAGATCTTTTAACTATAATCATACAAGCTGAGATACCCGTCTACACTGGGTGGAATGCGTCTTTTTATATATAATAACATAAGGTTCTTTAAGTTATTAGACGTCATTACGATGGCATCCAATAACTTAAAGAACCTTATGTTATGTTTTTAAATGGCACTTATGAATCCTCTAGCAATGTTGTTGTTGTTGTTGTTGTTGTTGTTGCTTGTTGTTTTTTGTTCTGTTCAGATCTTTCTGGGCACGATTTTTTTACTTTTTGAGAGTTGCACGCATGGAAAATAAAGGATATATATCTCTGTATTTGGTTGTTCACGTGTAGATGAAACAGACCGTCAACTATATTAAGTTTCTAGAAGGTGAATAAAGAAATGGTCACTCGAATCTAACTTTCTGTTGTTTATTTATATAGGTCTTGATGTTATTTTTTTTTAATTAACATCCGTTGAGTTTAAACCTTAAAAGTTTGACTATTAATTATATATATATATATATATATATATATATGTGTGTGTGTGTGTGTGTGTATGTGTGTGTGTGTGTGTGTGTGGTTCATGGATAGCTGATAAGCAATGCGACATGCTAGTAGAAATAAGGACACAAACACATTATTTAAGCTGAACCAAGATATTTCGATTATTCGTTCGACCATGTTCATTTGGTGAAATATTATTTTATTAAAACAGAACTCAACATTTTATACAGTGAAGCGTGGAAGATGAACTGAGAGGATGTAAGGGGATGGGATAACTGATATGTGTAATGGGCTGAGTACGTTGGGGGGAGGAGAAGGTGGATATCTAAGAAAGGAATGCGAATCGTGGAGGCTGGCAAGATACATGATGACGAGTGAATAGCTAGGTAAGCAAAGTAGGCAAGGTGATTAGATCAAATTTACTCTTTCATATATATATATATATATATATATATATATATATATATATATATATATATATATATATATATATATATATATAAATAAAGTCGGTCTCTTGCTTCGGCTTGTCACTGAAACCCATCTTTGTAGAAGGAGAGCGTGCTCTGCGGGTCGTACAAGTGCACAGCATGGTCATTTACTTGTATAGATATTCCTACAAGACCTACGGCGATGAAACTTGTAAAAATAAGTCGGGCCTGCTGAACTATCTGAGTGATCACAACTGGTCAATGCAATTCTGTAGAGATAGCTTTCTTCTGTAAAGAACTGACAATCATTGTATATATATATATATATATATATATATATATATATATATATATATATATATATATATATTCTTAATGTTTAATTTTACTTCAGTCGAAGTTCTCAGAAATCAAGGGGCTTCTTTCTGGAGCTAACACTTGATCTCTATATGAGATACATAGATACACGAGTATTCTATTAAAATTCTCCTTTATTTCTCAAGCATTGTGTTAGTAAAAAAGTTAAGAATAATTTCTTCTCTCCCCAACTGACCAGTCATGTATGTAGTAGTATATCTTTTTTGTAGTCTTATCGGATTCCAGGACAAGAATTCATCTAGTCTGGTGGAGTATCCAGCTACGTGGTGTTACTTTAGGTAACATAACTAGGAGAAGATGCACTATTCCTCGTATGAGGGGATCTTATTTGTGCTGCGGATACTATGTAATTTTGAATATTTGGTCAGGGTTTACTTGTAGGGGTAAGTATCCTCATGTCAGGTTGTCCTGACAAACCCTTGTACAGAGAGACCGAAGACACTCGAGGATAGTGTCTAGTAGGTAATTCAAACTCCCCAGTATGTGTGTGTGTGTGTGTGTGTGTGTGTGTGTGTGTACTAGCTGCCTCTGATATCTGCTATCGCTTCGCAAACTAACTACATGAAACATTTATTCAAAATAATAAAAGTAAATATACAGTTGTCCGACTGGCTTCAATAACGACGTATGCCAATATATGTCTGTGAGCAAAGAAGAGAGGTTTAATCTTAAACTGCTAATAGAAAATAAAGAAAATATTTTCTTTCTATTTAATATTTTTGCGACTAAAATAAGAATGAATCACGTTTTATTTACAGATGACAGAGTTGTTTTTTAAGTAAAACTTACCCCGTGTTTTCTTTTTGCTTTTTTTACCTGGGTATTTCTTTTTTAAGTAAGATTTAATTCACGTATTTGTTCTGTTTTTTTTTGGGGGGGGGGGGTAATTTTTTGTAAGTTTTACCTCAATTAGTTGTTTCGGTTTTCAGAGTAAGATTTACCTCGCGTGTGACGACAATAGGAAATCAATTGTTACTGATAAAATTAAATTACTATTCCCCCGGGAAACATCGGGTTGTCCGTCTAGGTTAAAATAATGAACCATTTTATTCATAACTTGCTGTAAACACGAAACATTAACATTTTTTTAATATCGAAACAAATTTATTTATCTGTTAAATGTGACCTAAAGAAATGCAATGAATGGTAAGAAAGGAAACGTAACAATTTAGAGAAATCAAGTCGGTCCGTCTAAATAAAAAAACATTTGAACACAAATGCTAAATATTTGTCCAGAAAATACAACAATATTGTGAAACAGAACTATTTGTTATATTAAAATTGAAACAATCATTGAATTTTACAAAAACAATAACACATAATAGTAAATTATTAAAATTAACATTTTCAAAACAAATATGCCAATTAGTTAACCTTGCGACTCTGATATTGCATATACATAAACCGTATGTAAAAAAAAAAGATAGTACGTCTATCGAATAAATTGGCCTTTTGGTCGAGATCAAAGTGTAGTATCTGTTCCGATGGATACTGCACCCTGTAGACTGGTATTGTCTTGGCCTTCGGGGCTTGATTTACGCCGGTCTATGGGTCTGTCCTGTGCAGTTCTAGGAGGAGGTCCACCCTCCCAGGCTTCGCCTCCCCTCTTTGGGGAGGAGTAAGTTTATTGCTTACTGTCTGAGGCGCCCCTACCGGGGAATGCCGACGGGGCTGCCCAGGCAATTTTTAATGGCCAGAGCGCTCACCTTCTCGGGCGCTGGCTTTTCAAATCCCACTTTCCGACCTTGTGTCACATACTCCCATTGTGGGTGGGTGTTAAATAACGCCTTTTGGTCGAGATCAAAGTGTAGTATCTGTTCCGATGGATACTGCACCCTGTAGACTGGTATTGTCTTGGCCTTCGGGGCTTGATTTACGCCGGTCTATGGGATTGTCCTGTGCAGTTCTAGGAGATCCACCCTCCCAGGCTTTGCCTTCCCTCTTTGAGGAGGAGTAAGTTAATTGCTTACTGCTTGAGGCGCCCCTACCGGGGAATGCCGACGGGGCTGCCCAGGCAATTTTTGATGGTCAGAGTACTCACCTCTCGGGCGCTGGCTTTTCAACCCCCACTTTCCGACCCGAGCTTGGGTCACATCTTACTTGTGGGAGTAGGATAAAAACTGGCCTTGTGCCTAACTCCTGGAGAGGAGTAAATTACTCTATCGAATAAGTTGAATTAACTTGAAATAGGGCGTTATGATTTTACTATTTGTGCTAAAATTGCCCCAACTTTCTCATTTATTCATATATATATATATATATATATATATAATTAACTTGTTACAAATATCCAGGGGGTATAAATCCGAAGGAAGTTGAAACCGGGTTTATGAGAGTGCTCAATGAAAATGCAGAGCAAAATATATTGCGTGGGATGTTCTCTTGTGTCTGGGCCACGATGGCCCAGACACGAGAGAACATCCCACGCAACTTTTTGAAACATGACTTGTTGGGGTCTCCCCCTCTCCCCCTCCCTTCTCATGTCCCCGTTATAGGCAGAGTTCCATCTCCGTCCGTCCCCCTCCCTCTAATGCATCTTCAATTTCCGGTTGAGGTTGAATTTAAAATCTTTGCCATTTGATTCCATTGTTGCTTGAAGAGTTGACGTTCATTGCGAGCGTTAATGAAACCGCATATATTTTGTCGCAATTAATAGAATAATAAAATCACCAACAAAAAAAAAAGTATATATATATATATATATATATATATATATATAAAATAAAGTCAATTTTCCCCTGTCGCTTTGGCCTTTGGCTATCATAAATTTTAAACCAAAATCTTCATATGCTAATTTGTTCCACAAACCACTGAGGGAACTTCCTAATGCATGTTTCTGGAAAATATGCGTACATTTCGTCTTCTTTAAAATTTTCTTACATTTTTTGCGGATTAGCTGCTTCTTCCAATTACATATTCCACAAAGAGGTAGCAGATATTTTCACTTTACTACTATAATTTACTCGTACGTCTCTCACATTCACTGGTGAATTCTGTTAATAGAAATAATTTCGCTCGAATCACCATAATTATTTTTTTGATAATTACGATTCCTTACATAGAACACCAGGTGTTAACTAAGAATACATTCAGAACGCCTTGAAAAAGGACAATGAAATCAAATGAGCGTTCGTTATTTTTAGTTAAAACCTAGTGTTCTATGTAAGGAATCGTAATAATTAAAAAAAAATTACGGTGATACTAATTAATTAATTACGGATATATCGTATTGGATGTCAAATACACAGACCGTCATTCGTAGTCAGTACGACCATTCATCGACTATTCATGTCTTCTTATTTCATTTTTCTATAAAAAATTTCCGTGTCATATTCTTCATGAGAAACAAGGAACATTCACTATTTATTCGGATTTAAACACTAAATTCCATTGAAGTACTTGTGAAACAACCACAGGGGGCGCAACATTGCGGCGATGGGTCAGGGACTGGACCTTGGTAGATAGTGTGAGACCTATTAGATTAGACGCACTTTTGGACCCTGTCTAAAAGGGAGAGACGACTGGTTGGTGAAGCAGACCAGATGTGGCAACAAAATTCCATGCATGGGCAAATTGTGGCTTTGTAGGCATATAGGATACTGGCAGGAGAGAGAAGTTTTCTAACACAGTAAAGGGATCCCACCTTTGGCACCTTTGTTTGACCGCTTCAAAATCCTTGTATACATTTTATTACCCTACTTGATAACATATTCAACTTCGCCTGAGTATAATCAATTCTCCCAAGTATAATGATGGAAGCGGTCAAACATTCTCAATTAACTTAAATGGTAAAAAGCAACAGAGTGGCGCGAATGTGAAATTGGATATAAATCGTGCCTCTTTAGTTACACACCCATCCCTCCCCCAACCGGGAGAATACGCATAATAAAGAAGTTTGCTATTTTTCATTTTATTTATTATAAAGGCTTGAAGAAACTGATTTTCTCAAGAGATCGCAACTGAATTATGTATGCACATATGTAACCAATAATCTTTATATAAATAAACATTTATACTAAAAAAAATTATACATATAAATTAATATAAAAGTGCTCGATTGTAGGTTCTACAAGAGCTAATATAAAGTATTTAATTTTAAAAGAACTATACATTACAGTGTGTTTAATGTACCGGGGTGTCATCGGTTGGGCATACGGTATTTCGGCTAGAAACAATCTTATCATTGCCAGATCGAATCTTCAGCACCTTTCAGATTCACGATACAGATAAGTGATGATAGGTAGCTACTGCACGTCAACCCAGAAGTATGGTGACATATTTTTGCCAGCAGATAAATTATTTATTTTTATCCAAAAAGACAAATAATTCTACTAATAATTCAGTGAGTTTATCCTCGCTTGTCTATGCGGTTGGGGCTTCAGAATTTTAAATCTAATTTCCATTAGATTTTCAGGAAATTGATTTATTGGTGTTTTTCATCCCGACAAGCATATGAAACAATCATCATCATCAGCAGCAGCAGCAGGATAGTCTGGAGAAAGAGTTTCCAATAATCGAGATTTAAGGATCTAAGCCCTTTTTGCCAAAGAAAATAACTGTGTGATATGGAAACGGATTTTCTCCTCAAGGGAGATAACCCTGGCCCCGATACCCTGAATTTTGCTGTTTATTACAAACGTTTTGTCAGGTTACTACATCACTTACACTAATATCATTGGAAAGGAAACAAATCCATATATCCTTCCTTAAGCTATGGATTAAATAGTAGGGTAGACTAGACTCTCAAGCCTTGGTTGTGTAAATAATCTAGGAGACGGAAAACTCCAAAATAACACCAGTCTTTCTCTGAACGGTTTTCAGTCATTCTATACTTCTGCTTACCACTGGACTCAAACAATACTCGTTCAGAAGAAATGCGGTTGGTGATTGAGCTTACAGGCGACTCATTGTCTCTCGACACTGAAAAAAAGAACTTTTATTAACTTCAGAAATTTATCGAGCGCTTTCCGATTTGATAACATTTTTTTAAAGTGGAAATGCTTTTTTAAATTTAGATCCGTTTTAGTTTGGGGGTTTAAATGGCTTTGCGAATCAATTAAAGAATGTCCAAAAACCGATCTGATATTCGTCGTTTGTCAGGCAGCTGGGCCTTAAAATTCGGTGAATCAAGGGATTGGTGGTTTCGTAACGAATGGTTGGGGAATTTACCATCTAACGTTACTGTCGACTTAGTCTCGTTTTCTTATTTGTTATTATTATTATTTTCGCTTGCAATCCAGTCGTGTGTGTGGAAGAGAAGTGCGTTTTTTCTCGCCATACACCACCATTTTCTTTTACTTTGATTTTTTTTCATTTCTTAAATCGCTATCTCAAGTGGCCGGAAGCATCGACGTAATTCCGTTTCTGCGAGGAATCAGAGCAGACATTCTTTTCAATTAAAATCAATCAAGTGTTTTAAACTAAGAAAAAAAATAAGATAAGCAGATGAAATAGAAATAACAGCAGAAGAGAAGGAGACATTTTTGTATGATTACTGGGTCGATTCGGGGTGGAGGCAGCGGCGGTGGTGCCGACGGTGGTGGCGGCAGAGATATTTTATAACAATTTCTTCCATTTTATTTCTTTCCTTTTTATCTTTTGATTTGTCGATTTATGGTTTTTTGTTATTATTATTTCGTTCGTTCTTTTTTACGATTATATCGTTCATTCTTCATTTTTCGATTATTTCGTTTGTTCTTCTTTGTTCGGTTATTTCATTCCTTCTTTTTTATTATTATTTCATTCTTTCTTTTTTATTATTATTTCGTTTTCTGATTTGTAGATTTTATCATTTTAAATCTGTTTTTTTTTCTAATTTTCTTTTATCGTTTTAAATATGATTTTCTGATTCCTTTCTTGTATAATTTTAAATCTGTTTTTCTTTCTAATTTTCTTTTATCACTGTAAATATGGTTTACTGATTTCTTTCTTGTATAGTTTTAAATCTGTTTTTCTGATTTGATTTTATCGTTTTAAATATGGTTTTCCTGGTTAAAAGTTTTTCTGATTCTTTACTTGTATAGTTTTACATCTGTGTTTTTCTTATTTCTTTCTTTCATCGTTTTCAATGTTTTTATCAGTTTTTCGTTCGTTTAAAATTTGTTTGTCTGAATTGTTTCTTTTATCGTTTTAAGTCTGATTTTTCTGATTTTCCTATTTCTCTTTCTTCCTTTCATCTTATTTTTTTAAATTATTTCGTTATTATTTTCTTTCTTCTGTAACATTTAATTTCATTCAACTTTCCGTTTTATTTCTTTTTCTTTGTCCGTTCTATAAGTCTGTCTGATGATTTTATCATTTTAATTATTTTTCTTTTATTTTCAAGTCATTTCATTTTTTCTTTATTCCATTTTCTTTCGAGTTTTATTTTAGCTTTCAATTTTTTCCTTTCACTTTTCACGATTTGTTCCTTTTTCTAAATCTTTTTTTCGATATTTCGTTTAGGCGCTGTTTTTTATGCGTTCTTCTGGGGTTAGGGTTAGGGTTAGGGTTAGGGTTAGGGTTTTCTAACTTTTTCGATTATTTCTTGTTTGATTTTATTCAAATGCATTTATATTTTTATATTTGTATTACGATTTTTCTTTCTATTGCTTACTTTTATAATGCAAATATAGTCCTCTTTTTTGGCCTGACATTTCGATTTTCTTTCTTTTTGAAATGTAATACTTTGTTTGTCGTTACGCTTGTAATTTTCATTTATTTATTGGCTTTTATTATAAAATTTACTCTTTTTTATTTATATTTTATTTTGGAGACCTTTTCTATGGAACTCGATTCTTTTTGCCTTACTTTTCGATTTTTCTGTCTCCTTTTCTTATTTTAATGCGTTCAATTTTTCTTACTGTTTCCATGTTAAAAAAAAGAAAAAGCATGAAAATTTCTTTTCATGCTTTTTCTTTTTTAGATATGTTCTTTATTTATTGTATCACTATATTTTGCTCGTATCATTTAAATTTGTACATTTTTTATTTTACTTTGTTTATTTTTCTTTTACGATGTTTTCTGTCTTGTTTTGCTTTCCTTATTTAAATGTATTCATCTTTTTGCCTTACTTTTCGATTTTCCTTTCTTTGGCTGTTCTCATTTAATTCTAATTCTTAGCCTTATGTTTTCGAGTTTTCTTTCTTTCGTTGCTTTTTTTATTTAAAGGTCTTATTTGCTTTATTTTTTCGATTTTTCTTTCTTTCGTTGCTTTTTTTATTTAAAGGTCTGATTTGCTTTACTTTTTCGAGTTTTCTTTCTTTCGTTGCTTTTTTTATTTAAAGGTCTTATTTGCTTTACTTTTTCGAGTTTTCTTTCTTTCGTTGCTTTTTTTATTTAAAGGTCTTATTTGCTTTACTTTTTCGAGTTTTCTTTCTTTCGTTGCTTTTTTTATTTAAAGGTCTTATTTGCTTTACTTTTTCGATTTTTCTTTCTTTCGTTGCTTTTTTTATTTAAAGGTCTTATTTGCTTTACTTTTTCGAGTTTTCTTTCGTTCGTTGCTTTTTTTATTTAAAGGTCTTATTTGCTTTACTTTTTCGAGTTTTCTTTCGTTCGTTGCTTTTTTTATTTAAAGGTCTTATTTGCTTTATTTTTTCGATTTTTCTTTCTTTCGTTGCTTTTTTTATTTAAAGGTCTGATTTGCTTTACTTTTTCGAGTTTTCTTTCTTTCGTTGCTTTTTTTATTTAAAGGTCTGATTTGCTTTACTTTTTCGAGTTTTCTTTCTTTCGTTGCTTTTTTTATTTAAAGGTCTTATTTGCTTTACTTTTTCGAGTTTTCTTTCTTTCGTTGCTTTTTTTATTTAAAGGTCTTATTTGCTTTACTTTTTCGAGTTTTCTTTCTTTCGTTGCTTTTTTTATTTAAAGGTCTTATTTGCTTTACTTTTTCGAGTTTTCTTTCTTTCGTTGCTTTTTTTATTTAAAGGTCTTATTTGCTTTACTTTTTCGAGTTTTCTTTCTTTCGTTGCTTTTTTTATTTAAAGGTCTTATTTGCTTTACTTTTTCGAGTTTTCTTTCGTTCGTTGCTTTTTTTATTTAAAGGTCTTATTTGCTTTACTTTTTCGAGTTTTCTTTCTTTCGTTGCTTTTTTTATTTAAAGGTCTTATTTGCTTTACTTTTCCGATTTTTCTTTCTTTCGTTGCTTTTTTTATTTAAAGGTCTTATTTGCTTTACTTTTTCGATTTTTCTTTCTTTCTTCGGGTGTTTTCATTTAAATGTTTTCTTTAACAAACATCTTTCTTTTGGGGCTTTTTTTATTTAAATTTATTCTTTTTGCCGTAACTTTTTCAGATTTTTCTTTCTTCTTTCATTTACTTTTTTCTTTTTCGATCCAAATCATTCTTCTGCTTCTTTCTTTTATTTCCATCTGTCAGCAACGATTATTTATTTTCACCATCAAACTGAAAACTGCATTTATTTCTTTTGTGTATTTCGCGTAAATATTGATACGGCATTTTAATTAACGGAAGTACAAACGAACTAACCTCGGCAGACAACAGATATTCATACGCAGCTGCCATACTGGTAATTTTTTATAAACCTATTTCGATTTACGATATCTCCAGTTATTTCTTCAAATTTTAGCTTATATAAGATGCATGGGTGCTTGTACTGAATGGGTATCCAGAGGATTTGAGTACTTACGAAGTCAGTCCCTGGTATTGGCGAAGAATCCCGTGTCAGTCTCTGAAATGACCGAAACAGGTTACAATTTAAAAACTTCTATTGTTTTTAAAGAAAGTTCTTTCAACTTTATATTTTAGGGACTAAAATCTTTTTAAACATAACCCTAATCTTACCCTACGTAACCCTTTGCATGCTAAGTGTCGTCTGGCTTTTTACAGTTTTTTACTTTCATTTTGATTTAAAACAAAAAGACTAATTGAATAAAAGTATTAATTTAAATACAATTACATCGATATATTTAAAAATAATGAACTGAAATTTTATGAAAACACCTCTGCCTCCTCACGCAGTCAAAACCAAATAAAAAGTCACGTGTTTTTCTTTTTGCCAAGTTTTATTATTCTACATCACTTCCGGGGTTCGACTTCCTGTTCGCTGTGTCACTATTCATTTTTCCTCAATTCGCTAACATTGTTTTGCGTAAATTGCTTATTATAAAGTTTAATATTGTTACAAACCGACGAAAATAAAGAGAAAAATGATGTAAATTGAACTTAAATTACTTTTCTTCATAAATAACTTCTCTCTATCTATCTATCTATCTATCTCTCTATATATATATATATATATATATCGCTCTCTCTCTCTCTCTCTCACACACACACACACACACACACACACACACACACACACACACAAGAATACAAAATGTCACCTGAATGTTTTCTGTCTTTAAATCAAATAAACCTTTTATGAAAGAAAAAGTCAGTGACGGAGTTAGTTTTATTATAAGATAAAATGCAACCTTGGTTCACGGCGATGACGGCGACGACGGTGACGAGGAGATCAGCACGGCGACGTAAAGGATGTTGTGAATGCGATGTAAGCAGTAATACAACACTTGTTATTTATTTATGATTCAAATAATATAATTTAAATCTAAAATGTTATTTTACATTTAAAAATAAACTTTAAGGATGTTTTTTTAAAAATTTACATTGAGTTTTATATATTAAAAAGAAATAATCGAGGTTTGACTGTAAAATTGTAAATGTAGTTAAGAAATGTATTAACATATCAATTAAATTCAGGCCATCATATAATACTTATGGTAGATTGTAAAATGTATCAAACATTAAAACACCATATAATACTTATGGTAGATTGTAAAATGTATCAAACATTACAACATCATATAATATTTATAGTAGATTGTAAAATGTATCAAACGTTACAACATCATATAATACTTATGGTAGATTGTAAAAAATATCAAACATTACAACATCATATAACACTTATGGTAGATTGTAAAATGTATAAAACATTACAACATCATATAATACTTATGGTAGATTGTAAAATGTATCAAACATTACAACATCATATAATACTTATGGTAGATTTAAAATGTATCAAACATTACAACATCATATAATACTTATGGTAGATTGTAAAATGTATCAAACATTACAACACCATATATTACTTATGGTAGATTGTAAAATGTATCAAACATTACAACATCATATAATACTTATGGTAGATTGTAAAATGTATCAAATATCACAACATCATATAATACTTATGGTAGATTGTAAAATGTATCAAATATCACAACATCATATAATTAATACTTATGGTAGATTGTAAAATGTATCAAACATCACAACATCATATAATACTTATGGTAGATTGTAAAATGTATCAAACATTATAATATGAGTAAACGGAGAGTTTTCTGGTGCTACTTAAACTGCAAATATGTCAGATAACTCGATTGTATTTTTTTTAACTGACAAAACTAAGGGAGATAATAGAATTTTTTCAACAATATTTAAACAAATTATTAAAATAAGATAATTGTATTCATTAAAAATATTCATTTAAATGTAGATTCTTATTCAGCAATATTAAAAAGAATTAAAAAACAACGAAGATGTCGACATGGTTTTGTTTTGTTTTTTTTTTCAGCAGAAAAATATGATGAAACTCATCAAAAGATCGTTGGCTCAAACAATGTTTGAATAAAAACCATCATTCGGAAATTAAAACGATATTTAATTAAATTTGTAGTTTTTTTTTTAGAATAGTGGTGCTCTCGAAAAATACTGAGCCCAAATAAACCATATTATCCTACTCTTTTTTTAGTATATGTTTTGTTCGTTAATTAACATTCCTTATTTAAATTATCAGTTTCGTATTATTAGATTATTACAACAAATAAAATAAGTAATTTTTTTTGTTTATATTTTTTTAATATTCTACATTTAAATGAATATTTAAAATCAATACAATAATAAAAATAGTATTGTATTAAATGTTGTTTAAAAGAAATTCCTGTTATCTACTTTAGTTTATCAGATTTTAAAAAAATCAATCACGTCATCTCCCTCTTTTTGTGTACCACAGTAAACGAATCTCTGGCCAGTGTAAGATGTATAGAGTTGTCTGTAACGTCTGGTAATAGCAGTGAATGTAGATGTCGTGTGTCCCTCTTGTCAATGTTATCATATCAGTAGTGGTAATAGTTGTCGTAATAATAACATCAACATCCATTATCGTTTTGGGATTTTACTTTGCTTAACAGCATCCAGTGGTAATCTCACTTAACTCGAAAACCACTACTAAGAAAACTGAAACATTCTCCTGCTCATGCGTCAAAAAGTAGCAGTAGTATCGAGTGGAAAGTCGCCCATCAATTCGCAAACAATCCGAATAAAGTTACCTTCACTTGCACGGCTTCTATCAATTGTAAATAATAACTAATTTTTAATAAAATTTTGTATTTTAGCTTACCCATGGCTGTATAAACCATTATAAACCGCTGTCGTCGTCGTCGTCGTCGTCGTCGTGAATCCAGGTTGTTGATCATATGTGGATACAAAACCACTCGGACGCCAATTTTCAGTTTTAAATAAGGTTTATTTTTAAAAGAGAGATAGTCACATAAAATATTGGAGACACAGGTTACTTGCGCATGCGTGAGAGACACAGAGAACGAGAGAGGGAGACAGACAGACAGACAGACAGACAGACAGACAGACAGACAGATAGACGGATAGCTCGTCTCGCTACATCAGCCACTGTCCTATTCGGGACCGCCCTTCGATTCGTCTTCTCTGCTTGATATATCGCCAGCTAAAAGCGAGAAATTCCTCGATCGGGAGTCACGTGGTTCCGTTTGCTTCCGCTCTGATGACCCTTGACCTTTAAAAGTGTCATTCAAACTGTTCCATTCAAACACGGCCCTCCTTATTGAACAAAAATACACAGATAAACCGCAATAATTGGTGAGGTTAGCATTCTTTCTCAATTAACTACTTTATAACCAAAATGTGTAAAAGGTGACTCCCGCATCTATTAGTATCAAGATCAGCGAATATGAGTGTAGGTCAAAAGTTCATACGTGTTCATGGTTGATCGATATTGGAGATTCATTTTTTTTAATGTTTAATTCTACTAACTTGTAATTAATGTGAGTGTGAACGGCCCCGTTAAAGTAGGCGCGTGTTTTGCGCCATTTTTCGGAAGAACCGATATAATTCGAACACTAACCCGATGATAACGGACACCAACGCCGGTCGAGGCGATGCTGACTCGTAATGTTTCTATTTTAAACATTCGGGACAGTGGACAACCAAGAGTTATGCAAATAATTCATTTGTATGTCATTGATATGAAAACATTCCTGGCAGCAAATCGAATTATTTGAATGGGTCGTTTTTTGAATGGGTCGTTTTTTTAGTTCAATAAAAATAATAATTTATTATTTGGGATTAAAATTTTACCAGATTTAATGCTGTTAAGACAGAAGTTGAAGAGACTATTCTTTTACGGTATATATATATATATATATATATATATATATATATATATATATATATATATATATATATATATATGTATATATATATATATATATATATATATGTATATATATATATATATATATATATATATATATATATATATATATATATATATATGCGTGTGCGTGTGTGTGTATATGTGTTCAAGTTCCGACTAAAACGTTGTTTCTGCGATTTGGGTATGCTACCAGTTGGGAGAGGTTGCTTTTCTTGAAGTCAAGATTTCAACTTGCAATATTATGACGAGACTTTAAAAAAGCTTTATTTAAAGTTGTAGACGCTCTTTAGCTCTGCAGTCCCGTTCAAGTCATGGTGCAAGCTGTGTCCTCGTCAATTTCCAACCTTATACAACCATTACCGGCCGTTTGTATGTCGCTTCATACGTCACTAGCTTTTATTAAATATCCTTTTTCCAAATGGCTTCGGGGGTCATCACCACACGGTCTATCTAATTCGTGTTTCGCGCTGACTGTCTTAACTTAAACTAGCTAATATCCCCAAAAGAAAAAAACTCAAACTTAATGAATATAATGTATTTGTAAATAATAAAAAAGTAAAGCCATAGTCGCAATGATTTTGAGAGCTACTTTTTTGGAGGGGAGGGGCGAATATTTTCCTTTCATACTGTCTACTTCCGGTTCGCCATAGTTGTTTTTCTAGTCACTTCTCCCGGCTGATTTGAGACAAAAATAAACTATAAAAAAACTTTCAGCTTAATGTTTAATTACAAGAGTATTGACTGAAAGGTTTCGATTAGCACTGCTTTTATTGGTGCAGATCGAATATCTCCGACGTAAGTGTTGATTTTAATCGATTTATTTCAATGATCTAACGTGCAGCGTACGAAGGCGGAAATACACAAAAAGATCAAACCCAGTAAGAAACATACATAGACACAGAAACTAAAATTAGACCCAAGATAAATATTGAAGTTTGTGTGTATTTAGGCAGCATTTTTTCATTCGTGCAAACATTATTAAAAAGAATAGAACTCGTCTGTCTAGCTATACGTTTGTTAATCTTTTCAATTTTTCTAATGATTTTCTTTGTGTAACTTTCACCCACTTTTCGTTGAAATTTGCCGGAGAGAGTTTCACATTCACGCATTTTCAAGCGATGTTTGAAAATGAGGACAAGCTGGGGAGCAGTGAAGGTCTTTTCCCCGTAAACTTCATTCTGTCGTGTAGACCAAATCACGCCTCTCATAACAGCCAGTAAGCAAAGAAACACATAGCGTTCCTCCCACTTCATGGTCGGCGCCCAATTGCAGCAAGTCGAAAAAGACTCCAGAACAAAGAACTGTCCGTTCAACATGTGAACCGTGTAGCCATCAACTAACTTACACAGCGAGTGCCCGATGGCACAGGAAAAGAAAGTATGACTGGTTGTTTTCTCCCAGTCACCGCATCGGACACAACTTGGTGTCTCAGTTAAGCCCCCTGTGCAAAGTTGTTTACCAACCCAGGGTGCATTTCTTATTATCAGCCAGTTGAGTGATGCCTCGTAATTATCGAAACATTTCAACCCAGGCACCCAAGATTAAGCGAAGTTCTCCCTTTCGAAGACCGAACTCCTCAATCATATCGTCTCGAACAGATCCCCTCACGACACGATTACCTGATATAATGTCCTACGGGACAACACTCGGGTGTCAGAGAGGTTTTCTACCACCCGTAGTAGGCACCTTAAGGATAGTCGACAGTCGCGATAAAAAGAGCACTCACCTCGGGGTAATCGAAATGCCTCAACCCCATGCGAGTGCACACTTTTTAAAGCCGGAAAGGCTTTCTTGGTGCCTTCTTTCCAGAATTCACCGTTTCCTTCACAGAGTGTACACATTCGATCTAGGTAGTTTAAGCGAAGAGTATGTTGACGAATCTCAACGCTTGGCATACCCAGACTGCCTTCAGACGGATGTAGGTAACAGATCTCCCGACGAACCATAGGCTGCTTTTACTGCAACAAGAACTTGAAAAGAGTCCACACTAACGCAGATAGTGTGACTGCCGGGAGTGGGAGCACTGAAAGACAGTACAGAATGAGAGGATAAATGTGCGAACTACACACCTCCGCTCTTCCCTTTAAAGTAAGATTTCTCAAAGATCACAGACGGGCTGCAACCTTAATCGCTTTCAACACTTCCGACCAATTTTACTTAAACTGGAGATCAGGATCAAACCAGACGTCGAGTATCTTGCAAGGTTCATCCGTCCATCTAAATGGCCCCTGAAGGGGTACCTCCCTCTGGGCACCAATGTGTAAGCCAACAGACTTGTTGCAGTTGATGTTGGCCCCTGTCATCTATTCATACCGTGTTATTTCTATGCCGACGACCCTAATCTCAGCACTGCTCGTTATAAACACAGTGACGCCATCGGCATAGGCGGAGTACTTAATCGTGGTGCAAGCACCAGACAAAGTAATGCCTTGAAGGACCGGATTCACCCTAAGCCTACAAAGGAAGAGTACCAACGCAAGCACATAAAGCATCGATGAAAGAGGAAATCCCTGACGAATACATCTGGATAAATTGAAAGGCTTCGACTGAGGCGAATCAAGGAAGAAACTGGGGACCAAATCCAGCCGAAGACAAGACAGCCTCCAAGTAACGATGATCAACCCTATCGAATGCTTTGGACTGATCTAAACTGATCAACGCGGCTTCAGTGTCGACTTTATTTATGATCAGGTGTGCCATGTGCAAATTATCCTGGATCGTCCGGCCCTTAATAGCACAAGTATGTTCTGGGCGATACAAGACAAGTTGCAGACAGTTAGCTAGGATCTTGGCCAAAAATCTTTAACTGTATTCAACATCGTTAAGGGCTGACAATTACCTATATCATCCCCACCATTTTTGTCCTTGCGAAAAAATTTGATGATACCCCTGGTAAAATACTGGGGAATAGAGCCGTTCCTAAACCAGAAGTTGAACAACACAGCCAACAAAGGCACAAAAATGGACGACAACCTCAAATACAATTCGTAGGGAAAACCATCGATCCCCGGAGTTTTATCAAGCTCGACCTGTTTCAGGGCCTCTAAGACTTCATCCTCTTTTATGCACCATTCGCACCAAGCCACTTCGGCCAGCCCATGACGAGAAAAGTCGGCTAAATAAACGTCGAACTGAGCCATTATCAGACCGGGCTTCATGAAAATTAGTGCGAAAATCATTTCCAAATTCTGTCGTTTGTAGTCACAAGACGCTCATCCGATAATGCAACATTGGCGATGTATCGATCAGTGGATAGTCGACGCTCTTCTGCACGTTGCTTTGTGAAGCACTCTTTTTAACTTAGACCTAACTAAGAATCCATGATCCTCCTTGTTATCCAAAGAGTTCAGTTCAGCCTTAACTATAGTAAAAGTCTAGCTATCTTCAGCCGCCACCGCCCGTTTTAATATAGCGTTTAGTGTCACTTCCGTTGCCCTAGATTTCAGGTTGAGTCGGCGACTATAATCAGCAACGAAAGACCTAATAAGTTCCTTAAGATAGCTCCACCACTTATTCTCAATAATAGCACCCGTCAATTCCCGCTGTATTGTTAGTAAAAGCTGTTACGGGAAGTTCTTCACATCGAACAACGATGTGTTGAACTTCCAGTACCCAGCAATTCTAGGCTTAAGGCTATCTAACTTTATCTGGGCACCCGAAACGAACATCGACGGTTTCAAGACACCGACCGCTGTCCCCAGAGAACCATATCCCATTTCAGTAGTTATGAGACCGTCTGGGGATATACTGTCGATGTCTAAGAGGAATGTTAGTTTTATCGTTCTATAAAGGGGTGAATGCATTTTGATCGGGACCTACCCTACACAATATTGTTTCAAATTTGATAAATCTTCATCATTGAAGAAAGCGAGAAGAGGATATATATCGAAAGAGCTGTTCCCTTCTTCCATCATAGACCAAGGACCTTTTCCCTCCGCTCTATATCCGCTTTGCATTTCTAAATTGTCGGGATTTGAGATGTCTTTTTATGCACAATTTTCATTGCCACTCGGTTTCTTATATCTTTTTTTTGTGGTGGATTTTCATGATCCTTTCTTGGTCTGGTATAATTTTGCAGACATCTTTGCCTGCGTAAAATATAGCTTTCTTTTTTCTCTCCTCTTTCTCTGTAGACATGCTTCTCTGTCTTTTGATGTTTGAAGAGGTGGCATACGCGTTTTCATTAGAGAGAGGAGCGTGCTAGGGGTACTAAAAGGGGATGGTCTAGGGGAAAAGGACTTTGACTTCGAGGGTGATGTAAGGGGTGTCATATTGTTTTCCGTTTTTGGTAGGGAAGATTTTACCGGGGTAGGTACTGGCTTAGTAGGGGATCGATGTCCTTTGTGGGTGCAATGGTAGATGTCTCCGGGAACAAGACTTTTTTTCTTTTTTTTTTTCGTCTATCTTTCTATTCTTGTCAAGAGATTCGTTCAGCTTAAGTATTTCTTTGTATTTCCCCCCCCCCCTCCCCCGGCTCGTTTTAATTTATAATAATTCTTCTTCAGACATCGCTTTAGCGTACGACTTTGGGAAGAATTTTTTTGAAGAAACAAACGTCCATTGGTCTTTTTTTTTTTCGGGTATTCAAAAGTTGAATTACAGTTTATCAAACTGATTTGGTGTGATAGTCGCTTTTGGGTGAACTTTGGTGGTGAATTAATCAGTTGTCCAATTTTTTTTTCTCCTCGACTTTTTGAGCCAAGTGCTCTAAGTCTCTATTTTTAGGGTTGGGTTGAGCCGGTTTATTTCTAGTGGGGCACGTAAAAGTAAAATTCTTTATTTCATTGCAGATCACACAAGCCAGTCGCCTTCCTGCTACGACTATAGGGAGTTTTTCTTCCCCTGCCTCCATGTAATGAGGTATTTTTTAAAAGGCTTCCTTTTTTAGTAGTATCTCAAAAGTCTACACACCGTAAAAACAATCTACGTCAATAGCCGTTATGCCCCCATATCTCATTAGGAAAGCACAGATATATTCCTCTGGCACCACACCGGGAACTTTGAAAACAGACACCGTCGTCATCCTTCTTCCTATGTACTCCATTCTGAGAACATAATCCCTTGTAATTATTTCCTTTTTAGAGAGCCGGATGCAGTCATCTTCGGTTTTAAATAACTAGTTTAGAAAAAAAAAAGAGACGAAATCCATTTCTAATATATAAAACAATTTTATTGAGTCTTCGTTAGTATGTGAACAAAAAGGAAAGAGGTTAGTATGTCCATAAGTATGGACGAAGACAAAAGTAAAGGAAATCCATTACTTTAATTCCCCATGAGTAGGGAAGTGAGAATAGTTCATCACATAAAATAATTGTACACCGTCTACGGTATCAGGACGTGTCCATATGTGTATGCAAGTATGTGTGTTTGTGCGCTGGTGTAACAGTCAGTTCACATGTAAGCAGTTATGTGTTTGTGTGTTATATTAAATTAGCGTGTAATGTGGCAGTAGCCATTTTGGCTTCTTGTCTTCTTGTCGAAGTCGAATCCAGGACCAAAGGCCCGGGAAAATGTCTGTTGCGTCCCCAGAGAGTGTGGGGCGTGTGTTTGGCAGTGCCAAAGAAGGAAGGATAGAGAAGCGTCGTCTCGTGCCACAGAAGAAAAAAAGAAAGAGCGGATGGCGCTCAAATGTTTATATAGTTATGCTAGCCATTCGAAATTCGCCTAAGAGAAGACCACTGATTGGTCAAGCCAAGGAGGAATTAGATTGCTTGAACCAATCAGCAGGCAGCTAAGAAGTCATTGATATTTAAACAATATGGCGGCTTGTGGGAAACTGCTACAGGAATTCCACATGTTGTAACCCTTACACTTGGTTACACGTTCTTATCAGCTTTTTCATCTTCCTGTCGATAGCAAACATAACAATTGTTTGCTTGGCGAATTCTTCAAGTCTCGGCAAGTCAATAATAATGCCATTCTCCGTAATACTTTTGTAGGTTTTCTCCACTCAGATTTCTCAGTTGGGTGTTGAGGGGTTATCTCAACCGACTCTTTCTCAATAGGTTCCTCCGATGGTGCACAGCTGGCAGTCGCCATGGCCGAAGTAAAAAACAGAAATACAAATCCAACTCTCCAAAAAAACAAATCCCGGGCAAATAACAACTTTAACAGACTATAATAACAATAGGCGATAACAAATAGTAACAAAAAAGTATAACTATTAATTACTTGCGCAGACGAAACTAACAACAATCCAAGAACAAAACGTATTTTGTCCAAGAAAGACTTTGTCGAATTAAATCTTATTTTTATTTTCTTCTTTTTTTTTTTTTTTTTTTGAGTAATAGCTGAATTCATTTGGTGTAGTCGAATAAATATGAAGACGGGAAATGGGGAGACAAGAAATAATTAATTTAATAAAAATGTCCCTTTTTCGAATTTGAATTCAGCGACGCCGGGGTGGCGTCACTAAAATAAATCAAACTACGCCAAGCATTTTAAAATGTTTTACTAGTCTCATACGCGAGGTCATTAATTGTAGGTTGTTGTGTTTTTATGTAGATGGCTTCAAGTATTTTTTTAATTGGTCTCGGGATGTATTATTTTAGTGCTGTTAACTAGTTTGTCTTAAATCGGATGGAGAGCAGTTATGTGTTTTTAGATGTTTGTAGATTGAACTAGAGTTCACAAGATGCGTGGTGAGGCGCCGGGATAGGGTAGTGTTGTAAAAACCAATGTAGCTATTATTATTATGGAAATTATTTTCTCCGAAAGGGCATTTAAACTTGTAGGCGACATGGATTCTTTCTAGTGTTTGGGGTGTTGGGGAAGGGTTGTTTTTTACTACAAAATTTTGGGTTTTAAGTTTTTTTATAGTAAATAATTAGTTTTATTTTATTATTGCTGTCTGTTGGGGATATGTATCTGTGTATACTAATTTTTTTCTAATCTGAAATGTGGCTGCATTTGGTTACGATAGTATATGTTGATATAGTTTGCGTTGTGATGTTGGATATTATTATTATTTGTAGTAGTTTTTTTTTAGTTTCGAATCAATGATTTTATTTGTTCATCAACGATGTAGTTGGAAAATTCATTGTTAATAAGTACTTGTTTTATATTTTTTAGTTCGATGAATAGTGTTTTTTGGAGGGTGAGATCAATTTTGCACAGTTTGTAGATTTTTAACAATAGCTATAGGAACTCACTCTTGTAATTTAACACACTAGTTTTTGATAAGTAGATGTGTTAAACGTATTATTAGAGAACATCTAGGAATTGGATTTTATTATTTACATTCAGTTCTATGGTGAATTTAAGAGCAGCGTTTTTTTAAAGGTCTTGAAGTGTGTGTATTTGTTCATTGTTATTAGCTGGAATAAGTATATCGTCGACATAGTTTACGTAAATATAAGGTGTTGTAATGTTTTTCGATGAAAAGGCCATCGAATTGTTAAAGAAGCATGAGAATCAGCATATTAGCCTAGAAGGAGACTATGTTGATGAATAAAGTCGAATTTTGCCTAAAAGTAGATTTTTCATTAGTTGGGCCCGGAATTATTGAGTGTTGTGTTATGAATGAACAAATGCTGTTCACGGAGACAATCTTTTATCCAATTTTTATTTTAGCCGAGAAGTGAATTTGTGTTTATTTCCAAACTAGTGTACACCTTCCGTCAAAAATGACGGAAATAAATTATCCTTCGCCAGTGTTCGCACTAATATTGATACTCGTAAAAAATATAGTCTGAATCGGTGAAGTTAAAAAAAGGAATGAAAAAAAAAGAAAGAGAACGTCACAAACTAGAAAGTTTACAAAAAAGAAAAAAGGAAAGAAAAAACGTATAAATCACTATTGAAAACATAAAAACAAGAAAAACAACGTCTGATTATGGAAATAGATTAAAGACAGAGTTGTCTGACTTGCTGTTTGCTTTCTTAGTTCCACTTACTTGAAATGGATTCGTCCGGCACTTTTTACTCGCTAACTTTTGTGTGATGGGACGGATGTGTGTGTGTGTGTGTGTGTGTGTGTGTGTGTGTGTGTGTGTGTGTGTGTGTGTGGGTGTGGGGGGGTATATGTGTGGGGGTGTTGCTCTTTATTATAGAATGGAGGATTAAACAATATTTTCCGAACATACACAACTGCTTTTCAACTAGTATTGGTCGCTTTCAAGCACGACACAACTTTAATAGAATGTATTAAAAAGGGCGGGAATTTCACTGGTTAATGTCACGTGATGTTTAAAAACATTTAAAACGCGCAACGTCGTATCGGGTTTGGTTAATGGTCGATTGAAGAGATCTGAGTAGCAATGCTTAAAGAATGGGTAGTCTCAGACTGCAATTGGATGCGATAATGATTTTTGTATTTTCTGTGAGTATTTTTCGGAAATATTATGTTGTATTAAGTGTTGATAAATTGAGCTTTTCGGAGGGCGGAGAGGAGACAGATGGCAGGTGGGTCTACATGAGATTGTGTTTCTAGTAATGCCTCTATATGTGTTGTTTCTTTTATCTTTACTGATACGTTCTTCAATCAGGCATTTTAATTGTAGAAACAATTATTTGGGGGTTTTGTTCAACTTAGAATTAAATATCCCATTTACTTGTTCTCAAGCAAGAACAGTTGGATAGAAAATTCAATTAAGAAGAACTAACCGTTGTTTTTAATCAAACATGGTCAAAAATGAATAAATCAACCGTGGTCGAGGACGCCCCTAAGTCTACATTTTTGTTGGCTACTACACCGAGATGTAGGGGAGGGCGCTACTTCTTTACCTGTTTTAGTTCCCGTCTGTTTCTTTACTTGATTGTTTGTTAGTACACGAACCCATCCTATGGTTTTAGAGATAAATTAAAAATTAAGGTTTATAATGTTTGTATTGTGTTGGCGTTGTTGCATGCATAGGAAATCTGGGGAAATTTATAGACACATGAAAAGGTTGGAAGGCTTTCATCAGTATTCGTAGGATCATCGGAGTGAGATGGCAGATAAATGTTAGGGATACGGAATGTGGGGGTCACAGCATTGTAAACATGTCACAGCATTGTAAGCATGTTACACTTCCATAGTCTTCCCCGGATAATTTTATACATATGATAAAAATTTCATCAAGATACGATATATTTGAAGTTTTAAAAAATGTTCGCTTTCCCTTAGGTAAAAAAGGGACTTGGAGATTTGGGATCATTTTCGTAATCTTCCATATATAGTTTTATACATATTCTTTAGATTTATAGTATTATACATATTATTTAAATTTCATAAAAATAGGACCTATTTGAGATTTTAAGGAGGTTATGCCCTCATAGCCCCCTATGGGTAGACTTAAAGATTCGGGAACATTTCCATTGTCTTCCTCAGTAAATGTTACATGAGAATAGACTTTTAGATTTTATGTAGATTCTCTAACCTTTCTTTCTATAGGTAACACACACATACAGACAGACATTGAGTTATACATATATATATATATATATATATATATATATATATATATATATATATATATATATATATATATATATATATATTGCTAACCAATCAGATTCTTTGTTATTCCCACCGCGGGTTAATATTTACATTGACCAATGGCAGGGCTTATATATATATATATATATATATATATATATATATATATATATATATATATATATAAGAGAAAATAAAAGTCAGTCGAACATTTGTTTGTGAGAAGCTCTGCCATTGGCTAATGTAAATATTAACCCGCGATAGAGAATAACAAATAATCTAATTGGTTAGCAAGCTAGACTAAACACCAGGTGTATATAGAAAAACATCATGGAACACGAAGCTACTGTGTAACTTAATTGCTATAAATATATTTTTATAACTTACTATATATATATATATAAATATATAAATATATATACACTGAATATATAAATATATATACGCTGATGCCGTGAAGCACATATGTACGTAGATCACTTTTATAAATATAAATAAAGAAATAAATACGTCCCATAATGGGGGTGACTTAATGTATATAATATATGTAAAAGGAGGAAACTCTCTCACTAATTAGGAAGTGAAATTAACATATTATAGCGTTCATAACAGCTTTCATTATCGCACACAAAACAACAAATCATATGTGTGTGTGTGTGTGGGTGTGTGTGTGGGGGGGGGGTGAGAGAGAGTTAATCGATGTTTATTTCGCTACGGTTTTTCCTACCTATATAATAATATGCGAAGACGTTTAGTGTTCGCACTACGTTATCACTTTCCAAACACATTCAAAATGAAATCGTTCGATTAGTGATAGATCTGATGTCACTAAGGTAAAAAAAGTTTCTGACTTGACCCATTTTAAAATTAATTGTTTCAAAATTAAATTATGTCGTACCGTCGACTAAAACGTAAACAATTATTTTCACGATTATTAGGCAGAGAATATTTTCTGCTTTTAAAAGACTTTAAAAAAAAAAAATATATATATATATATATATATATATATATATATATATATATATATATATATATATATATATATATATATATGCGAACCACGGATCTAGTCTACGCCATTATCAGAGACGAAATTGCTCTATAACCACAAAAACACCTTTTTTATTTCTTCCTTGGTCTGGGCTCAGAAACGGAAATCTCGCGCTGGAATTAACCTCAATTTAGCCGATAACGCATGCGTTGTGTCATTTCAGCCTAGCTTCGCTGACGTTCACATCGCAAGTTTGGTGACTAATCAGTATAAAAAAATAAATCCTAATAGCAATGAGTTAAATAGCGTAACTAACCTTGTTTTACTAATATATAAGGACATGTGTGGAATTTGCGTGTACAACTGTCCAAGGCACGGCGCCATTGACGAGCTATGGGATATTTACGTTACGAGTGATGCAATCCACTATATGAGTCAAATACGCCCTAAGATGGAGTATTGTTGCCACATTTGAGGAGGTGCCGCTCAGAGCATCCTTTTCTGCCTTGACAGAATACAAAACTGACTTTGAAATCTAGTCTAGGATTTACTCTTTTCTTCCCTACAGCCTCTTTCTCACAGAATAGAGGTCGTTAGTTATTCTGTACTCTATCGTTATTTTCTTGGCCTTTTGGCTAAGATCAAAGTGTAGTATCTGTTCCGATGGATACTACACCCCATAAACTGGTATTGTCTTGGCTTTCGGGGCTTGATTTACGCCGGTCTATTGGTCAGTCCTGTGCAGTTCTAGGAGGTCCGCCCTCCCAGGCTTCGCCTCCCCTCTTTGGAGAGGAGTAAGTTTATTGCTTACTACCTGAGGCGCCCTACCAGGCAATTTTTAATGACCAGAGTGCTCACTTTCTCGGGCGCTGGCTTTTCAAACCCCACTTTCCCGACACGACCTTGGGTCACATCTTACTTGTGGGAGTAAGATAAAACTGGCCTTGTGCCTAACCTCCTGGAGAGGAGGTAAATAAATACTCTATCGTTATTTTTATGGTAGGTTTTTGACTTAGCTGCAATCTGTAAAAAATTCACAACAAAAACTCGTCTATCTACAACAACTGTAAATAAGTTTTCTTTCTCTGTCTGTGTACCTAAAAGATAAACGGAACTTCCATGGGCAAAGTTTCTTTCCAATAACAACCTTTCTGTGGAACACAGTGTCACGAGGATGCCTCTCCAGCTAACTACAACATGTACGTTTTCAAGTCCAATGTAAACAAATTCTTGTTGAGCCGTCCTCAATAATCAATAATAAAATTCTGCCTAGTTTCAAGCATCGTTACCAATCCTCAAGATGTTGTCTCACCGTTTACCTGAAAAAATCATTAACCCTTATCCTCGAGTGGCCTTTGGGACTTGATAAGCAGTGACTCGTTAGTACATAAAAAAGCAAATGTACTCAAATAAATCAGAAATGACAGTGCGCTGTACCTATTTGGTAAGAGTTACGGAACACATGACCTGTTAAACACATGACCTGTTAAACACATGACCTGTTAAACTTCTGTTAGAAAAAAAACGATACGACAACTTATCAAAAATAAAAGTTTTGATTTTATTCTCTACTTCTTTCGATATCAGAGTCTTAAATGTGATACACCTTCTCAGCAGGTGCATTTTAAAGAGCAGCAATAACATCTAGGTCGAGGGTATTTTCGTTTAGATTCCTTTTTTATTGTGGCTGTCTACTCTTTTTACTGGTGTTGTTTTGGCTCTTCATACAATAGCCTCTAGAATATAGCCACTACTTCCTGGGTAAGTGGAGATATTACCTTGATTTCATTTCTAATGAGATTTCCGTAGACCATGCCTGTCTAATAATTTTTTTATTGACCTTGAGTCAATTTTCTTCTGCTTATCTTTTTTATTTGTGCAGATGAGGCTTTTACTTTTCCTTGGTGTTCCGCTATGTGAGCTCTCAACTTGTTTGGGGTTCGAAGTGAATATTTAGATTTTAGTTTTTTCACCTTCTTTATCAGATTTTCTCCGGTGCTTTTAGTCGAAAAAAAGAAGAAATCTTGGATATCTCTTTTTTGAGAATCTCAATTCTCAGTTGGATTATTCTTTCCCAGACTGGTTCATTTGTTTTAGACCTCCAGTGTGCTTATTTTTCCTTTCTTGTCGTTAAGGAAGGGGTTTTGTTTTGATAAACCATGCTTCTTGTGTTTTGGAGAATTTAAGTCAACATTTGCCTCATTGAAGGCCTTGCATATATCTCATGCTGTGGTATACATTCTTCTATTGGTGATACAATGGAGAGCGATTTTTTGTTGTAGTGGCCTCCAATTTTTCATTTGGTAGGTTTATCCCTTTGGTTTGAGCCTTTAATATTCTGTTTTTACATCTGCCACATTTCTCAAATCTTGAGTATTTGAAGCAGTGAAGAACCTTCTTCTCCCCAATAGACCACCTGACTATTTTGTAGTCTCGTTTTCTTGTGGTCTTTGTTGGGTTTTGCTGGGGTCCAGGATCAGAATCTGTCCGGGCTAGTGGGTTGTCCAGTTTAGTGCTACTACCTATAGTAATATAACTGGCAAAAGTTGCACTGTTATTTTTCACGTATGAGGGAATC
This sequence comes from Sepiola atlantica, assembly GCA_963556195.1. Classification (NCBI taxonomy): domain Eukaryota; kingdom Metazoa; phylum Mollusca; class Cephalopoda; order Sepiida; family Sepiolidae; genus Sepiola; species Sepiola atlantica. The sequence goes on from OY744545.1 coordinate 25,703,022, forward strand.
TTTTTATCCTGGGCGTCATCCTGCCGATGTGTTTTCTTCATTGTTTTCTTATTCATTTTTGTTTCTGTTTGGAAAATTTGGTCAGGGTTCACTTCCTTTGGGGAAGCATCCTCATATCTGTACATCCCGACACACCCTTATTCAGGGGTATGCTAGAATATATCAATAAACTCCTTACACGAAGATTCACGAGGTCTGTGTCTAGTAGGCTTTCCAACTCTTCCTTTCAGTGTGTGATCACTCGTTAATACTAAAACGATTATTATAAAGTTTTGAAAACATTCTGTGCTCTTGCAATGAAAAAGTAAAGTCGGATGTCCATCGATTGATAATGTTAACTTAAACCCTTTAAAAGGATGCCTGTGTGACGAGGAGTTTATAGTGAAGACATGATTGCGCAATCATCAACCGTATTTCTCCTTACCCGGCATTGCTTAAGTCCAAAACGATTGGGAACAGTGATGGGATAAACAGAAAGGGACCGTTGTTATTTCCTCAAATGAGATGATTTACTTACAAAGTGTACACTGCAAACGTCCGTAGTGTTCACAAAGTTGTGGTAACAAAAGTATTTCGCCTACTCATGGATAAACCGTAATTATATTTACTAATTGACAAAATACTGTTGATAACTTAATAACAGTTTATTTGAAATGATTAACGTGCAGCAAAATTCAAAATATATTTTTCCAATTCAGAGTCAAAATGGCCGCCAATTCGTTTAACAAAGAAAATAACAGTTGTTTTTGTTTCTTTCTCAGTGGAAATTGTATCTAAGACCGGCTACTGGAGAAAATAAGCTGTGTTTTCCCTTCTAAGACCGGAAACTGGCGTCTGTGCTTTGAGAAGACACCACAGGCTGATTGAAGAGCGATGTAGGCACTCGAAAATCTCTCGCCTTACTGTCTTGGCACCACAAGAATTCGGTTAAGCCAATTCACGACCCTTCTCTGTCAACTACTTGACTTTATTAGGGAATCTTCAATTACTTTTAAATAATACACGCATACCTTCGCCGGCAGCACAGGCCTAAAGTTCATTCATCACTGTCATCGTCCGAGAATAACCGTGGGATGAAAAGCAAGGAAAAAAAGCAACCAATTCCTCCGTGATAGCAAAATAAAATATCACTGGTTGATTCAACCACTCGACAACAATGCCCCCTCTTCCCTTATTTTTTTAACTGAATTCTTTCAATCACTTACTTTTGGGGTTTGGACGCAGGATAAAAAGAAAGCAAATTGCTCAATTATTGTTTATCTTTTGTCTTTAATAATTGTGTCTTCAATTGTCCACATGGTGTCAGCCGATGACTCCTAAGTAAAATATTAACAGCTTATATATTTTCGTGGGGCTGCGAAGAAAGAATGAAAGTGTCCAAAATCCAGTTTTGTTAGGAATGTCGAATCGTAAGCAAAGAAGGGAGCACAACAGACTTACGCTCATAAATCTGAAAGTTTCTTTTCTTATGAAGTATTTTTTGCTTGTTTTAAAATATGCTATACTATTTTGGGAGAGTAACTTAGAAGAAAATGCACGGTTTGATCGATAATGCACTAAATGTTGGCAAGGCTGAATAAAAAGTGTTTGTTATGAATCTCGTTATGCCAAAATCTGAATTTACTTTGTTCAAAATAATCTCATATGTTTATTTGTTTTAAAGAAGCATATTTATAAAGAAAACAATAGTTTGCGCTTAGTGGTTACGCACTGTTAACCCAACCCACAGCCAGTGTCGCATCACCACAATGTTGAATCCCCGTGTTTGTTTTACAATTATTTCCACGGCATGTACTCCGATGAACTTACTACACTTTTACTCCCTGAGCGAAAATGCCCCGGCCCACTCAACTAGCAGCAAAATTATACCCCTTCTCTGTAGAGATCTCTAGATGCCAGAAAATGCTCTGATAGCTCCTTTCCTCGAATCCCTTCCTTTTGAAATTCTGTTTCTGCTCTCTGTTTCCACGACCGCACCAACATGCAGAATTTTACATCTTGCTATCCAATTTCCCACCCAGGTAATCTCTATAAATCTGGCCCTTATCGCAGTAGCCCGTTATGCATCCGCCCATAACCCCCAACCTCCCATGGCCATGTACTGAATGCCTCCGAAGATATTCAGTATATTTCAAAAGAAAAATGACAAGTATATTTAACTAGCTGAAATACACGATTCAAAAAATAATAATAGCTTCTATCAACGATTAATTGAACAAAAGTGGCTATTTTACATAGCAAGGGGGTAAATGTTGGGTTCATACCTTTCCTAACAGGATTTGTGCATAATTGAAGACAATAGATTCGATAAGATCTTAACTCAGTTCAGCCGGTTTAAAATAGGAACAAAGAATGGAATTTCAGGGGAATTTTTGAACGGAGGTGATCAAGAATTTGTGTACGTCAAACATCAATAAGTGAAAATGACGTTATTCAATTGAATTCAATTCAATAAATTTGGCAAAAAAAAAGATAAGCATACTTCAGTTGCCATGTAGGGAAAGAGTGGTAGAAATATAGACAGAAGAGGATACAGTAGCCCAGCACCTGTTTAATTTCGGCTTGAATTGCTGTGTCGTTGTCGCATTTACTACATCTCCTGGAAGTGCATTCTAATATCCAGGGATCCTGATTCAGAAAACGAACCTCTTTCGGTTCACTCGAAATTCGCAAGTTAGCGGTGTAGCATACTCTTAGAGTTATTGCGTTTCGTTTAGTTCAGAGAGCGACTACGATCTGAACAATTTGCCACACTCGGCAATCAAGTATCTTCAAACAGACACGTATGTTCCCTTTAGGAGCCATATTCTCTCCCTCTCTCACAGACACATACACTTTTTTCTCTTCAACTAGCGCCTGTAGCCCTACCGTCCACATCTATAATCCTCCATTTTATAATAAAGACCAATGTGTGTATATGTGTGTGTGTGTGTGTGTGTGTATGTGTGTGTGTGTGGTTCCATCCCGTCAAACAAAAGTTAGCGAGTAAAGCACGTGCTGTAAGTGGTGAGAAGAAGCGAGAAAGCAAATAGAATGTCAGACAACTACTTCAGACTTCCTCCGCCGCCCGAAATGAATTCGGAAAGAAATCCTCTACTTTATAATAAATATTCAATATTGGGTGTGTTTTTATTCATGTCATCAGAAATAATAATGATAATTTATACATGAAAAATTACTGACGTAATTGTATGATTTATAATAAGTAATACATCTAGATAAATAGAGAGTGCAAACACTGGGCAAGCATAATTTTGTTTCCGTTATAATAATCGATTATATAAAGGGCAGTTGTCTGTTAGTGTGTGTTTAGCTAAAAGTCAGAAACTGCACAAGACACCCCCCAAAACTGATATATTCTTTTTCAGCATTGACTCGGACAGAATCTTGGCACACGTTTTTGTAACATTCATTCTTTTGATGGTGTCTATTTATTTGCCTCTTTGCGAGGGCGGAGTAAGACACATTGGCACTCTGGATTGGGATAAAAATTTAAAATGACTCAGTCTAGAAGGATTTCTCTTCCACTGACTTAGGACAGAAAATATGAAGTGAGAGAAGAGAGAGGGGGATAGAGAAAAGTAGAGTTAGATAGAGGTAGAGAGATAGATGTTTTTAAATGTTACACACATTTTTAACTGTTATATTTTGTTCTCTATGCTCCCGGGCAACGCCGGGTAGCTATGCTAGTCTCTAATAAGGAACAAACGTATACACGGGCAATTTGTTTCAACCCTCTTCCGCTAATCTGAAAACCAAATGATTGGTTGGAAAAATATAAACTAGATTAACAAATAGAGTAATTGTTGTTTTTTTTCCTTTTAAGAACCCCAGCCTAACCTATACCTACTCACCCCGACGAGTAGGTATTTGGTTTTCCATTTTCGCAATCGGTCCCATGGGTAGAAACAATCAATTGGGAAATCATGGGTGGATCATAAAAAAGGGAAGATCTATCTTTACCGGATGAGTGAGTACTTGAATTCGATTGGTGTCCTCAGTCACGTGGGGAAAATCCACCAATCAGAAGCCGGTATCAAATTTTGACTAGTCATCAAAGACTACAGCTCTGTCGCACCACTAATCTCATCAGAGTGAATTATCCTCCCACTCACCCAACCACATAGCATATGTCCTTCTTGGTGCAGTGGCAACATTACACAATTATTAAATTACTAGAGTACACCGTCCGTACAAAAATGAGAGAAAAGAAAGTATGCTTCGCCAGGATTCGCACAAATAGTTATATAAAATAACGTCTCAATCGGTGAAACCGAAATAAAAAATTAAACGTTTCAAAATGGAAAATTTAAAAATCAAAAAAATATATTTATATAAATGTTAGTGTGAACATTGTCGAAACCTATTTTTTCGTGATTATTGACGAAGTGTGTACACTCGTATAATTTATTACGTATATATATATATATATATGTATATATATATATATATATATATATATATATATATATATATATATATATATATATATATGAGAATAAAATGCACGATATATCATAAAATGAAATGCCTTGAAATACAAGATGTGTGAAAAAGGAAAACGGAAAAAACAAATTTAAGTACAGGAAAAATGATCAAGAAACGAAAGATTTTACCGGTTTCGTCAAAAAAAGTGAAGATTTTAAATTTATTCGATAACAGTAAAAACAGGAAAAAAGAATAAATGTACGAGACGTCATTGGCACATTCGTATTTGAAAAAAGAAAGAATAATAAAACGCGTGCGGAGAGACGTTAAAATAGGAAAAAAAGGAGGTAGAAAAAAAAGAAGGAAAAGAAATAAAAAAATATGGATGAAATGTAGTAAAAACGAAAAGTTTCTTTAACCAGGGTCACAGTGGCGCAATATATTGCATTGTTTCAGTGTGGTTTTTGCCAGATGTTTGCTTACAGAATAAAATCCTAGTCTGAGGTTTCTGTTAGATGGTGATGAGAGAAGTATTATAGCGCTTTTGATGCACTTGCGACGTGGGAGAAAGTTTTCGGTATTGGCGAGGGTGCAGTTTGTGAAGTCAAAATTATGGGTGAAAGTGTTTCTAGTGCGTTAGAGTGATTGTCGTGTTTGCTGTCCTGTTTTATATATATATATATATATATATATATATATATATATATATATATATATATATATATATATATATCAGGTTAGAAAGAAAGTAATGTCGTTTTTGTCCAACACATTTATTTCATCTGAAACATTTTTAATCTTTACAATAATTTCCCTTATTTTCATATGATTTCTGTTCAACGATCAGCTAGCTTCTTGATGCCTTTTTCAAAAAAATTCTCTGACTTTTGAGAGAAAAAAAATTAAGTCATTTTTGAACTGGTCGTCATTTTCGTAAATTTTATTGTTTAAGTTATGCTGCAACGACCGGAAAAGATGGTAGTCGGATGGAGCAATGTCAGGTGAATAAAGCGGATGAGGCAAAACTTCCCAATTAAAACACATGACCTTTTCCTGAGTGAGTTTTGCTGTGTAAGGTTTCGCGTTATCATGCTGAAGCACTACACCCTTCCTATTGAGTAATGCTGGTCGTTTTTTTATATAGTAGTTCTTAGATCATCGGCTGCGAACAATATTTTATTGTTGTGATTGTTTGATTAGGCTCTAGTAACTCATGATGAATCAGTCCTCTCATGTCCCACCATAAAGAGAGCATAACCTTCTTTGGGTGTAGTCCTGGTTTCGGAACAGGCTGTGGGCTTGTGTTTCGATCTAATCATTGTCTTTTGCGTTGGGTATTCTTGTAAATAACCAATTTTTCATTTCCAGACACAATTCTTTGCAAAAATGGTTGTCGATGATTCCTGGAAAGCAAAGATGTGCAAACAGTCAATCTTTGATTTCGTTGAGCGTTGGTCAAGTCGTGGGTAACCCAGAGTCAAAGTTTTTTAACTTTTCCTAAATCGTGAAGGCATGAAATAATTGTGGTATGGGTTGTATTGAATTGCTGAGCTAATTCTCTGCTAGTTAACTTTGGATTGGCCTCCACTGCGTCTTTAATGGCGTCTTCATCAATTGATTTTGGTCTTTCCGAACATCGCCGATCTGACAGGTTAAAGTCTCCAGAAGAAAATTTTGCAAACCACCGTTGACATTTTCGATCATTCAAAACATTTATCCCATAGACAGTTCCAATATTCCTTGTAGCTTCTTCAGCTGAATTTTCTTTATTGAATTCATAGAGCATGCAATGTCTCAGATGCTCCTCACTTAATATCCATTTTTTGATGGCTGAGACCGTTAAACTTAATATTTTCCAACTAATTACTATATCTGAAAGGCAAAGTAAGATATTAAGATACCAATTCACCAAAAAATCTAGAACTCTGTACAACTTAGGAGGCTGCAAAGTGATGAAGTAAAAAATATGACATTACTTTCTTTCCAACCTGATATATATATAAATTCCCGAAACAGTTTTTCATGGTAAACAACTGATGATCCCTTAAAATAGTGTTAGAAATAAACTAATATAATAACTGTAAAAAATAAATTGACTTACATGAGTGATTTTCCACTGGAAGACTTGGGACTATAAGTTTGTTTTTTTTTGTTTTTTTTTAATATAGTTTTAATGGTTGAGAAACTTCCGAGACTATATATATATATACAAACTGAGAGCTTTTTGTCGTTTCTGAAGAGTTCAAGGAAGAAAGATCCAATATTGACATATTATTGTTCGTTGCCCCCCTATGAACGAAAGTAATTCGTAAAAAAATTACACTAAAAATTGACTGTTTTGAGACCGTTTTGTGAGATAAATGAAATCTTGGCCTTTGGAATGTTACAAAGTTGTGTTTACTTACATATATATATATATATATATATATATATATATATATATATATATATATATATATAGTAATTACATTGTTGTTGTTTCCTAGATATTTATCCTATCAAACCTCAGTGTGTATAATATAGTGCTTAATGACAGGTAGAACTGTATTATAGTATAATTTACTTCATTTATACAAACATTATTGGCTATATATGTGCATACATGTTTCAGCTGCGATCTCTTTCAAAATTAAGCTTCTACGGACCATCTTCTAAAATGAAACATTCTTGTACATCGTTTTAGTTTTGAGGGGTGAGAATATTGGACGGGCAGATTACTTATCACTTTGGATTTTTAGTTATCTATACTTATAATCCCGCCTCATTTTGAACACATTCCTACGACTCATTTTGAACACATTCCTACGACTCATTTTGAACACATTCCTACGACTCATTTTGAACACATTCCTACGACTCATTTTAAACACATTCCTACGACTCATTTTGAACACATTCCTACGACTCATTTTGAACACATTCCTACGACTCATTTTAAACACATTCCTACGACTCATTTTGAACACATTCCTACGACTCATTTTGAACACATTCCTACGACTCATTTTGTCTCGCTTCTTAATTCCATACTAATTATTATTTATCACTTTGTGTTACTTTTACGATTCTATTTTATAACTCAGTCGTAATTTCAAGTATTTCGTCTACTACTGATGTCCAGGACGGTGCAATTGCCACATACTTTCACCAGTCTATGAGTTAAGGTCACGTAAGTTCATATACATATCAGTAGACATGTAGCGTTAGCGTTCTGGATAAAAAAAAAAGTTTAGGCCTCAAATTCGCCACAGGCTTTCATTAAAGGTGGCATAGTTGATAATATCACAAAAAATTACAGACATGGCGACTCCAACTTTGAAAAAAGCTACATACAAGACCTTATTACAACCTCACTTGGTCTACCAAATGATACCACTTTACCTCGGAGATACTCAGAATCCATCAGACCGCTTACCTATAACAAGGACATTCACATCACCCATGCTGATAAAGGAGGCGATATTGTCATCATGGCCGTAAATGAATACACACAAAAAATCAAGCTCCTACTAAATGATGACAACATCTACATAAAGACAATCTCACAGCAAATAATCCCTTTCAAACCCGAAGTCAGAAATTATGGATTAAACACTTGGAACATCATGCTAAAACTCCAAGACTTTATGGTCTACCAAAAACACATAAAATTAACATTCCCATGAGACCTATCATATAAGGCATTGGCAGCACACCACATAAATTAGCCAGAAAATTAGCAGAAATACTCGCCTCCCCCCTCCCCCCTCCTCGGTTCCATTAGTCCAGGCTATATAAAAACTCTGGAGATCTGCTACAAAGACTCCAACACATTAATATGAATAACCGCAACATGGCCAGTTTAGATATCAAATCTTTGAATACTAACGTAGCTATAACCAAATTCCTTAGATTCCTCAAAATTCATCTCATTAAGTCCAAAATTAAGCTCCCCCTCCCTACTATCCAAATTATTAAATTATGCCATTTAATCACACAACAATGCCATTTTACTTATAACGACTAATTATACAAACAAAAATTCGGTTTACCCATGGGCTTACCTTCTAAAAGAGTCCTTGCCTGTCTTTCCCTGGAATTTTTAGAGAACGGCCCTTTCAAATCAATCTTACCCCAAAACTCTCACTACTTTAGATACATCGATGATACACCCCTTATTTACCCACATCACACAAATCTCTGTGACGTAATCGACAAACTTAATAACAGTGAACACACCATTTCCTTCACCTCCGAATTAGAAAATAACCACATCCTCAACTTCCTTGAAATCACTCTGCACAACATCCCAAACACCCTAAACTTCTCAGTCTTTAGAAAACCAACGAATAAAAATGATCTTATACATTTTTATTCCGACCACAACAACAGAATATAATCCGGAATGATCATAGGCTCGTTCCCCAGAGCTCTTAGACTTTGCAGCCCCGCTTACCTCCGCAATGAAGAAACCTATACCCAAAAACACTTACCAAGCTTTAAAATATCCTCAACACGCTAAACGCTAAAAGCCTTTTATATCCACAACAAAAAACAGATAAACACCACAAAAATCTCCCCTCATAGTATCACCAGCACAAATAACATCGACATGACTAAGAAAAATAAATCTTACATAGTTCTCCCTAATAATCCCATATTTATTTCATTACAAAAACAATTCAAATCTGACATAAAAAGTAATATCAAAGTAATATCAAAGTAATATCAACCCAAAACAATTAAAGATTTAATCAACACCCCCCCACGTCCCCAACTACTTCCTAAGGACCCCTCTTCCATAGCTGGCATTTACAAAATAAAATGTGCCGCATGGCCGATGTTTTATATGGGTGAAACCGGCAGAAATATAAAATCTCGCATTTACGACTAATATATATATATATATATATATATATATATATATATATATATATATATATATGTATATGTATATGTATATGTATATGTATATATGTGTATATATATGTATATATATGTGTATATATATATGTATATGTATATATATGTATATATATATATGAATATATATATATATGTATATATATATATGAATATATATGTATATATATATATATGTATATATGTATGTATATGTATATATACATTTAGGCTAATAAATAACACGGAGTGGTTTTGTTTGATGCGACTTTTTTTTATTTTTTCAATTTTCCGAATCGTCCATCTAATGTTTCGGTCAAATTGATGTAAATATGATCCATACATCAATTTGACCGAAACATTAGATGGACAATTCGGAAAATTGAAAAAATAAAAAAAGTCGCATCAAACAAAACCACTCTGTGTTATTTAATAATGTTCGCCTAAATGAAAATATGCTGCCTAAATACACACAATATGTATACATATATATCAATATATATATATATGTATATATATACTTGTCTTATCAGCATTTCAATTTATGATATATGGGGCATTTTTTCCTCATATATATGTTATGATACTTTACTTATACGTACTACTTGAACTCTTCCACTCACCAAAAATACTGGGAGCACCTGCTTCTCACTGTTGGGCGCATACCAGCCCACACAGTCCTTCTGTGACGTCAGTTGCTGAGAGACTTAGGACTCGTCAATACTAGAATATATATGAATATGTATATATGTATGTATATATGTATATATATATGAATATGTATATATGTATGTATATATGTATATATATACATATATATGAATATGTATATATGTATATATATACATATATATGAATATGTATATATGTATGTATATATGTATATATATACATATATATGAATATGTATATATGTATGTATATATGTATATATATACATATATATGAATATATATATATATATGTATATATGTGTGGGTGGGTGAAACAGACAAAAGGAAAACAAATCAAATACAGGAAAAATCATCAAAAAAACGGAATATTTTGCCGGTTTTGTTGATCCGAACGAAACCGGTAAAATATCTCGTTTTTTATGATTCTTCCCGTATTTGATTTGTTTTCCTTTTGTCTTTTTCACACATCTTGTCTTATCAGCATTTCAATTTATGATATATGGGGCATTTTTTCCTCATATATATGTTATGATACTTTACTTATACGTACTACTTGAACTCTTCCACTCACCAAAAATACTGGGAGCACCTGCTTCTCACTGTTGGGCGCATACCAGCCCACACAGTCCTTCTGTGACGTCAGTTGCTGAGAGACTTAGGACTCGTCAATACCAGTTGAGGATTCGTTCTCGACAATCAGTCCGGCATGAACTAGCCATTTCATTGGCCTTTTATCTGTCAGGCTGAGGTATTAGGTCCTGGATCATCACGGTAATGTTGTCTGCTTTCTGTCTTTTCCATGAACTTTATGCACAATATCTTATCTTCATGAATGTCTTCCATTGTTTTTTTTACTGAAGAGCAGCGTGTGATTGCGTTTAAATGTAGCATAATGCACGTTGTGAAACAATTGTAAGACCATCGTCAATTCTGCCATTGCAACAAATAAATGATATGAGAAAAGACTGATAATCATTATATATAATATATATCTTATATATATATATAAGATGTATATATATATATTTATATATAAGATATATATATATATATATTTATATATAAGATATATATATATATATCATATATCATATATATATATGATATATGATATATATATGATATATATATCATATATACAGGGTGTCTCAAAAAAATGTACTCACTCTTAGAATGGCAAAATGTGCAGATGTCGAGTTTGCACACACAATTGTGTGGAGCGATGAAGCAAAGTTTTCTCGTCATTCTACGAGTGAGTACATTTTTTTGAGAAACCCTGTATATATATGATATATATATGATATATATATATGATATATATATGATATATATATGATATATATATATGATATATATATGATATATATATATGATATATATATGATATATATATATGATATATATATGATATATATATATGATATATATATGATATATATATGATATATATATATGATATATATATGATATATATATGATATATATATATGATATATATATGATATATATATGATATATATATATATGATATATATATGATATATATATATGATATATTTATATATATGATATATATATGATATATATATATGATATATTTATATATATGATATATGATATATATATATGAATAATATATATATATGAATAATATATATATATGATATATATGATATATTTATATATATATATGATATATATATGAATGATATATATATATATGATATATATATGATATATATATATGATATATATATATATGATATATATATATGATATATATATATGATATATATATATATGATATATATATATGATATATATATGATATATATATATGATATATATGATATATATGATATATATATATGATATATATGATATATATATATGATATATATGATATATATATATGATATATATGATATATATGATATATATATATATATATATATATATATATATATATATATATTGTCCTATCACAGTAGTCTCTTATGTTTCAGTGGCAATAGACTTTGGTTAGGGTGGTATTTACGTTGAAGAGGTACAAATGCAGTAACTTCGTCGGAGCACATTGTGTGGAAATACTTGCAAAACAAACACAGAGATGCAACATTGCGACAATGAGATAGGGGCTGGATCTCGGTAGACAGTGCGGGACCTATTAAGTGAAATAAACTTTTTGTATTATTATCAAAGGCTTCAGGGATGTCTAAATATTATGAATCCCTCCTGATAGTTTTAAATAGATTCATATTTTTCAACCATGACTAAGCAAAATAAGAAATTGTGATAAAAATATGCTCTAAACTTTGATAAAATTATAATGGCAAGCAATATGGAACACCTCTCCTCAAAACAAATTGTATTAACATCAACCCATAGTTGGAACAGAAAACAAAAACAGGTATCGGCCAAATAAAAGCTGACCCACATACATCTGGTTGGAGGTTTGGTTTGGTAGTTTTGTTTTACGGCATATCAACCCTTTTTGGGTTATTTAATGCCGAATCTGGTCTTGTTTTCTTCTCTTTTGTTTCTTTCCCCTTTTAATATCTGTTTCTATTTAACCCATAGTTGGGACCCTAACAGGTACTACCACTCCGGGTCAGGGTGGACCTGGGAGCAATGGTAATTAAGAGGAGGCTCCACATTCCCCAAAGTCCGTAAGCCGGATCTCACCATCGGATGTAGTTTAAGGTCATATCCAGGACCGGGAGTAGGGTAGGAAAAATAAAAATAAAAAAGGGGAGGGAGAAAGGGAAAGGGACTGTTGTTTTTGTTTTTGGTTTTGTAGAACATAATTAAGTTTTACAAAAAAAAAAAAAAAAAAAAAACGTCAATGTAGGTGAATTTCGTCTCAGGGAGCCACAGGGCAGCCTGATCTGGTATCACCAGTCTGGTTGGAGGAGAACATGAACATCGGTGTAACCATTGCAATGAACGACTAACAATAAAAGTATTAATCAAATGTAAAAATACACACATATACGCAGCAAATATTACAAAATAAGAAATATAAACACATTATTTTAAAATATAGCTTTTTCTACAAACTAATCTGTACAAACATATTTAATTTTCTATTCACAAAATAACATCTATTAACCAAATAACATCTGACAATAAACAAATGCAAATTAACCAGCATAAAAATGCTAATTATTTTATTACGAAGCCAAAAATATTAAAAATATAATTTGAAAAAGGATGGCCAAATAATATCTTCAACAACGTAAAAGAAGCAAACATCTGAAATCAAACAAAATTACTCACAGATTATGAATCGTCAAATTTCACATTCTAAAAACACATTCACAAAAAAATGTTAAAAACATTATAAAAACTGTCTGATTAAAATAAAAGCTGTTTGACCTGAGAGTGATCTTATAATGATGTAAGGGTCGTTAAACACCGCCAAGCAAATAAATCCAAACCTTTAAGTTATTGCTGCCTGGCAACTCCGGGTTTCTTTGCTTTGAAAAATAAAATGACAAAAAAACAAAATGGCGCTCATTTTGCATTTATGATTTATTTCACAAGCGGGAAATATTCCGGTGAATTCGAAACGCAGAAAAATAATCACACTTTTCGTCTGGATTTTTTTTCACGTTTCTTTTTGTTGTTGTTGTTTTCGTATTTAAACGGAACGGCGAAAATACAAAATATTCTCAATTAGGTTAATTAAACGGTTGTCAATTCATTTTCTTCAACCTCCGCATCGGGTATTAGCGTATTTTGCTTATTTTCATTGTTTTGCGTATTTTACTTATTTATCATTTGTTGGATAGGAAAAAAAGAGGAGGGTGGAGAGAGGCGAGGAAAGTTAGTGTTTCTTTACTTGCTATTGATTTCTTCTTCTTCTAATTAATTAATTATTATTATTATTATTATTGCTGCTGTTGGAGGAAGAGGAGGAGGAGGAGGAAACTGGGATTTTGGTTTTGATACATTTTTCGTTTTTTATTTTGGTTGTTTGGGGCATCTTGTTTATTTTATTGTTACCTTCACCAAGGAATAAGGTCATGTTTAAGGTCGATTTTGTTGGTCTGTCATTATGTTTGTTTGTTTGCATCTATTTCGCTTGACCAATCGTCACTAAACTTGGTCAAAATATCGGTCATAGTCTAACTTTGAACTGATTTAATTGATCTTTGAACTTGACCTTCAAAAGTTCGGTTCGAAATTTTGACGGAATTACAACCTCCGACTTTTCTAAATTTGATGCTTTTTGATAACAGAGCCATGCAAAATTTCAGTCTGATAAAATAAAATAAAATTTTTATCAGTGTCCCCACAGCATAACTTCGGGAATACTTCATAGAGTATTGAGAAGTAAGGCCTAGATAAGTATTTTGCCCTTATATTAAGAGGTGGTAATGTGGGCTATATTTAGTTTAATATAGTATAAAACTATATTATAAAGGGGGCAAATAGAGGGTGAAAGCCCTTCGTTAAAATTTAGATACGTCTGATATTTGTGAAATTCTAACATTAGGTATTAAACATCAATTAATAAATATAATTTAAATTTCAGTTTCTTTAAAGTATTTTAACGGGTATTTAGAGGGCATAATATCGCACAACTTTCTATTTGAAAATTCTAATATTTCAGATTTGCATTGAATTTTATCCATAGTGATTAGACATCAATTAAGCAAGCTTCCATGAGTTTCAATTTCCTTTAAAGACTCCTTAAACTTTAGGCATTAAAATCAGGTAATGGATGTTTATTAAAATTAGCATAAGGATTCTAGACATAAGGTTTAGTATAATTATATGTTGATTTTAATCTTAAGGGAACCATAAAAAAAGTGGTACAAAACTGTTCTGTTTGGGGAATTAATTTTACCCGTCCTGGGACAGGTATTCTTCTAGTATATATATATATATATATATATATATATATATATATATATATATATATATATATATATATATTATTGGCCCATCACGATGCCCTATCTATTTGAAACTTCCATTGTTAGGTTCTGACATTGTCAAGAATATTTATTCTACTACTCAACGCTGTTTTCCAGCAACCATGCTGAGAGTAGTTTACATGAACCTTTTTCTATTCTTTTTGTAAGGGTGTTTTGCCAGCCATTCAAAAGAATTCTGTTGTTTATAAATTCCTGTGTCAGTGTGGAGCTGACTACGTTGGCAAGACATCCCAAAGATTAGAAATGAGAATATCCCAACATATACCACGTGATATTCGTTTACACAAAGTTTCGAGGTCATCCGGGAACTTTCAAGCACATTAATCTGCCATCGGTAATCACCTGGTTGGTACAAATAGTTGTTCTGACCAGTATTCCGATGGGTGGTGTTCTGTTTTACACAGTGCCAGGTCGAACTATCATCTCAATATTATCGACCTAGCCTGTGTAGACAAAAGATTTTGAAACATCAGTTGGAGATCTTCAATGATCCAAATACTCCATAACGTTGAGAGATTTACCGTTTTTTCCTCTCTCTCAATTGTTTTTCCAACTGAAACAATTTTCCTCTCATATCTCATTCGATTTTCTTAGTTTTTAATTCATCATTCTGACGTTTCCTCTTAGAGGGTCAGACGATAAGGCCATAAGGAAGATTTTAGCAATTTTCTTTTTTTTTCACTTGCCCGTCTCATTGATTAAATTACGTTTCCTCTGAAATTTATCTAAAATTTTTGTTTTACGCGAAATCTACTTAAAAGTGCAAATATTGAGAATGGTTTGCCACACAAATTCATTATAACATTATTATTAGTAATATATAGTGTTTATTGTCGTAGTAGTAGTAGTAGTAGTAGTAGTAGTAGAATTGTTTCCCTTTATGATACACTTATATTTTCTGCAATTGTGTTGAGTGATTTTAGAGTCTCCAAATAGACAGACAGACCAAAAAATGATCTATTATATATATATTTTTAGATAATTTTCATGTTCAAGTAAGAACTGGAAATGCTGCCGTCCAGAATGTTAGAAACTTCAAGTCGACCGTATAAAAACAGACTGAAACGCAAACTAAACATTTTCTTTTGTTTGTTTTCTCTCTCTAATAACATATCCAGACAGTTGGCTAATATTCAACTAGTATTTTTTTTTATTTATGTTGGTTATTATTTTAAGTAGTAGAAGCGTCGCAGTCGCAGGGGAATTCTTTCTTTTTTCTTTTATTTTTAAATGGTCAATCTGGCGTTCAGCCAACGATGTGAGCATGTTACAAATTATTAATGCGATGTTTGATAGAAAGTTCAAAGTTATACAGGGTGACCCAAATTAAATGCCACCCATCCACCGTGTAATAAAAAATTATATATAGGGTGGGCCAAAATAAGGGTCCTATCTTTAAATTTGAATAACTTCCACAAAATAAAAGTTAAACTCACCAAACTTTATGTGTGTGTAGACTGACCCTTCCGAGATTTTTTGAAATAAACAAAACAAATTTTAGCCGAAAAACACTTCTTAAAACTTACAAAAACTAAAGTATTGTTTTTTACACTGTTTTGAGTTTTTTAAGCAAAAATAATGTTTTCTAAATGAGGGTACGTTCCTTAGGGCTAATACGGCTCATGCTTGCTTCGGAAGGGGTCCTTTACTTATTCTAAAAAAAAAAAATTAAAAAAATCAATAAATAAAAAAGTTATGAATTTTTAAAAATAGGACCCTTATTTTTGCCCACCCTGTATATATATATATATACATTAACATTTGTTTAATATCATTTTGTACATTGATTCCTTTTAGGAATGATAGAATATTACATTTATATTTCTAAGTAATTCCAATATGCTGCTCGAATTATACACGTGACCCCCCTCCGTTCAAAAATTCACAATCCTTTCTGCAATCAGACCGTATTTAGTATAAATAAACATCCGTCTATGACTGACTTGTCCACCAAGTTTCAGTCATTAATTTTCAACAGTCTTTGTGTTATCACCATTCAATGATATACTTCAAATGTGCCCTCTGTCTTGCCAACACACCTGGATACGCCGAATGATTCTCGTCAGTTGAGAATAGTCTGGTGAGATTGTTCTGATAGACATTATTTTTAAGATAAACTCACACATAAAAATAGGGAGTATGGTGGTAAAGTCCGGGTAGTATGAAGTCCATTGATGAGACGATCACCAAAGTGTCCCCACATATAATTGAACGATGATTAAACAAAGACTGTTGCATATTTATGACTGAAACCTTATGGACAAGTCAGGCATAGACATAAATTTATTTGTACCGAATATAGTTTGACTACATAAATGATTATGAATTTTATTAATGATACTATGGGTGGCATTTATTTTGGGTCACCCTGTATAACTTTAAACTTTCGATGAAACACCACATTGACCAGTTTTAAAAAAAGAATTCCTCAGCAACAGCAAGACTACTACTTAACTTAAATAAAACATAAATAAAACATAAATAAAAACTAACATAAATAAAACATAAATAAAAACTAACATAAATAAAACATAAATAAAACATAAATAAAAACTAACATAAATAAAACATAAATAAAAACTAGCATAAATAAAACATAAATAAAACATAAATAAAACATAAATAAAAACTAACATAAATAAAACATAAATAAAACATAAATAAAAACTAACATAAATAAAACATAAATAAAAACTAGCATAAATAAAACATAAATAAAACATAAATAAAACATAAATAAAAACTAACATAAATAAAACATAAATAAAACATAAATAAAAACTAACATAAATAAAACATAAATATTACACTAGTTGAATATTCGCCAACTGTCTGGATATTTTATTAAAGGAACAATTAAAAAAAACACAGAAAAGATTGTGAATTTTATTAACGATTCCATGATGACATTTTTAAGGAGGAGGAGGCATCCTCTTTTACCCAACAGAGATTAACTTGGCTCAAAACTAAGATTCAACAGTTAAACATTTAAAACAAGTGTGCGTTTTATAGATAACAATCCCCACTTCTTCTTTCTTCTTCTTTCTGTACTTTTTAAAACTGGTTATCTGACACGTTCCAAATTTTTTATACAGTCCGTTGCATTATTATTGTACTCTGCAAGATATGTCAAGCTGCACTGATTGGAAAGCAGAGGACAAACAAGGCATCGTATGGTCCTCCTCTCCACATTCGCAGATAGTTGGGTCCGCTTTGTAGCCCCATCTAGTCATAGCAACTTTTGATCTCTCCATTCCCGTTCTCAGGCAGTTGAGTGTACTTCACTGGACCCAGGGTGCTTCTGAACTAGGAGGGAGGGCTTCAGAATGGGGGATTCCCATGTAAGTAGGACGGATGTCATTCTTTAGCCAATCTAATCCTCACAAAAAAAGTGAATATGATTTTAATGTTTATATTCCAAATTTGGGATTAAATCTAATTTAGTTATACAAATTATTGACAGTGAAATAGGTTTGGGTACTATTACTTAAAACCATGTTTTAGTAAAATAAACAGTAATTCACGACAGGTTGAACCGTATTCGAGAGACGTTAAGTCAATGTTTACTTTCAGCAAACATGGACAACTTAAAAGTTGAAATAGCCGGAAATGGAGATTAGAGTTATCTCGTTTTTCACAAGTGTTTTATTAATTAAATTAATTCAAAGTGGAAAAGTGAATCACTTTGCCCCTTCATAAATGTGAATCAATTTAGAATTTTTTTTAAGAGGGATGGGTGGCTGTTCACAATAAGTTTTCAAGTTTGGATGGTGTTTTGAAAAGAGAGCAATTCACATGAAGGGGATTCACTGTTCCACTTAAAATTAATTTAATAATTAGAGCATTTTACAAAAAAATTGCATCTTTTTACCTCTGACAAGTAGGTTATGTATTCAGTAGAATTTGTAACTATGTTTATTTGTTTATCTATTTGTGTACAGCCTAGCGTCCACATCACTTGACCAATTGTCACCAAACTTGGTCAAAATATTAGTCATGATCTAACTTAGAACTGATTTACTTTGGGGATATCTAGGTCATGGTCAAAGTCACGAAAAATGTAAATGTCAGGCAACAACGTTGGTTCTATTCACATTAGAGACTCATTACTTGGTCCATATTGCATCCAACGAAGCATCGCATCTTATATGACTTTGACAGTGACCTTGAACAATTGGGTCAAGTTTGACATTTTGATGGAATTCAAACTTGCGTTGTCAGACGGAAGTATGTAGTCTTACGACTGACTTATGTTCTTGTTTACAACTATTTTACACCCTTGACTTGTTCATGAGACGTTGGATGATACATCATTTCACAGAATTTTAACCTATGGGTTTCAATTTATAATTCAAGCGTTGCAAGAATCTTCTCACTCTTGAAAAACGCGTATCAAGTGTAGATTTCCCACTTATTCACAAATGTTAGGGCGAATCATATCTCATTATCCCAAGAAATGGGCATCCTAGGCGATATACAGGGTGATTCATAAGTCACTTCACTTAGCTATTTAAAATGATTACCATATGAAGCACAAACATACTATGAACTTTTGATAATTGTTATCTTACTCTCTAATTACTGCTATTTGTTATTTTAAATTTGTTCGTTTATATATTTATTTCATAATCAATCAAATATGCTACAAAGAGTCGTAAATTCCTTGCAAAAAAGAATGGCGCTATGCATGCAGAACGAAGGTGGAAATTTTGAAAATTTGCTTTAATTTTAAACTCCCATGAATGAATTTGTTGAATAACTTTCTGTTTTGTATTACCGTATTTTTTAACTTTAGAATTTCAAAAATAAATAGCTAAGTGACTTATGAATCAGCCTGTAGATCTGAGCGCATTGATATCTGAACCAATTGTTTCAAATGGATCTTTTATATGATAAATTGCACTGGTCAGCAACAAAATATTTGGTTTTGGTATAATTTTATCTGATTCTCAAGTAATCAAGTGTGTAGAATCTAAATATTATTATATTCGGTTTAACTATTTTAAATACTGGCACATGTTACACACTTTAAGAAATTGACTTCCAACCTAACCTATCACTGTCCAGGTCTTTATTTATCACTCTTTCTCTCAACTCCATCTTTATCACTTTCTCTGATGTCTTATTTGGCCTTCCCCTGCCAACAGACCCTGCTACTTCAACTGTTCTACATCTACTAACCCAAGAAATCCCATCCATTCTTTCAATGTGGCCATACCATTAAAGTCTGCTGTTCTGCCCATATCCTTCTATATTGTCCAGATTTAAAATCCCTCTGAGGTCATCAGATCTAAACCATACATTACACATTCATTGTATCATTATCATACCATTTCTCTCCATGCAACCTTTACTGGCCCTGTTTAATCATTCTGCATATACATGCCTGATATACTCTTTCCTCGGTCGACAATGGTAATATATGACAACAGATAAGATGTATCAGATCTAGTTTTCGAGAATAAACATAATTTATATCTATGACCCATAGCAACGTGACTTGTACGTTAATTATATTTAGTTGTAAACTCTTTTATACTTTCTGCGTTTGATTTGGATCTTTAACATTTGTGGAGGTGTCACTCAGAGCTTTCTTTCATCCTACGACAAAGAATGGAGTACTTATGCCAAAACTGGGAACCTGTCACTCAGAGTTTTTTTTCATCCTACCGCATGGAATGGAGTACTGATGCCACACCTGGGAAGGTGTCGCTAAGAGCACACTTTCTTACCTTGATAGAGTACAAATCAACTTCGCAATCTAATGGAGGATGATCTGTTCTCTTCATCTTCTTTTTCACATAAAAGACGTTGCTAGTCTGTCTCTACTCCATCATTATTTCTGTAATCTCTTATGCATCCTTTTAAAACATTCACAGCAAGAACTCGTCTTGTTCTTACAACTGAAGAGAACTTGTCTTTCTTCCTCTGCATTCCTAGTATCAGGCAGAATTTATATGAAAAGTGTTTCCTTCTCTAAAACTTTCCATCTGTGATACACATTACCATGGGACTTCTTATCTGCAGACTACAACATGGATGTCTTTAAATCCAATGTCAACAAATACTTGTCATAAGAAAATACAATTACAAACTTAAACAAAATGCTATTGTTAAACTTAAGCATGACAGATCAAAGAAACAGGTATTTCAAACTGCATTTCAAAATTTAGTGCGACAGACCGGAAAACAAACTACTTTAAACTAAAGAGTGACAGACCAAAAAACATGCTATTTCAAACTTAAGCATGATAGTCTTTTTAAAAAAGCTATTTCAAAATTAAGTGTGACAGACTAAAGAAAATTTAATTTTTAAATAATTTCGAAAGTTACTCACACCAAAAACTTAGGTACATTTTCTAATCAATCGACATTAAAATTTAAATAAAGCTCTTTTTTTATGCTATTAATATTTATTGAAAAATGATTTAAGCATGACAGACCAACAGACTGAGCAACAGACAAAAAGCCTCCAGAAGATGCAAAGATGCAAAGATGCATCCAAAATGCTTTCTGATTGTTAAACGCATTCAGAAGTTGAATGATTAGATTTTTTTATGGCAATCGCTCCAGACAAGGCATGAAGCCACTTGATGTAAGGAGTTAACAAGAACGAAAGACGATTATCGCAAAGACAGGAGATGCCTATTGGCCTTATTCTTGAAAAGACCAAGGCTATAGAAAGGAGGAAAACAGTCAGCAGGAAGAGAGTTCCACAAGACTGCAGTTCTTGGAAAGAAGCTACTGGAATAGGAAGCTGTATTACAATAAGGTATCAAAACAGCGAGTCAAATGAGCTGGAACAAAAGAAGTGGTGAATAGATTTCACAATTCTGAAGAACACATGCTATAATGGTATTTATAGAAAAAACTGAGACTAGCAACATTACGTCTGTGAGAGAGAGGGTGCAGAGAAGAAGAATGGGTGGGGCCAATCAAATTACAGCTACGTTTCTGCATCTTATCAAGAACCCTCAAATGAGACAGAGATTCACCATCCCAAATATGGCAACAGTCATGATTGAATGACTTTTATTCTTCTGGGTATCCAGTTACTCTACTCTAAAAACATAAAAGACTATTTATTGGGCCATAAATGCCGGTTTTCTTAAGTTTCAAAACTTTTAAGAGTTCTAAAGACTAAAATTGTTATCTCAGTCAATGCTAGAGCCATTAAAAAGTTGCTTTCAACTTGATTTTAAAAGTGTGTTTTTTCTTATATAAAATACTAGCTGTGCCTAACCGGCGTTGCCTGGGAGCTTTTTTACTTTCATTTTTGTTTTTTCTCCCCCCCCCCTTCCCGATCCCAACCTTTGTGTATTTTCTCTTAACAAATTCATTTTAAGAAAGTCTTTATATTTTTAAAATCATTCCATGATAGAATATATATATTATTGAACAGTTTTTTTTACGTTTTCCAAGAAAATCAATCAGACGTTCTTAAATCACATAAATACTTTCGACTTTTTTTACTATGCCGTTTGATTTTGTTTTTAGACGAATCGATTTAATATCTTAATTTAAAAAGATAATTAGATAATCTGTAACCTGTTTGATCAGTATTTTATATATATATACTAGCAGGACTACCTGGCGTTGCCTGGGTAAAAGTGTAACATATTTTTATTAAAACTACTATCTTTTTGCACCTGTCCATCCGTCTCTCTATCTTTCACTCTTTTCCCTCCATTTCCCCAACACCCTCTTTCTCCTCTGCTCGTTCATCTCTCTGGACATACACACACACAGACAACTCCAATCAAGTTAATATTCTTCTATGTATGTATGTATGTATGTATATATTAGAAGATTAACATGAGAGAATAAATAAGAATCACTTAAGTTCACTTAACTCCTTGATAAATAAGTAAAAAAAGTCAGCGTTACTTCTCTTTAATACATAAAATGACTGAAAACCTTCCCGATGGAAACTGGCCTCAAAGAATGAACAATTTTTTTGAATTTCAAATATTATTCACACGGGGCAATACCGATCAAGAAAATATCAACTTTGTGGCTGTTTATTTTGTAGTTTTTACTTTTAGCTGGACATACAGACAGACATTGAATTACATACTAGACACAATCCTTTTGTGTATTCGGTCTCTCTGTACAAGGGTATGTCAGGATAACCTAACATGAGGATATTTAACCCTACAAGTAAACTCTGACCAAATATTCAAAATAACATAGTATTCGAAACCTAAGTAACGACTATATACTGGCTCAGACGAGGAATGGTGCACCTTCTCCAAGTAATGTTACCTCAAGTAACAGCACTCAGCTGGATACTCCATCAGCCTAGATTAATTCTTGTCCTGGAATCCGACAAGACCAAGAGACCACAAGAAAGGTATGCAATAACGTAGTTAACTGGTCAATTGGTGAGTGGAAATTTATGTTCTCAACTTCTTTACTAACTCAACGTTTGAGAGGTAAAGGAGAAGTTTAATGGAACATTCGAATATCTATGTATCTCATATAGAGATCAAGTGTTAGCCCCAGAAAGAGGCCCCTTGATTTCTGACAACTACAACTGAAGTAAAATGAAACAAAAAACAGACAACTGCTATTTATATGATATATTAATAAATATTTATGAAACCCTTTTAAAATTTCCTAATATTTTTACTTACAATAATCTTTTGTTCATACCCATCTGTAAATCAATACTATTTTGTAGTGGATGAAATTCAATTTTTGTGGTACTTGTCAGCATACACAAGAAGTACAGTGACATTACTGGTAGGTTGAGAGAGGATAACCAATTTGTGTACAAGAAGTGTAAGAAACAGAAAAATTAGCCTAAAAGATTTTTATTGTTTCCAATTTCCATCTCTGGAAAAGTCCGATGTGAAAAGTGAGTCCAATGATTTCCTGATGAGGTTGTTCGATCCGATGAAAATTAATGTTGTTTTTCTGTGAAAAGTGTTCGTAATCCCATGAGTTTGAAGATGAGCATGAGTTTCTCGTAGATGAGGAACATCAACGCACTCGTGAAAACGGTCTGCAGAAGTTTGGCCTCGAGTCCACAAAAAACAGAAGAGATACCCTTCACCCTGAAAAGATAAACAGATAGATATGAACACAGGTAAATAGATAGATAACAATTCTGAAATGCGTACAGAGTGACCCCCCCCCAAAAAAAAAACAAAAATATGCCATCCATGGAATCGTTAATGAAATTCACAATCGTTTTTGACTTTCCAACCATATTTGGTAGAAATAAACTTCAGTCTATGCCTGAATTGTCCACCAAGTTCCAGTCATGAATTTCCAACAGTTTTTGTTTCGTCAATATTCAATGATATGCTCCAAATATGTACTTCTATGCTGATGAAGCTCATTTTCTGTTGTTTGGGCATATAAACTCAAAGGTTACATCATCCAAAACGTTGTGAAGTGAAGGTGTCGGGAGAAATGTTACCAACGCTTTTTGATACTCATGGTGATGTTTACACATCATCGGACTAAAAATATTCTGTCTTGTGTTTTCATAAATTTACCAATACAAACAGAATGGCAGTGTGAGTAATGCAAATTAAAGACGGGTACTAGAACTCTGAGATAAATCAAGAGGATTGGTGATGATTAGATAATCCTGTGTCAGATTATGTATGTTGATAGTTATTTGTGCGCATGTAGACTTCGCAATAGTTTTAAATCGAATGCACCAATCGAAAATAGTGGCCATTTTAAAATAAATTCTTTGATGATCCATCCATAAGTTGAGTCAGGTTTTCAGCGAATTTCTAACTGAAGTAATACTGTAGATAGACAGAAAAACTTGAAAAATTGATAGAAAAAGATAGAATAATTAAAACAATTAAAATATTTATAAAGTATATATATATATATATATATATATATATATATGAATATAGATAGGAAAATGAAAAAAAGAAAAGCTGAAAATTGTTTACATATTCATCAACGTTTCATCTTTATTTCAAGACTTTCTCAAGATGAAATAAAGACGAAACGTTCATGAATATATAAACAATTTTCGGTTTTTCCATTTTTTATTATGTTGGATTATTATTTCCATAGTTAGTCTTGGAAGTTTTTTAACCTTTAAAACTATATGGAAAAAACAACAAAAAAAAAAAACTTTTAGTCCCAAGTCCTTCATTGAAAAATTCCTTTGCTTCTAAGTCAATCAATCTCTTGTAATCACTGTATTAGTTAGCCCCCCAAATTTATGCTAGTCTTAATATTTTTGTCGGGATCATCAGTTGTTTAATGAAAAACTGTTTTGGGATTTAAAAACAAAATCATATTTTTTCTCATAGCTCCCCAGCAGTGCTGATCATACACCACCTCCCTTACAATACAAAAACGTTTTTTGCACGAGATTTTTTTTTCTAACCTATTTTGTTATTAAAAATATTTTCTTTACCTGTGTTGTTCGTTTTTGCTCAATAAAAATGTATTTGTTATTTACAAATTTATTGTATTTTATAGAGTTCGGACTAATCTGTTATACTACTTATCACCCCCATTTGGTTATTTTAAAAATTTGTTATATTACTATTTAATGTTTATTTTAGTTTCATTAAAAAAATATTTTTAAATCAAAAATATATTTTATATATATATATATATATATAAAAAATATTTTTAAATCAAAAATATATTTTATATATATATATATATATATAAAAAATATTTTTAAATCAAAAATATATTTTATATATATATATATATATATATGATTTAAAAAGGAAACAGCGAAAGACCTGAGAACTTAACGTTCGCCCAACTGTTGTGTGGGCTTTTTCAAGCACAAAAAATGCTGAGAGTGGCAAAGAATGAGAAAATCTTAAATTTTGGGAAATATATATAGTGGCAGGGTTAATAAAATTTTAATTTATGTAGAGAGGGAAGATATGCAAATATGTACATGAGCACAGATAAATGCACACACACACACATATATATATATATTAGGTACGTGCAAAATCAATGGTCGATTCCCAAAATGTAAAAACATTTTGACACCCCTTCACTTAAAAATTCACCAAAATTCAGGAAATCAACCAATTTTAATGAAATTTTCAGTATTTATTAATCAACAATCACGTAACATAATGAAACCATTATTTTTTTTAAATCTTAACGAAAATGTATTATTTTTTTCAAACAAAATACACCTTTACTAAAGTTATGTTTTTATGTATTAATAAAAAGAATGTATGAATTAAAAAAAAAAATTATGAAAATAAAGCACTGTAGATGTTTAAAATAAAAAATTTTTTTTTAATTATTTCGTATATATTACGAAAAAGGCCCCTAAATTCCGTGTTAATAAAATCACTATAACTTGAAGAAAAATTAATTTTTTGAATTGGCAATATTATCATTGAATAAAGCATTATTTAATCAATATTTTCACTAAAAAAAAAATATATAATTGCAAAAAATATTTCATGTGATTTTAATGATTAGAGTTTCTGGTAAAATATAAAATGCGACATAATTATATTTCCCTTTCATACATGAACGTGTCATCATCAGTGCAAGAAATCTTTTTTATAATCTTGAAAATAAACCAAAATTGAAAGATTTGAGACTCAGGAACGTAACAAAGAAAAAGAATTTTAAAAATTGGATAATTTCTACTAACGATTGATTTGGGGACGTATGGTAGGCCAATTCTGTAATAAACAGGCGGGATTAGCTCACCAACCACCACTCACTCCCCCCACACCGTCCTTAAAATTTTATTTTTAGAGCTTCAACAGTTTCGTTAATTTCACAATTTCGTCAATTATTTGGAAAGATAAAACGTAAATTTGTATTTGTTTTGTCATTTTTTCATTAATAAATATTATTTAAAAAGTTTAAAACAATTATTTATTAATAAATAAATAGAATCCAAATATGATATTTTCTTTCAAAATTGAATTCTATTTATTTATTAATAAATAATTTTTAATGTTTCAACATTTTTTTTCAATGAATATTGTCAGTGTAGTCATTGACTTTAATTTACTTTTTCACACTTAAAATAAAAAAAATACTCTTAGCTTTATTTTAAAAGAATTAATGTAATTTATCGTTATGACACATGTAAGAAATTCTTACATGTGTCGTAACAATAAATTAGTTAGATTTATTCTTTAATAATTTAAATTTAATTTAAGCAAGTGAGAAATAGAAATATAAAATAAAGGATAGAGAAATAGGATGAGGAAAATATAAAATATAATTTTAAAATGGGTATAAATAGGTATATAGATGTGTAGTTGCACTGCTGCCCTCAACCGCTCAACCTTGCCTAATGTCTTGAGTACATGTATTAGTGCTGCGGGTATGCATGTTTGCATATGTATATGTATATAATCGCTTGAAATCTCGAATGTATATATTAGTGCTACGGATTTCTGTAGACGTGTGTACCTGATGTGAATATGTGCGAGGATACTGAGATGCTTCTGGTTTTGTGGATGCGTGTATATATATATATATATATATAAAATGAGATTGTAGTTTGCTTGAAGCATTGCTGGTAAATGTAAGTGTAAATTAGTCGTCCAAGGCTATAGCAATGCGATGTGGTTGCCGTGAGATGGTAAAGTGAAAAGAAATAAACGCAGGGAGAAAGTGAAACTCAAAACGATTTATTAATAATTTCACGAAAACTGATTAAATACCAAATAGTATTTTTTTTTCGGTAAGTAACAGATCGGCAAAGGGTAATCTTAAATTTTCGAAAGAAAAACTTTCATTATCAGAAGACAACAATAGAAGACCGAGAGGGTCGAAAAAACGGGAAAAAACCGGTGTCAGATCATCGTAATACAGGGGAAAACAATTGGCAGTAGGAACGCAGAAAATGTCAAAATTCCATTAAGCAATCATATAACTAAGGTTAAAACATTATAAACATTAGTTTAGTAATATACCAATTTTTTTAAATTTTTAATTTTAATTTTATTATGTTTCATTTTACATGACTCATCAATTAGTCTTTTTTTTTTTTTTTTCCATTTATTCTCTTCAAATCTAAATTTAAATTTACTGTCAAAGGGAGATAACTTATTCTAAATAATATATTCAGACTTTAGAAATGAGATTAGAAACTTGAGAAGGAATTTGAGTTGTGAAGTGGATAAAAGCCAAGGATGGGACCTTTATTTTATTTTTTTAGCAGGGGAAGGGGGGGAATAAGAAGAGATTATGGGAAGGGGGAGGATTATGAAAAAAAAAAAAAAAAAGCAAGTAAGTTGGGGGTGGGAGTGTAAGGAGGTGGGAGTGTGAGGATGTAAGAATCAAAGGATGAAGGGAGATGACAACTCGAATCTGTTATTCAATGTAGGACGAAATTTAGAGATTAGGATAGCTTCCGAAATTCGAAGCTGACCTATATTGCGGACAGAGTTGAGGATGTGGACACTAATGGAGCGATGTGTGTTGCCACATGATATTAAGTGTTTATGGAAGGAAGAAATGTGGGTGTTTAGATGCTCTTTAATGCGTTGGTGTAGAGGCCTAACGGTACTACCGATGTAGAACTTTTGACACTTAGAGCATTGTAGGTTGTATACTGTATATGTGCGGAGGCAGAGGCCAGAGTTGGGGATGGGGCAACTAGCTAGAGAGCAGGGGTCTGGGGTGTAGTGGCTTTTTTAGGATAAATGCTGTTGGAGAGAGGTGCCTGTGTGAGAAAGTTGTATGTTAAGGTTCTCACTACGTATGGCATTGCGGATAGCAGAAGTGATACGGTCGCTAAAGAAGGGGAGTTTAAGGAAGCAAGTGTTGGTGAGAGTGTGGTGTCTACGTCTTCTGGTGTTGTTAAGGCTAGATATGGTAGTTAGGGGGAAGCCGTTGGTCAATATGGTTTGGTGGAAAGCTTCGGTGTGTGTTATTTTATCGGAAGAAGAAGAGCATTTGTCTTGTATGCGGGTGATTTCGGTTTGTGCGTAACTAATTTTGGATTTGAGGGGTAGTGCGGATTTGTAGTGGATAAAGAGGTTCCTGCAGGCGGGTTTTATATAGAAAGTGGTGTGGAGAGATCCGTCGTCATTAATGCTGAGTTTGAAGTCTAGAAGTGAGAGAGAGCCTGAGGTGTTGGGATGTTCGATGGTGAATTTAATGTGGGGATCAGAATTATTAAATGTATTAAAGATAGAGGTAGCTTCCTCTCAGAATGAAGTGAGGATCAAAATGTCGTCGACGTATCTCGAGAAGAAAATATGGGAATGGCAGGTGCTAAGTGCTTGCTGTTCCAGTCTGTTCATGTAAGAAATGGCGAGGAGGCCGGAGAGACTGGAACCCATGGGTAGGCCAGAGACTTGTTTGTATGTGTCTTGTTGGAACTTAAAGTAGGTGTTATCCACAATGATACGTAGGAGCTGATGAATGTCTGTAGGGGTAAGCCCAAAACAGTCAAGATTGTTAGAGGAGATGTGGTCAGTTATGAGGTCAATGGCGGGGTGTGCGGGACTACGTCAAGGCTGAAGATGTAGTTGTTGACGCGGAGCTGTTGAGGTTGGAGCAAGTTGAGTCTATCTATTACCTGGTCAGAGCAGCTGACGTGTGCCGGGAAGGTGGGGAGTAGCGGTTTAAGTAAGTGAGAGAGGAGCCAGGAGATCTTGTAAAGAGGTCCCTCAGTACTGGAGACTATAGGTCTGATCTGTAGGTGGTTGCTGGTTTTGTGGGTTTTAATAAGATGGTAAAAGGTGGGGAGTCTACTGTTTCTAGTGGTGAGATTGAGCCTATAAGCCTTGGGGAGATTACGTCTGGAGCAAATTTGGGACCAAGTGTTGTTAATAGAGGTTTGTATGCGGGTAGCAGAGATGTCATTATCGGGTGTGTAAAGGGATGTATTGCTGAGGTGTTCAAGGGCGAGAGTATTGTAGGATTCTTGGGAGATAATGCAGAATTCCTTGCCTTTGTCAGAGGGTAGGTAGACCAGGTTTTTTTTCTTAAGGCCTTTGAGGGTGAGACGCTGGGAATGGGAGATATTTGGTGTGATACGGTGTTTTTCCCGTTGTATTATGGAGAAAATCTTATGTTTGAGATTTACCAACTTTAGGTCTAAAGGGTGGTTTTCAGGAGGAGGGTGTAGGGGGCGGTCAGGTTGATAAACGGGGAAGGGGTTGGATGAAAAATTAGGGGGATCGATGGGGGTGGAGTCGTTAAGTGGGTCCAGGGAGGGTGGTTCAAAGGCTGATAACCATTTCAAATGGTACGCTGTCCTGCAGAACTGTGTTTCAATATCGAGGAGGGTTTGGTCATTAAGTTTTTGTGTAACGAAGAATTTGGGTCCGAGGCTGAGGAGATCAGTTTCTGTTGCGGAGAGAGAACACGTGAGGTCAGTGATAAGTGGTTGGGTAGTAGTTTGAGGATGGAGAGGGGGTCCGTGTACAGCTCCATAATTGGTAAGTGGCTGTAAGATCTGTTTTTGGTGGAGCCAGTTGAATTTAAGTATGAGTCTGTTTTTTTCCGTGTGGAAACAGTGGTGGAAAGCTTTGTTGACAGATGTGGAGATGCGGGGTGGAAGGTGTGAGGGGGGAATCGCTCCATTAGTGTCCGCATCCTCAACTCTGTCCGCAATATAGGTCAGCTTCGAATTTCGGAAGCTATCCTAATCTCTAAATTTCGTCCTACATTGAATAACAGATTCAAGTTGTCATCTCCCTTCATCCTCTGATTCTTACATCCTCACACTCCCACCTTCTCACACTCCCACCCCCAACTTACTTGCTTTTTTTTTTCTTTTTTTTTTTTTTTTTTCATAATCCTCCCCCTTCCCATAATCTCTTCTTATTCCCCCCCCTTCCCCTGCTAAAAAAATAAAATAAAGGTCCCATCCTTGGCTTTTATCCACTTCACAACTCAAATTCCTTCTCAAGTTTCTAATCTCATTTCTAAAGTCTGAATATATTATTTAGAATAAGTTATCTCCCTTTGACAGTAAATTTAAATTTAGATTTGAAGAGAATAAATGAAAAAAAAAAAAAAAAGACTAATTGATGAGTCATGTAAAATGAAACATAATAAAATTAAAATTAAAAATTTAAAAAAATTGGTATATTACTAAACTAATGTTTATAATGTTTTAACCTTAGTTATATGATTGCTTAATGGAATTTTGACATTTTCTGCGTTCCTACTGCCAATTGTTTTCCCCTGTATTACGATGATCTGACACCGGTTTTTTCCCGTTTTTTCGACCCTCTCGGTCTTCTATTGTTGTCTTCTGATAATGAAAGTTTTTCTTTCGAAAATTTAAGATTACCCTTTGCCGATCTGTTACTTACCGAAAAAAAAAATACTATTTGGTATTTAATCAGTTTTCGTGAAATTATTAATAAATCGTTTTGAGTTTCACTTTCTCCCTGCGTTTATTTCTTTTTACTTTTCCATCTCACGGCAACCACATCGCATTGCTATAGCCTTGGACGACTAATTTACACTTATATATATATATATATATATATATATATATAAGTATGCACGGGTATGTATGTGTACATGTGTGGATTTTACATGTGCATTTGTATGTATATGTGATTATGCTCACGTGGCTGCGCGCATGTGCCTGTGTACATTTCATGCCCGATTGTATGGGATGCTCATTGACATGGGGAGCAGTGGGGTACTGCCCTGAGCGGTTGAGGGCAGCAGTGCAACTACACATCTATATACCTATTTATACCCATTTTAAAATTATATTTTCCTCATCCTATTTCTCTATCCTTTATTTTATTTTTCTATTTCTCACTTTCTATTGCTTATTCACTATTTAATTTTGTTAATATACTCTGTATCTACTAAACTATCCTTACTCTCTTTTCCATATTTTAACAACCTACATTGTCAATTTATTTTATAGAATGACAATTAGTTCAAAATCCTTCAGAACAATTTTATTCTACATAGATATCTATTTTATTCTACATAGATATCTATTAAATCCTTAGGACTTTTTAAAGCCATTACGGGGGGGGGGGGAACAGCTCCGTTTTTCACCTCTCAGAACCCCATAACCCTTCTGACCCCATCTCCACACCTAAGTTTTTTATTTTTCTATCTAATCATCTTCACAGCCATTTTTTCTCTGTGCCCTGCCAATAAGTCTATTTATCTTAGCAAAATCCATCTCGGGTTATAACCTCTGAAGCTTATCTGCATTTAATCTAAACTTTAAACCCTACGGGAATTCAATTCAAGCACTGACCAAAAGCTATAAAATTCCTAATTTTGACCACCCTAGATTTTATTGTTTCTTCTTTTTTTTTTCCTAAACATCATTAACCCCTTTTCCCACTCATAGGATTGGCGCCCCCCTCCTCATTCTCTCTTGCTTTTTTCCTTACTCTTTTCTTTTTTCTTTCCTTTTCTTCTGTTTTTTCTTTTCCTTTTTGTTTTTTGTTTTTTGTCTTTTCCCATTTTTTTTTCTTCTGTCTTTTCGGCTCCTAACCCCCTACCTCCTTTGCTATTTCCACTTTTTTCTCACTCTTACCCTCCCCTACATATCCCACAATTCAAAGTAAGTTTCACACTTTACAACAATTCGGATTTCCAATTTTCATTGAGGTTTGGTTCGCTACTTTTTTACCTTTGGATCTGTTTACTTGAAAACAGGAAGAAATGCGTTTTCTTAATATGGCTAATTTTGTCTGATCCCTCCTCTAAGGACTAAGGACTTGGGTGGAATCTTCGCCGTTGGATTTTCTTGCAGATTCTTCTGGATTTACCAATTACATTTGAACCCTATACAACTTGGATCTCCGTGTTTGGTGACTTTTATTTACACACCCGTTTGAACTTTTAAAAACTGTTTAAAAAGTACTTTTTTTTTTTAACTTTTTCAAAATTTTGAATATTGACTGTTCTTATCTGTCAACTTATCAATCACTACTTCCTCTGATGATAAGATTTTGATCTTTGAAAAGCCGTGCTTAAGGAATGCAATTGAAAGAGAAGAAGAATAAATATTTTTATTTACTAAATTCTCCTTGTTCTGAACAACTGAAGATATTGATCTGTTTCCATTTACAGGTCTAACTAATTTTTATTGACTCACCTTATTTTTGCTCTATCCAGTATATTGAGCTTTCCTCATCTCACAATAGGTCTAATTCTCTAAAAGCTATCTTTTAGTTATAAACCTTCATATATATATATATATATATATATATATATATAAGAGAGATAGAGCAGCAGAAGCAATTAACTTAGTCGGAGCCTTTATTGCGGAAAAACAAAAATAAACAATTTTCATTAAACATTTTGATTATTTGCAAAAAAATAAATCAATGAAAATTTAACAAAGTTTTGGGAAAGCTATTCTTTTTTCATTAAATCGCTTAAATTAATAATGATAATAATAATATTGATAATAATAATGATAATAATAATAATAATGATAATAACGATAATAATAATAATGATAATAATGATAATGATAATAATAATAATAATAATGATAATAATAATAATAATAATAATAATAGGAATAGAAATTTGGAATAGAAAAATGTGCACTGCTAGAGATCAAAAGAGGAAAACTGGAGACGACAGAAGGTATAGAACTCTCCAACCAAGAGGAGATGAGGGCGCTAGGAGAACAAGTTAGTTATAAATACCTGGGAGTTCTGGAAGTAGACAACCAAATATACAGAAATGAAAGAGAAGATTGGAAAAGAATATCTACGAAGAACAAGGAAACTCTTAGAAACTAAACTATATAGCCGAAACATAGTAAAAGGGATAAACACATGGGCTGTATCACTAATAAGATACTATGGACCATTCATAGGCTGGACCAAAGAAGAACTCAGGCACCTTGACCAAAGAACTAGAAAACTAATGACTATGCACAATGCATTGCACCCAAAAGACGACACGGACAGACTCTACCTGAAAAGAAATGAAGGAGGTAGAGGACTGGTAAGAATAGAAGACTGTGTGGAAGACACCAAAAAAGAGCTGGAGAAATATGTAACCCAGAACACGGAAAGACTGATCACCACAGCAAGAGACACCAGCCCAACAAACAACCCCGGAAGCACTGAACCCAGAAACAAAAAGACAAGAAAGGAAAAGTGGGAAGAAAAACAACTACATGGACGCTTTATAAGACTCACAAGCGATGAAGCCAATGAAAACAGCTGGGCATGGCTAAGAAAAGGACACCTGAACAGAGAAACGGAATCTCTGCTGACGGCCGCACAGAACAATGCGATTAGGACAAACTTTATTAAAGCAAAGATAGATAAAACCCAGGAAAACAGCAAATGCCGATTGTGTGGACAAAGAGACGAAACGATAAATCATATAAGTGAATGCAGCAAGCTAGCACAAAGGGAATACAAGAACAGACATGACAGCATGGGGAAATAAGTACACCGGGAAATGTGCAAACAACTGAATTTCGAATATGCAAAAAAACGGTACAAACACAAACCAGAAACTGTACTAGAAAACGAAAAACACAAAATCATATGGGATATGAATGTACAAACAGACAAACCCATAACAGCAAGGAGACCGGATATGATAATAATCAACAAGAAAGAAAAATCCTGCAAAATCGTGGACTTTGCCGTTCCAGCAGACCACAGAGTGAAGATCAAAGAGACTGAAAAAAGAAGCAAATATACTGAACTTGCCAGAGAATTGAAAGGAATATGGAAAATGAAGAAAGTCAGTATAACACCAATAATCATAGGAGCACTAGGAACAGTCCCCAAAAACATGGAGAAAAGACTAGGAGAAATAGGAATCAAAGGGATAACTGAGACCATACAAAGGACAGTAATGATCAAAACAGCTACAATCCTGAGAAATGTCCTCGAATGCGGAAACCAACCCACATAAGCAACGAATGGAGAACAAACACATGGAAGCACAAAACAACAGAACTGGGGAAAATACAACCACACGAGAGAGGCGCAAGCATAGTCTGACGCCACGAAAATTATGGACAGAGGGTCGAGGAGGGAAAGCGCAAACCAGACCTCCACTGGAAGAGCGCGGACAGCTCTGGGACCTTGGGAAGGCTTGTTGCCACTCGGGCCCCAGAGGGGACCAATGGCCCTTATCAGGGGGAAATCGTTGGTAGGTGGCTGTTGCGATTACCGCAAGGTCATCAGCGGTGATGAACGAAAAGAGGTGGAGCATACTGGAGGCCTGAGGAGACTTGTTGTCACTCGGACTCCAGGGAATACCACAGGTTGTCGGCAGTGGGCGATTACTGACGATGACCAGTGTGATAACTCCTAGTGAGTAAATAATAATAATAATAATAACGATAATAATGATAATAATAATAATGATAATAATGATAATAATAATAATAATAATAATAATAACAAAATCGTAGACTTCGCCGTTCCAGCAGACCAGAGTGAAGATCAAAGAAACGGAAAAACGAAGCAAATACAAGGAACTAGCCAGAAAACTGAAAGGAATATGGAGCATGAAGAAAGTCAGTAGAATACCAATAATCGTAGGAGAACTAAGAACAATCCCCAAAAAACTGGAAAAAAGACTGGGAGAAATTAGAATCAAAGGGATCATTGGAAGTATACAAAGGACGGCAATGATCAAAACAGCTACAATCTTAAGAAAAATCATTGAATGTGGAAACTAACCCGCATAAGCTACGAAGGGTCACACGGAATCTACTACAGGAAGAAAACAAAATCAGAGAAAGATCACATCACAAACAAAGAAACAGAAAATGCAAGAAACATCGCTTTATAAGCTCCCCCACCCAATAAATTACACCGGCCTCAAATGACACGACATAAAAATGAACCAATGAACAGAAATAGCAAGAAACACCATCAGCTCCCCCCCCCCAAAAAATAAATAAATGAATAAATAAAAAATAATCATCCCCATCCCCCCCCCCCCAAAAAAAAAATAAATGGTACCAGCCTAGGCTGACACCACACAAAATATTTCCATAGGGTCAAGGAGGATGAGAAGACCGAGAAGGGACAGCACAAACCAGACCTCCACTGGAAGTTCAGAAAGTGCTGGGACCTTGGGGAGGCTTAATGCCACCCAAATCCCAGAGAAGACCAATGGTCCTTACCAGCGAGAAATCCATGGTAAACGGCTGTTGTGATACTGCAAGTTTATTTGTGGTGGCTATCGAAAAGAGGTGGAGAATACCGAAAATCTGGGGAGACTTGTTGTCACTCAGACTCCAGGGAATACCACCGGTTGTCGGTGAGCAATCACTGATGACCTGTGTGAGAACTCCTAGTGAGTAAATAATAATAATATCGAAAAAACTATTGCGTATATATAAAAAAATAGGACAATAATTGATGAAAATCTAACAAAGTTTTAGAAAATTAGCTTTTCTTGCATTCAGAAATAGATAGAAAAATTCGAAAATAGATACACAAAAAACTAGGAAATAGATAGAAAAAATCTCAGAAATCGATTGATAGATACAAAAACTTGGTAACAGATAAATAAATAGATAAAAATAGAACAGAACAACTTACATGATTTGTTTTAGGAATGTCTTCATGAAAACATACATTGATTTGTCTTTTTCAAGCCCAACCTAAAATAAAAAAAGAAAAGAGAAATATAGATAATTCTATTTTACTGGTCCATATATACTAACCTTGTTCTTACGTTAGTATGACCGTGGTCACCTGTTACTCCCTATTTGGAATCATAGACTCACCCAGATGCAAAGTAAGATTTATGTAAGTTATACCTGATGTTTTTAAAGTCTTTCTTTTTGTAGTTTCATTGGAACCAGAGTTACCTCCCTTTGCAAGAAATTGAACCTTTTGCGAGACTTAGTACACTCGTGCCCACCCTATGGTTAAGAATGAAAATGAGATTTCAGTTTCTGCCAAGTTCTGGCTTCAAATGGACAGGACGTGTTTTTATATGTCCACCCTAATGTAAAATGTACACCCACCAGAGAAATGTAAGTTTCTACACCGTGGAATGAACATGCATCATTTCATTCTTTGAAGTGAGTAATGTGCATTTTCTTATTGTCATGGGAACAATTGTACTCTTTATTTAGGATTCATGATTCATTCTTTTATGTATCACAGGCCTTTCTTACCGTTTTCTAATATTTGTCCTCAACAAACGGTTAATAAACTAAATGGCATTGTTATCCCACTGTTTTTCATCCTCGCCTTTAACCTCATATGCCCTAACTACAATGTGGCTCGTGACATTTTCTTCACACCAGCTTAACAAAGAGGGCTTCATGGAAACTCAGAGAAGCTGTACCTGAAATGATTTCGACTACATCAGCTGCTAGAAGCATTGGTCAGCCTGCAAAAGGCCAAACAGTTCAAGGCCACGGTAAATGTATCATGACCGCTGACCTGTGAAGGATTACACTTACTTCAGCAGCTGATGATGCAAAGGGGCACGATTCTGGAATAGAACATCATCAACGGGAATTTAAATCTATCTTTCGAGGAGTTTTCCACCCAGAATTATATCATGGTCTTCATGGGACCCATCAAAAAGTTATGGCATAGGTGCTTCCATCTCAATCGAAAGGCAGCTTCCCAGTCAGTGTTTTGGTTCCGTGAATCAGCCTAACAGAATAATAGGTGGTGAGGATGCCTATCATATCCAGATTTAAAGTCACCTTGGACAAATATTCAGAGGGTTAGGGTTATTCAGAGGGTACATATATATGTACACATCTTATAACTGTCTTTTTACATGGCTTGTTGCACTTTGTTATTTTTTGCCAATAAATAGATTTGATTTGAAAAGTACGAATATTACTTATGATGCTAAATGAAGCCCCAACAGTCCTTAGCGGAGATAGACTAAAAGTAGATCTTTAGGGCAACTTTTGGGGGCTTTTCCATCAAATAATACAATAGAATCACCGAATAGGGTCCCAATTCTTTTTTTATGAAAAAATAAGGATGTAACTGAAGTTATAATAGATGATTGTTACTTTAATGACGAAACAATTTAATCATCTCGTAAACATTTTAATAATTTCTCAAGACAATTTTGTGAGGGAAGCATCATAAGAATGAATTCTTTTCTGCGATGCTTGTAAGCATCGTGGATATTTTCATTTGAACGTATACAGTTATCTACCTTTATAGATGTAAAAGGTAGAGTTAAATTCCAGTTGATGATGTTGTACATCGCAATATATATATATGATAATTTTTATTTACACAGATATGTACAAAATCTGCGACACTGGCATGTCGATGTTATCGATCAACAGCTATTATAAACTGAGATCTCATCAGGCAGAGTTAGAATCCGATCTTAACCTCAGATCATATTTGGAAAGAATGAAATGGAGAAAAAAGAAAAGAAATTTTCAATTTTAAAATTTGGAAAGTCACGTGGTTGGGACCGTTAAGTATCAAAATCTCAAAATAAAAATAAAAAAATAAAAATATTAACATAAAATATAAAAGATAAAATATAAAATATAAATTATAAAATATAAAATAAAATGAGATAAAGTAAAATAAAATATAAAAGATAATATATAAAATACAAAATATAAATTATAGAATATAAAATATAAAATAAAATAAAATAAAATGGGATAAAGTAAAATAAAATGAGATAAAATAAAATAAGATAAAGTAAAATAAAGTGAAAAGAGAGAGATATAATAAAAGGGTACAATAAAAAGATAGATAGATAGATAGATAGATAGATAGATAGATAGATAGATAGATAGATAGATAGATAGATAGATAAAATGAGGTGGTTTACGATTAAGCCAGAAGTGGGGAAAGGAGACACATGCGATGGGACGTGTCAAAAATCAGTCTAGAGTTTTTTTATCCCCAAACCGCCTCTGGCATGCAGAATAAGTTTAAATCAGTGATAATATTAGTAGCATATATATGTGTGTGGGTGTGTGTGTGTGTGTGTGTGTGTGTTGGGGGGGGCAGGGGTCGTTAATACATTGGGCTACTGATTTTGTTTTTAGTTTTAACCGTTTTGTCTTTAAACTTATCAAATTATCATTAATTAATAAATTAAACAAATCCACTTACAAATTAATTCAGTTTACACAATAAGTGGTAATAATAATAATAATAATAATAATAATAATAATAATAATAATAATAATAATAATAATAATAATAATAATAATAATAATTAAAATAATAATAATAATAATATCGGTAATAATGTAGGAATGCCAAGTAATGCTATTGGTAAATATTAATAATAATAATGATAATAATATTTATAATAATAATAGTCATCAATAATAATTGATAATAATTAATAATAAGTAATAGTTGGGTAAAAATAAAATAATCAGGAATTAGAAGATAATAATAATAATAATAATAATAATAAAACTAATAATAATATAGAAGAAGATAGCAATAATATTAATCATAGTGGTGGTAAATATGATAATAGGAATAATTTTATTAATAATAGTAAAATTAGTGGTTGCAATAATACTAATAATATTAATAATGGTAATAATAATGATAGCTATAATGATAATAATGGTAACCATAATAATCCTAACAATAATTATAATTATAATAATGATGATGATGATGATGATGATGATGATGATGATGATGATGATGATGATGGCAATATCACTAATGGTAATACCATCATTGCTACCAAAACTAATAATAACAATAGTAGTAAAAGCTAGATGACGATAACTATGGTTATAGCAATAGTGTTGACAATAATAATAAAAGTGGTTATATTGGCATTGCTACCGCTACAAACAATAATAATTATGATAATAATAGTAAAAACATTAATATTAATAATAATAATAATCTCGATAATAGTGCAGAAATGGCAAGTAATAATATTTATAAATATTGATAATAATAATAATAATTAATAATAGTAATCGATAATAATAAGCAATAGTTGGATAAAAAATAATCAGGAAATATTAGAAGATAATAATAATAATAATAAAAAATAATGGTAATAACAAAAATAAAGAAGATAGCAATTAATATTAATCATAGTAGTTGTAAATATGATAATAAAAACAAATTATTTGATAATAGAGAAATCATCGGTTGTAATAATACTAATAATATTAATGATAGTAATAATAATAATGATAGCTATAATAATGATAACAATGGTAACCATAATAATCTTAATAATTATTATAATAATAATGATAATAATAAGAATAATAGTAGTATTAATAATAGTAATAATAGTAATAATAATATTAATTTATAAAACTAATAATAAATAGTAAAGGTGGTTATAGTAATAATAGATATAATGGTAGCTAAAAGTAGTAATGATAGTAAATAAATAAAATAATGATAAAATATAATAAAAAAAATTTTGACACGTCCCATCGCATGTGTCTCCTTTCCCCACTTCTGTCTTAATCGTAAACCACCTCATTTTATCTATCTATCTATCTATCTTTTTATTCTACCCTTTTATTATATCTCTCTCTTTTCACTTTATTTTACTTTATCTTATTTTATTTTATATTTTATAATTTATATTTTATATTTTATATATTATCTTTTATATTTTATGTTAATATTTTCATTTTTTTGTTTTTATTTTGAGATTTTGATTCTTAACGGTCCCAACCACGTGACTTTCCAAATTTTAAAATTTTAAATCTCTTTTCTTTTTTCTCCATTTCATTCTTTCCAAATATGATATGAATGTTAAGATCAGATTCTAACTCTGCCTGATGAGATCTCAGTTTATGATAGCTGTTGATCGATAACATCGACATGCCAGTGTCGCAGATTTTGTACATGTCTGTGTAAACAAAAATAATCATATATAAAAGCTCTATTTGATATTGAGCACTTTTTATAAACCCGGTTGAAATTCTTTGGATTACTACCCTGTGGATGTTTTACCTGAATTATTATTATATATATATATATATATATATATATATATAATCTTAGTCACCTCAAACAAAGCATATTGCGACTGAGATGTAAGAGGCTCCTGTAATTAGGAGCCAGATTTAAAGGGACATCTATAAGTGGGGAGTTGTGTAGCAAGCTGTGTGTTCACATCACATTTAAAATTTAGGATGCTGATACAGTTGAGGAAACGGGGAGCAGGGATTGAATTCCAAAGGTAAACAGTCTGAGAAAGGAAGTTTTCTAGCATTTGGGGACCTTTACATTAAAGGGATGGGGTTTTGCTGTTAGTGGGGTTCATCGGAAGTATTTAAGTTTAAGGGGTACAAGTGCAGTAAGTTCGTCAGAGCACATCCCATGGAAGTATTTGTAAATTCAGAACAAGGATGCAACATTGCGATGATGGGACAGGGGCTAGAGCTTGGTAGACAATGCAAAACCTATTAGGTTAGAGACTCTTTTTTGCACCCTGTCCAAGGGGAGCAACTAAAAAAAAATGGGACCTTATTCTGATCAATCGCCAACTAGTACTTTTTTGTATATTTAAGTTTGCATTGGTTTTTGGGAGGGGGGAGGGGTTGGGTTGGAATGGAGAGTTCGTAAACGACTACTATTTTCAATACAAAGACAAATTTAAGAAATTGGCAAGAAACGATAACTATCAGACTAAATCCTGAATTAGTCTTCAAAATAGCTGTTCGTTATGTTCGAGTCACAAATGCAGAAATAGCTGTTCGTCATGTTCGAGTCACAAATGCAGAAATAGCTGTTCGTCATGTTCGAGTCACAAATGCAGAAATAGCTGTTCGTTATGTTCGAGTCACAAATGCAGAAATAGCTGTTCGTCATGTTCGAGTTACAAATGCAGAAATAGCTGTTCGTTATGTTCGAGTCACAAATGCAGAAATAGCTGTTCGTCATGTTCGAGTCACAAATGCAGAAATAGCTGTTCGTCATGTTCGAGTCACAAATGCAGAAATAGCTGTTCGTTATGTTCGAGTCACAAATGCAGAAAATTGAAAATTCAAACTACTTGTTTGTTTTTCATCAAAACTTGTAATATTACTTTTCAACAAGTCTTTTTCAGATGAAATATTATGCAGCAGTGAATTTGTAAAGATCTACAAGGGGAAGTTCATCCCTCATCGTGTGTAATCCTATCCCAAAAATGACGCAAAATAGAAACACAAATGCTATGGCAAGAAGCAAACTAATTAGCAGAAATTAATTAATCATTAATTAAATAGAATTTAATTAAACAGAATTAATTTAACAGAGTTAACCTTCTTCCTGTATTTATAAAAATATCTATATACCATCCAATTACCATCAAATATAATTACAATATATATATATATATATATATATATATATATATATATATATATATAGAGAGAGAGAGAGAGAGAGAGAGAGAGAGAGAGAGAGAGAGAGAGATAGAAGAAAAAAGAGTGATAAATATGCGACGATTGTCCAAATTTATTTCAAATTTCAATTGTTCAATGCAAGGTGTATTCAGTAATAAACTAGTGTTTATTATTCTTTCCTTAAGCCAAGGCTTTTCAAAGATCGAAATCTTATCATCAGAGGAGAAATATAGATGGATAAGTTGGCTTTCGAAAAAACCAAAGTTCAAATATTTGAAAAATATGAAAATTATTATTAAAAATTATTAAAATAATTTTTGTTAAAAAAACGTATTGAATGAAAAGAAAAGTTCTGAGAAAAAGATATGCAAATTGTCCGGGTGGTAAATTTCCGTTGAAAAGAAGTCCGGTGAATTGTAGAATGTGAAGAAAAACTCTTTGCGTGGGAGCAGATTGGAGAAAGTGCTCAAAATATAGGTAAGTCCAGACGCACTTAAAGGGGGTTGAGAAGAGGGAAACAGGCCATTTTTTTTATGTACTTCCAGGGCCAAGTAAAACAGATGATATCTCATTCAAGGTTTAAATCCGAATGAGACAAAAAGGCAAAATGGTTAAAGATTTGGGGTTGGGGGGGGGGGGGGTTATGAGGTACGGGATTCTATCTCTACTATTGCTCTATCTCGTATATTGAGCTAATCCTTTTCACAATAGGTTCCATCTACTAAAAGTTTTCACTTTGGTTTATTTAATCCTATATATATATATATATATATATATATATTAGTATTTCATGTATCCACATAAAATTTTATTAGGAGATATAATTTTTTATGTATCAATTTTCAGTATTTACTTCAACAGTGCTCAATACGTAAGTAGAGCTAGGTAGTAAGCTATGAAAATATATTTATGGCAATTAAGTTACACAGAGGGTCCCGCGTTTCATCCCTGGGGGCATCTTAGCCTGAAGATTCCCCCCGGGGATGAAACGCAGGAGCCTCTGTATAGCTTAATTGCCATAAATATATTTTCATAGCTTATATATATATATATATATATATAAAGTTATTTTGTGGAATTTTAAAAGTCAAAGCCAAATAGCAATTCGTTCGGCACATCGATACCTGATTTAAACCAGTTCACTTTTTTGTTTTCTCCTTTAACCATATTATTGGCACTAATATATTTTATACTTATTATTGAGTGGATTGTTTTCCCTTACAGATTCTTCTTAGTCATTAAAGGGAGGCAACTTTCAATTCATACATCGCTTCGTTCATTATAGTGAAAAGGAGGCAAAAAAGATTTTTTTTCCCGATTTTTTTCCCTTTTTAACATAATTCACCCCAAACAAGGCAGGCCGCCACTGTAGACGTAAGGGGCCACTGAGAATTAGGGTGTAGGTTTGGGGGGTCATCCTAAGTTGGGAGCTGTGCAGCAAGATGTCTGTTTACATTAGTTTTAAACCTCTGCATGTCAATACAGTTGGGGAAACAGGGAGCAAGTAGGGAGTTCCAGAGGCTGGCAGCACAAGGAAAGAAGCTATTGAAGTAGAAGGCTCTCCGGCATATGGGGACCTCCTCAGTGAATGGATGTGATTTAGCTGATTGTCGAGTTGGTCTAGTGTATTTACGTGAAGGGGGCAGGAGAGCAGCCAGTTCATCGGAGCACATTCCATTGAAGTATTAACAAATCTTAGCAAATCCTCATCTATTAAAAGATTGAAAGTTTTTCAAGCTATATCTATTTACATCCACTTATAAATAGAGATAAAAAAACATTACAATAATAAAATTAGTTACAGTTTTACAACAATTTAGTTCAATTAATAATTTAATGACCAAGCAATATTGTGATGATTAAATTTA
Source organism: Sepiola atlantica (assembly GCA_963556195.1). Lineage (NCBI taxonomy): Eukaryota > Metazoa > Mollusca > Cephalopoda > Sepiida > Sepiolidae > Sepiola > Sepiola atlantica. The sequence goes on from OY744545.1 coordinate 25,747,048, forward strand.
AATTTAACAATCCTATTTAAAAAATAACAAAATAATACTTTGGTTAATAAACAAAAAAGAAACAACATAGTTTAAACAATAATTGTGAAAGAAAAATAAAAGTACAAAATTCCTGGACAGCACAAGTTAGGTACAGCAAGTTTATATATATAAAATTGTAGTTTGTTTATTTGTTTGTTTATTTGTTTGTTTATTTATTTAATTGTTTATTCACAAACTCTTGCTATTGGAAATAGACTTCCATAACTATATATACTCTGAAACTGAATGGCCAAGGATAAGAATACTTGATTTTGACCAAAAGGGGTATAACATTATCGTGGGGTCTGCATTTACACTTGACATCCATAAAAAAAAGAATACAATGTTTTACTTTATTTTATTTTTAACCAAAGTAATTGAAATTTGAGGAATCTTGATAAATTGTTGTCTATGGTTCAAATTTCATAAAAATCGTAGAAATAGAATGTTCAAATGTTATACTACATTTTTTATGATACTGTTAGAGCACAGGGTGGGGCAGGTGCTTGTGTGATTGTAAGAATTAGGAGTAGATGGAGTAGGTTCAGGGAACTTCTGCCATTACTAACCAGTAAAAAGTTACCACTGTCGACCAAGGAAGAGTCTATCAGTCTTAAAGCCATGCTTAGTCCTGATGACCTAACATAAAGATTAAATCTGGACAGTATAGAGAGATGCATGCAGAACAGGAGATTCTGTTGGTATGGACATATAAGGATGAATGAGAGTTCTTGGGTTAGTAGATGTAGAACAGTTGAGGTAGCAGGTCCAGTTCACAGGGGAAGATCAAGGAAAACATGGGAGGAAGTGATAAAGATGGGCCTGAGAGAAAGAGGGATAAAGACCTGGTCAGAGATAGGTTAGTTTGGAAGTCAATTTCTTAACGCTGTCCAATGCATGCCAGCATGTAAAAATGGACGTTTAACCGATGATGATGATGATGATTATTATCATTATTATTATTATTATTATTTGTACTCACTAGGAGTTCTCACACAGATCATCGTCAGTGATTGCTCACCGACAACAACCAGTGGTATTTCCTGGAGTCTTAGTGACAACAAGCCTCCCCAGATTTCCAGTATTCTTCACCTCTTTTCGATAACGACGCGGTATCGCAACAGCCGCTTACCATTGACTTCTCGCTGGTAAGGACAATTGGTCTTCTCTGGGATTTGGGTGGCAATAAGCCTCCCCAAGGACCCAGGATTCTCCACATATTATATTATTATCATTATTATTGTTGTTGTTGTTGTTTGCACCCTGACAACCCTTTAAATGATGATGATGATGATGATGATGATGATGATGTTGTTGTTGTGCACCCTGACAACCCTTTAAATTCCTCCAAAGAAACTGAAATCTTGGGAATAACTATTAATTGATATCTAATAGCATGGTTTAAATTTGATGATAATTGGAAATAATTGAGTTTTCAAAAGGGTGTGTGTGTTAAAATTTTGGGCTTAAGTGCCCTACCCTTTTTGTGTTGATTAGAATTTGTTGAAGAAATTACAATTTTGGGAATCTTGCTTAATTTGTGTCTAATATCTATTGTTCAAATTTTATGCAAATTGGAGATATATGAACTTTAAAATGGGGATGGTGCATGCCCTTTATTCACCTTCCAAACCCTTCAAAATACTCAGATTAAATTGAAATTTTAGAAACCTTTCTTAATTGGTCTCTAATAAATATGATTCAAATTTCATGCAAATCAGAAGTATTGAAATTTTCAAAAGGGAGGGGGGGAATCACTTTTACGACCCTTTGAAATCATCAAAATATATGAAAACCAAGATAAAACATCATTAGAAATGTGCTGATTACAAATTTTTCATTGGTTTTGCAACTGTTGAAAACTGATTCCTAGACACACACACACATCTTATATATATATATATATATATATATATATATATATATATATATATATATATATATATATCTTACAACGAAGGTGAAAAGAGTTTTTCTTTTCAAATTATATGACTTTGTGGGGGTTTAATGTGAACATAAAATGGTGCAGCAAAGCAAAGTTAAGTTCACTAGAGTCAAACCCGTCCAACCAGTCAAACCAGTCAAACACATTAGACACTGGATAGATATGTCACCTTCATGTTAAAGTGGGAGGAAACGGTGCCTGTCGAACCCTCATGACAAAAAGGCAATAACACTTCAACTTCTCTCTGTATGTGTATATGTTTATATATTTCTATGTATAAGATTCACTTTTTAAATAATTTACTAATGTTATGAATTTTGCTAGGTGTAAGGAGTCTCAATGTGGGCTATATTTAGTTTAATTTAGTTTCATGCAAAGGGGGCAAATAGAGAGTGAAGCCCTTTGTGAAAATTCAAATACGTCCGATCTTTGTGAAATTTTAACAATAGGTATTTGATATCGATTAATAAATATTCCCCAAATTTCAGCTTTTTTTGTAGTATTTAAATGGAATTTTCAGGGGCATAATATGAGCACAACCTCCCAGTTGAAAATTTAAATATTTCAGATTTTCAAATGCAGCTATCGAAAGGATACAAGCATGGTCAGGGTTAGCAACGCGATAACGAAAAGTTTTTAAAAAACAGAGATGCATTTACTTACTGCCGATACAGACTATTTGATCTACAGCTATATTATGTTGAAGCACAGGTTCTCAGCAGATCACCGAAATTAAACAACACTGAACCTGGTCAATACTTAGATGGGCACTTACTTGTACTTGTAATGGCGTTCATCCTGGTCACGTTGAGCTGGCTTTTCCCCAGCCTGCAGCACATCCTGAACCATAGTGTACGGCAGTCCTGAGCGAGATTGTTATTCCATGTCGAAGACCGCCCACTTGTGGACTTGAGAGTACAGCCAAGTCCTCCTCATAGATATGAGTCAAATAGTAGGGTAGACTAGACTCTTAAGCCTTGATTAAGCAACTAGTCTAGGAGAAGAAAAACTCCAAAATAAAATTAGTTCTTCTCCACTTATTCCAGCATCGTTTCTGGTCATATTAGATGTATCCTTGCCACTGGATTTAAGAAACGTTGGGTCAAGAGGAAGTGCTGTTAAAGATTGTGAAACCCTTGCTTCACTATAAACTCCACATCGCACAGACTTCCTTTCAGAGTGTATCCATTGTCTCTCAAGATAGAAGTGGGCCACTTAATCACACAAAACTAAAACCGATTTTGTAAACCAATCAATCGACTTGTAAAATCTGAACTCACCCTGAGACGTGACTGGATGATCTGAAGGGGGTAAGTTGTAATTGTAGCAAACATCTTGGAGAAAGCTCCAATCATGAAGTAGAGGAAGCCACTGAGTTCCTAAAAATATACAAACAGAACAGAATTTAAATAAAATGAATGGTAATTTCCTTTCTTTTAACAACTATAATTCAATTCAATTAATTTGGCAAAAAATAAAACAAGCATGTTTCAGTTGCGATGTAGGGGAAGGGTGATAGAAATTTACACAGAAAAGTATACAGTAGCCCAGCACCTGTCCAAATTCACCTTGAATTGCTGAGTTGTTAGCGCATTTATTACCTCTCTTGAGAGACTATTCTGAGGTCCAGGGATCTTGATTGACAAGGCGGCTCTCTTTCTGTTTAATCGAAATCGGCAGTGAAATAGTTTTTTTAGTATCCACGTAGACCTCTTTCTGGTGCAGGAAGGAATACTAGGTTCTGAGGTATATCGTAATGACCATTGAGGAGATTGTAGACGAAAATGAGATCACCGCATAATCGTCGGTGCTCAAAGGCGAAAAGGATAATTTCTTGAGTCGGCTTTCATAGGGCAGATCCCATAGACCCTGCACCATTCGAGTAGCCAGTCTTTGAACTCTCTCTAGATGCTGGATATCACGTATTAGATATGGAACAGAAGCCTGGACATCATATTCTAACAGTGGTCTGACGCGGGAAACATAAAGTGGGAGAAATATTTCAGGAGTGGTTTTGCAGAAAAAAGTGTCGAATGAGAAATAGATTGCTTCTTGCTTTGTTTGCAGCCTGAATGTAATGTTTGAGGCTTGAAGGACAAGTCGACCAGAAGGCCAATATCTTTTGTCTCATTCATCTCCTTGAGCAGAGCCATGTCACTGCCGAGAGTAAGAGCCGAGTCAGAAGGAGATCCCAATGCAATACGGCAGCATTTATCGATATTAAAGTATGTCCCATTCAATGCACCATTAGACTTGAGATTGTCAATTTCGCTTCTACGAGCTACTAATTTGACATCATTTGCAAATAGGGGCATGTTTGCACCAATCACTTCCGGCATGTGGTTTATATACAGTAGAAAGAGAATAGGACCCAGTATGGAGCCTTGAGGAACATCACCTCAAGCATCCATCTAAGATGGCTAACTGTCATTTATCTGAACCCTGTATGTATGATCACCAAGAAAGGATCTCATCCACTTTAACACCAATTCATGAAGACCATAGGTGTTGAGTTTATATAAAGTAAGCGGTGATCGACAGAATCAAAGGCTTTGGCAAAGTCCAAAAAGACAATGTTAGTAGTATCTCCATCCTCCATTATACTCATAACTCATTCTTCCATCACAAGTAAATTTGTGAGACATGAACGTTTTGGAATGAAACCATATTGAGATGGAGAGATGGCAACAGTAGATGTAAGATGAGCCATGATTGCTCACTTAAGTAGAACGTCCATGGATTTTGAGACGATAGAGGTGAGGTCTGTAATTCATTGGGTTTTCTTTGTCACCTATTTTAAAGATAGGGTAGATTATGGCAACCTGCCAATCAGCAGGAAAAACTCCGGTAGTCAGTGAAAGATTGAAAATGGCTGCTAAAGGTTCAAATAGTTCAGGTGCAACAGCCCGTAAAATTGCTGGATGTTGTCTATCCGGAACTTTCCCCTTATCTATATCAAAAGACAAAAGCTGTTTCTTGACCTCATCCTGAATGATGGTAATCGGCCGCATTGGTGGTGCTATCATATGTAGCGTTGCAGGTTCTCTGCCATCATCATCTTTGAAAATATTTGCAAAAATATCGTCAAAGAGAAATGATTGTTGGTTTGAGTGCTCAAATTTTTCTCCTTCGGAATTACGTAGAGTTACAACTTGATTGCATGTGAGCTTGTAGTCGAAACTTGAATTCCTTTTTCTCTCTCTCTCTCTCTCTCTCTCAACACTCGACATGGTCACAACATCAACCTTTCTCTTCTACTCCCCGAAACAAAGTGTCTACTCTTTTTATGACAATGAGAATCAACCTATGCAAAACAAGGCTAATTTGCATACGTGAACTCTCGTCGCGTAACAAAAGTTACAAGTTTCCATTTTGTAACTGAAACACTCTGGATTCAATCCCCGATGGACAATAAACGGTGCAACCCTCACTCGTTTTCCCTGTAGACCTGCATGATGGCTGCTACAGAGCATAAAAATGTTTTGGGTTACGACCAGCATCAAGAGCAAGCTGCCTCTCAAAATTTTGTCTGCTTATGCTGGAGGTATATTCAACATGATTACGTTGTTTTCTGTAGACCTCCAAAGCCGCCTCAGACATCATCTCTTGGTAATACCCTTATGCAGCATTTCGTTCACAAAGAATTTTCCTAGTAATCCATAGTTTGTGTTTCTTGTGCTTTTGCACTTTCAGAGGTACGAACACATCCGTAAGGTGGAACAAAAATTTCTTTATTTCTGCCCACATCGTTTCAACAGTATGACATTTCGTGAGGCTATGCCAATCTAACTCATCGGAGGCCGCTTTAATTAGATCATGATTCATAGTGGCAAATTTTCTTCTTGGCTTATCTGAGACAGAGGGCAATGCAAACGAGGTGTGCATGCAAAAGCTCAGAACAGCATGATCACTCTTGCCAAGTGGAGGCAAAATTTGCAGAGAAGATACGGAACTTGGCTAACAGGTGAAGATAAGGTCAAGCACCAATGATCTCTGGCCTATTCTGGTTCTTGTAGATTTTGTAACATGCTGGTATAGAAAGCATTCCTCCATCGTGTCCAAAAGCGAGTCATCAAACGCATCATTAGAAGTGCATAGATTTGATTGCCAGTCAATAGTCGGGGCATTAAAATCTCCCTGTATGAAACAGTCGCTTTGGCATTTGAAGACAGCTTTCATAGCATTAGTGAGACTTTGGTCACTAGTATCTGTAGAACTTGGACTACGATATATAGAAAGTACAGGAATATTTTCTCTGCCAATGTTTGTATTGCAAAGAACAGCATCAAATTTATCAAACAGGTAAACATTTGAAGTTGGGACGGCTTGAGCAGGGATCTTACATACGCCATAACTCCACCGCCTTTTCTTTGGGATCTATCACAATGAAAAGAAGTGAAACCTTGCAGGTGAATCTCTGCTTCTTTGACTTCTGAGGATAGCTAAGTTTCAGTTATCACTACCAGGTCTGCTTACTCATCTACGATAATGAACAAGTTTATCCAATTTGGAGTTGATAGAGCAAGTGTTTGTTAAAATAATTTTGAGAGTGTGACCAGGTTATAATAATTTGGACTTTAGTCTCTCTTCAGGGATCTCCGAGGGGGGGAAGTTACAAGACTGATTCTTTTTCGTCTGATTCTGGTTTTAGTTCGGCCAGGGAAGTTTGGAGTCCCTGGAGATAGTTATCGGGGTGACCAGAGAAACAAGTGTATGATCTTCCTGTTCTGTATTTACAAACCAGTTTCTCCAGCATATTTGAAGCTCGGCCTTCAGGGTTCTCTAGCCAATTCTTTCTTTTAGAAAGAACTGTTTCCAAAAATCCAAACCTTTTTCGCCCCAGTTGAACCTTTTAGCTTCATTTAGAAAGGTCTTTGAATGTTATGAAGTGGAAAATTTAACCTTGATAGGACAAGGTCTTTGGTTTGTAGATTTTCCCCCTAGTTGCGCACCAATTCTGAGGGCTCTAATTTAAATCTGTTCACCTAAATTCCCGAGAGTGACCTTGATGAGATTAAAAATAGCTTCAAAGTCCTCATGATACCTCTCTAACTCAGTATTGACCAAGCTCTCGGCAATCCCGTAGACGAAAACAGATTTGCCACTCTGTATTCCATCAGTTTTAGTGCCATCGATGTCTGGAAGAGAGCAGCTGGAGTTGGGAATGCTGCTGCTATCCGGGGTATTATGTTGATGGTTTGTTGAGGGGATTCAACTTGATTCATCTGACTGGTCAATAAGGCTTGTGTTTGCCGCGATATACTCATCTACTGGTGGAGTCACAGTAAAACTGGGATGTCAAGCACTTTTTGGCATGGGAGTTGTACCTTTCACTTGGTAACCTGATTTAGAATAGAAGCTGCGGTAGTTACTGGAAGTTTCTTTTAAGACTTTTTTGCTATTGCTGGAGAAGCTGTGTTTGCGGAAATTTCACCTAACGCTAGCCACACTGAGGAATAAAGAAAAGGTTTTCTTTGTTATGGTAGCAGACGAGTTCTTGCTGTGAATGTCTTACAAGGAGGAACCAGAGATTCGAGTTCAGTCGAACATCTTCCATGGAAATAACGAGTAAAGAGAGATACTAACAGCGTCTTTTCTGTGAGAAAGGGGCTGTAAGGAACGGAAGAAGTCACCCCCTAATAGATTTTGAAGTGTGAACACTTGTTATGTTGTTTAATTCTACTTAATAATTTAATAATTCTAATTAATAAAGAATATTTTATTTTTATATATTTCATTCAAAACACATTCACTTAACTCCTTTTGATGTATCCGCAATATGTAGTTTCTTGTTTACAAAACAAATATATCTTTATTTGTTACAAAAGATTTTGCGATTCGGAATTTTGGAGATGAGGATAATTTGTATTATTCAGATTACTGTTCTCATCTTGGTTGTTATTTTCACAACGTTTTGGCCGATGTAACCTCCGACCTTCTTCAAGTGCATCTTGTTGAACTCAGGAATCTTTACAAAATTTCAAACTGTACTCTTGATTTAATCCAGTCGGGGTAGATTGTTCTCGTCCAATCAACCATAACTCGGTAGAAGTGTTTAGCAATTTTTATTTTGTTATATTCTTAGTTAGTATCGCCTTTAGTAAGGATTGAACCTTTAACCTCCCGAAGACTGTCCCTTAGAACAGATTGTTACTCAAAACAATTATCCGTTGTATTTAATTTATATACGCAGTTACAGACTTATAGTCAATATAAAAATATTTTTTTTTATAAGTAAGGAAATCAACATCTTTGAAGCACGGATTAGTATGTATTAAAGTGAAATATTTTGAAAATCAACAATCGTGCAATTTTAAATGAAAAATTCATTTATTTAAATTTTGTTTTTTTCAAGCTTTCGTTGTAGAACAACCTTGTCAGGTGAGACTGTCTTATAGTTTTTTTTTCTTCTTTTCTTCCTCCTCATTTTGATGGTATTAACCCTGAGGGATCGAATCACGACACGAGCAGAAAGAGACGTCAAGTTCTTAAGACGTTAGCGCTTTTTTTAAGTAAGAAAATTAACATCTTTGAAGCATGGATTAGAATGTATTAAAATGAAAAAGAAAAAAAATTAAATAAATGAATTTTTCATTTAAAATTGCACGATTGTTGATTTTCAAAATTTCTTTTACTTGAAAACTTATTTTACCGAGCTGTTTCTAAGATGTTAATTTTATTTTACTAATTTTTATATATATACGTAAAGTAAAAATTAACTAAAAATCACTAAACTTGAATTTTTTTTTAATTATATTTATATCTTAGCAAGATTGACTTCAACTTAACAGTGTGGATTTATTCCTAGGCAACGCAGAGTTTCTTGTTTTACCCCCTCTTTCTATTTGTATGGATTTTTAAAGTTTTCCAGTACACTCTACCAAATGTATCTTTTTTAATTCTTGGGTTAGTATATTTAGAACAGTTGAGGCAGCAGGATCAGCTCATAGGGGAAGAGCAAGAAAAAAATCGTTGTTTTACCCTTCCTCTCTTATTTTATATGAAATCTATCACTCACTTCCATAACTCTTCCTCTCTCCAAGTTTATTAACAGTCAAATGTCAAATGTGATAACATTAACTGTAAAACTATTATTTACATGAACAAAAGAAAATATTTCCACAAGTATGGAGGAGGATAGAAATGGCGTGCAGAAAGAAACTAATTTTGGATTTTATCTTTTTATTTTTTTCTAATTTAACTGTCTTTGCTGTTAGATAGCAAGGAAGTGGGTGTCCTAAAAGGAGAAGGGAGTTTATTAGCGGAAGTCTAGGGGGGGGGGGCAAAGGTGGCTAAAAGGTCGACCTGTCTAAAAGTGAAATGGTATCTCTTTCTCTCGTACACATGCAGTTAATTTCTGTCTCCTTGTCATGTGAAATAAACTCTTTTAAAAACCAAAGCCAGCATCCATGTGGTTATTCGATCAACAACCAGCAGCAATGAAACCTAGGTACACACCCACGAAAGTAAGCAGTATCCAACAACTGCGATTGGTGACTACTATTTCAATGAAATAGTCATTGAAAAAAGGGGTGGATGTGCCATAGAAGAAACGTGTGGGTCCAGTGAGAAGAGACAAAGAAAAAAAAAGGGAGAGAGAGATAGAAAGGAAGGAAGAAAAAAATGTGGAAGAGACTAGTAGAATACAGCGACGTGAGTAAAACTTTCATTTTTTAATATCGTGAAAGAGTAAAGATAGACGAAGGAAAAAAGGAAAGTGAAAAATAAGTAAAAAGAGTAAAAAGATAGAAAAAAGAAAGATTGTTTAAAAGAAAAGTAAAAAAGAAGGAAAGGAAAGAACATTGCATTAACTGTTGAACAAAGTTTAGTTGAAGAAAAAAAGAAAAAAAACGAATCGACTTTAAATTTAGACTTTATAAAAGAAAGAGATAGAGAAAAAGAACAAAGAAAAGGACAGTTAAAATCATTGTCAAACTGTTTGTGAAAAAGAAACAAAAGAAAAAACAAACAAAAAAACGAATTGACTTTCAATTTAAATTTAAAAAAAGTGACAATTTTGAGAGATTAGACATTGTCTAACATTCTCTTTTCCCTGTTTTTTTATGTTTATTTGATTGTCAGTCAGAAGATGATGATGTGTCGTGCATGAATTGTGATTTTTTTTTTTTTCATAATTTTGTGTTTGACCACCATTTTTTACTATTTATTGTCTTGTCATGTTACAGTGGTAACAGGGGGTGATGAGTGCAAGGGAGTTAGAGAGTGAGAAAGGGAATTTTATTTAAAATAAGAACTAAAAAAAATGATTTTGCTATTGAAGTTGGAAGGAAAAGAGAGAGAAAGAGTGAGTGAGAGAGTGGAAGGTAAGGTAAGGTAAGATATTACTTAATGGCACATCTAACCCTAAAGGCAATTTCATACCATGAATGTAGAAGAAAATATCCTTCCTTTGAGTCATTTATAGTCACTAGTTAAGAGCTTTGGTATTTTGAATTGGTGTCATTTTGGTGGAAGTTTTTATGCTTCAAGTTTGTTAGGATCGAGGGTCGTGTTCCCCCGATTATGGACGTGTTCAGTTGAATCAAACAATGTTGCATGCAAAGACGGAGTAATAATTAATAAACAAAATGAAGTGGTTCAAATAAGGTTTATTGAACGTGTGTGTACGTGGAATGATGAAGTGTGTGATGTATGCATGTGTGTCGATGGAAAAACAGTTCTTGAAAAGGTATAAGAAGAAATGAGTCCGGCGTAGGAAAAGTCTTTGAAAGCCATAACACAAAGAAAACGAGTCGAGAACTCTTACCGTTGTTTGCCCACGTGTGTTGGTAGTTGTTATGCTGGTTGAGAAGAAAAGCGTGAGACGAAACGCTAGTGTATTAGCGTCGTTCTGTCGACCAGAGAAGAGTGAAACGGAACGCTAGTGTCAGCGTCTGCCTGCCGAGGCAGGTCGGTGGAAAAGACCGATTTTCCGTTATGCACCGGTTTTTATAGTCAGAAGGGCAGACAACTCTGGTGTCGCTTTACAGCGCCACCTGTCGGTGAAAAAGCGACACCTACCGGCAAACCGGTGTAGTTATGTTTTGAAAGGAGGAGGTAACTGCTACAAGGACTCCCCCCCAGATTGAAAAATATTGAAGATATTATTCAATATGTACAGTTGTAGATGAGAAGCATTCTTTGTGGGTATGTCTATTTTGCTGTTGAAGATTAGAAAAAAGTAGTGTGCACGCTACTTATTTCTGTTTCTGCATCTGTATTGAATGATTGATCGCAAGTGCGTCTGCGGAATTGAGTGTTTGTAACGCATGTGGATCTGCGTGTTGTTTGGGTCTGCATCAAGGTTGAGCGCAAGTGAGTTTGCGGTTGAAAAATGTTGAGTGCAAGGTAATTTGCACGTGTTGGTGGCGTTGTTCATGTTGATTAGTCTGCGTGATGCGGAGCTGATGAACAAACGTTGAATTGTCAGTGTTGTCCGGGAATGTTTGGTGCTTGGGTCTGCGCGGTTGTTGATGAGTGAGCACAAGTGAATCTGTGCGGTATTGATGAGTGAGCACAAGTGAGTCTGTGCAGTTGTTGATGAATGAGCACAAGTAAATCTGTGCAGTTGTTGATGAATGAGCACAAGTGAATCTGTGCAGTTGTTGATGCGTGAGCACAAGTGAGTCTGTGCAGTGTTGATGAGTGAGCACAAGTGAGTCTGTGCAGGTGTTGATGTATGAGCACAAGTGAGTCTGTGCAATTGTTGATGAATGAGCACAAGTGAGTCTGTGCAATTGTTGATGAATGAGCACAAGTGAGTCTGTGCAATTGTTGATGAATGAGCACAAGTGAGTCTGTGCAATTGTTGATGTTGTTCATGTTAATTAGTCCGTGTTGTGGAACTGATGAACAAACATGTAGTTGTTGAGATTGGTGGTACACTATGGTCAAAATCAGATGCACAAATGTCTGCAAGTGAGTTAGCAGGTCCAGGTACAAGTGGGTCTGTACTGGTGTTGGTGCGCGTCGTTCGAGTTGATGTGTCCCCAGTTGATCAACGAACGTCCAGTTGTTGAGTATTTAGTCGTGCTTGTGCAGTTGTACTCATTTTGAACTGGTGTGATTTCTTCCATAGTGTCGTCAGTGATGTCCGGAAATGTTTGATGAATGTCCGGGAAGAGTTGGTTGTTCATCTTGTGTTGAAGATTGTTGGTAGGCCTTGAAGGGTGATGTTGGTCGTGTTTAGCATCGTGTGTTTGTTTTGTAGTTTTCTTTTCTTTTATATATATATTTCCAACACGTGGGTAGAAGGGAAAAAGAAAAGAAAAAAAATGGAGTCGTAATTTGTTTCACACGAGGAGTGACGTTTTGTTTTCGTTTGTTTCCACGTAGAGAAAGAATGGCGGCTTCTCTTTCCTTTGTTGTTGAAAAGAAAGAAAAAAAAAATTCGTATTTTCTTTTTTTGACTTTTCATTTCCACGTGGTTAGGGAAAAAGATGGCAGCTTCCTTTTTTGCTTGTTGTTGAAACAGAAAATAAATTCGTATTTTCTTTTTTTGTTTGAATTTTCATTTCGACGTGAAAAAGATGGCGGCATTATTTTGAATTTTTTTATCGACACGTGGTCACGAATAAGATGGGCAGCGTGAGCGTTTGTTTTCTTTTGTTTTCTTTTTATCTCCACGTGTTCGAAACAAAGGAAGTGGTGTCTTGTAAGGTCCTTTTGTTGTCGACAAAGAAAAAAAAGGATTGGCAAAAGTTTGTCTTTTTCTTTGTATATAATTTTCCGACACGTGGGAAAAGAAAAAAAAATGAAATTGTAATTTGTCTTATACTCGGAGAAGCCGAGAAATGTTTTTGTTTTTCTTGTTTGGGTATTTCCGCGTGGCCAGGAAAAATGGAGACGGTGGCTTCTTTTTTTTTTGTTTGTTTGTATATTTCTACCACGTGAGTAGAAAAAAAAAGGAAAAAGATGGGTGCGTAATTCGTTTCACCACGAAAGAAAAAAAACGAGAAATGATATTTTTTTTTTTTTTGTTCTAGTACGAAATTAATTACTCCGCAACATACAACAAAGCTTGCACGTCGGGTCACCAATTGTTAAGATGGAGGGTCGTGTTCCCCCGATTATAAACGTGTAAAGTTGAATCAAACAATGTTGCATGCAAAGGCAGAGTAATAATTAATAAACAAAAATGAAGTGGTTCAAATAAGGTTTATTGAACGTGTGTGTACGTGGAATGATGAAGTGTGTGATGTATGCATGTGTGTCGATGGAAAAACAGTTCTTGAAAAGGTATAAGAAGAAATGAGTCCGGCGTAGGAAAAGTCTTTGAAAGCCGTAACACAAAGAAAACGAGTCGAGAACTCTTACCGTTGTTTGCCCACGTGTGTTGGTAGTTGTTATGCTGGTTGAGAAGAAAAGCGTGAGACGAAACGCTAGTGTATTAGCGTCGTTCTGTCGACCAGAGAAGAGTGAAACGGAACGCTAGTGTCAGCGTCTGCCTGCCGAGGCAGGTCGGTGGAAAAGACCGATTTTCCGTTATGCACCGGTTTTTATAGTCAGAAGGGCAGACAACTCTGGTGTCGCTTTACAGCGCCACCTGTCGGTGAAAAAGCGACACCTACCGGCAAACCGGTGTAGTTATGTTTTGAAAGGAGGAGGTAACTGCTACAAGTTCTTTATATGTTCAAATGTTTAATCATGATTTTTGGTTTGGTTGTTTTTGTTTCACGGCATATCGACCTTTTTCAGGTCATTTAATGCTGACTCCGGTCATTTTGGTGAAGGTTTTTATGCTTCAAGTTCTTTTTATGTTTAAGTATTTATGGTGTTTGGTTGAGTGAATGGAGGGGGGGGGGAAGAAGAGGGGAGGGAGGGAAATTGTTGTTTTTTTGTTTGGGATTTTGCAAAACATGATTGAGTTTTGCAAAAAAAACAAAAAACAATAAGACATCAATGTTTGGTGCATTTTGAGTAAGGAAGTCAATAACTTCAGACAGACTAATTTGGTAGCCCCAGTAGGTTCTATTTGACCCATAGATAGGGCCCTTACAGGTACCACCACTCCGGGCCAGAGTGGACCTGGGAGCAATGGCAACTAAGGAGCAACTCCACATTCCCCACTGCTCCCAAATGGAGGCCTCACTACTGGATGTCTTTTAAGGTCATACCCAGGACCGAGTGGAAGAGGGAAAGATGTGATGCGTTGCTGCGTGGACATATGTTGTCTTTAGATTTTTTTATTTTTCATATAGGTTAGAGTATATGAGAGGGAAGGGGGTGGCTGCTTGAAATTGAGATGGGGTGGCGAAGTGAAAGAGAGTGAGGAAGAGTGGCAAAGTGGAAGTGAGAAAAAGAGAGTGGGAGAGAATGATCAGGGTATTTTGTTGAATTCTTCTACTCTCTGAATGGGAAAATGAAATAAACAAAAATTGAAATGTGTGATTTTGAAATCTTGTAGAGGAAAGAAAGTTGTTAAAATTTTGTTAAACTTTGTAAATCTGTTAATTTTGTGATTGTTGTAATTCTTTTTTTCTGGATTCGAAATGTGGTTACTTAGTAATTTGTTGAACTTTTTAGCTTTAAAAAAAAAGACGTTACTTAGTAATATGTTGAACCTTTTAGCTTTAAAAAAGACGTTACTTAGTAATATGTTGAACTTTTTAGCTTTAAAAAAAAGACGTTACTTAGTAATATGTTGAACTTTTTAGCTTTAAAAAAGACGTTACTTAGTAATATGTTGAACCTTTTAGCTTTAAAAAAGACGTTACTTAGTAATTTGTTGAACTTTTTAGCTTTAAAAAAAAAGACGTTACTTAGTAATATGTTGAACCTTTTAGCTTTAAAAAAGACGTTACTTAGTAATATGTTGAACCTTTTAGCTTTAAAAAAAGATGTTACTTAGTAATATGTTGAACTTTTTAGCTTTAAAAAAAAGACGTTACTTAGTAATATGTTGAACTTTTTAGCTTTAAAAAAAGACGTTACTTAGTAATATGTTGAACCTTTTAGCTTTAAAAAAAGACGTTACTTAGTAATATGTTGAACTTTTTAGCTTTAAAAAAAAGACGTTACTTAGTAATATGTTGAACCTTTTAGTTTAGAAAAAGAAAGATGTTTGTGTGAATTAGAAATTTTGTAAATAGACAAAAAGAAAGGTTGTTTTTTTGTCTATTTGTTGTTGAATTTTGAAAATGTATTTTTTTTTGTGGATTCATTTCATTGGTGTCTGTATTTTGTCATAGTTTATACAGAGAGAGAGAGAGAGAGAGAGTACCAATGGAGGAGGCTTAGAATGAAATTTAAAAAAAAAGCAGGTGTTCGATTAGAATAATCCGTGTCAGCCAATTAATTAAGAAAAGAAAATCAAGAGCAATTGTTGGTGGAAATTGAACTTGTTTTCGGCTCGCGGCGGATTGATATGGGCACTTGAATGGCCAGCATTTCTGCGATAGTTAGGAAAATCAAGTCGGTGGCAATGTGGAAATAATTGGAGCCTTTTGGAAGAAGGATAGTGAAAAGGTATCTGATGCCAGCTCCGGGTTATGGGGAGCCCCTTGGAAGAAGGATAGAGACATGTGACGCCGGCTCCAGATTATGGGGAGCCCCTTTGAAGAAAAATAAAGAGAAGGCATGTGAAGCCCGAATCATCAGTATGGAGAGTTAGAGATTTGTTTCTGTAGTTCATATTAAAAAGTGGATGAGTGTCAAAATGTATGATAGATAGTAATAGAGATATCCTCGTGAAAATTAGATGGTTGACCAGAAAGGAAAAGATAGGAATGTTAAATGAGAGCTTCATGTTTTGCCAGTTTTTATTTTTTGATGTAGAATGGAACGAGTGCTGAGAGAGGGGGGGGGGGGTAAAAATTCCTCCCAAGTAGGTATTTTGAGAAAATGGAAGGGGAAGTATGTGATATAGGAAGAGGGGTGCCCAGAGGGTGAACACCCTAAAAATATGGGGGAGCTTAAAAGCGGAAGTCGAGAATCACACGATTTCTGCCCACAAGAGCGATTCTGTCTTTTGAGCCTGAACCAGCCGATTGATCAGATGTGAGAAATGTTGGGTCCTCGCCAGCCCAAGAGGGGAGAAGAGATGGTGAGCAAAGGTGGCTAAAAGGTCAGCCTGTCTAAAAGTGAAATGGTATCTATCTCTCTCTCTCTCTCTCTCTCTCTCTCTCGTACACATGCAGTTAATTTCTGTGTCCTCTTTTAAAAACCAAAGCCGGCATCCATGTTGTTATTTGATCAATGGCAAGCTAGAAGTGATGAAACCTGGGTACCTTCACGGTAGCAGTATCCAATATTGAAAACTCACTTTTTCCTTATTCAAAGAATCTAACCTGAGCTAATGGTTGACCGAATGGTTCACATTTGTTTTTAGGATATATATATATATTTACACAAGTATATATATACAGTATATATATATATATATATATATATATTTATATAATTACTATTTCATATATCCACATAAAATTTTATAAGGAGATATGTTTTATGTATCAATTTTAGCTTGAAGATTCCCCCAGGGGATAAAACGCGGGGGCCTCTGTGTAGCTTAATTGCCATAAATATATTTTCATAGCTTACTATATATATATATATATATATATATAGATATATATTTACACAAGTAATGTGATTTTCCTACCTTTGTTTGACAAATAACTTGTAAATAGCGCTTCAAAAGTTCATAGGCAGCAAACTGTATTGCAGGGTTGATGGAGAGCAAGATAGACGGTCCGGTTCCATCCCATAATGCATGTAAGCCTTCTGATCTGCGAATTTTCAGTATAGCATCTTGAAATAACAAAAACATCAAGAATATTCTTATCAAACGTTGTCCAAAATGCAAAGTAGCAGGGTAGGTATGAGTATTAGGGTGGGAGAAGAATATGTTCATAGTGAGGAGCCGGTGGGTGTTTTAACATGAAATTGTTGGTAAGTGGAAAACGTTTGCAGCGATTTATTAGTGTCATTTTGGATTTCTTACCCCCACCACAGCATCAATGTATAAATATTGACTCAATAAATTCATCATTTTTTATTCTTGATAAAGTCCATACTTAGGGCGAAATATAGAATCTAATCATGACTATGTTTTAATCTCTTTGTGTTCAAAGTTTTTCCTCTTTGCTTATTTTCTTACTTCCATGTTTGTTAATATATATATATATATATATATATATATATATTAAGTTATGTAGGTTGTTATTGTTTTTACTGGCGATAGTAACAGCATTGATTTTATATTTTTCCACTTCTTAAGCGGTAAAGAGTATGTCGAATATTTCATTAAATCGCTCTTAATAGGACATGTCATTATTTTTATTTTCTATGTATATACATATATATATATATATATATATATATATATATATATATACATACAAAAATAATTAAATATTATTAATTCATCTATAAATAGGCCTGTTTCATCTTTTCAAGACTCATTAGTATAGATTTAACTAACTGGCCTACCTACCAACAGGCTCGAACCAACAACTCTGGGGTTAGAAACTTAGCATCATTTACCCCTTTGGCCAGTAAGTCAGCTCTGATTGAGACAAGTAAATATGGCTTTTAATACAAAACTGTACCATTTTATTACATCTTAAAGTGTTCAACCAAGAGGATAGAATTTTAGCGTTACTGCCTGGGTGATGTAATTATGTCCAAATCAGAGTGCCCTTCCTTGAATTACGTGGGCAAAAATATATATATATATATATATATATATATACATTTATAATTATCTTGTTGAATTCTCACCATCAGTATTAAAGAAAAGTGAGAAAGCAAATCTATTTCTATTGTTTTCTTTCTGCTTTCTTTACCGATTTATACATTTTTTTTCTTTTTTAAAAACTTTCCAGTTTGCTTTTTCTCTTTCTCATTTCTTTTTTGTTAATCGATTCAGACATCAGTTTATATGAATATGAATATTCGTGCGAACACGAGAGAAAAGCGTAGAATCATACGCCGTTTAACTTACCACAGATACCAGAATACACTTCAACATACTGCGTTTCCGATTTTCCAAGACCTTTTAACTTTACACCTCGCAACTTTAATCTGGTGTTCGCTACCCACAACGGCGACGTAAGTAAGACATTGATCACAGCTGAAAAGAGAACATATAATACTATAAATAATGCAAATAATTGAAACAAGCAGTTCGCTATTACATACCAAAGAGAGAGAGAGAGAGAGAAAATGAATGTCTAATTAGTATCCACTCTCTTCCCCCTTTTTCGCACACCAGACAATAAGTACATGTCTTTGTCTTTGTTGTTGCAATGGTGTTCACCCTGGTAAGATTGAACTGGCTTCTTCCCCGGCATGCACGATATCCGGAACCATGGCGGCCTATGCACGGCAGTCCTGAGCACGGTCACCCCGAACAAGGGAAAACACCACCAAGACATAAGGGGTTACTGTGAATTAGGGGAATCCTCTATGGGTAGTTTTGCCGTGAGATGCTTGTTCACATTACATTTAAATGTCTGCATGTAAGTACAATCAGGGGAGCAGGAAGAGAATTCCAAAGGTTATCAGTACGAGTAAAGAAGCTATTAGAGTAGAAAGCTCTCCAGCATCTGGGGACCTCAACAGTGAAGGGGTGGGATCTTGCTGACGAGTTGATCGGGGGTATTTATGTAAAGGAGGCACCAGTGCAACACGTTCATTGGAGCACATTTGATTAAGGTACTTGTAAAACAAGCACAGGGATGCAACATTGCGGCGATGCGACAGAGGCTGGAACATGCTTGATAGTGAGGGGCCTATTAGATTAGTGACTCTTTTTTTGGACCCTGTCTAAGAGGGAGAGGCTAGCGTTTGGCGCATCAGCCCAGATGTGACAACAATACTCCATGCATGAGCGAATGGTGGCTTTGTAGAGATATAGGATACAGAGGTTTTCTAGATCGGTAGAGGGAGGCCACCTTCCTTGCAGCAGCCTTGGCAATGTCTTCTATGTATTTGTTCCAAAACATGTTATCTGTGAATGTTAGTCCTAATAGTTTGAATGACAAACTCTCAGGTAGGGTGCTATTAGTCATGACAATTGGTGGTTGAAAAGTTTTCTTATACAGGGACATCAAATTAAATTTAAAAGATTAGTTTCTTTGCATCGATCAGCATTTTCATCTTTTAAAAATTGAGTGTGTGTTTGTGGGGTTGATAACGTATGCACAAACATGAAATTATCCTAGCATATTATTATATAAATTCTATTTTTACTCTTTGCACCTGTTGTGGTTGCAAGGTTGAACAATAATTAGTGAGGAATACAATGAAGACGCAAACAACAAGGAGAATGCAATAATAAGTGTATTAAAGAAAAGGTATAGTTACAGTATGTACAAATGAAGGTGTCGAGTCAGAGAGTCTTGGTGGGAGGACATGTACGTTCTTCGGCGTCACTTCAGGTGGCATTTAGGTAACACACACTAAGGCCAACCTAGGCTTGCCATTTATAGTGTAACGTTATTCGTATATGCAAATGAGTGGTTGCCACCACAACAGCACCCCATTAACAAAATGAATACCCAACAGATAAAGATAATTTTATCGAGAAAAAAAATATTCAAATTTGGAAAACATTTTATTGCAAAAAAAGATTTAGTCCATTATTCTTATAGATTTTATTACAAATTCCCTAAAATTAAGCGCTCTTATTGAAGATTTTCTTTCTAACAATGTTCTTTCTGTGGAACACATTACTACGGGACTACTTCCCTGCAGACGACAATATGGTTGTCTTTAAATCCAATGTCAACAAATACTTGCTATCAATCGTCTCTATAAGTAACCAAACTTTGTTCATTCCATTGATCATTTTCAATCCTCTCATAATATTATTCATAATTAAACCGAAAATCCATTCATCTCATTAACCTGTATCCTCTAGTGGTTTTTGGCCTTTATAAGTGGTAAGTCATTAGTAAAAAATCAAAAAAATTAAATCACCTCTCATTCTTCTTTTTTTTTTACTAATGTGTCACTGTTTATCAAGGCCCAAAAGCCACTCGAGGAGACAACATTCGTAACAATGGTTGAAGCTGGGAAGAACTTGATTATTTGTGAAGACGGCTCAACAAAAATTTGTTTATATTGGATTTGAAAACAACCATGTTGTAGTCACTATGGTATTGTGTTCTAGAAAAGAAACTTTGCTCATGGAATTTCCCAAACACAACCAGTCCATCAGCTTAAGACACAAAGACCCATCTGTCTCTGAGACCCACGAAAACCCAACTGACCCCTTCTGCCTATCCTGCTCGAATATATATAGATATTGCTGTCATTTGGGATAAACTGCACAGCCAGTCTACTTGTAAATCATGAGCTGTTTTATCACTGGACATAAAAACTTACTAATCAGGGAGGCCACCATCTGGGAGAATCATAACTTTTGTAAAGTCTCAAGTGGCTCACAATCACAGCATGGCACCTCGTATCCAAGAAGACATTATTTAAAAGAGCCAGTCGATTTATTGGGTGGTATCTTTTTTCTTAGCTAAATATTTCTCCCATTGCAGGCCTGCCATCCATAGCATGCATCTATGCACCCCACTAAACTTGAAGCATTGCGCATGTTTACATCATCACTTTTCAAATATTTATTTATGGTGTTTGGTTTGGCTGTTTTGTAGAGGAAAAATGTTGTTTTTGTTTTTGGCTTTGCAGAACATAATTAAGTTTTGAAAAGGGAAAGGAAAAACTATAACATCAATGTTTGATACACTGATTTTTATTAGATCACCAAAATTAAACCACATTGAGCCTGGCCAATACCAGATTGGTGACCATTTCGGAATAACAGAAACTGTATATGGGAGGACAGCGAAACTTCCCTGCAAAATATTGCAAAAAAATTACCTCATCATCTCCCCTGTCTGAGATATACATATGGCCGCTTGTGAATTTAATATTACTTAGAAACTTCTTCCTTTAAAGGAAGCCGGCTTCACCTACCCAGAGTGAATGCCGCACCACCACTGTGAACACCACCAGATTAAAAGGCCCTTGAGAGAAAGCAAAGATATCTACTCATTACCTCTCTGCAAAACAATATAGAGCCCTGAAGATGCATTTAGCAAGTATTTCAGTATAACCTGCTAATCCACACTTGTGTGAACACAACCAAACAATCACACCCTTGTCAGAATCTATGTTCTCAATTGGAGAGAGTATTATTATCATTAGCTATTTAAATATTATACTAGATCCGAGTTAATCAACGTTTCTTTTCCTAAGGTTTTTTTCCCTATATACTTCAAAGACACAAAATGCTAAAATATCCTTTGGTCCTAGGATTGAGTTATGTTTGAAATAAATTCCATTTAAATTCTTCTAATTAGTCGTAATTTGTAATTAACTATCTCCCATATCTCACTTAACTATCTGTGTATTTCTCTTGCCCTCTCACTGTATGTTGATTCAACCACTCTCTAATAGTTTTTAATGTCTCTGTGAGCATTTAGAAAAAGAGTGATTCTCTCTTTTCAGCTAATTTACATTGTGTGTTGGTAGACACCATAAACATGTATGTAAATTAGATAGCAAAATAATAGGTCTCTTTATTTCTATATTATCGATAATAAAGATAATATAGAAGTAAAGAGACTTATTAGTTTTAGTTATGCACTGAATTTCTTAACAGATATTTCAGAGTTTATGAATTTTTTTAATGAAATCAAAGTAGCATAAATAGTTGTAGTGGTTGTGACCCAACGGGTCACTGGTACGTCTAGTATATATGCAGGGGATTGCAGCAAAATCCCACTCCTTCACTATACAGTCTATTGCAGCAAAATCCGACACTCAACAAAAAAAAACGAAATAGGTAATAAAAACCAAAGTTGTATATGCAAATATCAGAGAGTTTATTCAGCAACAGTTAGAGTTACATCCTACATTATTCTTTAGCGTAACCACCACCAGCGGAGACGACCATCTCAAGGTGGGTGTGAAGTGAGTCAGACACTTTGGCGACCATGTCCTTGTCTATAGCAGTGAACGCCTCCACGATGGCAGCTTTCAGAGAGTCGACAAACATTATACACAAAAAAAGCAGTACTTCTTTACAATGGCTCGATCATGAAAAAATGGGATTAGTATTTTTATTTTTAAATAGTCCAATCCAATTTTTGGTATTGGTACTTCAATAGTCTTAGACTCTTTAAATATTGTTCCATTTCGATAAGAAACAAGTTTGTTTTTTTCATTTTATTACGATTTTACTTATTACATGATAATAGAATGGGTGTCCGCTATGTGTCTGGATGTAAGTCATCATCATCTCTGGTTAAACATCTGGTTCACATGCTGGCATGCGTTGGACGGCTTTAAGAAAGTAACTTCCGAAGTAACCTTTTAGTATCCATTTATCGATCAGGTCCATTTTTATCACTTCCTCCCATGTTTTCCTTGGCCTTCTGTTGTGAACTGAACCTGTTACCTCAACTGTTCTGCATCTACTAACCCAAGAAATCCCATCCATTCTTTTAACGTGGCCATATTCTTCTGTACACATCTCCCTATACTGTCCAGATTTAATTTTCCTCTGAGGTCATCTAATCTAAACCTGTCTTTAAGATGCACATTACACATTCATTGTATCATTCGCATATCATTTCTTTTCAAGCAATGCATATCCTCAACCCTCACTGGCCAGGTTTCACTTTCATACATTATCACACTGTGTACACATGCCTGATAGACTCTTCTCTTGGTCGACAGTGGTAACGCTCACTGGTTAGTAATGGCAGAAGTTCCCTGAACAAACTCCATCCATTCCATGTGTTTGGACGTAAACCACAGCCGTAGAAACCGTGGATGCGATTTAGATGTTTATTTACTTTATGAACATATTTTTCACAACATTTTCGGGGAGTTCTCCAACTTTCAAAAATATTTAATTTTGGAGGGGAATTTGAAAAGTTCAAAAAGAAATAAGAGTTTTAAATAATGATAATATCACTTGTTACAGATGTCATGGACTCATGTTTTTCGAGTTGGGATCAAAGTGTAGTATCTGTTCTGTCATCAGACAATAAAGGAGAGCTCCATCTAGAGTGAGGCAATTTTTAGTTTTGTCCTAATCCAGAGTGACCCGTTTTGGGAAGCTGGATTTTGTCCACATACAAAACTGACCTTGTGTCTAACTTTCTATTCACGGGCGGCAAGTAGTATGTCCGCCAATATTAATATTTTTCCACCTCATGGTGTCCCCCTCCCATGAACAGGTGAAGCAAACACGGCTGCTTTTCGAATTTTGAGCGCCAGAATATTTTTTTCCTCAAACTAGCGGCTCATTTTTAAACAAAAAATAAAGGCAACAAATGAAATAATTTTTACAACTTCACCTGTATAATTAAATCTTTTGGACGGCCTAATGTTGCCTTAATTCCCTCCATAAGAAGAATCTACTTCTTACGAAATTTGTGTTTTTTGCTTACGCTCAGAATTTCTTCACTCAAAAAAATACTCATCTTTTCCAAAGGTCGTTTTGGACAACTGCTTATTGGAATTACATTTATTCCAAGCCAATATGAGCAGCATTTTGACCCCAGCATAGCATTTAAAACATGCCATGATGTTTCTCTCTTTCCATGTGAGATCACTCCCTCTAAGCAAATAGGGCAACTTTTGATTTTGCGTGCCTAAAAGATAAAATGCACCAATTTCTTTTAACATGAGGCTACCATGTGGAAATAATTTGTTTTTTCTACTACGCCCCCCTCACAAACACACATACAATATGATGATAAAATGACTTCACATCTCATTTTAACATTTCTTCCATCATTTTAACTTTTTTCATGCATCATTTATTGCAACTATTTTACGAAAATTTATACATATTTTTTTTCTGATAGAATGTCTTGTCTTGTCTTCGCTCCTAATTTTCATAATGTGGTTTTATGAAGGTCTAGACAATTTTTTATTATGGAAATTTTTGTCTGTGGTAATAATTTCTATAATTAATCCTTCCCCTATGCCCCAATTATCGTGAACCCTGCTGGGAACCCCTTTACGATGGCAATTTCCCATACTGTGGCATTACCCTTCTTTTCACTGCTGACTTAAGTACAAACTCCTCTTATGCAGTAGAAGACTATTAAGCAACTTACCAGAGATGGAGATTATGGAGTCATGTGAAATAGTGCATATTCACACATGCACTCCTCTTGACATGCAACAGTACATATTCACACATGCACCCCTGTTACACATAATAGTGCATACATTTTACCTCATGTGCAACAGTGCACATGATTAACTACTAAGACATGCACTTCTTACTTGCAACAGTGCATATCCACATGCATTCCTGTCTGTACTTGCAACAGTAGACAGACCTGTGCTCTATACTTGAAACATGCATTACTAACTTCAACCTCAGTCTTTGAACCATTCTCCCATACCCAATATTCATTGTTGCTAATTTCTTAGGCATAGACACAAACTGGTAAATTCACATTCTAAGCTATCAATACCTTGGCACATCTCCGTCTTATCTCTTCGTCTTTGCATGATGCCGTGTCAGGATATGACACTGTTGAATGTATTGAAGTGTTATTTCAGTGCTACTTCTCTATCAAATGACTTTTGACCAGCCATCAGTGGATATTTTTAATCTGCCAGCTCCAGAATTTGCTGATGAACAGCTTCTATGAGACTACTTTGAATTCACCTCGTCTCTGCATTCCCTAACCTCAAAACTGTCTATTCTTCCATGCACGAACTGGCTCACATCAGAATTTTACCCACAGTAAAACTTATTTCAGTTAGAATCTTCTGGCTGAATATGAGACGTGAATTCACTGCCGGGCCCTTCCCTTTATATCTTGCCAGATATCTACAGTACACAGACACATACAAGCCCCAATTAGAACCTTTATATCCTGCCAGATATCTACAGTGCACAGACACATACAAGCCCCAATTAGAACCTTTATATCCTGCCAGATATCTACAGTGCACAGACACATACAAGCTCCAATTAGAACCTTTATATCCTGCCAGATATCTACAGTGCACAGACACATACAAGCCCCAATTAGAACCTTTATATCTTGCCAGATATCTACAGTGCACAGACACATACAAGCCCCAATTAGAACCTGTATATCCTGCAGATATCTACAGTGCACAGACACATACAAGCCCCAATTAGAACCTGTATATCCTGCCAGATATCTACAGTGCACAGACACATACAAGCCCCAATTAGAACCTTTATATCCTGCCAGATATCTACAGTGCACAGACACATACAAGCCCCAATTAGAACCTTTATATCCTGCCAGATATCTACAGTGCACAGACACATACAAGCCCCAATTAGAACCTGTATATCCTGCCAGATATCTACAGTGCACAGACACATACAAGCCCCAATTAGAACCTTTATATCTTGCCAGATATCTACAGTGCACAGACACATACAAGCTCCAATTAGAACCTTTATATCCTGCCAGATATCTACAGTGCACAGACACATACAAGCCCCAATTAGAACCTGTATATCCTGCAGATATCTACAGTGCACAGACACATACAAGCCCCAATTAGAACCTTTATATCCTGCCAGATATCTACAGTACACAGACACATACAAGCTCCAATTAGAACCTTTATATCCTGCCAGATATCTACAGTGCACAGACACATACAAGCCCCAATTAGAACCTTTATATCTTGCCAGATATCTACAGTGCACAGACACATACAAGCCCCAATTAGAACCTGTATATCCTGCAGATATCTACAGTGCACAGACACATACAAGCCCCAATTAGAACCTGTATATCCTGCCAGATATCTACAGTGCACAGACACATACAAGCCCCAATTAGAACCTTTATATCCTGCCAGATATCTACAGTGCACAGACACATACAAGCCCCAATTAGAACCTTTATATCCTGCCAGATATCTACAGTGCACAGACACATACAAGCCCCAATTAGAACCTGTGTATCCTGCCAGATATCTACAGTGCACAGACACATACAAGCCCCAATTAGAACCTTTATATCTTGCCAGATATCTACAGTGCACAGACACATACAAGCTCCAATTAGAACCTTTATATCCTGCCAGATATCTACAGTGCACAGACACATACAAGCCCCAATTAGAACCTTTATATCCTGCCAGATATCTACAGTGCACAGACACATACAAGCCCCAATTAGAACCTTTATATCCTGCCAGATATCTACAGTGCACAGACACATACAAGCCCCAATTAGAACCTGTATATCCTGCCAGATATCTACAGTGCACAGACACATACAAGCCCCAATTAGAACCTTTATATCTTGCCAGATATCTACAGTGCACAGACACATACAAGCTCCAATTAGAACCTTTATATCCTGCCAGATATCTACAGTGCACAGACACATACAAGCCCCAATTAGAACCTGTATATCCTGCAGATATCTACAGTGCACAGACACATACAAGCCCCAATTAGAACCTTTATATCCTGCAGATATCTACAGTGCACAGACACATACAAGCCCCAATTAGAACCTTTATATCCTGCCAGATATCTACAGTGCACAGACACATACAAGCCCCAATTAGAACCTTTATATCCTGCCAGATATCTACAGTGCACAGACACATACAAGCTCCAATTAGAACCTTTATATCCTGCCAGATATCTACAGTGCAGAGACACATACAAGCCCCAATTAGAACCTTTATATCTTGCCAGATATCTACAGTGCACAGACACATACAAGCCCCAATTAGAACCTGTATATCCTGCAGATATCTACAGTGCACAGACACATACAAGCCCCAATTAGAACCTGTATATCCTGCCAGATATCTACAGTGCACAGACACATACAAGCCCCAATTAGAACCTTTATATCCTGCCAGATATCTACAGTGCACAGACACATACAAGCCCCAATTAGAACCTTTATATCCTGCCAGATATCTACAGTGCACAGACACATACAAGCCCCAATTAGAACCTGTATATCCTGCCAGATATCTACAGTGCACAGACACATACAAGCCCCAATTAGAACCTTTATATCTTGCCAGATATCTACAGTGCACAGACACATACAAGCTCCAATTAGAACCTTTATATCCTGCCAGATATCTACAGTGCACAGACACATACAAGCCCCAATTAGAACCTGTATATCCTGCAGATATCTACAGTGCACAGACACATACAAGCCCCAATTAGAACCTTTATATCCTGCCAGATATCTACAGTACACAGACACATACAAGCTCCAATTAGAACCTTTATATCCTGCCAGATATCTACAGTGCACAGACACATACAAGCCCCAATTAGAACCTTTATATCTTGCCAGATATCTACAGTGCACAGACACATACAAGCCCCAATTAGAACCTGTATATCCAGCAGATATCTACAGTGCACAGACACATACAAGCCCCAATTAGAACCTGTATATCCTGCCAGATATCTACAGTGCACAGACACATACAAGCCCCAATTAGAACCTTTATATCCTGCCAGATATCTACAGTGCACAGACACATACAAGCCCCAATTAGAACCTTTATATCCTGCCAGATATCTACAGTGCACAGACACATACAAGCCCCAATTAGAACCTGTATATCCTGCCAGATATCTACAGTGCACAGACACATACAAGCCCCAATTAGAACCTTTATATCTTGCCAGATATCTACAGTGCACAGACACATACAAGCTCCAATTAGAACCTTTATATCCTGCCAGATATCTACAGTGCACAGACACATACAAGCCCCAATTAGAACCTTTATATCCTGCCAGATATCTACAGTGCACAGACACATACAAGCCCCAATTAGAACCTTTATATCCTGCCAGATATTTACAGTGCACAGACACATACAAGCCCCAATTAGAACCTGTATATCCTGCCAGATATCTACAGTGCACAGACACATACAAGCCCCAATTAGAACCTTTATATCTTGCCAGATATCTACAGTGCACAGACACATACAAGCTCCAATTAGAACCTTTATATCCTGCCAGATATCTACAGTGCACAGACACATACAAGCCCCAATTAGAACCTGTATATCCTGCAGATATCTACAGTGCACAGACACATACAAGCCCCAATTAGAACCTTTATATCCTGCAGATATCTACAGTGCACAGACACATACAAGCCCCAATTAGAACCTGTATATCCTGCAGATATCTACAGTGCACAGACACATACAAGCCCCAATTAGAACCTGTATATCCTGCCAGATATCTACAGTGCACAGACACATACAAGCCCCAATTAGAACCTTTATATCCTGCCAGATATCTACAGTGCACAGACACATACAAGCCCCAATTAGAACCTTTATATCCTGCCAGATATCTACAGTGCACAGACACATACAAGCCCCAATTAGAACCTGTATATCCTGCCAGATATCTACAGTGCACAGACACATACAAGCCCCAATTAGAACCTTTATATCTTGCCAGATATCTACAGTGCACAGACACATACAAGCTCCAATTAGAACCTTTATATCCTGCCAGATATCTACAGTGCACAGACACATACAAGCCCCAATTAGAACCTTTATATCCTGCCAGATATCTACAGTGCACAGACACATACAAGCCCCAATTAGAACCTTTATATCCTGCCAGATATCTACAGTGCACAGACACATACAAGCCCCAATTAGAACCTGTATATCCTGCCAGATATCTACAGTGCACAGACACATACAAGCCCCAATTAGAACCTTTATATCTTGCCAGATATCTACAGTGCACAGACACATACAAGCTCCAATTAGAACCTTTATATCCTGCCAGATATCTACAGTGCACAGACACATACAAGCCCCAATTAGAACCTGTATATCCTGCAGATATCTACAGTGCACAGACACATACAAGCCCCAATTAGAACCTTTATATCCTGCCAGATATCTACAGTACACAGACACATACAAGCTCCAATTAGAACCTTTATATCCTGCCAGATATCTACAGTGCACAGACACATACAAGCCCCAATTAGAACCTTTATATCTTGCCAGATATCTACAGTGCACAGACACATACAAGCCCCAATTAGAACCTGTATATCCTGCAGATATCTACAGTGCACAGACACATACAAGCCCCAATTAGAACCTGTATATCCTGCCAGATATCTACAGTGCACAGACACATACAAGCCCCAATTAGAACCTTTATATCCTGCCAGATATCTACAGTGCACAGACACATACAAGCCCCAATTAGAACCTTTATATCCTGCCAGATATCTACAGTACACAGACACATACAAGCCCCAATTAGAACCTGTATATCCTGCCAGATATCTACAGTGCACAGACACATACAAGCCCCAATTAGAACCTTTATATCTTGCCAGATATCTACAGTGCACAGACACATACAAGCTCCAATTAGAACCTTTATATCCTGCCAGATATCTACAGTGCACAGACACATACAAGCCCCAATTAGAACCTGTATATCCTGCAGATATCTACAGTGCACAGACACATACAAGCCCCAATTAGAACCTTTATATCCTGCCAGATATCTACAGTACACAGACACATACAAGCTCCAATTAGAACCTTTATATCCTGCCAGATATCTACAGTGCACAGACACATACAAGCCCCAATTAGAACCTTTATATCTTGCTGACAATTTAACCATGTCCATATGAACCCTGGCGAGCCAAACATACTCAAAACATTTATCATTTTCCAATAAAAGAACATTTTTCTCTTTTAAGCAAAAGAACATTTTGCACTTTGCAACAAACCAAAGACATCTTTAATCACACTGAAGAGTTATTTACTCCATTGTTGCAATTGGCATGTTTATTCAAATGTATTCTTATGTGCTGCTACAACCAATAAAGTATCTCTTGTTTTTATTAGCTAAAAGCTTAAGTAGGGGGTAATGTAGCAGTTAGATGATGAAAGATCTATTTTCTCTTATATGTATATGCAATCCCTTACGTAATAATAAGTTGTTATTTGTTTGGTGAAAAACAGGTATCTACAGGCTCGCACATCACTGCACATGCGTAATACTAATTTTCGCCCAAAGCTGGATGCGCAACTAAATACATCAGTTCGAGACGAGACTTAAACGTAGACGAACATGTCATTTCCTATCACCTCCTGTCATCATCGTCATCATCATGGTGATGAAAGGCGAGAATAAATTCAAGACGAACTGGAATCATATTACATTTCTACTATGATGCCTGCCGACCTAGTAACCTAACTTACTTGATTACGATCCGGTATTCTTGTTCCAGTTAAATAAAAGACATATTTATATTATTGTAGAGAAGATGTTGGGGTTTCCTTCAAACTCTAGCGACTCTTTTTTTATTCAAGTCAGATACGTATAGACTCTTGTCTCTGTGGCACGACGCGTGAACCCTTTCTGGGGAGCTGGTGCTCCCACTAAAGTTTGTAATCTCTTGTGCCAGACTTGGATTGCGAGTACAATAATTAATTGCACTGAAAGTTGTCATTGCCGAGATGTTTATAAATCTGGGATTGACGGGTGCAAGCTGGAGTTAAAGGTTAAATCAAGGTTGGCTGACATCGCCACAAGAATGTTAAATCAGAACAAAACGTTTACCGAAACTCAGAACAATGTGTTGTATATTGTGCCTTCCCTTCTCTCTTTCCCCCCCCCCTCTACTTTTCACTTAGTTCTACAAGCGAAGAACAGTTGGCTTTTTAAACTTGAAGGAAAGCTGCTTGCTTGCCATGCTGGTCGATCTCAGTCAAATCTTCGAGTTGTAATTATGTTTCTTTTCGAGATATAATAAATTATATTTTTATATTTAAAAGTAAAAATGCCTGGTTTCATTATTACAAGCCTTGAATTCCATGGTCCCAAGCAAACAGCCAGTCCAGCAGCAACCCAACGAAATACCCATCCGGGTATGAACCCCTTTATGTAAAAAGGGGATGTGCCTATTGTTGCCACTCTGGGAGATTAGTACTGTGCAAGGACTGTAAGAATCTTCACAAGGACGTTTACACGACGCGGATCACCAAGTCACATTCCCCGTCAGTGACTTTCTCCAACAATAATTGCTCTCTGGCGATAACAACGAGTACAGTTCATCCTGTTCCAAAGATCGGGTTACTCTCAACAAACATCACCAAGCTACAAATTCTTATAATTAACCATAATTTGTTATTAACTGAACAAATCTATCATCTCTCACTTAACTATGTATTTCTCTCGTCCACTCACAGTGTACGCTGATTATAAAAGAAATCCATATAAACAGAAATAAAAACTTCCCCAGAGCAACAGAACAAGGGACAACTGATAGATTTTAGAAACTGCAAAAAAATGCCAATTTTCTCAGAGAAATAAACTTACCTGCTGTGATGGCAAAACTTAGATCCATTGGGATGCTGGGTTTTGCCCTCTCTGAGTAAAAGAAACTCTTGAGTCCATTGAATGTATAGAAATAAATAAAGTTTGAGCACCAAAGGGTTGAGATCATTGGCAGAAGACCTTGGTACCAGCCAGAACTGTAAAAGACAAATCAATATAAAAATATTAACATTTTTAAACACGCTTTGAACATTTATCAGATCTCTAGCTTTATAAAGTTAGGTATGTGTATATGTTTATATATTTGTACATACAGGATTCACTCCTAAACTAATTAACCGATCATTATGAAGTTTAGAATACAACGTAAGGGTGGGTAATGTGGGCTATATTTAATGTAATTTAGGTTTATGCAAATGGGGCAAAATGGTAGTGGAAACTCTTTATGAAAATTCACATACCTCCGACTTTTTGTGAAATTTTAACAATACGTATTCAACACCAATTAATAAATATTCCCAATATTTTAATTTCCTAATATTTTAAACGGTTTTTAGGGGGCATAATATGGGAACAACCTTCTATTTGAAAATTAAAATATATCAGATTTGCATTGAATCTGTTTCATAGTAATTCTACATCAATTAAGCAAGATTCCCCGAATTTCAATTTCTTCTGAAGACCCCTTGAGCTTAAGCCTTAAATTTTTCTACACTACACCCCCCCTTCACTAATAAAAAAGGAAGAGATAATTTCAGAGAAGATGGTATAATGACGAACGAACATATACTACACTACCCCAATGGGAGGATGATCTCATTACAAAAGAACAGATACTACACCACCTGAATTGAACATTGAAAGTACATTAGTCTGAAATAGTAAACTGAATTGAGCATTGAAAAATAGTACAATGATAGATAATGATATATATATATATATATATATATATATATATATATATATATATATATCTCATTATTATGACTTTTATTATTTACTGCAATAAATTGTTTATACAATATAAATGTTTTGTTTACTTTTCAAAACTTTGCATTATTTGGGCCAAAGGTCAAGTTGTCCTCTGCCAGAACAAGCTTGGATTTAAAATGCCTTTGACAGTTTTACATTGACCAGGTTGTTCTTAAAGATGACATGCCATTTCGATAGATAAAGGTACAGATAGGTAAAGGTGCTTGACACACAGCCAAACGATTTACCGCAGATCTATTGATTTCAAGTGTATTAAACAAAGTGACAATTTTAGAAAAGTCATGAAAATATTTTGTATTGATATCAAAGTGGTGATAATGTGAAACGTTACTTTGACATAAAATAGAAAGCTGTGGAAAGTTCTGGTGATATCTGAACTTCAAATTTGATATAAGTTTCAATTGGGAAAACATTTTTTTTAGTAAAGAAAACTATACTTTGATGAAATCAGTACATAGAAAACAAACTAAAAATGAAGATCATTTGTAATATGATGATCAATGTTGAGACTATAAAATAACTTTAAAAGATTCAAACTAAAATTTTTTTAAACTGTTTATTAAATAACATTTTTGGAAAAGATGCAGCTTTAGTTCACACTACACACGTTTGACTTTCGACTTCTTTTAAAACTTCTTCAGCAAGTATACTTCTGATAGTTTTCATTTTTGCTTCTTCATCATTTTTTTTCATCTTTTGTGCTAGTTGCTGAATTGTTATTTTTGTTCAATTTGTGGATGTCTCTTTGATCTTCAAGTCTTCTGCTTTCTTCAGCTTCTTTTCTCTTTTAATTTGAAGTCTCTGATTATATCTCCAATATGCTAAAATCTGAAATCACCGAATTCCAGGAATACCCAGAAAACTTTCAACACTGGTTAAAGGTGTGTAACGTCTGAGTAATGTGTTTATCTACGTTGCTACATAGACAGGTCAAAAGTCAAATAAAATAAAAACTATGCGTTTCTCATAAAAATGGACCAAGATTTTAAGAGTGTATGACTATTGAAGGACCAAAAGTGGCGGTGCAGATGCAAATTTAAAAAAAAAACAAAAAAAAAACAGAAAATAATGAATTTAGTTATATTTTGATGGTGATTGAGGGTGTTCAGAAGTTTTGTTACTTTGGTGATACCATTGGAGCACAGGAAGGAGCTGATGCTGGAGTGATACCAAATGGAGTATGTTCGGGGAAATTCTGCCATTACTAACTAGCTAAGCATTACCACTGTCAACCAAAGGAAGAGTCTATCAGGCATGTGCAGGCATCATGATGATGTATGAAATGGAAACCTGACCAGTGAGGGTTGAGAACATGTGTTTCACAGAGAGAAATAATACGAGAATGATACGATGGATGTGTAATGTGAGTTTTAGAGACAGGCTTAGATCTGATGAGCTAAAAAGGAGATTAAATCCGGACAATATAGGGAGATGTGTGCAGAACAGGAGACTTGGTTAGCTTGATCATATCAAAAGAATGGATGAGAGTTAATAGATATAGAGCTGTTTACGTATCAATTTGTATGTAAAACAGATGTTAAAATGAATATAATGATAAAAATAACAAATTTCTTCACATTTGAAAAATAAAAAATATGGCTGTATGGAAAACATAAAAGCATGTAAATTATTAGTGTTGGAAAATTTTTATGTTCATGGATATGGCTGAAGAGGGATGCTATGAACTGGAAGGAGGGGTGAATTTTGGATGGCGAAAGAAGGGAGATGAAGGAGATAGTGATGACGCCATATGCAGAGTAGTTTATGACGTCACATTGCAATCAAAATCAATTGTTGATGATGATGGCTGAAATGTGTATCTGGCTTGATGGCATTTATGGGCAGATGACACCAGTGCTACATAATCACCGCCTGACAGAGGGGCCCAACACTTCAGAAAAGCAGTCGAGGAATAAAGGCCGAAACTGCAAAGTGGTTCCTCCTGATGATGGTGTAGTGCTGGATCTGGTAGCGGAGTTGTCAGCTGCGAAGCACAAAAAGACCGTGTCATTCAAATCCTCCTCATTTTTAAGATGAGAATTGGTTATTTTGACTAGTATTCTCATCCATCGCTATTATTTGAAGGAACACTTCGAGCCTGCTCTTGGCCTTCCAAGCCAAAAGAACATCCGAGGAAACATTCTGATGTTTGAGATATATCCACATATACTTTTTTTCACTTTGGCAGTTGAAACAGATTATTTAGAATAAGACGGCGACAAAGTAAATGTTTACATTCACTTTGTATAAAATTGAACTTTTGAATTTTAATTTAATAATCATATTTTGTCAAATTTTGAATTATGGATATACATGAAATAAACTTGAAAAATAAATAAATTTATAGTAGAAATTGAGTGTTCTTGTTTTGAAAGCATTGCTGATATATAGGAAATTTTAATTATTAAAAATAATAAGCCGTTTGAAATCAACAAAAAAAAACATTTTAAAAAAGTTTTCTGCGATATATGCCCTCGTCAGAATTAAAAGACATAATTTTATACCTTCTTTTAGTAATTTTTTGCTATTGTTGTGATGATCCGTGTGATGTTAAAATAGAACTTGCACATGGCAGCACCAAATGAAATAAAAATTGTGTGTTGTTGTTTTAAAAGCATTGTTGATATATAAGAAAATAAATTTACATTAAGTTGGAAGTCATTCATAAAACGTCTAACCTCAGTATGAGACACAAAAACAGAGAATGAAAATCTATATAATAATAATAATAATACGCTAAAGCAATTTCATGTTCGTACGTACGTTATCACCCTCCACCCCTTGTTTAAAGATATCGTTTTCCGATCGCCGAAGATGCAAAAAAAAGTATTTTAAAAATTTTTATCTGATGTCACTATTGTGTCAAACGTGAAACTCAAATACACTCCATAGGCCTTCAGGCTATGATTAAAGTGTAGTATTTGTTTTGTCCAAAGATGGCATTATGATATTGGGGTCTGCGTTTGCGCCAGACGTCCATAGAATGGAAATATGTCATAAACTCTTA
Source organism: Sepiola atlantica (assembly GCA_963556195.1). NCBI lineage: Eukaryota > Metazoa > Mollusca > Cephalopoda > Sepiida > Sepiolidae > Sepiola > Sepiola atlantica. The sequence continues at coordinate 25,782,337 of OY744545.1, forward strand.
CAAGGATTCTTGTGATAGACTCCTATAAGCTATAACCTATAACCAAATATATTCTGAAACTACAGGAACCAGAGTACTTAGATAAATGTGTTTCACTTTGAAAAAAGATGGTACAATGATATCGTGGGGGTCTGCGTTCGTGCCAGACATCTATATAATGGAAATATTTTTTAAGTACGACAGCAATATACAACAGATGAAGGATACAACTGTGGAATTTCCACGGGTCCCACTTGTAATAATAATAATAATAATACACGTGCGCACACATCGAGACACAAAATTTGAATGAAATATCTTTTGTTGATTAAAAACAATTTTGTACTTACATTCCTTCTTTTTTGAGAATTTCTCGCAACATTTCAGCAGTTGTTTTGAATTTTTCATCATCATTGACTGCAAAGTTGAAATACAAAATTGAGAATTTTTATATAAAAAAGAAACACATAAAATATTTTCAGTGCTATCTACGAACAAATACAGCCTAACTACACGATGTACTATGCAAACATTTTTCAATTATGACCGAAAAATCAAAATCAGCAAGGGGATAACTCACATTTTTAATCGAAGATTATAAAAAGAGTCCCCTCTCATATGACTAGTATTTTGGTTTGATTTGCACAATATACTATCAATAAAATCAAATTTATTGGCAAAAACATAGCAAAGTGCAACAAGCCATGTAAAAGTGCAACAAGCCATGTAAAAGGACAATTAAAAGATGTGTATGTTTATATATCTTGTTTGACTGTTTATCCAAGGCGACTTTAAACCTGGATATGATAGACTGGTAGGCTGATCCATAGAGCAGAAACATGGATAGAACATACTGCCTTTCTTCTAATGAGACGAAAGCGACTATGGTACATCTTTTGCTGGGTCCCTTGGAGACCATGATTTGGCACTCGGATGAAAAACTCCTCGAAAAAGGTAGATATATTTAAATTCTGGTTGATGATGTTTTATGCCCGAATTGCGTCTCCACACATCCTCCACTGCTCAAGTGAGGGATAATTATCCAAAGATCAGTGGCCATGATGCATTCACCGCGGTCTTGAACTGTTTGGCCTACTGCAGGTTGACCATGGTTTCTGGCAGTCTGTCCAATGGGGCATCAACCTGAACTGAAAGATTGTCTCAAGTTTCTCTGAGTGTCCACAAAGTCTTCTCTGCAGAGCTGGTGTGAAGAATATGTCACACGCCACATTGTAGTTGCCGCACATGATATCAAAGACGAGGATGAGGTTTCCAGCAATTACAGGTTGAGAGCCTCCAATCATTGTTACTATGGAAATATTTTTCAATGATGACCGAAAAATATAAATCGACAAGGTGATTAATTCATATTTTGCATTGAAGAATATAAGAGTTCTCTCCCTTACAACTAAAATGTTTACTTCTATTCTATAAAGTCAAAAAAAGGTTTAAATAATATGTCAATATACAAATAAATTTAAATTAAAAACTAAAATGACTTCATCGCAAATGACTGGGCAACGCAGAGTATATACAGCAAGTATATATCATCTCTATTTACATACAGCAAGTATATATCATCTCTATTTACATACAGCAAGTATATATCATCTCTATTTACATACAGCAAGTATATATCATCTCTATTTACATACAGCAAGTATATATCATCTCTATTTACATACAGCAAGTATATATCATCTATATTTACATACAGCAAGTATAGATCATCTATATTTACATACAGCGAGTATAGATCATCTATTTACATACAGCAAGTATATATCATCTCTATTTACATACAGCAAGTATATATCATCTCTATTTACATGCAGCAAGTATAGATCATCTATTTACATACAGCAAGTATATATCATCTCTATTTACATACAGCAAGTATAGATCATCTCTATTTACATACAGCAAGTATATATCATCTCTATTTACATACAGCGAGTATAGATCATCTCTATTTACATACAGCAAGTATATATCATCTATTTACATACAGCAAGTATATATCATCTCTATTTACATACAGCAAGTATAGATCATCTATTTACATACAGCAAGTATATATCATCTCTATTTACATACAGCGAGTATAGATCATCTCTATTTACATACAGCAAGTATAGATCATCTATTTACATACCGCAAGTATAGATCATCTCTATTTACATACAGCAAGTATAGATCATCTCTATTTACATACAGCAAGTATAGATCATCTATTTACATACAGCAAGTATAGATCATCTCTATTTACATACAGCAAGTATATATCATCTATTTACATACAGCAAGTATATATCATCTCTATTTACATACAGCAAGTATAGATCATCTATTTACATACAGCAAGTATAGATCATCTCTATTTACATACAGCAAGTATAGATCATCTCTATTTACATACAGCAAGTATAGATCATCTATTTACATACAGCAAGTATATATCATCTCTATTTACATACAGCGAGTATAGATCATCTCTATTTACATACAGCAAGTATAGATCATCTATTTACATACAGCAAGTATAGATCATCTATTTACATACAGCAAGTATAGATCATCTCTATTTACATACAGCAAGTATAGATCATCTATTTACATACCGCAAGTATATATCATCTCTATTTACATACAGCGAGTATAGATCATCTCTATTTACATACAGCAAGTATAGATCATCTCTATTTACATACAGCAAGTATATATCATCTCTATTTACATACAGCGAGTATAGATCATCTATTTACATACAGCGAGTATATATCATCTCTATTTACATACAGCAAGTATAGATCATCTCTATTTACATACAGCAAGTATATATCATCTCTATTTACATACAGCAAGTATATATCATCTCTATTTACATGCAGCAAGTATAGATCATCTATTTACATACAGCAAGTATAGATCATCTCTATTTACATACAGCAAGTATATATCATCTATTTACATACAGCAAGTATATATCATCTCTATTTACATACAGCAAGTATATATCATCTCTATTTACATGCAGCAAGTATAGATCATCTATTTACATACAGCAAGTATAGATCATCTATTTACATACAGCAAGTATAGATCATCTCTATTTACATACAGCAAGTATATATCATCTCTATTTACATACAGCAAGTATAGATCATCTCTATTTACATACAGCAAGTATAGATCATCTATTTACATACAGCAAGTATAGATCATCTCTATTTACATACAGCAAGTATATATCATCTCTATTTACATACAGCGAGTATAGATCATCTCTATTTACATACAGCAAGTATAGATCATCTCTATTTACATACAGCAAGTATATATCATCTCTATTTACATACAGCGAGTATAGATCATCTATTTACATACAGCAAGTATATATCATCTCTATTTACATACAGCAAGTATAGATCATCTCTATTTACATACAGCAAGTATATATCATCTCTATTTACATACAGCGAGTATAGATCATCTATTTACATACAGCAAGTATATATCATCTCTATTTACATACAGCAAGTATAGATCATCTCTATTTACATACAGCAAGTATATATCATCTCTATTTACATACAGCGAGTATAGATCATCTATTTACATACAGCAAGTATATATCATCTCTATTTACATACAGCAAGTATAGATCATCTCTATTTACATACAGCAAGTATATATCATCTCTATTTACATACAGCAAGTATATATCATCTCTATTTACATACAGCGAGTATAGATCATCTCTATTTACATACAGCAAGTATATATCATCTCTATTTACATACAGCAAGTATAGATCATCTCTATTTACATACAGCAAGTATATATCATCTCTATTTACATACCGCAAGTATATATCATCTCTATTTACATACAGCAAGTATATATCATCTCTATTTACATACAGCAAGTATAGATCATCTATTTACATACCGCAAGTATATATCATCTCTATTTACATACCGCAAGTATAGATCATCTCTATTTACATACAGCAAGTATAGATCATCTTAATTTACATACCGCAAGTATATATCATCTCTATTTACATACAGCGAGTATAGATCATCTCTATTTACATACAGCGAGTATATATCATCTCTATTTACATACAGCAAGTATATATCATCTCTATTTACATACAGCAAGTATAGATCATCTCTATTTACATACAGCAAATATAGATCATCTCTATTTACATACAGCAAGTATAGATCATCTCTATTTACATACAGCAAGTATAGATCATCTCTATTGACATACAGCAAGTATATATCATCTCTATTTACATACAGCAAGTATAGATCATCTCTATTTACATACAGCAAGTATATATCATCTCTATTTACATACAGCATCTCTATTTACATAAAGTTAGGTATTTGTATATCTTTATATATTTTATGTGTAGGATTCAGTGCTAAACTAATTAAATGATCATCATAAATTTTGCTAGACTGAAGAGGTGATAATATATTTCGTTTAATTTAGTTTTATGCAAAGGGGGCAAAGAGGGGGGGGGGAAGCCCTTTGCGAAAATTCACACATTTTCGATTTTTGTGAAATTTTAACAAGTAGAATTAGATATGACAAGCGCCATAGCTTTTATATATGTTTGGTGTCATTTGTTCATGGTTTTGTTGGTGCATATAACTAGGAAATCAAGCCTTTCCAGGCCTATATACACATATAAAACATAATCCCAAAGTCATGCTACCGATTTTCCATACACCCTACATATATATAGCATGATGATTACATATATATATATTTAGTCTAATGATTTCTTGTAGAAATGAAGCATGAACTCCTCTGTGTAGCTTACTTGCCATAGATATATTTACATACTACTAAGCTTTACTCACATATTTAGCACTGTTGAAGTACATACTGAAAATATATACACAATATATTATATCATCTTATAATATTATATGTGTATATAAATGAAAGCATAACTATATATATATATATATATATATATATATATGAAAAAGGAAAGCCAAAAAAGAAAAATCAGAACAACGTCGGTACCGTCGGTTTTAAATCCAAATAAAGGGGATATATAGTTGGTCTCCTCTACTGGACTCTCTTCAGCCTCTGTTTATGTCTGCCTTCCCGTGAAAACCGACAGTACCGATGTTGTTCTGATCTTCTGTAATACATATATAAATAAATAAATATTATGCTCTTGTTTTCGATTTTTCTTAATAATTGAGCAATCTGCTGGGGTTCTCTCCTACTAACCTTACATATATATATATATATATATATATATATATATATATATATATATATATATATATATATAATTCTTTATAAAAAAATATTATTTTCAAAATAAACCCATATATATATATTTATAAAAAAAATATTATTTTCAAAATAAACCCATATATATATATATATATATATATATATATATATATGGGTTTATTTTGAAAATAATATTTTTTATAAATAATATATATATATATATATATATAATTATTTATAAAAAAATATTATTTTCAAAATAAACCCATATATATATATTTATAAATAAATATTATTTTCAAAATAAACCCATATATATATTTATAAATAAATATTATTTTCAAAATAAACCCATATATATATTTATAAATAAATATTATTTTCAAAATAAACCCATATATATATTTATAAATAAATATTATTTTCAAAATAAACCCATATATATATTTATAAATAAATATTATTTTCAAAATAAACCCATATATATATTTATAAATAAATATTATTTTCAAAATAAACCCATATATATATTTATAAATAAATATTATTTTCAAAATAAACCCATATATATATTTATAAATAAATATTATTTTTAAAATAAACCCATATATATATTTATAAATAAATATTATTTTTAAAATAAACCCATATATATATATATATATATATATATATATATATGTATCCATGACCGTTGAGTGCAAACCACTATCATCACTATTTATTCTACTTTGATTTCATTCGCATAACCAAAAAGTAATAAGTACCATCATTATTATTATTATTATTATTATTATTATATAGAAATATTATTTTTCTTTATTACTCTTATACAGAAGTAAAGAGACATTTTTCCCATCTAATTTACATACATTTTTGTGATGTGTGCAGACACACGTATGCAAATTGAGCTTAACAAATGCACGCATCTTAAACAAACGGAAGGATTTCTACCAGTTTTCGAATTCCATAAGTGACTGATAAAGTATGAAGGTCGTCTGAAAAATATGACTCCGCAAAAGAAAGAAAAAAAAATATATATATATATATTAATACATGCTTCTATATTCGTGAAACTGGTACATTCTTGAAGAAGGAGACGACAGCAATTTTAACTCCTTGAGTGGCCTTTGGGCCTTGATAAGCAGTGATAAAGAAAAGACAATCAGTTGACTACTTTTCAGATGGAGTTAATCTCTAATGTAAAATTCTTTTTCATTACTTCCTGCCATGATGTCACTTCCTGTACACGTCAGCTTAACCCTTAACTTATCCTCCATTGAAAAATTCTTTTTCATTACTTAATCTAACCTTACATGAAAAATGGCGTTTTTAAAATACCCACAAACAAAATATTACTACAAACCCACAGGTTTCAAAACATAAAATCGCATTTTGAAACAGATGTGGTCGCAGAATAATATTTTTCCATTAATAAAATACAAAACAATTTTCACGTCTTACAAAAAACGGATCAAGTGGATGTGACGCACCCCAGAATGAACAACAACCAAAACGACACGTTTTGCCTAAACACCAATGTTTTTTTTTTACTTTTGACTTTTGACTTCCGGTTTTATCACTTATAACAAGTTAAAGATTTTTATAGCAAAAAATCAAATATTTAAATAAAGTTTTTTTTTAATACAATCCAATATTTTTTAAAATACCTTTTTTCAAATTGTGTGAAGTCATCTCTGCACAACAACTTTTTATTTAAATATTTTTTATATTAGTTTGTTTATACATTTTGTTTTAATAAAAAGTTTTGTAAATAAAACTATGTATTATTTATTTTTTATAAATTTCCAAAGTTTACAAAACTTTCAATCGTAGGCGTGTCGCTTTTCTTCAGGACATTCTCATGGATGGGTCTGCTCTTGAGGAGAAATCGACTCTTAAACTTCTTGGTCTTTTTGTCATCAAATCTTTCTTTGCGTTCATACATTAGATCCATTGCTCTTTCTGCTTCTCGTAAAGTCGGTTCTCTCTATCGCTCCAAACACTTTCTCACACCTATCAGACCATGCATGGAGTACTGTTGTCATATTTGGGCTGGTGAATCTCTGTCCCATTTAAGAGTTCTTGATAAGATGCAGAAACGTATCTGTAATTTGATTGGCCCCACTCTTTCTTCTCTCTCAGACATGATGTTGTTAGTCTCAGTTTTTTCTATAAATACTATGATGGCATGTGTTCTTCAGAATTGTCTGATCTATTCCCCGCTTCTTTTGTTCCAGCTCATTTGACTCGTAGGTCTAGTGGTCTCCACCAACTTGCTGTTTTTATACCTCATTTTAATACAGCTTCCTATTCCAGTAGCTTCTTTCCAAGAACTGTGGGCTTGTGGAACTTTCCTGCCAACTGTTTTCCTCCTACCTATAGGCTTGGTCTTCTCAAGACTAAGGTCAATAGGCATCTCCTGTCTTTGCTATAATCATTTTTCGTTCTTGTTAGCTCCTTACATCAAGTGGCTTCATGTCTTGTCTGGAGAAATTTCCATAAAAAAAACATTTTTAAATAAAACTGTTTTTTTAAATTAAAAATGTGCATATAACAAACTCACTCAGACTCAGGAATTCCCGCATCCTGCGATGCACGAGGCAATCAAAGTAAACCATTTTCGGTTTGAAACCAGCATCCACAGCATCCCTTCAGCTTATTCCTGTTCCGATCAAATCTCTCTCGATCGTTTGCTTCCAGTTCATTTTTTGTCTTCCTCTTCTTCTTTTTCCATCAGGGTTCCACTGAAGCACTTGATTTGTAAATCTCTCTGGGGCCAATCTGGTTGGTAATTCTATCGCTCCATTTCTAAAACATTTGGAATCTAACGAGTCCAATTTTCTCTCTTGGCTGATTTTGAGATACCAAGCTTCACTTCCATATAGCAGTGTGGAAAAAACGTTGCTGTTATAAAATCTTAATATAACAAAACATGGTTGTAAATAAAATTATCTTTTTTTTTGGGGGGGGTTATTCGTAAAATATTTTGTGAATAAACCCTTTTTTAATACGTCACATTGTTTTGTTCATAATTTAACCAGATGAAAACGGCAATGTTAAAGCAACATGGGTCCTTTTGGTCGTTGCCCATTCTAGGGTGCCGCAAATCCATCGATCCCAGAAAACAAATACTTGCAAAGTTTCAAGATTTTTTCAGAGTAAAGTGTCTTGCTCGTTAATTATAAAACATGATATAATAATAGAACTTACTCTGCTTTCGTGTCCGTGCAGTTTCCAAAGGGAACAAAAAACCTAAAGCAATGGCGCTTCCCTGCAAAATATAAAGAAAAATCAGATATACAATTGTTACAAAAGTGATGATAAGCAAGCACGAGTTGGCTCCATGCTTTGACTCGATGATGATGACATCATATAGTTGTCATTGTTAATTCTTCCAGGCAGCCATCTTGAATTAGGACCACATGCATGTCGACCTGGAACAAAATCTTATCATTAAAACAACAACACTTTTTGTTCGGTTCACACATTTTTTTGTATTTCTAGAAAACGAAAGTAGTGAACCGTGGTTGTTTAACGTACCCCAATCCCTCCCTCGCATGGAGTTAGGAAAGAGGACATGCCCTCGATCATCGAGACAATGAATGTCAAGACATGTCTGCCCTGGGCAAGATCGTGCAGAATGAGAGAGAGCAAGACAGGAAGTAGAATCGACCTCACTGCTGTTCCAGTTTTGATGTCACTTCCTATGACTCGGCCAACCACAGTGGCTGGGAGAACATTAGACTATACAGCTAATCTTTCTCTGAATTGTAGTAGGTGTCATGATAAAGAGAATCCTCACAGTCGGTGAAGGGGGCATAGTTAGGGAAGTACCCACCAAATCACATCTATGTTTGATTTGTCTGTTTTATGGCATATCAACCCTTTTTTGTAGATCGTTGTTGCTTCCAACCGCTGCTACATACCATGAAATGTTTTTATCACATGCTGTATTCACTTTATTGCATCGGGTCCCAACAAACGAATGCGCACAGAAATATAAAGCATCTGATTCTGATCAACATTTTTCAGTCCATTTTTTTCTCTCTTTGTTCAAGCATACATCCCCCCCCTCCACAAAGGTTAATGAAGACGTTTACTTTTCGTCACGGATGACTTAATCGAATGCAGAGAGTGGCATAGAAATTTTCTCACACAAATCGGTACTCTGCCCCCCCCCCCCCGAAAAAAACCCTGGTAAGTTGACACTGATTTGGAGAACACGAATAAACCATCTCGTCCTAAAAAAATACAATCTCACTCCAAAACGAGTATTGATTTACTCCTCTCCAGGAGTTAGACACAAGGCCAGTTTTTATCTTACTCCCACAAGTAAGATGTGACCCAAGGTCGGGTATGAACCCAAGGAACAGAAACTGCAAGAAATTTCATAAACTGCCCCCCTCCCCCCCAAAAAAAGTGTTGGCACCAGCCTCGGCTGATACCACACAAAATAGTCATGAAAGGTCAAGGAGGATAAGAAGACCGAAGAGAAAGAGTACTAACAAGACCTCCACTGGAAGAGTGAGGAGAGTACTGTGACCTTGGGGACGCTTATTGCCACTCAAATCCCAGAGGAGAACAATGGTCGTTAACAGCGAGAAATCAATGGTAAGTGGATGTTGTGATACCGCAAAGTCATTTGCAATGGTTATCGAAAAAGAGGTGGAGAGTACTGGAAATCTAGGTAGACTTGTTGTCACTCAGACTCCACCGGCTATTATCAGTGAGTAATCACTGACGATGATTTGTGTGAGAACTCCTAGTGAGTATTTATTTACTCCTCTCCAGGAGTTAGGCACAAGGCCAGTTTTATCTTACTCCCACAAGTAAGATGTGACCCAAGGTCGGGTCGGGAAAGTGGGGTTTGAAAAGTCTCCCTTTTCATTGGTTGCTACACCGAGATGCAGGGGAGGGCATCATTCATTTCCATGGATTATTACGCCACTTATCCTTGATCCTCATCTTATAATGCTGAGTGTTTAGCAAAGGGGCATCAAATACCATTTGTTCTGAGTCGTTGGTATTACTAGACCCGGGATTCAACCCCGGTCTCCCAGTTCATGAGTGAACACTCTCACCATTGTGTCAAACGGGCAAATTGTTAAAACATAATAATACTGCATTTTTATTGACCCCCAACACCACCCCTATATCCATTTTATCAAAGCTAAAAAAAAATACATTCGAGTCAGGCGAAATTTTTATGTAACAAAAGGGAACAGGTTGAAAAATAATGTCAGTCATTTTTTTAAATTTTATAAGGATCCCCTTTTTCGTAAATTCTTAAATGAAATTAGGAATACAAGGACCCGTGGCGCAATGGCTAAAAGTGTTAAATAGTAATCAGTTCTAAATGACAGTCTTCTAGAGATTAAAGGTTCAATCCTCAGTATGGGCGACGCTAAAAGTAGAATAACGAATTACTTAAGAATTCTATACAGGCATGGCTTGTGGAATGAGAACAATCCACCCTCGTACATTAAATAAAAGGTTTCATTCTAAATTCTGTACAGATTCCTGAGTTAGGCATAAAGATTCCCACGTTCGACAAAATGGAACTGGTTACATCAATCGAAATGTTTTGAGAATAACACTCAACATTAGAAAAGTAGTTCGAATAATCTAGATAATACAAAAAATATTTCCCCTAATATATTTTACATGAAACCAATTTTTAAAATAACTTGAATAAGTACCAAAATTCGGTGAAAATTTTACTTTATATTTTAGAGATTTTTTTAAAAATCATCCAGAGTTTATTTCATGTTTTTTTTTCTTTTGAATACTCCAAAAATTATGATGATAATATCAATCTTTATTCAAATTTATTTATATAGGGTGAGAATGTTCTTCGCACTCGATTGGAGGTCATTCTTACATTCTGAAATATTTCTCCACATTCCACTTTTTAAAAAAAATGTTTCGAATATTGTTTCTATATTCTTTATTACATCTTTTTTATATATAAAATAATATTTTACATGATGCACACACCAAAAAAACAAGTTCAGGCTAGAATCAAAGTGTAGTATCTGTTGTCTCCGAAAATAACATTTCAAAACATGCTCAAAATGCATCTATCAGCTACAAAACAAGAAACGTCCATCTTGAAATTATTAATGGCAAATATTGATCTCAATTCTTTTTTTTTATTAAATTATATTTCACATTTTTGGATGTTTTAAAATAGTGCCAAGCAACATTTTTTAGAATTCTCCTCAAGTTAATGTTGACTAAGAAAAACAGGAATACAAATTTTTATCAACATTTTCTTTTAAGAATTGAAAAAATATTAATAAATGGTTCTAATTTGGAGGTTTCAAAATTTAGTAAGGATACGGTTAAATAGAAAGTTGAATCATCATTAGTAACTCGTAAATAGAGATGGTGAAATATAATGCTTCTGCTTATATTCATTATATGCGACTCAGAATAGTAGGAGTTTGTTTGGTCAAGTTGGTGGCTTACAAAAGCAATGCCTATTACAGTGACTGCAACTTCAAGACGAGGTCTGGGAACACCGTGGAAGTAGGAAAGAAAGGACGAGCCACTTTGGCTAGCAAACGTTGTGTTAATAAGAAGTGAAAAACTGAATACTTAGCTAACTTAAGTAGAAAGTTGTGCAAATAAAAATAAAAAGACAGAGCTATTTTGGTTAACTGTATAAGCAGACTCAACTGGAATCCACACGAACATAGTACAGAATAGCCACAAATAATAAAACGATTTATATAAAAAAGTATATTATGTTAATAAATTACCTCCCTTGTTTGCTAAATAGACACATTTGATTACTCTTCCAGATACTTGTGTGATATTGACCAATCACTGGACACCGAATTTAGTGGGAAAAGACGAAAACCTATTATTCGTCCTCTTTACAAGAAAACGTCTTACTGAACAGACGTAGAGAGACATCCTTTTAATTTAAGTCACAGACACACTTATTTTTGCAAGTCTTTTCAGCCTGTGTTCGCTCTGCCATCTTGCATGACAGTGACGCATGGGCACCAAACACTTCTGATCTGCAACAGCTTCTGTGCAATGATCGTGCCATAATCAGGTGGATATGCAGCTGCAAACTGGAAGTAAGGATCCCATCAATTGTGCTTCATCAATAACTTGATCTTGATGGGATTACGGATGACTCTCGTGTTTGGCGTCTCAGGAGGTTTATTCATGTACAGCATGCCACTTTGTGAATCTACTCCATAACGCGTCTGAATATCCCAGGCACTAGGGAGCGTGGTAGATAAACCAAGGAAGCTCTGACTTAAGTGCGTAATAGGCGATGTGATGGCATGAAACTAATGTCAACCTTTTGGATCGGACCGCATGGAGAGCAAGTGTGAGACGTTGTCTGGTGTTGCCCACCTCGGAGTCTGGGACACTCACAGCACCCTAAATACCAAAACCGGATGAAGACGAAGGAGATGGCAGGTGATTGTGTTGAAGTGGATAATGATGCAGACTGACAGCCTGGGTGTGCCAGGTTCGAATCCATAGCCCCACTTTCACTTACAAATTTTGGCAACTTTCACGTGGTCCCTCCCGTAAGTACCTGATTCTTGCCAACAACAGAATCGAAGGGGTCAAAAAAGTTGTAACATGCCGATTCATACCAAATCCAATGAATTGTGAGGCTAGAAAGGCTGAAGTAATAAAGTAAGTAAAGTCATCTCTCATTTGGACCAGTTCCACTTTCAATTTTAAGTTGGCATTGGCTTCATCTTAAATACCGTAAGGAAGCTGATGCCGAGCCGACCACCCAACCGACCCAGTTCCATTTCCACCATAATGATTAGTGAATGTATACGGAATGCTCTCGTTCAGTACACAGTTAATATACCTTCAGCTTTAAAAAAATTGTTTTCATTGTACATAAATTTTCAAGGCAATATTGTTTTTTCATCAGCACATCTTTCATTTCGATTGTTTTATTTAATTTTTTAGCTAAATTTAATAAATTTGATAAATTTAGTAAATTTAATTCTGTTTATTGTTTTATTTTCAAAACTATCCCTTCCTATCCTCCGTTGCTCAGAAATCTTTTTGCTTTCATTTTTCTTTTCTTTTATTTTCTTTTTTAATTCGCCGCTTTTTTTTTTATCAAATTATTTTGTAAGAAATATAGGATTTTGAAAGTTAAATTTAATTAAGTTAAGTATAGTCTAGCTGTTTAATTATCCAAATTGAACCAACTTGTTATAAAACTATAACTAATTGTTGTTAAGGTAACGTTATTTTAATGTCTATTTATAAAATTATTGGATGTAAATAGTTTCAAAAACTTGTAATTTTTTAATACATGAGGATTTGCTAAGAATTTTAAAGCTACAAATGATATTCTATTCGACAGAATAAGTGCTTCAAAATTCGTTTCAAATTTGGAAGGGTCACAAAATAATACATCCTTTTATTTTTTTTACTGTTAACAATAGATTAAAATGGCTGAGTGGTTTGAAGAAACAGAAATGCATTCTAGTGAATTTAATTTCGCAATTGATTTTTTTTTAAATATGATTGTTTAAATACTTTGCATTTTTATTTCAATAAATAATCTATTCATAGTAAAAAATATTAATGTAGAAGTCACGTAGAAGCGAAAAAGACAGACACACACAAAGTGGTAACATAATTTTTCTTTGTATTAATAAGTTACCACTTATCAAGGCCAAAAATTCACTCAAGGATAATGAAACAGTGAGACAACACGTTGAGGATTCGAGACGATGGTTGAAACTGGGTAAAATTTGATTATTTAAGAGGACGTCTCGACAAAATATTGTTAACATTGGACTTGAGAAGGACCATGTTGTAGTCGACAGCAGACGAGTGGTTCTTGAAAAGAAACTTTGCTCATGGAAATTCTACTAAGGAAACGAAAAGAAGGGAGGGGAAAAATAAAAGAAAGGAAAGATGAGACGAAGGCGGAGAAAAGAGTGAAAGGAGTAAAGAAAAGAAAAGAAAAAGAAAGGGAAAAGAAAAGGAAGGAAAAAAATGAAAGAAAGGAAACCTGATACGGGAGGGGAGGGGCAGAGAAGAGAATGAAAGGAGAAAAGAAAAGAATGGAAAACAAATTAAAAAAAGGAAAGATGAGACGAAGGCGGAGAAGAGAATGAAAGGAGGAAAGAAAAGAAAAGGAAGGAAAAAAATGAAAGAAAGGAAACCTGATACAGGGGGGGGGGAGGGGCAGAGAAGAGAATGAAAGGAGAAAAGAAAAGAATGGAAAACAAATTAAAGAAAGGAAAGATGAGACGAAGGCGGAGAAGAGAATGAAAGGAGGAAAGAAATGAAAAGAAAAGAAGAACGGCTGATAAGAAAAAAGAAAAAAGAAAAAAATAGACGAGTTTTTTTTGTGAATGTTTTAAAGGGGAACGAGAGATTAGAGCTCAGTCGAGTACCTATCACGAAAAGAATAATTTTATTAATATGGATATTTTAACTGACAATTAAAATGGTTATGAAGTACGACGTACCGAGCAGATGATTAATGTTATTGTATGAACATTTAAATAATGTCAACTTGTTCATCACATTAACTATTTGTTTATTTTATTGCTAATGTATTCAACTCGTGTCCTCAAAAATGACAGCTTATTCCTTTCTTGCTTTTATTTTTCTCAACATTATGTATCAGCAGGTTCACATGGATGCGGCCTTAATTATTACGGTTAAACCAAACAAAGAAAAGAAAGTAATAGAAGCAATTAAATATCTGGGCGGTTAGTTCATAAGACAGGAAGCGTTATAGACATGAGGTCAAGGGTCAAGAAAAAGCGCAGTTCCTACTATGATATATCGGTTCATGACAACGGAAATCGATAATGCTAATAAGCGGGTATGACGTCAGATATAAGGGACACAGCACTCTGGGAATTTGCTTTTATGGAAATCGCTCCAGACAAGGCATGAAGCCACTTGATGTAACGAGCTAAAATGAGATATTGCATATACAGGAGATGCCTATTGGCCTTAGTCTTGAAAAGATCAAGACTATAGGTCACCTACCTACAGTCAGCAGGAAGAGAGTTCCACAAACCCACAGTTCTTGGAAAGAAGCTACTGGAATAGGAAACTGTATTACAATGAGGTATCGAAACAGCAAATTGATGGAGACCACTAGAATAACGAGTCAAACGAACTGGAACAAAGGAAGCAGGGAATAGATCACGCAATTCTGAAGAACACATGCTATCATAGTACTTATAGAAAAGACTGAGACTAGCAACATCACGTCTCTGGCAGAGAGGACGAATAGAAGAAGAAAGGGTGGGGGCCAATCAAATTACAGATATGTGTCTGCACCTTATCAAGAACCCTCAAATGGAACAGAGATTCACCAGCCCAAATATCACAACAGTACTCCATACATTCAATCTTCGTTAGAAAAAGCTATTAAAAGTTATAACATAGATTAACGAACTTGTAATTCAAAAAAATTCAAAATGTGCTTAACAAACCGACCTCTCACTTTCCCCTTTCTTTCTCTCTTTTGGTCTTTAAATTGAACCAAATTGTCATAAAACTATAACTAATTGTTGTTAATGTTGCATAAAAACGTTACATAACAAAGGCCGTTGTGTGACCGGAAAAGTTTGAGTGACACCTTAAGGATCAGAGGTGACCCCAGAACGAAGCTCACCTAAATCACGTGACTTCCGTATTTTGGACAGAGATTTTCTATCTCTCGGCTGGCAAGACTTCAAAGATGAAAGGCATGTCTGGGGTGCCATCCCCAATGGAGGAAGGGCAGGCCACACAATGTAACCAGATGTAAGGGGGCGAGATATTCATCTATCTGTCTCTCTTTCTCTCTCACGCATACAAAAGTAACCTATCTCTCTGATTTTTTTCTCTTTGTAATAAACCTTTTTTATTAAAAATTAAACATCCGCGTCCGAGTGAGTTTATCCACAGACAAGAAAGAACCTTGGTTCCCGACGACAATAAGGATGTATAGTGGTTTATACACCCACCAGTAAGTAAAAACACAACAATCAATATTATTCTTAATAGTACCCCAGTTTATACCTGCTCCTTGAGCGGTGTTGGTACGGTACCTTGGTATCTATCATCATGTTGATGGTAGGTGCTCGACTGAGCTCAAATCTCTGGTCCCCCCCCCTCCATTCACAGAAAACACTCCTCTTTAGCTACAACCACTGTGAACAATTTTCCTTTCTTTTTCTGTTTACCCTTAACTAAACGGAACTTCCATGAACAAAGTTTCTTTCCACAAACTTTCGATCTGTGTAATACAATACCACGGAGTTGCTTCCTGGCTGACTACAACATACTCGATTCCAAGTTCAATGTTAACAAATTCTTGCTGAGCCGTCTGCTTAAATAACCAAATTCTGTTTAGTTGTAACCATTGCCACCTCGTTTCTAATCCTCTTATAATATTGTTCATCGCCAATCGACAATCACATTAACTCTTATCCTCCAGTTGCCTTTGAGCCTTGATAAGCTATGACATATAAGTAAAGAAAGGAAAACAAAAAATGTCAATTTCCATCTTTATCTAGCTTCTACCGCTTCATATCTAGTATGAAGAAAAAGAAAGCTACTTCGTATTTGCATGAGAGAGTAACTATGATGAATGTATCTACGTATTGTTTGTATCGTCCAAAAACGATTAGAAATTATGTTTTTTAAGCAAATATAATTCACTTTGAACTAATGCCAAATACCCTTCATTTGTTTTTTGCGGATTATCAAACAAAACATCACTTAGTTGTAAAAAAAAGAAATTATGTAATGTTTTTTTTATGTTATTATGTCATGTTACTTTCTTTAAATTTATAAAACACCTATTCAGTTAAAAAAAATCTTTAGACTTACGTGAGATTCGAACTCAGGTATTGACATCGTAAAAACTACTACCTTAGCAATGTGTACTCTGCCTATTCCTTTTTGTGTCAACCAATGTTTCTATTTGCTTAATAGTATATAGATGTTGTTTTTTTTGGAGTGGGGAGGGTAACTAAAGGGTCACCGCTTATCAAGGCCCGAGGGCCACTAAAGGACAAGGGTGATGAGCACCACCACGCTAGGATAAGAAACAACTAATGGATTGGATAGAAGATTTCTTGGATGAATTGTTTATCCAGGAGAACGGCTCAACAAGTATTTCTATACGTGTGAAACAGCCTTTTTGTGTGAAACAGCCTTTTTGTGTGAAACAGCCTTTTTGTGTGAAACAGCCTTTTTGTGTGAAACAACCTTTTTGTGTGAAACAACCTTTTTGTGTGAAACAGCCTTTTTGTGTGAAACAGCCTTTTTGTGTGAAACAACCTTTTTGTGTGAAACAGCCTTTTTGTGTGGGAGTTGGTTATTTAATCGGACTCCATTACTAGTCCAATTTCTTTTGTTGTCCATTTATTCCTCTGTGTGGTCTTTGGTTTGTGCTGATCATATTTATTTACCTGTATTTGTTCTGTTGTATTTCGTTACCTAAAATAAAAAGGGCTAACATTCGCAGGATGCCGATCAGGGTCACTCATCTTGCCTATCAAAGGAGCCCCTGCCGATCATGATGCTCAGATTTTTCTTCTGAGTCACATAGCTTTTATATTTGATTGGTGTCATTCTTTCATGGTTGTGTTGGTGGATGTTGCAACAACTTATTTTACCTGTGATCCTCTCATAGGGATAGTGTTTATCTATCTCATATGTTTTTTTTATTGGAACGTTTTTCAGTATTTATACATATAGAACATAATCCTATCGATTTTCAAATAGATAGATAGATAGATATATGGATTTACATATCTTATGAGAGCAGACCATGCTTGAAACGCATTATATAAAATTATAAACTGATAACAAAATAATAAATAAATGTTGAAAAAACATTTTACAAATGTTGGTAGCCTTACTCCTTTACATATATACTTTTCTCTCGTTGGAACTGCACTACCCTTCTTATATATATATATATATATATATATATATATATTTGTGTTATAATGGAATAATTCCAGGAGGAAATCTGGGTATGAGAGCTCAATGTACTAAACAGAGCAAGAATAACATAAAATATAATAACACGAAATCACATAATTGTCGATGCAATAATTTATTTCAACCGTGCGGTTTTTTCAAGCATCACTCAGACAATTACAATTTTTCAAGAATCACTCAGACAATTACAACTGTCTCAAAAATGTAATTGTCTGAGTGATGCTTGAAAAAACCGCACGGTTGAAATAAATTATTGCATCGACAATTATGTGATTTCGTGTTATTATATTTTATGTTATATATATATATATATATATATATATATACACACACACACACGCACACTACTAAAACTCTGTGGATGTTGTTTGTTATCTTGCTTGTGTGTCACCACTTTTCATCTGTACATGAATGCTTTAGATGGTGGGAGGAAGGGCGAATAACGTAACAAAAGGGGAAAGAGGAATGGAATGATGTAAGTAATTAAAAGAGGGGGAGAAGAAAGGGGAGAGAAAGAGAGAGGTTCTATTATTACATCACAATGTATTCTGACTTCAACTTTGTGAAGGTTAAGAATGATTCCTCTCGTCCTATTTTCTACTCTTCCTGTACCCCGTTACGTTACCATCTTGGAAAAGGTCTGATTGCATTACAACATGTCGAAAGCAGCCATTCTCCTTTTTACAGTTTTCCCCGCATCAGCCTGACTGCATTTGCAACAGTTCGCATGCAAACACTATTACTTTCACAATGAAAGAGCCAGAATCAACGGACTCAAGCGTGCAGCAGTTACCCGAACAATCTTGCTTATAAGTTCTCTCAAAACTCCTTATTCTGTACATTCACAATTTTCTGTTGTACATCATTCTTTATTACTTTCCCAAGTCAAATTGTCAAATTACTAAACACTGTTGTTTGTCCTTCTCTTCAAAAGCTGTCGCTCCTAATTCAACTTTCAGCACTTATCTCCGAGGATTTTTCTTTTCTCATGCTCGAAAATTAAACTTTCTTTTGGGGATAAAATCTCAACGCTCTTATAATTTACAAACTATGAAATGGATATGATAATGAGAAAAGGGTTAAATTAATTTCAAATGGAAGCCGAGGGGGGGGATGAATTAGAATTAGGCATACGAAATATTGGAAAAGGAAGAAGAAAGTGGGTGATTTTCTTTATCCGGAAAAAAAGATACACATCAGAACTCTGTGATGGTAAACTAGCGAAAGGGCCGGGTTTTCCAAATATCTGTCGCCATAATTTATCATCTGCATGTCTTACCAAATTCCAGGAATCCCGTTAAATTTTTAAACGACTATTTTGCATTTGTACCGAATTATAAAAATGTTTTCAGCAATAACAATTTTTAAAGGAGGAGGGGGTCGGCGTTGTGTCTTTTACTATGTTCGCGTTTAAGATCAATTAACCCCCCTCCTCCTCCGTGTTAAGAATGGATGTAATAATTTTCTTCAAATCACTAAGTGAATCAACTTTATTGGTCCCCCGATTTATAAAATCGGGGGACTTATGTTTTGAGGCATTTCCGTCCGTCCGTCCGGATTTTTCTCCGCAACCATCCATTGAATTTCTCTGAAATTTTGCATGAAGTTGTAACTTTGATCAGGTTAGAAAGTGACATTCTCCGATTTTTGAAAAAAAATCTGGTTAGCCCCCCAGGGGGGTCAAAAGGCCCCGAAATGGCAAAAAATGACATTTTTTGCCCCATAACTTTTCATCCATCCATTCAATTTTTCTGAAACTTGGCCAAAATGTAGAGGCAATTGTTCCAGATATAAAATGAACATCCTTGACCTCAGAAAAATTCTGGTTCGCGCCCCCAGGGGGTCAAAAATGCCCCAAATTTATTGCATTTTACACTCGCCACATCGAGTCACATACAGAAGGGGACCACGCACGTGCGGCTTGTTTATTTTTTTTCCTTTCTTTTTTTTTTTTTTTTTTTTTCTTTGAAGAAGTTTTTGAAACTTTATTTTTGTTTTTAATCCTAACCCTAACAAAAAGGGTTTATTTGCATGCGTTGCAATTTGTTTTTTGTTTGTTTTTTTTAGGGGGGGGGGGGCATAGCTTTTTTACAGAATGTGATTAGTTCTTCGGGATACTGAACAGCTGCTGTCACCGCTGTTAAATTCATTTTTGTTTTGCATTCACACATCTAGTGTCGTCTGTCATTTTACTTTTTTCCGCGGCTTTCAAATCGTAGACTGCATCGGCCATTTCTTATCTATTCCCGTGTTCCGTAAATAAATCGCAATTGGAAACATTCGTGTCAATATGGGTCCTGTTCTATAGAAGCACTGAAAATCATATCACTAGTACAACAATGCGTTATAACACATTTTATCTTTATTCATTTTTTGTTTTAAACAGCTGTTTTTTGTTTTCGGACTTAATTTAATAATTTCGAAAAAAAAACAAAAAACAAAAAAAAACAGATTAGTTAGAAAGTCGAATGAAAAATCTGTTGGTTTTTTTGGGGGGTTTTTCGAAATTATTAAATTAAGTCCGAAAACAAAAAACAGCTGTTTAAAACAAAAAAAAATGAATAAAGATAAAATGTGTTTTTCCATCTGAAATATATAAACAAATATTGCATAGATCAAAGATTTTTAAATAGGTAAAACAAATAAAGGCCATAAAATGAATAAAATAATACTGATTTAAATCAGGTAAGTTTGTTTTTTGTAATTAAAAAAAGCGCAAAAATCATAAAATACAAATTAAAAATAAAAAAGAAAGCCGTACTCACTGTAGCACCTGATAACGCATGGAGTAAATTTTCCTTGGTAAACAGCTTTTGGACCGCCAACATTTGGACAGTGTCCTTGGGGATAAAGCAAATTTTAAACTGATTGAGCTTCATGGCATTATTTTGATTTCATAACAAAACATAAGGTGTTACACGAACAAAACTCGTGAAATAAAGCGAACCGGATATCAACTTCGCGGGGATTGGATAAGCGAACGAGGAAATACAAAGTTACTTCCCTTTAGTTTGAGGTAGACATTAGATTAAAGGTGTTCGTTCTGACCCGTTTTCTGGAGACCATACTTCCAGGTATTACGCCCTTTCTGTGAAAAAAAAAATGGGAGGGGGAGAGAGGTACTTGATGATTGTGGGTTCAGCCTTCGAGGGGGGGGGGGTATATGACCGACAAGAGCGCAGATAGACGGATGGTGTTATGGTCAAGAATGGGGGTGGGAGGACACGGTAGGAGGTAGTTACAAAACCTATATTTTATTTATCTTCCTCCCACAAGGTAAGATGTGACACAAGGTCGGGAAAGTGAGATTTGAAAAGCCAGCGCCTGAGAAGGTGAGCACTCTGGCCTACAAAAAATGCCTGGACAGCTCCGTCGGCATTCCCCGGTAGGGGCGCCTCAGGCAGTAAGCAATAAACTTACCCCCCCCCCCAAAGAGGGGAGGCAAAGCCTGGGAGGGCGGACCTCCTAGAACTGCACATGACAGACCCATAGACAGGCGTAAATCAAGACCCGAAGGCCAAGACGACACCAGTCTATGGGGTGCAGTATACATCGGAACAGTTACAAAACCTATAGGTAATTTACTCCTCTCCAGGAGTTAGGCACAAGGCCAGTTTTTATCCTACTCCCACAAGTAAGATGTGACCATAGCTCGGGTCGGAAAGTGGGGGTTGAAAAGCCAGCGCCCGATAGGTGAGCACTCTGACCATCAAAAATTGCCTGGGCAGCCCCGTCGGCATTCCCCGGTAGGGGCGCGTCAGGCAGTAAGCAATAAACTTACTCCTCCCCAGAGAGGGGAGGCAAGGCCTGGGAGGGTGGACCTCCTAGAACTGCACAGGACAATCCCATAGACCGGCGTAAATCGAGCTCCGAAGGCCAAGACAATACCAGTCTATAGGGCAGGTGGGGGTTCTACCATTCTCCTACCTGGCTAAGTGCGTTCTTTGACTCAGTAGGGGCCAGACGTTGGATTTTGCTCCAGCAAAGAAAGCGTTCTCTGCACCACTACTTTACCAGGCCCTCTAAGAAGGTATTTCTTTTTGCAACCCCCAACTGTGCCGGCCCTCTTGTGGGTATCACCCCATAAAATATTTTTCCAACATTTCAGGGTGCGACGTAGGCGTTATCCCCAAGGATTCCTCTTCAGGGGGTTATGATGGCTTACCTTACATTAAAGCTCGATATTATGGCACATGCGGCCTTAATGGGGAAGTTTATAAATAGGGACTACACAAAGTGCCCCTTTGTGGAGTGTTGGATATCTGTGGCGACCATGAAATTGGTGTTAAATATTTAAAACAAGAAAAAAACATGTATGAATAAAAGATGAATGGCGGAAGAAAAGAGGAAATATTATTTAAAGAACAATATTTATATTTATATATTTATATTCATATATACTAAATACAAGACATTAATTTTTCATTTAAAATGTTCAGTTAGAAGTTTATAAGTGCGTACGATGCGTGCGACGGTGTAGATATTTGTGTGATGCTTCTTTTTTTCTTTACTTAGTTCACCCCAAACAAGGCAAGTTGCCATTGTGGACATAAAGGGGCTACTGAGCATGGAGTATTGTTGTCACATCTGGGCTGGTGCAACATTCACTTGTCTCTCCGTTTTAGACAATCCTTCTGCTTGTTTTACAAGTATTTCAATGGAATGTGCTCCGATAAACTTGTGGCTCTGGTGCCCCTTCGATGTAAATATACTCGACCAACCCGACAACTAGTTAAATCCCATCCATTCACTGTAGAGGCCCCCAGATGCTGGAGAGCCTTCTATTCCAATAGCTTCTTTTTTTCTTCGAGTTGCCGGCCTTTGGAACTCATTCCTTGCTCCCTGTTATCCCAACTGTACTGACATGCAGAAATTTATGTAAACTAATGTAAACAAGCATCTCGCTGCATAGTTTCCAATTCAGGATGACCCCCAAAACTTTCAACCTAATTCTCAGTAGCCCCTTACGTTTACAGTGGCAGCTTACGTTTACAGTGGCAGCTTACCTTGTTTGGGGTGAACTATGTTAAAAAAACAAAATTTTAATTTAGTTTTAGATGGAATTTTGGGGCTTGTGATTTTACCCACGTCGTCGGTCAGTCAAAATTATGGGATTGGGATATATGTCAATCCCATATATCCCCCACATTAAAAACATTGTCCTAGTGGGGAGGCAAGTAAACAGGGGATTCATCTTCCACTCTATAATAAAGACCAATGTGTATATATCCGTCTCGTCACAGAAAAGTGTGTCAAACGAAGGGAGAACGCAAATCTATTTCCATAATCAGACTTTTCTTTCTATAGCGATTTCTTATTTTTTTACTTTTTTAACTTCCCAGTTTGGAGCGTTTTCATTCTTTCTTATTGGGCAACGATGGTTCTCTTAATTCGCTAACGTCTTTGATGTTTATAACATAATGCTACCACTGTCAATAATTTCCCTTTTCCCCTACTGTGTACCTAAAACTAAACGGAGCTTCCATGAACAAAGTTTCTTTCCAAGAACTGCCCATCTGTGAGACACAATAGTGGTGGCTGCTTCCCAACTGACTACAACATGGTAATTTTCAAGTCCAATGTAAACAAATTCTGTTTGAACCGTTCTCTTAAATAATCTTATTCTGCCCAGTTTCAACGATCGTGACCAATCATCACGGTGTTATCTCACTGTCCATCTGACAAATTCATTAACCCTTATCCTCGAGTGGCCTTTGGGCCTTGATAAGTGATGACTCTTTAATAAAACAAAGACGAAAAAGATGTTTTTAAAGGAAGAAAATAAAAAAGCAAAGTTTTAAAAACTTACAGAGAGAGAAAGAGAAAGAGAAAAAGAAAGCATCTATGAACTCTTATGCCTCGTCAGTATATCTTTCTTTCTAGCTAGCTAAGATTTATTAGTTGTATTTAAATTACTTTCCTTGAAAATTAATGAGCATAATTTAAGAAAGGTTTTGCAATTTATCCTATTTTTTTATTAAATCACTTTCATTAATTACTGTTAATATCAACAGAACTATTGCATATATATATAGGAAATAGGACAATAAAATTACAAATAAATAATATCAAACATTAATTTATTATAAACTGCTTAAAAAATAGTTATGTAAATGCCCAGGCAATTTTTAATGGCCAGAGTGCTCACCTTCTCGGGCGCTAGCTTTTCAAGCCCCACTCTCCCGACCCGACCTTGGGTCACATCTTACCTTGTGGGAGTAAGATAAAAATGGCCTTGTGCCTTACCTCCTGAAGAGGATGTAAATAATACTTACCTGGCTAGGAAGAAAGTGTAGTATCTGTTCCGATGGATACTGCACCCTATAGACCGGTGTCGTCTTGTCCTTCGGGGCTTGATTCTGCCGGTTTGTGGGTTTGTCCTGTGCAGTTCTAGGAGGTCCACCCTCCCAGGCTTTGCCTCCCCTCTTTGGGGAGGAGTAAGTTTATTGCTTACTGCCTGAGGCGCCCTTACCGGGGAATGCCGACGGAGCTGCCCAGGTAATTTTTAATGGCCAGAGTGCTCACCTTCTTGGGTGCTGGCTTTTCAAGCCCCACTTTCCTGACCCGACCTTGGGTCACATCTTACCTTGTGGGAGTAAGATAAAACTGACCTTGTGCCTAACCTCCTGGATAGGAAGTGAATAAATATATAAAATAATGCTGTATTATTGATTTAAATAACAGTAATTCGTTTTGATGTTTATATAGGAGTGATTAATAAAAAAGACTTTTGCATTTATTCATTTATTCATTTAGATTAGTGCGACCACTGGCGAAGTGTTTTTCTTTCTTCCATCATTTTTTATGCAGTTGATAATAATGCGTATATAAGTAAAATGATAGTTTCTCGGATAACAACAACAAAATATTGATAATTTCCTACTTTATGCGCCACCTCGATATGTGTTTGACGTTGGCCATTAGTTCAAAACAACTTTTTTTTATATAAAATCATAATTTATGTATTTTTTATGTTACGTATTGTTTTTTTATTTAAAAATTAGGTATTATTGTAGATTAACATCCTCAGCTAAAACGCCCCTCTTCCCTTCTCCCCCAAAAATGAGATTTTACCTTTTTAGGTGATTACGTGTGAACAGCATAGTTTGCATATAAATGTAACGTAAAATGATGCACCATTTTCGGGCCATTCTAGCGTTTTAAGGCATTTAACCAAAAGCATTTTTTTTTTGCTATAGGAGATAAATTCTGTGCCTTTTTTTGGGGGGGGGAGGGGGAGTCTACTTTTTTAGGTGATGTGTAGTTTTACAATCTTGCTGCTCGGACTTAGGGTTAATGATGAAAAATTTAGTTAATGTCATAAAAAGTTAGAATAACCTGGAAATAACCTGGAAATGGGGCATCATTTTACATTAAATTTATCGAGCGATAACTTGAGTTCGTAATTTTCTAGTTTGGCTCGGAACAAAATGTATTAGCTGTTTTGATGCTACACTTCGGCTTTTCTCTTCTCGGTCAGTAAAGGAGAAATCCTTCTAGACTGAGGTAATATGTATTTTTGTCCTAATCCAGAATGCTTTCTTGGAGGAGCTGGATTTTCCCCACATTAAAAACCGACCTTTTGTCTAACTCTGCACTCATGTGGAGGCAAGTAAATAGGGACATAGTTATGAGCTTGAGTTATCGTTTTTCCCTGGCTAGCCTCTTGTTTGTAAAAAATGTTTTCATTTTGACGTTTCACGTGTACGATGAAACTTGCTAAAACGGTGCTTTATTATGTTTTTTTTGTTTACTAAAAATTGTTAAAGTAAATATAAGTTATTTGAGAATAATCCAAAACCTGAAATAATTTATGTGACTGAAATAGGAATTAACCCATGAATATTATAATTACTCTTCATATTTGTAGGCTTTGTCTATTCTAGCCACTCTCCTCCCCCGTCGGATGAAGCTACTGCTGAAAAGACAGAAAATATTGTAAATACGACATTAAACTAATCATCGGCCTTCTGGCTAGGAGTAAGGTGTAGTATCTGTTCTGTACTCAGTCAGAGGAGGAGAAATCTTTCTAGACTGGAGCAATTTTCATTGGGGTCTCATCCAGAGTGCCTTTTTTGGGGTGCTGGATATCCCCACATTAAAAACGACTCTCGTGGGGAGGGAAGTAAATAGGGACTGTGGGTCGCAATATAGAATAGGTCCTCGGGCCTGGATCTGAGAGGAGTAGGTTTCTGTTCAGTATTAAGGGGTCATCCTCCCAGAAAGTATCTCCTCCCTCGGGAGGCAGGATTGGTTAGTTGCTGGTCGCTTGAGAGACCTCCAGCCGGTAATGCCGACGGATCCGACTATGGAAAAATTTGCATTCATTCAGAGTGTCTCACCTTTGAGGACAGCTAAATTCCACCACTATCAACCAATCCTGTGTCACACCCACTCGCCATGAAAAGAGAAGGGGTTATATTACTTACATAGGGGGGGGGGGGGGGGTATACCAACAATAGTATCTTAAAAACCAAAGGCATTCATATAGTATGGTTAACAGAGCAGAAATCGAAAACAAGCAATATATACAACAAATAACTTTTACTAAATGCAAGAAAATTTAATTTTCTACCGAACTGCATAATTTTAAAGTTTGGAAACTGATTGTAAGATTATTATCTTTGAATTGCTATCATCACTTTTACTTAGATAAACACAAGTAAATAAAAAATGGCAGTCGAGTTTGCTTGAGCATAGTCACTAATTTCAGGCTTAAAAGATAGTAAAAAAAAAAAAAGCTTACATTACTGCTAACTCTAAATCCAAGGGGGCAGTCGGACTAATGGTTAGTGGTAAGGTAAGTCCTTTTTTATTCAACTGTTTTTTAAGTAATGAAACATCAACAGATGGGTCGGCCATATTGGATTTTTTACTGTCTCCAATGAATGGAATATCAAGAAAATCTTATATTGAAATTTTTAAAAAACTTTAAAATACCTACAGAAGTTTAAAACTATGCAGGTCGGTAGAAAAGTGAATTTTATTGCTTTTGGTAAATGTTATTTATTGTATATTTTATTTTTCCCAAATTTCTGCTCGGTTAACCATGCTGCATGATTAGCAAACGAAGCAAACTTGATTAGCAAGCCAAGCAAACTTGATTAGCAAACCAAGCAAACTTGATTAGCAAACCAAGCAAACTTGATTAGCAAACCAAGCAAACTTGATTAGCAAACCAAGCAAACTTGATTAGCAAACGAAGCTATTTCTCTAAATTTATTTTATAACCACAACATTTTGCTTAGTTTATCTGTTTTACACCAAATGTAATCCTTGGCTACGACATTTCCCCACCCTCCATAAAATATAGGCTTTTGCGATTAAAATAAATCTTTTCATTTAATGGGACATTTTACAAGACATTTACATGGCAAATAGAACTCTCCTCATAAGTAAAAATAAAACTGTGTTTTATTATTTCTTTTTATAATCTTGTACATGGTGTTCCGAATAAATTTGACACTTTTTGGAAAGGAGAGAAAAAATGTAATATCTTGGCAAATAATTAACGTATTCTCAAAATTCAAAGTATAATTCTTGAAGGATCTTTTATCGAAATTCACCGATTTAGATATTATTTTATATGAACACTGGCAAAGAATATTTTTTTTCTATCAATTTTGATGATGTACACTCGTAATATAAAAATTAGCACTTCTACCAGGTCCTGGTTGACGGAACGAGAAGAATCTACCCCCGTCAATTGAATAAAGTGTTCAGTATAGGTTCCCAAGTTCGAAAAGACACACCTGAAAAAAGGTTGGAGGTTAAATTGGCTGAAATGTTGTGAAAATAACCATGAAGATGAGAATAGTACGTCGAATAATTTGTACATGAATTGGACTTTATACATCACACAAAAACAGATATTTTAATTAACAGGGATAGCTTGAACATCGAGTTGTGTTTGTCCATTCAGATAAGTGCCTGCTGAGATTGTGTCATTCAAGTGTTTTACAGGTATATGGGGTTAGGGTTAGGGTGTTATGGTTTCAGCCGAATCAGAAAATTATTCCAACAAAAAGACTATATGGCTAATTAGAACAACTAAAAGACATGATTCAATTTGAAAACTGAGGAATATTTTAGCATGTATTTTGTGTTATTAAAATACATAGGAAAAAACTAGGGAAACAAACGTTGATCAACTCAGCTTTGAAAATATATCTTGAGCTTATTAATCATCAAGAAAAAATGTGTGTTTTGGAATCGGCAGAAACAATTGTATGAATAAAGATCTTTTTTTTAAAGTAAACTCAGAACATTTATTAAGTTATTATATATATATATATATATATATATATATATATATATATATATATCAGTATATATCAGTATATATTATTATATATTATATATATGAGTAATGTGAAAAATTATATTATATATTATATATTATATATAATTATATATTATATATATCAGTAACATGAAAAATCAACTTCTCGGAATTGGAAAAAAGCTGAACAAGATTGCACAAAGGGGTTGATAGCCTTTAAAATAAAGTTTTATAACAATAATAAATAATAAAAAGGAGCTTACAGCAGTTTTTACAGCAGTTTTACGGTAGATCCAAGCGTCAGAAGCATTTTTTTTTCCTTTGTTCGACCCAAAACAAGGCATATTACCACTGAAGCATAAGGGGCTAATGCAGATTTATAGGGGTATACTTGGGGGTGGGGAGTTGGGCAGAAAGATGTTTATTCACATTACATTTAAATACCTACATTTTGATACAGTCAGGAAAACAGGGAGTAGGAAGGGAATTTTGTGGAAAGAATCGATGAAAGTAGATTCTTGTTTCATGCATCAAGGTAGATGAATGTAAGAGATAGTTTCAAGTTGCATTCAAATATATAACTTTAGGGAAAGACCTGTTGACCAGCCAGAAAGATGGGCAACAACGCAGAAGATGTTTGACTCATGTGGCAGAAACATGGCAATGCAGAAAGATGTTTGACTCATGTGGCAGAAACATGGCAAAGTGGAAAGATGTTTGACTCATGTGGCAGAAACATGACAAAGCATAAAGATGTTTGACTCATGTGGCAGAAACATGGCAAAGCATAAAGATGCTTGACTCATGTGGCAGAAACATGACAAAGCATAAAGATGTTTGACTCATGTGGCAGAAACATGGCAAAGTGGAAAGATGTTTGACTCATGTGGCAGAAACATGGCAAAGTGGAAAGATGTTTGACTCATGTGGCAGAAACATGGCAAAGTGGAAAGATGCTTGACTCATGTGGCAGAAACATGGCAAAGTGGAAAGATGCTTGACTCATGTGGCAGAAACATGACAAAGCATAAAGATGTTTAACTCATGTGGCAGAAACATGAAAAAGCATAAAGATGCTTGACTCATGTGGCAGAAACATGACAAAACAGAAAGATGTTTGACTCATGTGGCAGAAACATGACAAAGTGGAAATATGCTTGACACGTTTTTTAAGTAGTTGAATTCTTGTCCTGGCATATTTTCTTCAACAGCGCAGGTTGATGGACCATAAGATGTGTAGCAGATACCCTCAAGGCAGTAGCGATCACTCTATCGTTGAGAGGGGTGGGTCAAGAAAGGTAATTTGGCTTGATAGCATTTATAGGCAGATGGCACCAGTGCTACATAACCACTTTCTGATAGAGTTGCCTCACCACTTCAAAGAAGCAGTCAAGGAATGACGGCTGAAACTGAAGTGGTTCCTTCTGATGATGGTGTAGTGTCTGTTCATTCTGGTAGTGGAGCTGTTTGCTAACAAAAAAGATCAAGTGTATGGGATAAGAATACGCTTCTGATGATCGGATCTACCGTGAAATTACATTTACAAATAAGTTTTGTGTGTGTGTTAAGTTTTGTATGTGTTTGCATTTAAATGTTTTAGCATCTTACGATTCGTCTTACTTGTATATCAGTTTTTTAATTCTTTTTGGGGTGTTTTACTTTGCAATTGCCAGTGAAGTTCAGTAACTGATTTTTAACGGGCCTTATCGTGTTGACGACAAGTCTTATATGACTTGTGGTTGTCAGCAGAGCTACCTCCCCCCCCCCCCCGCCCAAATGTTGCATGTAAAGTTGAAAGTTGATGCACCAGCCGGCAAGACGGCAGAGGCACCAGCTGTCAAAATGAGGAGCTACCAGAAAAAAAAAACAACCACAACGCAAATAGAGTGATCTTATCTTCAGGGTGGAGCTACATTTATTATTGGGGTAAATAAACCGTAAAACGTTGTTTTTTCACCAGGTTTTTCTTCTGGTTTGGCTAGGAGCAAAGTGTAGTATCTGCTCTGATACTACACTTCATCTTTTCTGTCTTTGGTCAGTGAAGGAGAAATCCTTCTAGACTGAGGCAATTTAAAGGTTTATCCCAATCCAGTCCCAAACCCCACATTAAAAACCGACCTTGTGTCTAACTCTGCCCTCGTGGGGAGGCAAGTAAATAGGCTTTCTTAGATTAGAAAAAAAGGACAGATCCTGAACTATTTTTTAATATTTATTCACCCCAAACAAGGCAAATTGCTATTGAGACGTAAGGGGTTCCTGTGATTAGAGGCCAGATTTATATGGGGCGGCCCTTTTTTCACTTGCTATTGACTAATGCTGACAAATTAAGGGAGATAACTTATCTCGATTTTATGTTTGCAAAAGATTTTCCATTTATTTTAGTAACAATTGATTTCAACAAAGATTTTTTAGATTTCTGAAACTTTATTTTAAAAAAGATTTTTTTCAACAATTGTTAAGAAATAAGGAAATGCAAACAATAAAAAAATTAATGAGAAACAATTTTGATATTCTTCTTGAATCCATAGAACGGGGGGGGGTGCGTTGTCCCTATCTTATGTTTAAGTCACGAAAGGAAATAACAAAACCAATCACAATCAAGTTTTTGTTTAACGTAACTCAAATTAACGAATCAATCGCAACGATTTGAAATGAAAGAAAATTTGTCTGCTTTGACTGTTAAATAAAATTAAAAGCAGTGTTTATTTTTATGTCCCTTCTGAATCTGTTCTGATACTATACTTAATCTTGTCTCTCCTCGGTCAGTGAAGGTGAAATCTTTCTAGACTGTGGCAATTTTTATTTTTGTCCCTATCTAGAGTGCCCCTTTTGGGGAGATAGATTTTCTTCACATTAAAACCGACCTTTTGTCTAACTCTGCCCTCGATTTAAATATTTGCCGATTACACAATATTTTTTTTATTTTCGGTTTTCTTTTCTTTTATTTTTTTACTTTTCAAAAAGGAATTAACGTTGATGGATTTCCCCCGCAACAAAAACTGACCTTTTGTCTAAATCTGTCCTCGATTTAAATATTTGTCGATTATACAATATTTTTTTCTCATCGGTTTTATTTTATTTTATTTTTTACTTTTCAAAAAGGAATTAACGTTGTTATAATAATATAGGAAGTTGCAGCCTGACACCGGGTATTTCTGACGGGTGTTAATTGGCCTGTAATAAAAACACAGCCGACACACACTCGTGTCTTGCAAATCCATATACATCTTGTCTCCTCTTGATTATGTATTTCCTGAAACAACTATCAATGGATTAAGGCCTTTATCTCGCACAGCGTCAGAAGCGGGATAATAGCTGCATCGCCGTCACCAACGTTCATTTTTCCAAGCTAAAATGAAATCTCCTTTCTTGAATTGGTTCTGTTTTGTTACGATTGCTTTCTCCTTTTTCTCCAGAATGTGTTTGGATTGCTCCGGTTTGAATCCTACAAGCATTCATGTGATTAAGATTTCGTCAGATCTGCACCTATCTACAAGCATCATGGACACTCTCCCGGCTCTAAAACATCTCGATTTCAGTCAAGAAAAACCAAGCTGAGGCCTGGAAGCATTGGAAGTAGGAACTGAATCTCTATCTGATGGCCATAGAATATTACACGAAGCCTGGAAAGGTCCAGACCTCAGTTTTGCTGACATGCATAGGGCCGAAAGGACGAGATATCTACTCAACTTTCCAGTTCACTTCAGTAGAAGATAAGTATGATATTGACAACGTCACGCAGCAATTTGATGCATATTTGCCAGCCTCAAAAAATTCTGATGATCCTGAGACACAAATTTCTCACCAGCAAGCAATCAAATGGACAAAAGTTCAATGACTTCATCACAATACTTTGTCAACGTGCCACAAACTGTGAATTGGGGGACTTGATGGACTCTTTAATTAAATACGTTCTCATTATTAGGACAAACGATCTCCGTCTCAGGGAACACCTGTTAAGAGAACATGACGTCATGCTGGACTAAGCATTCTAAGCCGGTCAAGCAGCAGAATAAACGATAAGGACGACCAAGATACTAGCAAGTACAGCGGGAGATGATGCAGAGGTGCCAGCTATCACACACAGACCCAAAAGGAGAGAAATTTCCCCTGACGGCAACTCACCCAAATGGGACCCAGCATGTGACAGACACCAACAGATTAATCCGTGCAAATTCTGCGCTGGTGCACACCCACGTGACCAGTGCCCAACATATCACAAGGAATGCACAAACTGCAATCGCAAAGGACATTTTGCCAGCTGCTATGCCCTGGAGGACAGTCTGATGAATAGAAGAATACTCCTCAGACTCGGATTCAATCCTGGCCTTATCTGACATCTTCCTAGGCATGATCACTACTAAGGACCCTGGGCATTAGGTATAACCCATCCACAACTAGGCAGCAACTACACTCTCTTGTTGGACAAGCCAATCCGTGGACAGTGACAGTGAACTTGGATGTTGACGGCAACAGCATTAATTTCAAACTCGATATTAGAGCCGAAATTGATGTACTACCCAAAGCAACATACAACAGGCTCCACTAGCGACCAAAGCTCAGAACAACCTCTATTACCCTCACTGCCAATAACGGCACAAACATTTCCATTCTGGGTAAGTGCACAGCCTCCATAAATTACAAAAAAGTCATGTTCATACACACTCACAACCAGTTCTAAGTGCCACCACCTGCGAGAAACTCAATTTGATTAAGCAGTCGTAGAGAAACCCAACGGATCCCTGCACATCTGTCTTGATCCACACAACCTCAACAAGGCTATACGGAGAGCATTTCAAAATCTCTTCTGCGGAAGAGATATTTGCAGATATGTATGGTGCAAACTTTTTCTCTAAAATTGATGCCAATAATGGATTCTGGCAGATCCCCGTCGATGAAAACAGATCAAAACTCCTGACATTTATCATTCCCTTCGGACGTTACAAATTTACTCACCTCCCATATGGCATACACAGTGCCAGCGAAATATTTAGAAGTTTCCTGCATTATAGAAGTCATTGAAGGAGCCAGAAATATGCAGGATGACACAATAGTGTCGTCACCGACTCTGGAATAACACCACAAGCAACTTCGATTTGTTTTCGATTGCATATGACAGCACAGTCTAAAACTTAATAAAAGCAAATATGATTTCTTAGCCAAGGAGCTCATCTACCTGGGACACAAAATCACCCCAAATAGACTCCAGCCAGACCTCTCCAAGGTGAAAGCTATCACAAACATGCCTCATCCCAAGAACAAGGAGAACTTGCAGTGTTTTCCTGGTATGACCAACTACCTATGTAAATTCCTACTCAAGTACTCGGAAGTCACAGCTCCACTGCGTATATTGCTTCAAAACGATGTGGAATGGTCTTTTGATCAGCCTCAACAGAGAGCTATTGACGACCTCTTTACAATTTTTCAACCCCTCACTCCCGACCAAGATTTTAACGGACTCTAGCAAACTCGGTTTGGAGACCATCCTTCAGCAAAAGGGAGATAGTGGTTGGCAACCGGTAGCATATGTATCACGTGCCACTACTCCAGCTGACCTCTATAACAAGAAGCCTTCAGCATGCTTTTTTTCTGCAAACTATTCCATGAATTTGTTTATGGACATCATTTTGTGGTTGAAAATGATCAAAAACCTCTACCATCGATCTTTTAAATGCAAATTGCAAAGGCACCACCACGGGTACAACGTTTCATGCTAGCGTTTCAGCACTACGAATTTGATCTTTAGTACGTCCCGGATAAAGAAGCGGTGGTTCCTGATACACTGTCAAAAGCCTACCTCAATGAATGTGAGCCTGAGATCTCCACCAAGGACAAAAGCCCATGTACGCTTAATCAAAGGAGAATTCTCCATGAGCGATAAGAAGCTCACCTGATACTGCCAAGCCATATCTACTGACAAAACACTGCTACTTCTAACAAAATACACCCTAAATGGCTGACCTGAAAAGAATAACATTGAACTTTCTTTAAAACCATGCTATAACGCCAAAGAAGACATAACACTGCTAAAAGGATTGCTATTAAAAAGAAAACGCGTCATTGTTCTTAATGAACTACACAGAAAGATCAGGAATCTCATTCACTCTGGACATCGGGGAATAGACAAATGTCTAGCTCAAACGAAGGAACACATTTACTAGCCTGGTATCACAGCAGAAATCAAAGGCATGATCAACAACTGCAGCATATGCCTGGACGAACGCAACAGGCAATCTTCGGAACCCATCATATCACATGAAATCCCTGAAACTCCATGGAGAAAAATTGGGGCAGACATATTTGACTTGCATCATAATTGTCGTCGACTACACCACCAAGTTCTTCAACATACACTCATTTCCATATAAATAATCGACCACCGTTATTCATCATTTAAAAAGTATTTTTGCAAAATTTGGTATTTTGCAGATAGTAATGAGCGACGGTGGTCCAGAATTCAAATCCAATGCCTTCAAAAGATTCACCCAAGTTTGGGACTTCCAACATGACCGGTCAAGTGCCCTATACCCCTAATCTAATGGTCTCGTCGAATGTACTATAGAAACAGTCAAGCGCACATTGAAAAAAGCAATGAGTAGTTCGCTAGACCCATACCTAGCTCTGCTTGCTCTACAAACAACCCCACTTATTGATGCACGACCTCCAGCCACCCAATTGATGGGTCGTAGACTCCGCATCATACTGTCTCATATAGACCATCAATATGAAAACAAACGAAAGGATCCACTAACCAGCTCAGCTCGCGAATTACCCAAATTCAATCTTGGAGACTCAGTATGCGTCTTTTCAGACAACAAATGGAAAATGAGAGGGAAGTTGCTTGAGAAACTTAAATACCCACGGCTAGAGACTGAGAAAGGTACCAAGGTAAGACGTAATCGTCGCCACCTGCTTAAAACAAAAGAAAGCATACACATCCAACAAGAATATGATTATGAGAACATCCTGTCTTCAGACAAACTACGAGCCAGCCATCAACATGAAAGTTTACCCCAGAACCGAACTGCAAGCAATCATACACTACTCGTTCTGGTAGACGAATTGTTCCACCTACACGATACGAACAATACACATAAGTATCCCTCCCACATATCCCCTTTCTTCCCATCTTTCTTTTTCGTAATAAAGGGGGTGCTATAATAATATAGGAACTTGCAGTCTGATACCGAGTATTTCTGACGGGTGCTAATTGGCCTGTAAAAAGCTACGAAATAAAAACACAGCAGACACACACTCGTGTGTTGCCAATCCATACACATCTTGTCTCCTTTTTACCAATCCATATACATCTTGTCTCCTTTTTACCAATCCATATACATCTTGTCTCCTTTTTACCAATCCATATACATCTTGTCTCCTTTTTACCAATCCATATACATCTTGTCTCCTTTTTACCAATCCATATACATCTTGTCTCCTTTTTACCAATCCATATACATCTTGTCTCCTTTTTACCAATCCATATACATCTTGTCTCCTTTTTACCAATCCATATACATCTTGTCTCCTTTTTACCAATCCATATACATCTTGTCTCCTTTTTACCAATCCATATACATCTTGTCTCCTTTTTATTATGTATTTCCTGAAACAAGTATTAATGGATTGAGGCCTTTATCTCGCATCCGGTAAGCAGCCAATATACTAATGTCTCCTTTTATTTCACTCGAGATAATATTAGATAATATTAGATAATATTAGGTAGAAATCTCTATGTGCATTCACACGGGAATATAACAAACGTTGATGGATTTTCCCTGCACCAAAAACCGAGCTTGTGTCTAACTATTTCCTCGATATACGCTACTAAAAAACAAAAGCAGCAAATGCCTTATGAAGCATTTGTTGCTTTTGTTTACGAATTTTCAACTGTTAACTATTCTGCACTTTTACCATTTAATATGTTGTTTCTATTTAGTTGAGAGGGTCCCCGTCAAACTACACCCTTCCCTCTATAGGGCAGCTAAATTAACATTTCCATTGGATGTTGGTGGTGTGTCCCAGCATAGTCTCATTAATCTTCAGATGAGAGAATATTCTATGGGTCATGCCATCAAACACCCTGTCAACATTAATGTTCGTTTCTGAAACCCAACCCTAAGATACCACAATGGCTCTCTATCTAGCTAGTGTAAATGGCCAGGAGCTGAGAGCCGATGCTTGCAAATTTCGAGTTAGTATGGATCTTTAGGAAACTCACTTAATTCCAGGTGACCATTTGGGGGCACTGTCTAGGGATTTTCATGTCTACTCAACGTAAAGCAGACTTTAGTGTCGTATGACGTTTGGGTCATAGATCCGGAAGGAAGACTGTACATTCTGGATGTTACCATAAAAGATAAGGCATTTCGGTTCATTGGGGTGTATGCGCTCAATATCCATGCTGAGCTTGCTACCTTTTTTTGGCGGATCAAGCAGTTCTATGAATACAAGTGGGAGACTGGAATGCGGTTCTGGATCCCGATATAGATTGCAATCGTTCTATGAGTACTAATAAAAATCGGGATGCTAAAGCATTTCATGAATTTCTCGTTAAGTTTGATCTTATCGACAAATTCCGAAATGAGAAGCTGTGTGAGGTAGTATGGACTTGGACAGGTAGTCGCGGCTGTGGTTCGGTACAACTTTCGAGTTATATTGACCGGTTTATAATTAGGAGAGTGGACATAAAATTATAGAATGTCCAAGTTTTCGTAATATAGTTTACTCGGATCCCAGACTTGTTCGGGTCTGTGTAAACTTAGATAGACCTAAGCCTAGGTTGGCTGGTTACTGGAAGCTCAACACTTTATTGTTTGATGTGAAGGGCTACCGGGATCAACTACTACTAACCTTACAGCAAGAATTGATGGATGTTGTGATCGGGAATAAAAAGTGGGTTTACTGTCGATTTTAGACAACGACTCAATCTAGCAACTACGCAAGCTAAAGTGGCCCTAGAATCGAGATTAGGTCAGGCGGTGGAGGCAGGGATAGAGCTAATGTTACTATAATTAAGGTGAAGCTGACCTCCTTGGCTAACCAGGAAGACCAAGCTTTAGTAATTAGGGCTAGGTTAAAGAAACTGTCTCAGGAAGCAACAAATATGGCTGCTAAATTGCGTGTAGAGGAGCGTCGACATGCTCCCGATTGACATATCGCACATGTCTCATTGCCAAACGGCCGTCTCGTGATCACAAACAAAAGTATACTGGAGGTGTTTCGTTCTCATTTCCAGGAGTTTTCACCAGGAAACCCGGTCTGTCTTTAGCGCAATTCGACCCCTATTTAGCCGACTTTTCTCGTCTTAAGGCGACCAAAGGTGCAAAGGTTGGAGAATAGAGGAAGAAGTTCAGGAAGCCTTAAAGCGAATCGACCTTAATAAGTCTTCTAGGATTGATGGTTTGCCGTAAGAGGTGTATTTGAGAATGTTGCACATTTTTGTTCCCTTGCTGACAGCTTTATTTACCTCATGGTTAAAGAACGGGTCTATTCCCCAGTACTTTACCATGGGTATAGTGAAGTTGTTATGCAAAAGATAAAATGGTGGGGATGGGGTAGATAATTTTTGGCCCTTAACAATGCTAAACGCTGAGATTTGGTCAAGATTTTAGCCTAATTAGCCCTGAACAGAGTTGTGCTGTAAAGGATAATTGGCACTCGACATGCTTGATCATAAGCTAAGGGTTGACAGCAGCTGTGCTGATCAAGTTAGATCAGTCCAAAGCATTTGATAGGGTGGACCATCATTACTTGGAGGCTATTTCATACACGGCCGGTTTTTGACTGTAATTTTGCTCTTGGATTTGCCTCTTGTATGCAAACCCCAGTGTGCTGGAGGAAGTGAATGGTCTGAGGTCAAAGCTCTTCAGGTTATCCAGATCCATTCGTTAGGGATGTCCGCTTTCACCAATGCTCTATGTGCTTGTGTTGGAGCACTTCTTTCACAACATGGGATTACTTTGGCAGGTGCTTGCACCACGTTAAAATACTCCACTTTTGCCGATGACTTGATAGTGCTTGTAACGAGTAGTGCCAAGATTAGCGTCGTCAACAGAGAAATCAGAATGTATGAAATGGTAACAGGGGCCAAAATTAACTGCAATAAGTCTGTGGGCTTGCGCATTGGTGCCCAGAAGGGTGTATCCTTACAGGAACCCTTTAGCTTGACTGACGGGCCTTGCAAGCTACTCGGCGTCTGGTTTGTTCCTGATCTTCAGCTGGAGAAAAATTGGTCGGAAGTATTGAAAGCAATTCAGGACTAACCCTAACCTGTAGAAATCTTTCATTAAAGGGGAGAGCGGAGGTATGTGGCTCTCACATTTACCAAATGATCTTATATCGTCTATCAGTACTTCCACTCCCATCGGATATGCTGCTTGATATACAGCAGGCTCTTTTCAAGTTCTTGTGGTTTGGTAAGGCCTCTATAGTACGTTGCGAGATCCGTTATCTACATCCTTCTGAAGGCGAGTGTCGACGGGCTTTGAAGTTCCTCTTACGGGTGAGGAAAAGCCTCTCTGACACTCTGATGTTGTTCCAAAAGGTATTATATCGGGTTATGGTAGGAGAACCGTTCGAGATGATAGGATTGGGGGCTCACTTTGACAAGGGAATAACTATGCTCAATCTACTTGATGACCCAGAATGTATTTCTTATCCTCAGCCAGACCAGTGTTTCAATAATGGCGAGGCAACTCTGGCCTGGCTGAGAATAAGAAATACATTCTGGGTCGTCAAGAAGCTTCATTCAGCTGGCTTGGTGAATTCACCGATTTGTGTTCGATGCGGTGACAAGAACGAGACTGTGAGTCACGCCTTCTTTTATTGCCGCATTATTGTGCCACTGATTAGATTTGTTGCAGGTCTCATAGTTTGCATACTGAACGTGTAGTCTTTCGACCTGGAACCTATCAATGTATGTAGCAACTGGGCTCCAACAACAGATAGGCAAAAACGTTTTGTGTTTCTAAACTTATTAGCCGTTATGAGAGACGCGATATCAAAAACATGTATGAAAGTAGTCTTCAAGTAGAAGACCAATTTATTTATTTTTACTTCAAGTCTACTGAGGTGAGAGCTTCACCTCTATTGGCCTTATTGCAATTTTCAAATATTACCTGAAACTCACATTAGGGCCGAGGGTGAGACTCTCTTCAGCAGATGTTGGTAAAAGGTGGGTGACAGTTGCATGGCTGTGTAAACAAAAACAACAACAAATTTACTTATTTTTAACTTTCATTATTTGCAAATTTCTATAACTCTGGACTGATCAACCATTCTCGATCTTATTTAAACCAGCCCCATATAAAAAAAACTCCCCAGAGTGGAGCAGAACTTTTATTTTGTCTTTTTATTTTATTTAATAAACACTTGTTATGTTTGCATAATCTCGTTTTTTGTTAATTCTTACAAGTGTCTTATTTCTTATTTTATGTTTATAAACGATGATTCAAATGTGTTCCGTTCTTTCTCTACCATGATTACTTGCTGTTCTCCCTTTTATCGTTTTAATGAAAAGTCGTTTTACTACCGCACGTCTTAACATGTGACCCGCGGGCCCGATTGAAATATAAAGGATTAGGAAACGCATAGTGAGGGGAGTGGAGATTTCCCGCCTTACACATGATTAGCTTTCGACGCTAATTTCCACGTTTGTAAAATTGGTGCCATAGGATCACGTTTATAACACATACATAAAAGTTTGCGTGCACGCAAAAATTAATTTGTAAATTAATTATAAACATCTGTATACAAGAAATTGATTTATAAATTAATTAATTAATATATATATATATATATATATATATATATATATATATATATATATATATATATATATATAGGCAAACGTTGTTGAATAGCACGGAGTATTTATGCTTTGTGACCTTTTTTTAAATTTTTTCCATCTTCCGAATGGTCAACTTCGTACCTCGATCAAACTGGTGTATGAAGTTTCCGTAGTTTTGTTGTTCCATCTTCCTTGCGAGTACTTTCGATTTGATATCCTCAAATCATCTTCAGGCGTGTTACTGTGAAAAAAGAATATGTATTTATAGAGTGTAAAGAGAGGAAAAAGAGTATGTCTTTACTTTTTATTTAATGTATTTATTCTATTTATTCATTTATTTTTATTTTTATTAATTTATTTATTTATATTTATTTTATTTTTGTTTTTTATTTCATTTTTATTTTTAATTCATACAACTTAAAAAAAGGAGCGTCTAAAGTATTGAAAAGTTACAAGGGCGTGATTATGTTCGAAGGGGTGTGAAGTTAGAGTTTGATTTCTTAAGCGCAAAAATAAATAAATAAATACATAAAAACGAAACGCCCTACAATCAATAACATTGTTTATGAGACTAGTCACAACATTTTGAAGTGTCTAGCTTAGTAGTCAACGTTATTAAATTCCTAACCATTAAACAACTACACGTTTGAATTTTAAACGCTCTTAAAACATGGTCGAATTATTATTTTTTTTTTATTTATTTATTTATTTTTTTTTTTTGCGCTTAAGAAATCAAACTCTAACTTCACACCCCCTCGAACATAAAAAACAAAAATAAAATAAATATAAATAAATAAATGAATAAAAATAAAAATAAATGAATAAATAGAATAAATAAATAAAATAAAAAGTAAAGACATACTCTTTTCCTCTCTTTACACTATATAAATACATATTCTTTTTTCACACTAACACGCCTGAAGATGATTTGAGGATATC
Organism: Sepiola atlantica; assembly: GCA_963556195.1. Taxonomy (NCBI): domain Eukaryota; kingdom Metazoa; phylum Mollusca; class Cephalopoda; order Sepiida; family Sepiolidae; genus Sepiola; species Sepiola atlantica. The sequence continues at coordinate 25,823,577 of OY744545.1, forward strand.
AAATCGAAAGTACTCGCAAGGAAGATGGAACAACAAAACTACGGAAACTTCATACACCAGTTTGATCGAGGTACGAAGTTGACCATTCGGAAGATGGAAAAATTTTTTTAAAAATCACAAAGCAGAAACACTCCGTGCTATTCAACAACGTTTGCCTAAATGAAAACTTGCTACCTAAATACACACTATATATATATATATATATATATATATATATATATATATATATATATATATTATATTAAAAAAGAAGTGTGGTAAATAAAATACCATCAAAGCTGGTATAGATGCAATATTTATTTTATTTAAAAGAAAAGACAAAATCGAAACCGATTTTTCTTTCTTTTTTTTTTTTTCCTATAAACTGTCATTATCTTTTTATAGTTATACATATATTTCGCTAATAATATTAGCCTCATAAGTGTGTTTTAAATTCCGATGTAATTGGGAAGCCAGCTTCAGTTGGTGTGAGCCGGCGAGTGGGATGTTTTTTTTGTTTTTTTTTTCACTCTCGTATGAAAGCACGCCAGCACGTGGAAATGTTATAGTTTTGAAAGGTTCATACTTTTTTTAAGCATCTGAATGAAATTTAGTAAAAAAGAAGTGTGGTAAATAAAATACCATCAAAGCTGGTAATAGATGCAATATTTATTTTATTTAAAAGAAAAGACAAAATCGAAACCGATTTTTCTTCTTTTCCCCCCCCCCCTATAAACTGTCATTATTTTTTTATAGTTATACATATATTTCGCTAATAATATTATTAGCGAAATATATGTATAACTATAAACTATAAAAAAATAATGACAGTTTATAGGAAAAAAAAAGAAAGAAAAATCGGTTTCGATTTTGTCTTTTCTTTTAAATAAAATAAATATTGCATCTATTACCAGCTTTGATGGTATTTTATTTACCACACTTCTTTTTTATTAAATTTCATTCAGATGCTTAAAAAAAAGTATGAACCTTTCAAAACTATATATATATATATATATATATATATATATATATGGGTTTTAAGTATGTTAGTCATGGTATGGATTTTTTTGGTGCATGAATGTGGTATTTTGTTGTGAATGATGATCACGAATAAAATAGCTAAGTTAGATCAGTTAGCAAATGTTAGAGATGATCAACCTTTATCCCCGCCCCCTTTTCGGCCTTGTGCCACATTTTATGAGAGTTTTCATAAAATAAATATTATGTTAGTGAAAGCAGAGGGTGAAAGTGAACAGTGATATTGATACTGAGATTAAGAAGTTGCTTTTAAATTCATTATCGGATTACAACTTTCAAAATTCTGACAGTTTCGGCTCGAAACGCCAAATTTCCTTTATCATAAGTTTATTTTTTAAATTTAGTTACCTCCCCTACATTTGTCAAACGTGATTATTTCCCTTCTTACTAATTGTTCAGGATTTTTCGGCTGTAGTTTATACCAAGCATAATCAATCCGCTAACCTAGAGATTGCTGCGCAGAACCAAACCCAGTATTTGTAAGGAATGTGTGGCACATCTTTTAGAATGCCTAACCAATGCAAGGGAAATAACTCAGTTTGACTAAGAAATTAATCCTTTTTTGAAAAGATATTTAGAACGCTGAAAACGTACGCAACTTGAAGTACTTATGAAGGATTATGGTTAGGTTAGGATTATGATTAGGTTAGGGTTGTAAAAAATGTTACCTCTCAAAAAAAAATAATAAAAGTAAAATAAACTTCCTAAAAAAGAAAAAAGGTAGCTTTCAAATCATAAACTGCTTTGGCCATTTCCGGGACAGACTCGGTATTTTTCGTCGATACTCAGGACTGACTCCGTAAACACTAAAATCTTCTGCATCCCTATTCATTACAAGTACCCTAAACTATTTTTTATCGGGATGAGGTATGGTCCATCTCGGGCCTAGGAGGTTCACACTTCCAGACATTACTTCCTATTTTGAGGAGAGGGGTAATGCTGATCGCCTGAGGTGCCCTTACCGAGGGATGCCGACAGGTCTGTTTATCGCTATTTTTGTACCCAACCAGAATGCCCTCTCTAGGCCTTGTGCCATATTTTACTGTCGTGGGAGCAATTAAATAACCAACCATTTTCACAGATCAAAATTTACGAAGTTTACGCTCATACTTTTAAGATGCGAAAAAGCAGCTTCAAAACTGTCAGTGGTGTGGCCGTGGCATCAGTTAATTTTAAGCGTTTGACTGACTCTGAAATGTCATGAGTTCAATTCCGGGTCGTGTCATTTTGTTCTTCTCTTTTTTTTTTTTTTCATGTGATTATTAATCGTTAAGCTCTAATAATTTCCAGATTATAAAAAGAAAATTAGGAAAAACATTTATTTAATTTGTACAAGTTGAGTTTTGCAGGAATTTTTATGACCAGCCAATTTGTCGTTTAAAGTAACAGGCAAATAAAATAGCCCCACAAGGTGTATACACACATGAACTAGTTGGTTGAAACAGTGAAAAATAGGAACAATGTTGCTAAAGAAATTAGCTTTGGCGGTTTTGTGTCAAAGTGAAACGGAATAGACAAATGTTCGTCAGAATCTGGAAGTATACATGGAGACAACGAGACGCCTTGCAATTATTGGTACCATCTGCTTCTCTCAGTGTCCAACGTGGTTCTTCTGCTGGCGCTTATTCAAAGTCTGTGCCTTAGTCTTGGCCCTGAATCGCCCTCTTCCGCATGACTTTTCGTACTGATACAGAATCGGACCCAATTTCTACCAACTTTGCGTCGGCATCTTCCGACAGTTTACGTAAGTCTCCAGAAAATGCTGACGTGAAAACTGACAGACTATAAAACAAAAACGCTGCTGCGTTTTCGTTTTTTTTTTTTTTTTTTTTTTTTAAGTTTCAAGTAAATGCATTAATTTTTATTTTAGACTAAGAAACATATATATATATATATATATATATATATATATATATATATATATATATATATATATATATACACCTTTCAAATTGATTTTTATACATACATAAATATATATATAATTAATATTTATAAATTAATATTAATTATTTATTACCCACAGACATCGATGTTTCATGCTTACGCAATCTTCAGTGCAGGAAGCTAATTCCCGACGGTCGACGGGCGCGAACTCCGACTACAAATCGTCAGGAGAATTACCAGTTGGCCACCAGACATTAGCTTAGAATTTAGGAGGAATTTAACTTTTGTAAATACCAAGCCGGCGAGTATTCACAGCAAGCGGCGAAGAGTGATCAACAACAATAAATCGTGTTGGATCTCGCAATGAAGCTAGTAATACTGCTTGTTATTAAATTCACTCAGAGTTGCCAGCCTTAGTAAAGGGGGCTATACAATAATATTTATAAATAAATATTAATTATTTGTACCTACAGACATCGATGTTTCATGCTTACGCAATCTTCAATGCATATATATATATATATATATATATATATATATATATATATATATATATATATATATATATATATATATATATAAATAAAGTAATCCAACAAAAGATATAAGCGTCAACTAATATCTTATAATTAGTGAAAACATCCGGATAAAAACTGAAACTCAATATACTAGATATAGCTTTAATATTATAATATAAAATGAAATAATAAAATAAAGTGTCAATCAAATTTTATTAAAATTCAAAGTTCAAGCAAAGTATCTCTGAGGAGAAGAGTTATCTTTGAAAACTCATGAGCTAAGGACGTTAAAATACTTTGCTTGAACTTTGAATTTTAATAAAATTTGATTAACACCTTATCTTATTATTTCATTTTATAATATATATATATATATATATATAAATATATATATATATATAACGAACAAAAATAGCTAAACAACTGTCAATTTTTTTTTAAAGAAAAGTTTCCAATAATGATTTTTTCATTTTTTTTTATTTTTGGCCAGGACAATAAACATAGTCAACTGGTAAAAAGTCTGGGCTTTTTTATTACTTTTTTTTATATACACAGAACGAAACATAAGTAAACAAATGTTATTAATCATATTTTTTTTTTTCGAGAAAAGTTTCAAATAATCTTTTCTTTTAACAAAATAAACATAATCAGCTGGTCAAAAATCTGTGTTTTTTTTATTTGTTTTTTAACCCTTTTTATATATCATAGGATTGAGTCTTATCCTAATTCTATAAAGTTAACTTACCAAAGGGTAAAAAACACACAAATCACGCCCCAAAATACCAGCTAAAAACGAAATAAGATACTGATTACAAAAAGTGGCTCTCACAACAAATATTGCCGAAAAAACAAAAATAGATGTCACGTAGGGTGCCTTCAACTACATCCGTGCGACCACTGGTTGTAAAATATAGAAACACGGCGACAAAATCATTCTCTTTTTCCTTCGACGCTTAACAGGAGGACACGTTTCCAGACTCTTCTCGTCCTTCGGGGCAAGGGACGTCTCAGGTGACTACCATTCACCATTCAACTCGCACACACATTGCTTACACACACACTGCTGCAAAAGCACACACACACACAAATGCCTACATGCCCTATCAATTCTCACTCACGCACGCATATGCGCACACACATTCGTACAATCACACACTCTGACAAAAGGTGACACACATATTCATACACTTCCGCGTTCACACGTGGCTACACTTTCGCACACACTCCTAAATTACAGGCACAAACATTTTGTTACTTCCCTAACGAAACAATTTAAAGTGAACAATTAATGTCTTGTATTTTGTATGTATATAAATAATGTTTTATTCTTTCTACTTTCATTCAACTTTCAGCTTTTATTCATGCATGTTTTATCCGTTTTTCTGTTTTAAGCATTTCTTATAACAATTCTAATGTAAGTGGATTTTAGCACATTCTCTACTACACAACCTCTTATCAAGCTAAAGTCTGCGCTGCTACATAAATGGCGACCCCGGTCGCTACTTAAATAGTAACCCAATCACTACAATATACACAGAATGAAACATAGGTAAACATCTGCTATTAAGCATTTTTTAATTAAACATTTCAAATAAGTATTTATTTAGGAAAATAAAACTAGTCAATTTGTCCAAATTTGGCTTTTTCTGAGTTTTTTTTTTTACTTTTGTAACGTTTTCTGACACCTGATTGGCTAATCACTTCAGTATCATTCGACGGCTTACGTAACCTGCCCTAAAACTGCTGATGCAAAGTTGACAGAAATTGGGTCCGATTCTGTATCAGTACCTGACTTTTATATATTTTCTATATTTTCATTCCGATATGTTTATTTTTACTATTGAGTCACCGCTTATCAAGGCCAAGAGCTACTCGAGGATAAGGGTGCATGAGATGGAAATCATTGTCAGCTGAAAGATGAGGAACTCTATGGGAGTACTCACATTGATCAATGGTAGGAACTGATTATTATTTATGGGACGGTTTTTGACAAGAATTTGTTGACATTGGATTTGAAGAGGATCAAGTTGTAATCAGCAGGGAAGCAGTCCCACGGCAACATGTTCCACAGACAAATCCCTTGCAAAGAAGTTGTGTCTATAGAAATTCCGCCTGATGTCAGGCACATGGAGAGAGAAACGAAAATTATTTTCTGTTGTGGTAGTGAGACGAGTTCTTGCTGTGAATGTCTTACAAGGAGGAACCAAAGATTGGAGCTCAGTCGAGCACCTTTCATGGAAATAACGATAGAGCAGAGAGAGACTAGCAACGTTTCTTCTGTGAGAAGGGGATCGTAGGAAAGAGAAAAGATCTTCCCTACTAGATTTCGAAGTCGATTTTGTACAATGTGAATGCAGGAAAGAATACTCTGAGCAGCACCTCCCCAGATGTGGCAGCAGTGCTCCATCTTCCGGCGTTTCTGACTCTTGTACACGTAGGGGATTGCATCTGGAGTCAGG
>OY744545.1:25831957-25839457 GCA_963556195.1 Sepiola atlantica
ATATAGTTACTTATGGCGGACCCCTCTTCCCTCCCCTCTCCCCTCCCCTCTCCCCTCCCCTCTCTCTCTTTCTCTCTCTCTCTCTCTCTCTCTCTCTCTAAATCACTCTCGAATATATAGTTACTTATGACGGACCCCTCTCCCATCTCTCTCTTTCTCTCTCTCTCTCTCGCGCTCTCTCGCTCTCTCTCGTTCTCGTGTTCTCTCTCTCTCTCTTTCTCTCTCTCTCTCTCTCTCTCTCTAAATCACTCTCGAATATATAGTTACTTATGATGGACCCCTCTCCCCTCTCTCTCTCGCGCGCTCTCTCGCTCTCTCTCTCTCTCGCGTTCTCTCGCTCTCTCTTTCTTTCTCTCTCTCTCCCTTCCCTCTCTCTCTCTCTCTCTCTCTCTCACTCTCTCTCTCTCTCTAAATCACTCTCGAATATATAGTTACTTATGACGGACCTTGCCATTTAGGTTGAAAACAATCGTTATTGTTTCTTCTTCATTAATATACCAGCCTACCTGAGAAACGGATCTTCTCGAACAGCGTAACCCCTGACCTCCACGAAAGATGCATAACAATATCGTCCCCATTGGAAAGTATGCTACATGCCCTCTGGGAGACCTTTAAAATATTTTCTCGCGAACAATTTTCACGCTTGAATAATTAACCTGTGATAAATACAATACCGAACTGTCGTTGCTTTTATTTGTCCCTTAAGATAACAGGTCAACAGAAATTGAGGTCACATTTAATGACTGTCTATTATGACGTAACAATTCGATTCGGCCGCCTGACAATGAATAGGGGCCAGATACCAAAGATTAATTTCAGTCAAAATATAACTTCAGAAAGAAAAGCAATGACAAAACAGAATAATTGTGGAAAGAAGAAAAAGAATAATTGTGAGAAGAAGTAGAAGCAGAAGAAGAAGAATTGTGAGAAAAAGGAGAAGAAGAGAATTGCGAGAAGAAGAAGAATTGTGAGAAAGAATAAAATAAATAATTGTGAGAAGATGAAGAATTGTGAGAAAAAGGAGAAGAAGAGAACTGCGAGAAGAAGAAGAATTGTGAGAAAGAATAAAATAAATAATTGTGAGAAGATGAAGAATTGTGAGAGAAAAAATTGTTAGAAGAAAAAGAATTTTTACAAAAAGTAGAAGCATAAGAAGAATTGTGAGAAAAAGGAGGAGAATTGTTAGAAAAAGAAAAATTGTGTGAATAAGAAGAATTGGAAGAAAGAATAAAAAGACGAATTGTGAGAAGAAGAAAAAGAAAAATTGTGAAAAAAAGTAAAAGAAATATTGTGAAAATAAGAAGAATTGTGAGAAGAGAAGAATTGCGAGAAGAAGAAGAATTGCGAGAAGAATAAAAATTGTGGGAACAAGAAAAAGAAATATTGCGAGAAAAAGAAAAAAGAATTGTAAGTAGAAGAAGAATTGTAAGAAGGAGAAAATTAACAAATAAAAGAAGAAGAATTGTGAGACGAAGAAAAAGACGAATTGTGAAAATAAGAAGAGTTGTGAGAATAAAGGGAACCGTGAGAAAAAGAAGAACAATTGTGAAAAAAAGAAAAAGGGGAATTGTGAGAGGAAGAAAAAGAAAATTTGTGAGAAGAATAAAAAAGTAATGTAAAAATATGAAAAAATGTGAAAAGAAGAATTTTGAGAAAAAAAAGAAAATCTTGATAAGAAGAAAATCAAGAATTGTGAGAAGAAGAATTGTTAGAAAAAGAAAAAGATAAATTGTTTAGAAAGAATTGTGAAGAAAAAATAAGAAATGTGAGAAAAAGAAAAATAAGAATTGTGAGAATAGGAAGAATTGTGAGAAGGAGAAGAAGAAAAAGACGAAAAAGAAGAAAGAGAAGTGTGGGTAGAAGTAGAAACAGTAAAATATAAGAAGAAGAAGAAGAAGAAGAAGAAGAAGAAGAAGAAGAAGAAGGTGAATTGTCAGAAGAAAAATAAGAATTGTGAGAATAAGAAGAATAAGAAGAAGAATTGTGAGTAAAAGAAAGAATTGTGAGAAGAAGAAAAAGAGAGAAAAAATTCTGAGAAGAAGAAAAAGAAGAATTGTGAGAAGAAGAATTGTTAATAGCAGACTAAAAATTGATAGAAGTAAAAGAAGAATTAAAGAAGATGAAGAAAAAGAAGCATTGTTAGAACAAAAAATTGTAGGAAAAAGAAAAACAAGAATTGTGAAAATATTATTTTCACAATTCTTGTGAAAAGAAGTAGAATTGTAGGAAAATAAAGAGAATTGTAATAAAAAGGAAATGATTAATTGTTAGAAGATGAAGAATTCTGTTAAGAAGAAAAGGGCAAATTGTGAAAAGAAGAAAATGAAGATTTGTGAGAAAAGGAATTGTTAGAAGAAAGAAATAGAAGAATTTTTAAAATAAGAAGAATTGCGAGAAAAAGAACAATTGTGAGAAGAAAAAAGATTGTGATAATTAGAAGAAGAATTACGAGAAGAAACAGAAGATTTGTGAGAAAAAGAAGAATTGTGTAAAAGAAGGAAAAGGACAATTTTGATAAGAAGAAGAAAAGGAATTGGGTGAAGAAGAAGAAGACGAAGAAGAAGAAGAAGAAGAAGAAGAAGAAGAAGATTAAGAAGAAGAAAAAGAAAAAGAATTGTGAGAATAAAAATAAGAAGATATTTGATAAGAAGAAAAATAATTATGCGAAAAAGAAAACGGAGAAAATTAAGAATTGTTAGCAGAAAAAGAATTGTTAGATTAAGAAAAAGAAGAATTTTGAAAATAAAAAAAAATCGTGAGAAGAATTGTGAGAAGAAAAAAAATTTTGTAGATAGAAGAAAAAGAAGAATTGTGGGAACAAGAACAATTGTTAGAGAAAGAAACAAATGAATTGTTAAAAAAAGAAAAATTGTGAAAGGAAGAAATATTGTGATCAGAAGAAAATAATGAATCGTGAGAAGAAAAAAGATTAGCTGTGATAAGAAGAAATAGAAGAATTTGAGAAAAAGTCAAGAAAGAATTGTTAGAAAAAGAATTGTGAGAAAAAGAAAATAATAGAATTGTGAAAATAAGAAGAATTGTGATGAGAAGTATTGTGAGAAGAAGAAGAAGAAGAAGAAGAAAAAGGAATTGTGAGAAGAAATTGTGAGAAAGAGAATAAGAACAAACATTGTGTGAAAAATAAGAAAAAAGGAATTGTGAGAAGAGAAATAAGAAGAATTGTGAGAAGCAGAAAAATTGTGAGCAGAAAAAGAATTCATAGAAAAAGCATCAGTAAAAATTGTGAGAAGACAACGAATTATTAAAACAGGAAGAAGAAAAATTGTGAGAAGAAGAAAAAGAAGACATGTTGATGGAAGAAAAATAAGAATTGTGACTAGAAGAAGAATTGTGAGAAAAATAAAGAATTGCGATAAGAAAAATAAGAAAAACAAGAAAAATTGTGAGATAAAAGAATTTTAAGAAGAAAAAAGGAAAGAAGAATTCTGAGGAGAAGAAAAAGAAAAATCGTGAGTAGAATAATTTTGAATAGCAGATTAAGAATTGTGAGAAGAAGAAAAAGAAGAATTGTGAGAAGAAGAAAAAGAAGAATTCTGAGGAGAAGAAAAAGAAAAATCGTGAGTAGAATAATTTTGAATAGCAGATTAAGAATTGTGAGAAGAAGAAAAAGAAGAATTGTGAGAAGAAGAAAAAGAAGAATTGTGAGAAGAAGAAAAAGACGAATTGTGAGAAAAACAAGAAGAATTAGAGATGAAAAAAGCCGAAGAATTGTGGGAAGAAAAAAAAGGATCGAAAGGAGAGAAAAATGTGAGAAAAAGAAAAACAAGAATTGTGAAAATAATATAAATTGTGAGAAAAATTGCGAGAAAAGAATAGTTGTGAGAAGAAAGAAAGGAGAATTGCAAAAAAAAGTAAATGAATAAATAGTAAATAGTGAGAAAAAAGAAGAATTGCGAATAGAAGAGAAAGAAGAATTGTGGGCAGAAAGAAAAGAAAGAATTGTGAAAAGAAAAAATGAAAAATTGTGAAAAGAAAAAAGGATAATTTTGAGAAAAAGAATTGTGAGAAAAAGAATTCGTTAGTAACAGGAAAAGAAGCATTTTTAAAATAAGAAGAATTGTGAGTAGAAGAAGAATTGTGAGAATAAAAAAAAGAATTGTGATAAGTAGAAGAGAAATTGCGAGAAGAAAATGAAGACTTGTGAAAAAAAGAATTGTAGAGTATAAGAAAATGAAGAATTGTGAAAATAAGAAGAATTGTAAGAAGTAAAAGAAGAATTGTGAGACGAAAAAGAAGAATTGTGAAAATAAAAATAATTGTAAGAACAAGAATTGTAAGAAAGAGAAGAATTAGAAGAGAAAAAATTGAGAAAAAAGATAGAAGAATTGTGAGAAGATATTGAAAGAATTGTGAGAAGAAAAATAATTTTCAGAAGAAGAAAAAGTAAGAAATTCGATTAGAATAATCATTGTGAAAATAAGAAAAAAGAATTGTGACAAGAAAACAAGAAGAAAAAGAAGTAAAAAAGAATTTTGAGACGAAAAAGTAGAATTGTGAGAATAAAAAGAATAATAAATATAAGAAAAAGAAGAATAGTGAGAAGAAGAAAAAGAAACATTGTGAGAAGATAAAAATGAAAAATTCTGAGATAAAGAAGAATTTTGAGAAAGAAAAAATGAAGAATTGTAAAAAGTAGAAAATGAAGAATTTGAAAAAAAGATTTAAAACATATTGTGAGAAGAAAAGGAAGAATTGTGAGAATGAGAAAAATAAGAATTGTGAAAATGAGAAAAATTGTGATAAGAAGAAGAATTGTGACAAAAATAAGAGTTGCGATAAGAAAAAGAAGAATTTTCAGAAGAATAAAATTGAGAAGGAGAATTATGAGTTGAAGAAAAGGGAGAATGTGAGAAAAAGATTAAAAAACAATTGTGAGAAAAAGAAAAAGAATTGTGAAAAGTATAATTCATAGAAGAAAATCAAGAGTTGTGAAAAGAAGAATTGCTAGAAGAAGAAAAAGAAGAAAAAAGAAAATGAAGAATTGTGAGTAGAAGACGATTTGTGAGAAGAAAAAGAACAATTGTGAGACGAAGAAAAATTGTGAGAAGAAAAAGAAGTATTTTTGAAGGAGAAGAAAACGAATTGTGAGAAGAAGGATAAAAAGAAGAATTGTTATAGAAAGAAGAAAAAGAAGAATAGTAAGAAGGAGAATTGTGAGAAGAAGGAAAAGAAGAATTCTGAGAAGAACAAAAAAGGAATTATGAGAAGAAGAATTGTGAGAATCAGATGAATTGTGAGAAGAAAAAGAAGAATTCTGAGAATAAGATAAATTGTGAGAAGATGAATTATGAGAAGGAGAAAATGACGTATTGTTAGAAGAAAATGAATTTTTCTGAATAAAAATGTTCATTAAAGAAACAAAAATTATTGTCAAAAGCAGAAGAATTTTTGAGTAAGATTAAAAAGGAAGGAAAGGAAGAAAACTTTTTCAGAAGAAGAAGAAGAAGAAGAAGGAAACTTGTCAGAAAAAATAGGTCAAAGGGGGGTTGTAGTAGAGAAGAAAAACTCAACTACGAAGGAAAATAGACTTTTACTTAAATGCTATTATGAAAACAATCTCACCTCTCAGCAAGGTGATTTGAATCGCATGATAAGTTCATGGGGCATACCTGCTGAATCACACATAATTAAACAGACCAAACAAGATTGAACTAGAACTAATATAAATTAGCTGAAAGGTAAGTAAAGTAAAGAACATTAGAAAACCCCACCGAGCGAAAAGTAGAAGTGAGAAACAATATGAATATTAAAACCATAGAAACAACTGACCAAGAAACGAAGTAACTCGCGGAAGAAGAAACAACATGAATTGAATACACCAAGGAAATCATGGATGATGATAAACAGAAACTATCACCTTATTCTTTGAACACATCCCAACAGATATTATTGCAGATCTGAACAAATTAATATCTGATGAGTCACACTTTATAATTACAAGACTAAATATACACACAGATACCCTTTACAAGAAGAGTGGATCAAGAAAGCTCACGTGAGAGATTATATGGGAATCTCAAATCAAAACACTGAGTTAAGCTGAGGCCGTGAAAGATGAAAAGAATATCAGTAAATAATGGAAGAATATTACTCTCAGAGACAAAAAGAAGAACGGTTGTTAAAGAAATCTGAAGTAATTGAGCAGAAAAAAAGAGACAGATCGTAATATAACACGTGAAATAGAAAGAGAAAAAAATCTGTTTTTTTTTTGTTGAGAGCAATTGAAAGTATTCCACTATTAAGTATGGAATTAAAAAGAAAAGAAACGCTACTTCTTAAATTTCTTTCAGACCTAACAGCAAAATCACGCGTGATAGGGAAAGAGAACAATGGAAATTTTACTTGATTTTTCTTTCTTAAATTAAAATTCAGTATTTTGTACGAGATACTTTTGTATTTATTTGATCATTATACGGATATAAAAAAGGGACAGTCGCGATTGTTTGTGGTCCAAATCTATGATGGACATGATAAACATTAAACTTTCTGTTTCGTTATTATGACTTTCTATATTATTGAGATTGTTCTTATCGCAACAATAATCTGTTCGAAATATTGTATGATAGCCAAAATATTTAATCCGACTGTTTCTTGCGAGTCGCATCATATTTTTTCTTACTGATATAAAGAGAGAGTAGGAGCAACTAGTAACCAGCACAAAGACTATTTTCACGCGTCTCTTTGAGAAGACGTTTGCGCCCGCAACCTTTTACTATTCGAAGCCATTACCGCCACTATTTTCTAAACATTTGATCATAAGTAGTACCAGTTGTAGTAGTCACAGTAGTGCCACTAATAGTTGTATCTTTTTCGACACAGATGACACATAAACATCCAGTCGGTTTTCAAACAACAATAAACATTAAATAAAATTATCTGATTTATACCAAAAATAATCAAACATCGCTTTCTTATATAAAAAGTATACAAAATAAATACTGTTTATGTTGGTCTTTAATATAAAGAAAAATAATGTAATCATATATATATATATATATATATATATATATATATATATATATATATATATATATATATATACTATTAGTATGTTTTTAAAAGGCTGTGGGCAATGCAAATTCCGGGTAAGATAGTAGCTGGTAGGAACAAAAATAATGAACCGAATTCGAAATGTGACTTACTATTTATTTTTTCTTTAAATCTTACATAACAGCAAGTGTATCTATTTTGGCAGTTTCTCTGCATAGTCGGTGTTTATTATTTTTGACAAAGGGAAGTTTCTTTTCCCGAAATATTAAATAAATGATTTTTATAATCGTCCGGACATCACACAAACAGCTAACACCACACTTGCTGTTATGTAAGATTTTAAGAAAAAATAAATAGTAAGTCACATTTCATATTCGATTTATTATTTTTGTTCCTTCCAGATGTAAATCTTACCCGGAATTTGCATTGCCCACATCCTTTTAAAAACATACTACTACTATTTCCAGCAATGCTTCAAGCAAACTACCA
>OY744545.1:25844457-25936957 GCA_963556195.1 Sepiola atlantica
TTATCTAAACTTTCGCCCAATTACAAAAATACGATAATGGATTATCTACACTTTTGTCCAATTACAAAAATTCGATAATGGATGATCTCAACTTTCGTCCAATTACAAAAATACGATAATGGATGATCTAAACTTTCGCCCAACTACAAAAATACGATAATGGATGATCTCAATTTTCGCCCAATTACAAAAATACGATAATGGATGATCTGAACTTTTGTCACATTACAAAAATACGATAATGGATGATCTCAACTTTCGTCCAATTACAAAAATACGATAATGGATGATCTCAACTTTCGTCCAATTACAAAAATACGATAATCGATTATCTACACTTTTGTCCAATTACAAAAATACGATAATGGATGATCTACACTTTCGTCTAATTACAAAAAGTACATAATGGATGATCTCAACTTTCGTCCAATCACAAAAATACGATAATGGATGATCTCAACTTTCGTCTAATTACAAAAATACGATAATGGATGATCTGAACTTTCGTCCAATTATAAAAATACGATAATGGATGATCTCAACTTTCGCCCAATTACAAAAATACGATAATGGATGATCACAACTTTCGTCCACTTACAAAAATACGATAATGGATGATCTTAACTTTCGTGTAATTACAAAAATACGATAATGGATTATCTACACTTTCGTCTAATTACAAAAATACGATAATGGATGATCTCAACTTTAACCGAATTACAAAAAGTACGAAAATGGATGATCTAAACTTTCGTCCAATTACAAAAATACGATAATGGATGATCTCAACTTTCGCCCAATTAAAAAAAAAGTACGATAATGGATGATCTCAACTTTCGCCCTATTAAAAAAAAAGTACGATAATGGATGATCACAACTTTCGTCCACTTACAAAAATACGATAATGGATGATCTTAACTTTCGTGTAATTACAAAAATACGATAATCGATTATCTACACTTTTGTCCAATTACAAAAATACGATAATGGATGATCTACACTTTCGTCTAATTACAAAAAGTACATAATGGATGATCTCAACTTTCGTCCAATCACAAAAATACGATAATGGATGATCTCAACTTTCGACCTATTAAAAAAGTACGATAATGGATGATCTGAACTTTCGTCTAATTACAAAAATACGATAATGGATGATCAGAACTATCGTCCAATTACAAAAATACGATAATCGAAAGACTTTCGCCCAATTACAAAAATACGATAATGGAAGATCTCAACTTTCGTCCAATTACAAAAATACGATAATGGATGATCTCAACTTTCGTCTAATTACAAAAATACGATAATGGATGATCTCAACTTTCACCGAATTACAAAAAGTACGAAAATGGATGATCTAAACTTTCGTCCAATTACAAAAATACGATAATGGATGATCTCAACTTTCGCCCAATTAAAAAAAGTACGATAATGGATGATCTCAACTTTCGCCCAATTAAAAAAAAGTACGATAATGGATGATCTCAACTTTCGCCCTATTAAAAAAAAAGTACGATAATGGATGATCTCAACTTTCGCCCAATTAAAAAAAAAGTACGATAATGGATGATCTCAACTTTCGCCCAATTAAAAAAAAAGTACGATAATGGATGATCTCAACTTTCGCCCAATTAAAAAAAAAGTACGATAATGGATGATCTCAACTTTCGCCCAATTTTTTAATTACGATTATAGATGATCTCAACTTCCGCATAATTACAAAAATACGATAAAGGATTATCTCAACTTTCGTCCAATTACAAAAATAGGATAATGAATGATCTCAACTTTCGTACAATTACAAAAATACGATAATTGATGATCTCAACTTTCGTCCAATTACAAAACTACGATAATGGATTATTTAAACTTTCGTCCAATTACAAAAATACGATAATGGATGATCTAAAGTTTCGTCCAATTCCAATTTTTCCTTCCACGTGTCTGATTTTTGATTTTTGATTTATTTTTGATTTATTTATTATTTTTTTATTTTTCTTTACACTACGAGTTTTTTTCCCCACCACGAGTTTTGTTTTCCACCACGAGTTTTGTTTTCCACCACGGGTTTTCTTTGGATGTCGCATCGTTCTAAGCGTTCTGACAAAAGTGAAAATATCGACTTGGGTCTGACGGTTTCGAATCATGTGACCGGTAGAACAATCACCCCCACACTGATGATTCACTGTAAAAAAGAGGAAACACTGTGGATAAAAATTTAATTATATATATATATATATATATATATATATATATATATATATATATATATATATATATATATATATATATAAATATATATGTTTATATATATATATATATATATATAAATATATATGTTTATATATATATATATATATATATATATATATATATATATATATATATATATATATATATATATATATATATATATATATACATACATATATATGTGTATGTGTGCACACTTATAAGCTGTATATATATATATATATATATATATATATATATATATAGGGTGGGCAAAAATAAGGGTCCTATTTTTAAAAATTCATAACTTTTTTATTTATTGATTTAAAAAAATTTTTTTTTTTAGAATAAGTAAAGGACCCCTTCCGAAGCAAGCATGAGCCGTATTAGCCCTAAGGAACGTACCCTCATTTAGAAAACAGTATTTTTGCTTAAAAAACTCAAAACAGTGTAAAAAACAATACTTTAGTTTTTGTAAGTTTTAAGAAGTGTTTTTCGGCTAAAATTTGTTTTGTTTATTTCAAAAAATCTCGGAAGGGTCAGTCTACATACACATAAAGTTTGGTGAGTTTAACTTTTATTTTGTGTAAGTTATTCAAATTCAAGTTATTCAAATTTAAAGACAGGACCCTTATTTTGGTTCACCCTGTATATATACAGCTCTTAAGTGTGCACATATTTAATTCGATTTTCACATCTAACATATGAAGGGTTAGGATGCATAACGGTATCAATTTACTTCCTTCAAATTTAGAAATCAGACTACAAAAAGACGAATATTTAAAAAGTGAGGATTCGACTGTATAAATTGGCAGCTATCAGATCATGTGAAAATTAATTTGTAATTGTGATTAAGCAATTTTGAAAATGGCGTCCATCGAGGTTTGCATTCGAACTCTTCATATAATAATGAAAGCATTGTCTGCAATATTTGGATGTAATATTTGGATGTAATATTTGGATGTAACCGTACAGTACATGTAACCGTACAGATGTATCCCCACAAACATATGCAAGTTACTACCTACGTGCGCATATGACCACAGGCGCATTATTCTATCATTGTTTAAACCTCTCTGTCGACCGTTGTTATATTTACTGGTTATTTAAGAAAGTTATAGACAATGCAGTTGAATATAGACGAGTATAGTCTATTGTAGATACTATTCAAGTATATTTAAATGTTATTTCAGCTTTTTCATCGATCGTTGTGACTATATATTCTACCTTGCTTATACTACCTAAGCTATATGAGTGATGATTTGTACTTCTGTCTGTATTCTGTCATGCAGGTTGGATTTATCGCGAAATGTTAGGATGGTTACCTTTTCGTGGAGGCATAAAAGACCTGGATTGCCGAAATCCGTATAACATTATCCTAAATAAAAAGTGCTTAACCAATAACAGGGATTATCTAGTGATCTGCAAACGTTACTTTTTTTAACAATTTTCTCTTTTACAACTGATGTCGAGTTCACACTCTTTAGTTTCCATAAGTAATTAGATAAAAAGGGCAGTTTTTTATTATTATTTATTTATTTGTAAATGGGTGGCGAATCTAAAACAAGAGATATATGTGTGTATGTGTGTGTGTATGTGTGTGTGTGTGTGTGTGCTGCATATGCATACTTTTGTTATATAAGGTCGTTCGACACTATTAATTTCATCTTCATATACTATGTTATTGGTTAGGCACTTTATATTTAGGATACAGTTATCCGGATTTCGGCAATTGCATGCCATTTGTGTGTTTGACAGGCATTATTACAATTATACTTGTGTATTATTTTATTGTTGTGTTTTTATAGTTTTTCTAGATTGGGTATACACAAATAACTAATTTTGAGTGTATTTCTTTTTAAATAAATTTTTGAGTAGGTTATTGGGTGCAAAATGTCTGTAGATCAGTTTTAGGAATATCCTACCAATATTATGTTTCACCTGGTTGTTATAAGGGGCCTCAAACTAGATTATCTTTCTAGTGTTCGATATACTATTATAGCTAAGTTTAGTGCTAATGTATCAGCTATCGATTAGTGCTTCATCATATATATTATATAGCTAAATTTATTGAAGACCTGTTCATTGGAGGAATTGTTGGTGATTCTGTAATTAATTGAGTCGAGTATTTTCTTAATTATATGTGATCAGATTTTGGATGGATTATAATGGCGTAGTATTAGTTTTAATGTAAGGTTCGTAAGTCTCAGCGTTTAGACTATAACATCCCATCCAAACAGATAGAAAAAAGATAAAAACAAAACGATGAACGAGACAACAACAAAAAGGAGACAATAAAAATAAGTGTTTTTTGGGTTTCTTTTCACAGAAGTAAATATGTCTCAAAGAAAGAGCTGCTGAAGTAGATGATAATGATGATGGCGATAGTTTTGCGGACATGATCTGAAACTGCTGCTAGTTGTAAAGAGCAAGATCGCTGCTGCTGCTGCTGCTGTTAGTGGCAGATAAGAACAACCGTTTAAGATGATTATGATGATAATGATGATGATGTAGGGGGATCGAGAGTTGCTGCTACCTGGTGCGGACAGATTCGCTGCTGCTAGTTGTAGTAGATAGGAAAAGAGCTAGATGATTATGCTGATGATCATGATCATGATGGCGGCGGCAGCATTGGAAGGTCGCCAACCATATTGAATTATTAAGAGTCAGCTTGACACGATGCATAATAATGATGATGATGATGATCCGTATAGCAGTGTTTGGAGTGTAGCAAAGGTTATAAAGGTTCGGGGTTAAGAAGAGAGCTGGTGCGGTAGATGCTGCTGCTGATGACGCTGCTGATGACGCTGCTGATGATGATGCTGCTGCTGCTGATGATGATGATGCTGATGCTGTTGCTGATGATGCTGCTGCTGATGACGCTGCTGCTGATGATGCTGATGATGATGCTGATGATTCTGCTGATGCTGTTACTGATGACGCTGCTGATGATGATGCTGCTGATGATGATGCTGCTGATGATGATGCTGATGATTCTGCTGTTGCTGCTGCTGCTGCTGCTGCTGCTGCTGCTGCTGCTGATGATGATGATGATGATGATGATGATGATGATGATGATGATGATGATGATGATGATGATGATGATGATGATAGTATTAAAATGTAGCCGACTATCTTGAATCATTAAGAGTCGGCTCGTTGCAGTGTATGATGCTGAAGATGTGTACATCAGTATTTTGAAATAGGATTCTCTGGTCTCATAAATTCTTACTAGTTGGTCACAGCTATTCGTTGAGCTGTAGAATTGCAGGTTTTTACCCCTAACCCCGAGAGCAGCAAGGATCAGTGGTTGCATACGAAGTCAGAATACACAAAGGAATTGCATAAAAGCCACGTTGCCACTTTCACTCAATTGATTTGCTGATTTCCGCACTTGCACGTTTTTTCTTGACACACGCAAAAGCAGAGACAACCAGAGGACGACGGATCCTGGTGCCGAATCCTCCTGAATTTTCCCCAAAGCTCTGCTAGTCAGGTTGCGACCATAATATCGCTTGGTGCCAAATATTCCGGGTACTTGTCTGTCTTTTTCCATAGTCCGTTTTTCACAACTTTTTACTGACCATTTTTTTGTTCTTTTTTCGGTGTACACTTACCTATCAGGCTGCTAAAGAATTCCGAGGTTTTGGAATTTTTTTTAAAAATATTTTATTTTTATTTTCCAATGTAAATTCAACGTAGACTGATCCCCCTCTTTTTGACCATCTCAAATTTAAAAAAATCTTTTTCGGTGTACAATTACCTATCATGTCCATAGAGAATTCCGGGGTTTTGGGGAAAAAAATTCAAAATATTTAGATTTTAAGCCGGGGGATCAGTTTTCAATGTAAATTCAACGTAGACTGATCCCTATCAGGCTGCTAGAGAATTCCGGAGTTTTTGGAATTGAGATTTTAGGAGAGGGGATCAGTTTTAACCATGGTGCATGTGTTGTTCTTATGGACCAACTTTTTTTCGGTGTACAATTACCAGGTCGCTAGAGAATTCCATTGGGGGGGGGGCGCGGGCGCGGGGGTGTTTTTAAAATATTTTAGATTAACTATTTCGGAGGGGTCGGTAAGTGTACACCGAAAAAAGAACAAAAAATGGTGAGTATAAAGTTGCGAAAAACGGACTATGGTAAAAGACGAACAAAACTGATCCCCCGTCTTTAAATCTAAATTTTTTATAATTTTTTTCCCAAAACCCCGGAATTCTCTCACGACATGATAGGTAATTGTAAGCAGAAGAAGAATTTTTAAAATGTGCGATAGTCAAAAAGAGGGGGATCAGTCTACGTTGAATTTACATTGGAAACTGATCCTCCCTCCTAAAATGTAAAAAAAAAAAATTTTAATTCCGAACACCCCGGAATTCTCAAGCAGCTTGATAGGTAAGTGTACACCGAAAAAAGAACAAAAAAATGGTCAGTACAAAATTGTGAAAAACGAACTATGATAAAAGACGAACAAGTACCTATGTCCGCTATAGATGGCTCGTCAGGAACCGGAATTCGAGACAGCATAGCTCTGATACTACCACGTTGCTACCGCCTCTACCATGGTGAGGTGTTACTGTCATTGCTGCTGATAGATCGCCATCTCGCCTGACAGCGCATCTGAGGGCAAGCTCCAAACTCACTGCTATCGTCGTGGCGAATTGCCATCTTGTCTGACGGCGAGCATAGGCAAAGAAAGCCTCTAGTTACTGGCGAGTATCAAAAACGCCTCTCTTTTATACCGATTGCTGCTAAGGGCACTCTTCTGGTGTCACCTGCTTGGTCTCAGCAAACAAAGATGCGCGCAGAGAGACGAAATTTCGTCTTTATCTGTTCCATGCGCCGAAGCTGTCGAAGGGTTAATTTCCGATTTTATTATTAGGAGTTCCGAGTTCTAATCGGGACACGAGATACTAATTAATTTTTTTTTAATATATTTAAAATTTCATTTTATTTTACGCTGTTGCATTTTGATTTCACCAAATATTCGGTTAATACGAAATAAAACAGCAATAATTCAATGTGTAATTATAAAAGTTACATTGACGCGATGAATATATACACACACACAAACATACGAGAAGTGGTCACACAATTTTATTAATATAGAGATTACATCAAGCAATATATATATATATATATATATATATATATATATATATATATTATTTGTTCATTTCTAAATGAGTATTTAAAATGCGCAAGCTGTGTCTCGGTCATAATTTCGGACATATGTTATTTTTATAAGCCCATCCAAAACAGTTAATCGGTTTGAACAAATCTAGGACGGTTTGTGAACGGGCGTTTTGACCAACGGATGTTTTGACCATCGGACGTTTTTGCTAGCAGACGTTTTAACCAACGGTCTCGTGGTCAGCTTTTTGTTTTCGAGCAGTTGGTGGACATGCTTGGCATTACGTGAATTAAATAAAAAATAAAATTGAATTATAGATACAAAATTAAACTAACTTATTTTATGTAAACTCTAAAATGTATTTTTAATGCGTGATTAATAGTTTTAAAATTTCATAACATATTTTTTCGAGAAAAATCAATATTTTTGATATATTTTATTAACAAATGCAAGTGAAGTGAACAAATATTTTAAGATTACAACATTACTTGTAAATTTATGGTTGAAAAGATTGGCATCTTGGATGAGCCAGGATGACATCTTGGCATAAACAAGATGACTGCTTGGAAAGACAGGTTGACTATTGGCACCGGAAAGAGCGACCAAGTTTAGAAGACTAACAACCCTAGTTTGTGAAAATAATTGACACTTATGAAAGAAGCAGCTAAGGCAGTGTTGATTCTTGGGTCGCAAAACACGTAGTAAATTCTCCCAGGACGCAAAGAGACATTTTTTTTTAACATAGTTCACCCCAAACAAGGCAGGCCGCCACTATAGACGTAAGGGTCTACTGAGAAAAGAAAGGGGAGAAGGTTGGGGGGAGTCAACCTAAATTGGGATCTGCGCAGCGAGATGTCTTTTTACATTAGTTTTAAATTCTGCATGTCATTACTGTCGGGGAAACAGGGGGCAGGGAGGGAGTTCCAGAAGCCAGCAGCACGAGGAAAGAGTAGAAGGCTCTCCGACATCTGGGGACCTCCGCAGTGAATTAATGAGATTTAGTTGATTGTCGAGTAAGTCTAGTGAATTTACGTCGAGGGGGCACCAGAGTAGCCAATTCATCGGAGCATAATCCATTGAAGTATTTGTAAAACAAGCACAAGGATGCTACATTGCGGCGATGGGACAGTGGCTGGAGCTTGGTTGACATAGTGAAATAAATTAATGCTACAGCATTGGCATGCTTGAGTTGACGAACGGAAGTTATTATTGATGATGTAAACGTTACATCAACTAACGAGTAGATATAAAAGCAGGGGCTTCACATGAGTGAGGGTAGAGGGTCGGTGCGCATAAAATCTGTAGAGCAGGCCGAAAACAGAGCTCATTCTTTCCCGATGACCCCCAACTATGCTGTTAGTTACCCAGTATGCGGGAGTCTCTGCTGGTTGCACTATAACGGACTGTATTTTCTATCTGATAAAGTTCTACTAAACCGGCCCATACTAGTTAGGGGGTTCACTAATGGGCCGGGAGGACGGGGTTCAATCTTCGGTTGAATCATACCAAAGACTCAAAAAATGGTATTTAACACCTTTTGCTTAACACTCAGAATTACATGATGACGATCAATGGTAAGCTGAGTAATCGTGGAATAGGAGTGGCGTCCACCCCTAATCGCTAATAAAAAAAATAGCCTACGGGTCACCCTCGACTATGGTCGACTACTTTACTACTTACTAATGAACAGAATAATTTGTTGGCCTCAACAGAGGGGGTGATAAACGGTCAAATAACCTGACGGTGTTTTACTTTGCAAATAGCAAGTCGCTTATATGGATGTCACTTATATCGACACTTCCGCGCCTTCGTCAGTAACAGAATTGGCAACAGACCCTGGAGATGCAGCAGCGTCAGCAGAGGGCCACAAGCAATCAAAATACTCTGGTCTTCTCGACGGATTTGTGTTCCAACCGATCGCCGTAAAGACGAGTAGAGCGATAGGCCCCGCCACGCACGACTTTCTAAGTATGTTAGCTATGTGCTTTGGTATGCTAATGACGCGCCACACCGGGGACCATCGTTAATTGAGTTGACTTTAGAGACGCCTCTCCATCGCCACTATTTGTGGAAACGCCTTCAGCCTGCTCTCGGCCTGCCAAGCCAGCAGAAAATCAGCAGAAAATCCGATGAAACTTCCTGATATTTGCATATTGGTTTTGAAAAACAAACATTTTATTAATTAACTATCATTTGTTGTTATTATTTATTGAATAAATAGATATAATTAAAACAAGTAGAACATCTTAATAGCTTTTAATTTTGTTCAGGTATTTCTATGTATGAATATTTTATTACGAAAAATGTTCGTTTGCTGAAAACGCGTTATTTGTTGTGTCTCATAATTCATCCAAATCTGAATGAACTACCCCCCTCCCCAAAAATCGTCTAATTTTAAGCGTGTGCACTTCAATAGTCATAAACTTCATTAATCTCGGCTCTATTTGTTAACAATTAGATTTTATTTGATTTGTGAATGGAAGTGACTCCCAAAGTGTTCGTAGTTGGCACTGACACAGCTTCAGTAGGTGTTGGTGTTGGTGTTCGTAGAGTAGAACGTGGACTTTCGGTTTACTTTCGTCAGCCTCGTAACTCTCGCTTCCATTATTTTGTTCTTTAGTCCTCACATTCCATGAGCGATTTTTCTGACAAAGGAGGGAGAATTGCTGTTTTATGGGCTGGAATCTATTCATCTAACATTTATTGTTGGCTAGTTTTTGACTTTGAAGCAGTATTTCTTTAGCTCCTTACATTTAATGGCTTCATGCCTTGTCAAGAGCGATTTCCATTAAAAAAATACGTCCTCGACAATCAGTCTGACAGTGGATTTGTTGCTGTCGGGCTGATATATGGTTCTGCTCAGTCATAGAAGGCCCTCCCAGGCTTTACCTTCTCCCTGAGAAGTGGGTTAATTTATGACTAATCGCTTGAGGCACCCCTATCGGGGAATACCGACAGGGCTGCTCAAGCCTTTTTTGTAAGTCGGAGTGCACTTCACGTTATTCGCTGCGTTTTTAAAACCGCACCTGATCTTGTGTCTAACCCATTGCAGATGAGGAAATAAGTATAATTCTTACAAGAAATATGAACGTGTATAGTACGAAATATAGGTGCATAGGGTTTTATTCAGAATTCAATGTGGGCACCAGAATTCGCCACCAAGCTGCTTGGAAGACGCATCAACTGATTTCACAAGGAACTCTTCTTTCTTTTTCTTTTTTTTTTACTAAAGAGTCACCACGGCTAAAAATACTCGAGAATAAGGGTTAATGATATGGATAGTTTGACAGTTGAATGATGATGAATATTATGAGAGGATTGAGAATCTCCACATACCACCTACTCAAACTTACAGCGGAGCCAGAACACAGCAATTCTTCCCCCTTTGTCAGAAACATTGTTCATGTACAGTGAGGACCAAAGGACATATAGGGACTAGCCTCGTAACTGTATTTCCCCTATGGTGATTTTCAATCATTCTGTACATGATGACGTTATAAGCTACATCCGTACAAACCCACAATTATAATTCAAACATTCAAATGATTCGTGGAATTATTTCCACCATGATTCCGTTGTTCCTTATACTTTCGAAAATAATTCATTTTGTATTTGTTTTGTAGGGAAGAGGTAAAAAGTTATCCGAAATAAACAAATAAAAAATTTAAAATAATTTATTTAAAAATAAAGGAGAGAATTTAATAATTCGGGAAAATTATTGAACTTTTTTAGTTTAAAAGTAAAATACATATAAAAAAAACTGTATTATTAGTAGTAGTAGTAGTAGTAGTAGTAGTAGTTATAATCCTCTGATAGTGCAGGAGGGGTGATTAGAACCTGAACCTCGCATTTACGATCTGAGGTTGATTTCACCGAGAAGCATGAAGCACGCGAACTGAACGGTCAAGATGTTGAAAATGATGCGGTTTGCATGGACGTATGCGAACCTTATTTCCGAAATATCTGGATTAAAGAACTTTGAGGGCAATATAAGAGAAAAATCGTTTGGCGGAGGTAAGGGGAAAGCATTACGATGTGTGCGACGGCTCGGTTATTGGTCACAGTGTCAGTTGTGCAAGTACATCATCTTTTTTCTTTAATGCTTCATCGAGTAAAGCTTATTTGAGTCGCTTAAATTAACTCGATTGAAATATTACGCCATCTTTTTTCTTTAGTGCTTCATCGAGTAAATCCTATTTTAGTTACCTAAATGAAGTAACAGTTTGTTATCCAATTGCATCGTGATTCTCAGGGTTTATGTCTATTTGAGTTATCCCCCTCCCAGCAATTGAACTATTTAAAAATAATAATAAGCCGCTATTTTTCATGGCAAAGTTATTGAAAATAGACATTTTCGCAAAAACGAGTCAGTCTTTCGCCGCATCGAAGCATAAAAAATTATTTTTTGTTTCTTGAAAAACTTCTGATTAAAAATCTTAATGTTTTAAATCAAAATATTTTTTGAGGTGGGAATTGGTAAGTAGTTGATTATTTTTCTTATTTTGTTGTAAATGTCTTCTTTTTTTATCTTGGTTCTCACCACGGACGATTCTATTTCCTGGACGGTGAAATTAGTGGACGGCGGTTTGTAATTGCCTTCTGGGTCAGGAGCATTAGCATTTAACCAGGAACAACCAGTGACAACAAGCTGATTTATTTTCTTTTTCTTTTTTTTTCCAAAAATAGCTCCATGATGCTTTGTGGAAACTATCTCAAAACTCTCCAAGTTTCCGCCTTTAACCGTTCACTGTCCGGAGAAGTCCGCGCGTTGACAGCTTCTCTATTTTTTGTGATCTTCTTCTTTGAAAGATTCGTATTTCGTTGGAACAACTTGGAAGAACAATTGGAAGAATGTTGTGATTTCATCTACAAAATACAAAAGAGAAAACATAAATAACTTGTGATGGATCGAGATGCGATTCGAACAAACATCAAAAAGCGAATGGCTTGAATAGCCACCCTCTTACTTTATCCGGTGTGTTTCGATACGATTTCCTCTTCACTTCTGAAAGCAAGTGAGTTTTCACAGGAACGTGTTAACTCAATATTTTCCAACCAATGAATATCGTTTTAACCCCAAAATCTCACAAATCTATGTCAAATTAATAAGCCGATGTGAACTGGGAAACCGCTATAAGAGACGGTGTTTTCCAGAGAGATTCAACCCGGCGTATCTCGGAGGACCCGAGAACGTTACCCCCCCCCTCCCCCGTGACTTTGGCCGATGAGCGAGGCGAAAAGAAAAGAACACTTCATAACTCACGTACAAGCTTCCCTCACCTCGCGCACATCTACACACGCACTGACAAGAGGCCAAGCGAACAGAAGCAAATTGCTACCCACTTACACGCACTAATAGAACAAGGTGAACCTACGCATAATTACACAATGCCACATTGTCTATTACTCATATACGAATATTATTCACACACGCATATTCACATTAACAAATATATTCACATAAACAAATATATTTACACTAACAAATATATTCACACTAACAAATATATTCACACTAACAAATATATTTACACTAACAAATATATTCACACTAACAAATATATTCACATTAACAAATATATTCACATTAACAAATATATTCACACTAACAAATATATTCACACTAACAAATATATTTACACTAACAAATATATTCACATTAACAAATATATTCACATTAACAAATATATTTACACTAACAAATATATTCACACTAACAAATATATTTACACTAACAAATATATTCACACTAACAAATATATTTACACTAACAAATATATTTACACTAACAAATATATTCGCACTAACAAATATATTTACACTAACAAATATATTTACACTAACAAATATATTCACACTAACAAATATATTTACACTAACAAATATATTCACACTAACAAATATATTCACACTAACAAATATATTTACACTAACAAATATATTCACACTAACAAATATATTTACACTAACAAATATATTTACACTAACAAATATATTTACACTAACAAATATATTTACATTAACAAATATATTCACACTAACAAATATATTCACACTAACAAATATATTCGCACTAACAAATATATTTACACTAACAAATATATTTACACTAACAAATATATTCACACTAACAAATATATTTACACTAACAAATATATTCACACTAACAAATATATTTACACTAACAAATATATTCACACTAACAAATATATTTACACTAACAAATATATTTACACTAACAAATATATTCGCACTAACAAATATATTTACACTAACAAATATATTTACACTAACAAATATATTTACACTAACAAATATATTCGCACTAACAAATATATTTACACTAACAAATATATTTACACTAACAAATATATTCACACTAACAAATATATTTACACTAACAAATATATTTACACTAACAAATATATTCACACTAACAAATATATTCACACTAACAAATATATGGACTACGCATCTTTAGCCTTCGTGTCTACTTATTCACTGAACATTGTCCTGCCAGAAATACGAGTTGTATAAACTTTACTAAATGAACATTTCTTCGCTAAAAAAGATTTTTATATTCATGTCAACGCATAGTTATATAAATGTTTTGTTAATTATGAACGTTTTCCTTGATTTTTCATTGACAAAACTTTGTTTATTTTAAATTTAGTACTTTCTAGCTGGTGACTCTAACAAATCTTATTTATTTTCATTTCCATTTTATATGCATGCACGTCCGTATATGTAATCATTTTCCTTCCTGGGCCATATACCTTCGGATTGATCGAAATTATTTCGGTAACTAAATTTTGAAACGCGTGAAATTCAATTTCTATTATTTTTTGTTCCTGATGTTATTTGTCAGAGTTCGTTATTCCATATTCCCTTATTCCCTTATTCAATTATTCAATATTTTCTTATTCCGTTAGTACGTAAATCCGTTATTCTATTAGTCTATCATTCTGTTATTCCATTATATTCTTCTTCCATTAGTTCGTTATTTCATATTAACGTATCCATTGCACGTTATTCTATATTCTCTTATTCCGTTATTACGTTATTCGTTTAGCCCGTTATTCTGTTGTTTCCTTATTCTGTTATTCCATTATTCACGTTTCTGTTAGTCCATATTCCCTTATTCGGTTCGTAGGTGAGTGCTTATTTCATTAATCCCGTATTCCGTTATTCCGTTAGGCATCACTCTTTTCAAATTTGTGTTATTAGTTTTTAACAAAATTTTACATACGTATTATTATTATACTAAATTAATTATTATTGTACTAAATTAATAATTATTATACTAAATTAATTATTATTATACTAAATTAATTATTATTGTACTAAATTAATAATTATTATACTAAATTAATTATTATTATACTAAATTAATTATTATTATACTAAATTAATTTTTATTATACTAAATTAATCAGCGTTTGTTTCTTTAAGTCTTTTTCCTATATATTTAAAGCACAATCAATTCATACTAAAATATTCCTCAGTTTTAGGATTGACTTATTAAAAGCGTCCATTTTAATTGTTCTAATTAGCCTTAATTTGCAATTAACTTACTAATTTTCTATCTAGCACTTTCACTCTCTCTCTCTCTCTCTCTCTCTCTCTCTCTCTCTCTCTCTCTCTCTCTCTCAACGTATGTTATTTGATCCCCGCTTTTTTATTGGATTCATCCCATCGCTTCCGCCACTCTCTTCCTGTTTTATTAGTAGTCAAAGTAATAAAGAAAGGAATCGTTGAAAAGATTGGAATAGTCTATTATAACCAAAAGGGAATATCACCAGCAGTGGTAATATTATTTAAGCTGTAGAGAGTAGAAAGAGGGGGTATAAATACATGGTTTTGTCTATGGGGTAAACTGTCAGGGCATGATATGAAATTGAATACAGTGATAAGTCTCAGATTTGGGAGTTTTGGGAAGTGTGAAGTCAGTCCTTTTTGCTCTTACTCCTAGGTCCGCTATGACTAAAGGTGTGATAGGGTCTCATTTCTTATACATATGACCTGAAACTGCATCGGCTGATATAAACACAGGTGCATCACGAATTACGAGAAAACAACATATATATATATATATATATATATATATATATATATATATATATATATATATATATATATATATATATATATATATAAAGCAAAGTTGTATGTATTGTGTGTGTGTCGCGGCATCACAGTTAAACGGTTGATCCAAGAACCAAACAAACCGCAGATTTGGAATCAGCACATTCGATTCTTCTCGAACTTTTTCGAAACTCAAAATTAAAAGTATGTAAAAATAACATCAGAAACAAATGTTCCAACATTTTTAGCGTTTCCTTGCCAAGCCGACCGAACAACATTTTACGTCAAATAATTTTACTTATTTGACGTATTGTTTACTTTGAAGAGAAAAGATGTATCTTTTTTTAAATTAAAAATGAATAAAAAGTATTTGATAAGTGTTTCTACTTTAATAAGGATTAGATTATATATATATGCTTCTTTATTTTTCTTTCTTCATTTCATATAATCGAGTTATTTAAGATCTATGCGGAGAGGTAAAAAGATCCCTCCGCCGAACTCATTATAAAGACTAATTATTTCCATTAGATCTGTAGTCTTGTGAATAAAGCCTTCAAATATTTTATGCTAGACAATTGTGTTTGTTGTTTTGTTTTTTGCTATAGCGTTTCAGTTTATATCGATCATCATCATAAACCTGAATAAAAAAATATTTAATAAAAAATGTTTTTAACTTCTAATCTTGGTTATTTAAAACCAAAGTGGAGAACTCCGGCATCGACGGGTACTTTAGCTAGTTCATAAATATTCAAAATTATTGTGAACTGTCAAGAATGCTTATAAACTTACATAAGACGTCTGTAAATACAAATTTTCTAATTGGACTTTTTTATTTTTATTTTTATTTTTATTTTTAATTACCGAGTTTTCGACTAACCTTAGTCATCATCATGGATCAATTGTAAACCTATGCATATGTTCCGATCAAACACAAAATTGAAAGATCTTTTAACGTTGAATGAAAATAAAATAAATTGACGTAGATCACGTGACATTATTCAGTTTCAATCACACATAGATGTGATCACTAAGTAATTATCACAAAGTATGAAAGTATTATGGTTTATTATAAGCATTTGACAATTGGGAAAACTAAATTATAACTAATTGTATTAATGAAGGGTTGTTTTAATTTGGTATAGATACTTTTTAAGATATTCAATTTTTCAATGCATGACGATTTTCTATGACTGTTCAGGTTGTTTTTGAGACTATGTCTAATATTGTTATAATTCTTGTGCACATGAGCTGGATTATTAACACAAGACACATGGCGCAACGGATAAAGGTGTTAGGTGTCAATCACTTAAACTTTCACTACAGGCTAAGAATAATAAACTAAGTATAATAATTTTAAAAAATACTTACTTTAGACTTCTACCTGGTCATGGCTGACCGAACGAGAACAATCTATGCCCGTGAATTAAATAAAGGGTTCAGTTTGAAATTCTACATCGATACCTGAGTTCAACAAGATGCACCTAAAGAAGGTCGAAGGTTTTATCGGCCGAAACGTTATGAGAATAACATCCAAGATGAGAATACGAGTGCGTATAATAGATATTAGCACTTTTGTTGGATAAATGATGTATAAGTCTGAGTGATTGAGTGGTCGCAGCATAGTCAATATTTGCAATCTTACTCACCCATATAAGGAGGATACCACTTGAAATAAACAAACGGAAAGTAAAAGATGAGTCCACCAATTGTTATGAGGAACGCGTAGAGCAGTCCTATTTGCGGGTCTTCGACAATTGGAGCCACAACCAGATAAATGGAAATGAGCAGCATAATGATGGGGATGAGAATGAACACCTGCAAAGAAAATGGCGGAAGAACATTAAGAACATCATTTTATTACTGGGTCGGCTTAGTATATTCAACAGTTATTTCCCTTGAAGCATATTCAAGTTATCTCCCCTGAATTATACTAGGTAACAGAGAATTAAATCTTTTTAGAAATGCAAAAATCCACGCACCAGACATGTGCAAAATTCAAACCGGGGCTGTCCCCTTTCTGGCTGTGAGCTCGAACTGGGTGGACGTGTTCCACCTACCCTTTTTATACTAATAGTTCACCATTTACAAAGTCCAAAAACCACTCGAGGACAAGGGTGAGTGAGATTTTTAGTTGAAAGTTGGAATAGTACTATGAAAGGATTGAGAACTATGATTAATTCACAGGATGATTCGACATATATTTATTGCCATTGGATTTGAAAACGACCATGTTGTAGTGTGTAAGGAGACATTCCAGCGGTAACGTGTTACACAGGTGGGAAGTTCTTGGAAATAAATCCTGTTCATGAAAGTTCCGTTTACTTTTTGGTACACAGATGAAGAAAGGGGAGTTCACACCGCTTCGTCATATTCCACTTCTGATCACATTTCAGACGGGACTACCTGCCAGCTAGCCAGTTCAGCATGGAATTTTTCTACTGGTCGCAGAATTCGTTTTCAGTATTGTTCCAAGATAATATCAAAATAAGTCGTACTTATTTACATCGCCGATGCATTCTCTATAAATTGTTTGCAACGGTACACCATGTTTATTTCGATTGTATTTAGGTACTATTAACATGGATTGTTTCGTCTGTTATTTGCACTTTTTTATTATATAAGGTCCCTCTTACGTTTTGACTTTGAAAAACAGGTTCTCTGTAAGAAATAAACACACACACACACATATATTAAGTTAGGTATGTGCATATATATATATATATATATATATATATATATATATATATATTAAAATTAGAAAATATAAATCTTTATCAATGCAAAATAATATTTTTTTTACTTTAATCTTATTAATTTCGGAATAATATTTCATCATCAGAGTTGACCAGTATTGTGTCATTTTCTTTTCAAAAAATAAAAATGAACAAACTTTTTTTATTTTTTGATATAACGTCCTTATAGGATGTTATCCGCAGTGTCGTCTTTGCGGTTACGGATTCAAAATCTGGTTGTCGAACGAAAACGCATGGGCATGCTGGTAGTTTAGAAAGATAGGTCGTTCATTTAAAATTGAAATTAGAAAAAAAAATATCTTGCATTGATAAAAGCTTATATTTTCAATTTTAATAGTTCTGACCTACCAATGCTTGTATATGAACGACCGCCGACCGTCAGCTCGACGGTCGAGTTTCAATCCCAGCTTGAGGCACTAACTGATCTAGCCGCACTGATGAGCTGTGAAACAATGAAACAGCGAAACAGTCTGTATGTGGATGACTATATAAAGCTCTCGTCCGGGGTAGAGCTTAATTTGTAAGGATATCGCCAACTGCCATTAGCTTTAAGGCATAGCTCATTAGGTAAAACTAATTCGAGCCACGGCAATTGCAATGTTTACATTGAGATATATCTTACATTCAGTCAGTGTCGCATGATAGCTCAACGGTCGAGTTTCAATCCCGGCTTGAGGCACTAACTGGTCTAGCCGCACTGATGAGCTGCGAAACAGTCTGTATGTGGATGACTATATATATATATATATATATATATATATATATATATATATATATATATATATATATATATATAGTACATGTATTGTATTAGTTTCTGTAGATGTAAATCCTTTGTAACTCAAGTGTTTATAAAAAGTGCTCAATAACATGTAGAGCTGTTTATAAGTATAAATTTGTATTTATACAAACATTATTGGTTACATATGTGCATACATGTTTCTGTTGCACTCTTCGCAGAAAGTCAACCTCGTCAGACCAAGGATTCAGAGGAATGGGATGGATTTGTAGACCTTTCCCCACCAAATAAATTTTAATATACATATATGGTAATCTCCTAAACGAATAAACGGATCATTATGAATTTTGGAATATATATTCTAGGCAACATGCCGACCAACCTCGACAGATTATTTTTATTATAAATGTTAAAATTAAGGGGGTACATTGATATATTTTTTTATATATATATTTTTCATAAACCGATCATTATCAATTTTGGAATATATGTTTTGAGTAAACCGGTAGTAAAATACTCTTTTTTGTACACTTTACGCCCACCCAAATTTGCACCCGCAAACTTTTAAAATAAGTTAGATACAAAAAGAACAAGCCGCGCATGCGTGGTCCCCCTCTGTATGTGACTTGATGTGGCGAATGTAAAATGCAATAAATTTAGGCAATTTGGGGCATTTTTGACCCCCCCTCCTTTGACCCACATGGGGGCGCGAACCAGAATTTTTCCACGGTCAGCAATACGTATTTTCTATTAGGAATAATTGCCTCCACATTTTGCCCAAGTTTCAGAGAAATTGAATAGATGAATGAAAAGTTATGGGGCAAAAAGTGTCATTTTTTGCCATTTTGGGGCCTTTTGACCCACTGGGGGGCTCACCAGATTTTTTTTCAAAAATCGGAGAATGTCACTTCCTAACCTGACCAAAGTTACAACTTCATGCAAAATTTCAGAGAAATTCAATGGATGGTTGCGGAGAA
Organism: Sepiola atlantica; assembly: GCA_963556195.1. Classification (NCBI taxonomy): domain Eukaryota; kingdom Metazoa; phylum Mollusca; class Cephalopoda; order Sepiida; family Sepiolidae; genus Sepiola; species Sepiola atlantica. The sequence goes on from OY744545.1 coordinate 25,864,379, forward strand.
AATTCCGGACGGACGGACGGACGGACGGACGGACGGACGGAAATGCCTCAAAACATAGGTCTCCCGATTTTATAAATCGGGGGACCAATAATAAAGAAAAGAATTGCTCTAGATCAAATTTTGAGTTATATTAAGTAATTCATTTTCAAGGATCGGTGCGCGCGTGTAGGTGTCAATGTTTGGTAAAATCCTAAACTATTGAACTTATTATTATGAATTATGGAACATGTATTTTAGACAACAGGGTTAGAAACGTATGCGCATTATTATCATTTTCTTTTTAAAACTTTACCATTTAGGAGGTGCCATCGAAACCGTGCCATACACCCCCAAAGAAAGAAAAAAAACATACACATTTTAAACTGATGCTATATTTATTGCTTATACTCGTCCTGGGACAGGTATTCGACTAGTTGTCTTTTTCCCTTTATATTCCAACCATGTGTTATCCACAATAACACAGCATATTCAACATGGCGGCGCTCATATTGGATAAGAGGCTCCAACACGTTCGTCATAACAGAAAGGGAATAAAAATGAAATATAAAATATTTCAATTTTATAACAGTAATGCTTTAAACCATACAATTATTTGAACACCAAAGATTTCAAATTCCGAAGCGAAAAAGGGTGAGAGTTTTTTTGGGGGGATAAACCTAAATTGGAAGCTGCGTAGCGAGATGTCTGTTTACATTAGTCTTAAATTTCTGCATGTCAGTACCGTCAGGAAAAAAGGGAGCAGGGAGGGAGTTCTCGAGTCCAGCAGCACGAGGAAAGAAGCTTTTGGAGTAGAAAGCTCTTCGGCATCTGGGTACCACCACAGTGAATGGATGGGATTTGGCAGATTGTCGGGTTGGTCTAGTGTATTTACGACGTAGTGGTACCAGAACAGCAAGCTCATCAGAGCACAACCCATTGAAGTACTTGTAAAACAGGCACAAGTATGCAAGATTGCGGCGATAGGACAGGGGCTGGAGCTTGGTGGATAGTGAGGGACCTATAAGGTTGACAACTCTTTTTAGACATTGTCTAAGAGGGAGAGACTAGTGAATGATGCCCCAGCCCAGATGTGGCAACAATACTCATTGCATGGGCGGTTGGTGACTTTGTAGAGATACAGCATAATGTCAGGTGTGAGGAGTTTACTAGTACGGTAGAGGGAGCCCACCTTCTTTGCTGCAGCCTTGGCAATGGTTTCAATGTATTTGTTCCAATTCATGTTATCTGTGAAAGTTAGGCCGAGGAATGTTGAACTCTCAGGTAGGGTGTTATTTGCCATGATTATCGGTAGTTGAAAAGGTTTCTTGTAGTTATTGAAGGAAAGGAGCTTTGTCTTCGCGGCATTAAAAGTTACCAACCATTTATGACCCCAATCCATCACAGCCTGGGGGTCATTTTCTAAGGATTCAGCCATTGCCTCGGGTATAATCGCGTTCGTTTTGCTCATATGACGAGAGTAAAGCGTGGTGTCGTCAGCAAATATTCCTATCTCAGGCTCAATGTCATCAGGGAGATCGTTTATGAAGATCAGGAACAGTAAAGGTTCAAGGATGGATCCCTGGGGTACACTAGCATTTATGTAATGTTGCTTAGATGAACGGCCATCGAGGACAACCTGCATCTTTCTTTTAGTTAGGAAGGATCTAATTATATTAAGTAATTGCCCAGTAATACCGTATGAGCGTATTTTCAGGAGAAGCCCTTTATGCCATACCTTGTCAAAGGCCTTGTATATATCAAGCGCTACTGCCCTAGCTTTACCTGCCTCGTCGAGTGTATGATACATGCGTTCAGAGATGACCGTTAGGATGTCCGCAGTAGATCATGCTTGTCTAAATCTATACTGGCAGTCAGAAAAAAATTAGCATTAACTAAGTGCCGGACTATCGCTAGGTTGATTAAGGATTCAAAGATTTTAGCAAAGATCGGGAGTAGACTGATTAAGCGGTAGTTCTGAGGATCGGTTCTATTCCCAGAATTCTTGTAGACTGGTACCATAGAGGCAATTTTCCAGCTATCGGGGAAGCAAGATTCTTCTAGGCATTTATTGTAGAGTTTGGAGAGAAGAGGGGCCAGTTCAGAAGAGCATTTCTGTATTACTATTACAGGTATAAGATCAGGCCCACAAGATTTGGAGGTGTCAAGGTTTTTTATGATGTCTCTGACCTGGGATGGGGTGATGACCAGGTTATCAGTGTGGCTTCGGTCCGCAATGGGAATTTAGGGTGGGGTGGTTTTCTGAGTCCAAAGTGGAGTTTGAGGCGAAACGCTGGGCAAGTAGTTCAGCCTTGCAAACGACATCATTGTGTTATTCCGAGAAGGAATCGTGGAAAGTGTTCATACCCCCATCCCCAGAATACCGATAACAACACTTAATACTCTCCCTTTAAGTGAATACTCCTTGTGTAAGCAAAGATAACACAAGCATTACTAGTTTATTTGCCTGGCGTTACCCGGGTTTCTTTAAAATTTAATTTGTCTTTTTTTCTTTTTTTTCAAATTATTTTTTTTATATAAAATAAGATTTTGAAGTTAAATTAAATTATTACGGTATTTTTTGGTTATTACATAATTAATCGAACCAAATTGTTATAAAACTAATTTTGTTAACGTGTAAATATTATTTTGATCTCTATTTATAAAATTACTTTCTAAAACTTTCAATCTTTTAATAAATTTGACGATTTGCTAGGAATTTTACATCCAGAAATGACTTTCGATCCGATTGTTTAAATGCTTCCAAATTCCATTCAAATTTCAAAGCGTTACGAAGTAATTCATTCTATTTGTTGTTCAACTAATAACATACGATTAAAATGATTGACTTGATTATGACGAGACGGAAATGCATTCTGGTAGATTTAATTTTGAAATTAAATTATTTTTTTGAATAAGATGTTTTAAAGTTTGTTTTAGTACATTACGCTATTGTATTTTAGATTTAAATAAATAAGTTTTTATGTGAGGCGTATCAATCTCCCCAAAAGGATATGACAAAAATAAAAATTGCTCCAGTCAAGTAGGATTTCTCTACCTTTGACGGATAACAGAACAGATCTTACGCTTTGATCCTAGCCCGAAGAACTGGCCAAACCGTAACCCAATAGATCATTCATTTCATTTCGTGAAGAGGAGACTTGAACGAACAAGATATAAAAGGGGTTATAGTGAAAGTCTGGAAAAGCGTGACAAATGAAAACTGCAAAAGTTGGATGATGTTCAAGGATCGCACACTTGATTTATTTCTTGAAATGATTATACAACTAGATATTAAATGTGGTTTATTTTAAGACTACATTACTATCTCCTAGCATATGTGTCTAGTGCAGTAACAATAACAAATACATAGAAGACATTGCCAAGGCTGCTGCAAACAAAGTGGGCTCCCTCTACCATGCTAAAAAGACGTATCACACCTGACAGTATCCTATATCTCTACAAAGCCACCATTCGCCCATGCATGGAGTATTGTTGTTACATCTGGGCTGGTCTACCATCTACCAGCCTCTCCCTCTTAGACAAGGTCTAAAAAAGGGTATATAATCTAATAGGTCAGTCACTATCCACCAAGCTCCAACCCCTGTCCCATCGCCACAATGTTACATCCTCACAAGTACTTCAATGGAATGTGGCTCGATGAACTTACTGCTCTGGTGCCCTCTTGACGTAAATACACTCGACCAACCTGACAAGCAACTAGATCCCATCCATTCACTGTGGAGGTCCCCATATGCTGGAGAGCCTTCTAGTCCAATAGCTTCTTTCCTCGAGCTGCTGGCCTTTGTAACTCCCTTCCTGCTCACTGTTTCCCCGACTGTATCGATATGCAGAAATTTAAAAGTAATGTGAACAAGCATCTCGCTGCACATCTCCCAATTTAGGATTACCCCCTAAACTTTCACCCTAATTCTCAGTAGTTGCTTACGTCTACAGTGGCAACTTGCCTTATTTGGGGTGAACTAAGTTTAACAAAATCTAAAAATAGGTCCTGTTATGACACCATTATTGGTGTCAAACGGCGACTGACAATATTCAGTTTTGTTTATGCATACTTTGAGGTGTCATCTTGTGTGCGTGGTGAGAGACAGGGGTTACACCTACACATTTTGAATAACAAAACAATATTTGAAAGTCGTTTTAAATTATAAACTTTTAAAATGTTATGTGTGCCTCACGGCATGCCTGTAGTTTGTTGGGGGATGTTTTTATCTGAGAGATGTTCCATTGAGTGCTCACTTCAAAGATCTATGACAAAAACACTGGTAAGTCCTACGCTCTTTAACACATCTAAATGTAAATACCAGGAAATATAAATTCTCAACTATTGTCTCGTATACATCTTTCGATGTTAAACCCACAAAAGTGTTGTGGCCTTAAAGGATCAACAAGAAATAAGACACTAAAAAGGTTGTTAACAAGAGTAACTACCTTGTTAACTACCTTGTTAATGGTTAAGAAGAATATGCATTTACAGAAAGTACACAAGTAATTGGTTTTCGTAAACTGCTTCTGGATTGGTCATAGTGACTCTCTCTGTTATCACCATTTTCGCTATTCATAGCGTCGAGAAGATTCCATGTAGTGACGCAAAACGGTAGATCACCGTAACAAAAATAAAAGAAATTTCGCCTTGACGTTTCTATACTTTTTAAGGTATTCATGCATTCATTCCAAGCCATCCGTTTCAACTATTACTACGAAGTAGACGAGATGGCGACGCAGACTTGATTCCACGCGTTGCAGATCAAGATAAAACCACTAGTCATTGCGAAATGAAATATCCAAAATTTCTTCAGTTTCGTATCTTTTTTTATCTGTTTGTTTGGTTTCATCCCAATATTTATTATGTGTATTATAAAAATTCGACACGATGATCCGTATATTGGGAATGAAACGTGTGTATCAGTCTTCTTTAAAATATCTTAGTCTTAGCTAGATACATCCATTGACATATGCACCCTAATAATATCATTTACCATGATCAGTTGTCCGTCTATTTCAGTCTTCAACCTCCAAAATACCCCAAAATGAAAACGATGGAAAGTTTCCTGTTCTCTTTTCTGTCGCGTCTTTCGTCCCATCTCTTGTCTCCTTCTCTGTTGTCTTTCCCGTCCCATTTACAACTTCGATTTTACATTCTGCCCCTAAGGGGTTCACTCACCTTGAAGGGCCTCTTTACGTCTTTCATTGTGAAACGCATGACAATGAGAGAAAGGAACGCGCAGCCGTAAAAGAACCATGCTGTGAAACTGAAGAAGTCGATCAATGATGAAATGTCTCCAGGGATAATCATACACAACGACAGGATACCCTGGTTAAAATAAGAAACCAGAAAAAAAGAAAAAATGTATTATCTACGGAATCATCATCATCATCATCATCATCATCATCATCATCATCATCATCATCATCATCATCATCAGTAGTAGCATCAGCAGTAGCAGTAGTAGTAGTAGTAGTAGTAGTAGTAGTAGTAGTAGTAGTAGTAAATCTGCTTCGTTTTCGTCGATGCCAACCATTGAGGTTTGCTAAGTTTTCTAGACAGTAAGGAAGACGATTTTAACTTGAACACTTTATTTTCTTCACTCAGATTTTTTGTTCATGACTGTCGGGCATTTTGAATAATGATTTAATGTTTTTCTCTTCCCAATATTAAGCAATCGTTTGGAATTATGTTTAAAGTGTGTTATAGTTGTTTCATGTTGCTGCCGACATTTCGTAAGAATCAAACCAAATCTTTGTTAGCGATTTTATTTCTTCAAACTATTTATATTTCCAATAGTGAAAAGGCCGACAGACTCGTCTCTGTTCGTAAAATACATCGAATTGATGCACACTGTGACATAGCCAGTTATGCACAAAGAAGAAGAGAAGGGAAAACGGAGTAGAGGTAGAAAGAAATCAGAAATAGAAAGAGAGGAAGTGGAAAAGAAAAATAGTAAAATATAAGGAATTAAAAGAGAAGTTATTTTTTTTTAATTATACGTACGTGGCATTACATTGTTTTTTTTTTACTTGTGAATCACCAGTTATGAAAGCCAAACGCCAAAAGCCAAAAGTCACTCAACGATAAGGGTTAATGAGATGGAATAATTGTCAGTTGAAAGATGAAGAATATTATGAGAGGATTAAAAATGATAAAGAGAATTAACTAAGTTTATTTACTTATGCGAATGATTTATGACAAGTATTTGTTGACATTTTATTTTAAGACGCCTATGTAGTAGTCTGCAGAGAAGCAGTCCTGTGGTAATGTGTTCCACAGACGAGAAGTTCAAGCAAAGATCTGTTCATGGAAATTTCACCTGGAGCTAGGCACATGAAGGAAGAAAAGAAAAGTGTTTTCCGTTATGGTAGAAGGGCAAGGTCTTACTGTCTATCATACAATAAGGAACCAGAGATTGGAGCTCAGTGGAGCACTTTTCGTAGAAATAACGATAGAGTAGAGAAAGACTAACAACGTCTCTTCTGTAAGAATCGGAAAGTATCATCCTGCACTAGATTTAGAAGTCCATTTTCTACTCACAGAAAGGCAAGAAAGAGTGGCTTGAGCGGCACCTCCCAAGATGTGGCAGCAATACTCCATCTTAGGACGTATCTGACTCTCATATACGCAGAGGATTGTATTAGGAATCAGCTACTTTCTGGAATGATCCAACTATTTTTAAAACAAGCTTCATAAAAGATTGGACATCATCTTCCTTTATAACAAAAGGGATAAGGATGTGTGTGTGCGTGTGTCTGTATTTAATGGGAGAACTGTATGTGTGTGTGTGTGTGTGTGTGTGTGTGTGTGTGTGTGTGTGTGTGTGTGTGTGTGTGTGTGTGTGTGTGTGTGTGTGTGTGTGTGTGTGTGTGTGTGTGCGTGAAATAGAGAATGAAATAAAAAGATGTTACTGTCTAGGCTTGTTCATTTGCTGCATCCATCAGAATGTTATCCGACACTTAACAATTGTCGTTCTCATCAACAACAAATGCCTGACTGCCCAATTGCGTCCGTCTCCTTTCAATTTGCCTAATACTCCACGCAAATCACATCTATGTGTCTTCAAAATTGTCGGGTTTCTCAACTACTGGCCTATGGGTAACCAACCATTTGCTATTTTATGAGCTTAAACACGAACACATCATTTTATCATATTCATAGGCAGCCTGTCACTGTAGCGTTGTGTCAGCTTTAAGAAATCGGTTTCTTGTATAGTGACAATTTATCGTCTCGTAACAGCTGAAGCCTTGTGTACACGTCGTAGCAGCAGTAGTCGCCGTGGCCGCCGCTGTGGAGTTGATCTGTCTCTATGCTTCTCTTATGATGTTGATAGCATGTTATAAAAACAACAATAGCATTCTTGTGCTCTTTTCGTACTTGGAGAGGTAGAATAAAAACAAATTCGATTGGGACTTTAATATTCTTATCCATTTTAAAATTAATCTGCATGGGATTATACATTATCATTAACATCCTCCCTATGAGGGGGGATAAGAAGTGCCCCGAAAAGACTTAGTTCTGTCTTACAGACCAAAAGCCAAAAGAAAGATCAGACTAACTTATTTGCCATCGTCTCATTCGATACTTCCTGTGACGCCATCTCCTTCGAACACGTTAACTTAGTTTTTAGTGGAAATTTCTTATTCTTACGGCGATTACTACACTACAATGCCCTTCAATCATTCCTTTCATGTGATTTCTCTGAATCAGTTTGGTTCTGAGAAATACTATCTCATCGCTATCCTGTTACATAATTTGTTAATTTGTTTGATTGGTGTGGGTGTTGGTACAAGATTATTCCTTGTATTAATGTGCCAAACTATATTGTTTTCAATGTTTGTTCTTACCGTTAACAGTAATGATATGATAGGCGTTTTCTTCGTTACGTGCAGATGTGCCAACACCTCGGGTAGATGACCTTCACGAGCAGCTGTGTAAGAAAGCCTATATTAAAAGAAAAGAAATATAACACATTACATAAAACCATTTTATATATATATATACATATATATATATATATATATATTTATATATTTATATATATATTTCATCATTCATTTTCTGTATATATATATATATATATATATATATATATATATATATATATATATATATATATATATATATAGAAAATGAATGATGAAAATAAAAGTTGTACAATTACAATATCTATTAAATCATCAGAAGTTCAAAAACAAGGAGGAATCTCATTATCCTTAATCCATGGATTTTCAAAGAAAAATTATTTTCATCAGAGGATAAAAATCGGTAATGTAAGTATTTTGTTTAACCCTCCATATAACAATAATGTTAAAATCAATATCCCTAATAAATTTTTTAAATAGTTGAAAACTAATTTAAATACCAACATAGATATATTACTATCCTAAATAAAAAACACCATTAAAATCTCTTACTCCACTATGCCTAACATAGCCCAAACTATAATTACCGCTAATAAGAAGAAAATTGAATCTGCTCAATCAACCAACATCCCCTCTGTTACTACTAATAATTGCAATTTCCAAAACTCACAACTTTGCCTATTCAATAATAATTGCATACAGAAAGATATGGTCTATGCATGCACTGTAACTATATTGTCCCCACACACCATTGATCTTAATACCATTGAATCTCTAGAACTTCAACCGGCAGCTCTATCTAACACTGGAGACTTGCACCCAAATAATTCCCATAACATCCTAGTAACTGATAATAATAGTCTAATACTACCTTCTAACCATGACACTATCATATTACCTCGAAATAGACTCATTGATAGGAACAACTTACTTACTGAAAGAATAACCAACCAAAGATATTTACTTACATAGGCTCGTCATCCCAACCAATCAAGAACCGCATCTCATCCCACATTTATTCGTTCACTAATAATACCAAAAACAATAAAATTTCTTTAACCTAATGAAAAATTTTAAATCAAATAATATCCCATACTCTCTAAATTAATCTATCCTAAAAAACATCAAGTTCCTACATTCCAAACGGTTCGCAAGGATTCTTGCCAAAATCTTTAACTCTGTGTTTAGCCGAATTATGGCCTAAAATCATCAAAAAAACCTCTATGCCCGCACGTTTTCTACAGTAATGTGATCACTCCCCTGGTAACTTTGGCAGGAATGGATTCCTGCTCAAACCAGTGGCTGAACACATCCATCAGAAGAGGGACGAATATGTGCGACAGCTTCAAAACAGTTCGTAGGGCAACTCATCGAGTCCAGGCGATTTATTCAAGCCGTCTGCTTTAAGGCATCACGGATCTCACGTTCCGTAACCCGATCATAACAGTCAGCTGCTCAAGCCTCCTCCCGATGGGGCGAAGGTTTTTTCGATTTTTAACTAAATTCGATGGACAATTTGTAATATATAGCAAATCCTACATCCTAATATATAGTATATCCTAGTGTCGAGCCGAGAGAGGGTTGACATTTTATAAAAACGTTAGTGAATTAGCGTCAATTATATTTTTAAAAGTACATTAAAATAAGTAATTAGATAAGTATGGTTGAGTTTGAACAAAGATTTTATAATACTATCGTGGGGTCTTCGTTCGCGCTGGACTTTCATAGAATACACATATGTCACAAACTCTTACAAGGGTTTTGGAGATAAAGGTTCTTCTTCTCCTCCCCCTTCTTTCCATTCTTCTTCTTCCTCTTCTCCTTCTTCTTCTTCTTCTTCTTCTTCTTCTTCTCCTCTTCCTCCTACTTCTTCTTTTTCTTCTTCTTCCGAATAAATAATATTGGGGAAAAAATCATGAAACACCGATTTTAATGTTATCATGCAGTAATCTCCGTATTTGTCTAAATCGTTTCTTAACTATTGTGAATATCATCATTTCTCTTTGAAGAAATAGGGTTTATTAGTGCTCAGGAAACCTCCTTAATTTTATTTGGGTGTTTCAGTAGTGCTCAGGAGGCATACGCATTTTTCTTTTTTCTTTTCTGACTTACAAATAAAAGGGAATTTCTCTACAAAGATAACGGGGAGGGGTGACTTGTTTTAATAGTGCACTGTAGGCCTCCTTAATTTTATTTGAGTGTGTCAATAGTGCTTACAGAGCATACACATTTTTCTTTTTTTCCTTCTTCACTTACAAATAAAAGGGAATTTCTCTACAAAGATAACGGATGAAAAGTGACGGTTATTTTGGATCATCCGTAAATATAATCTTGATTCCTTAAGTTTGATTGTAATCAACACCCTGGCGCTATTTATTTCCTTCCCAGGAAGATATGACACAAGACCGGAAGGTGGGAATACAGCCAGCGCACCACAAGGAGAGTGCACTTTGTCTCCGCAAATATAGTCTGAGCAGCCCCGTCTGCATTCCACGGTAGAGGCCATTAGGGAAAAACAAACTTCACAAAGGGAAACGATAAAGCTTGGGATAATGCAGACTGATCAGGACCATAGCTAATCCCAGCAAAAGAAAGGTCTGATCCCTCTTTGCCAGAATGATGACAGTTACTTATCTTCAACTTGTAGTATTTACCTCCCTAACACCGTGGGGAGATGTATTTACCTACCTCCCACCGCGGGGAGATGTATTTACCTACCTCCCACCATTGGGAGATGTGATAAAAGATCGTAATGTAGGGATTGAAAAGCCAGCGCACAAGGGGCAAGTGCACTTGACCACAAAACATGCCTGAGCATTACCTGGTAGAGGCGTCTCAAAAAGCTAATGTGATGCCTGGAAGGGTGGACCACCTACGACTGAACAGAACCCTATTTCAACCCGGCAAAAGTAAGGTCACCACCTCAATGACCCAGACTGACGGATTTATTATCAATGACGTAGCCTCGGTTTGTATGAACACAGCTGGCGAATGAATAGTAGAAAAATCGACCGATGACGAAAGAAATGTCATCGGCTCTTGATTTAAATTCGTGAACCCAGCAGGAATGGCGTACTTCTAACAGTCTTTCGAATCTAAGTTGTTTCCAGATTAGCACTCCACAGTAATTAAGAGAAACATGTATTTAAGCCTGTTTTGCCGATCAACTTATCGACTGGTCTGAACATTGTTTGTCCGTTTATTTTTAACTGTTTCCCACGTTCCGTTTCTGCACGAATCATGAATATCTATGAACTACGGGGATCGTGTTAATTAAACGGTATTATTAGTATTTTACTCTGTCTGAACTGCTATTACTTTTGTTTTGTTTCGTCTTTTATGATATAATGTTTGGAAAATCTATGGCATTACTTCACGATTACGTGTAAAGGAGCCTCTTTGTGGGGATGGGGTTGTTTTTGTAATAACACTTCATTACTAGTCTAATTTCCTTTCTGGTTTTAGATAATGAGGTCCCAAGAATAATGAATTAATTAAAATGGCGATTAGATGAATAAGCGATAGCGATGCCGGAATGATTGACGGGTCCAGAATTAAAATATTTTAAGTTGAGAATCTGACGTAATTTCTGGAAAAGTATTGTAGCCTCTGTTCCTGCCAGCTTCCAATGCGACTGGTTGAAAAAAGAAATCGCTCGACCCAGCCACGATGAATTGAAACTGCTATCTTAACCTCTCTTTCTCTCTCTCTCTCTCTTCCTGTCTCTCTCTCTCTTTCTATATATATCTCTCGCGCGCTCTCTATCTCTTTTTCCCCCCTCTTCCTCCCTTAGTCGAGTGTATGTCTCTCGTATTTCTATAATTGTCCAATTAATATGTTCCTCATGCTAATAAATCCTCAATTAAAAAGAAGTCATGTATGTCCTGTGAATTAATTCGAGATGGAGACTAGACGATACATAAGTTATGCCTGCATATGATGAGTTATACACGCATTAAGAGATTACTCAGCACTGGTCCATTTTTTCCTGTGCTGATCATATCTTTTTATTTGTATTTCGTCTGTTGTATTCTGTTACCTGAAATTAGGAAAACCAACATGCGCAGGATGCCAACTGGGTCTCCATGTTGGCTATCATAAGAGCCCCTACCGTTTAGACGTCCAGATCTTTCTTCTGAGCCCCAAGACTATAAATATTGTTCGTATTATATGTTTACAATAAAGGATGTTGATCAATATTTATTTCAATGGCCTATAACTTGAAAACCAAGCGTTTTTACAAACACACTATATACTTGCCTGTCGTGGGCGCAGCTATATTTTATGAGAAAGAGATCACACATTTTTCTCTTTATATTTTGACATTTTCTGAAGTAAATTTTGCGTACTTTATGTTGTAGCATAACAATTAAAAACGACTTTTTTAACATGAAAAATTATTAACGACCTAAAACTTTATTAACGACGTCAGATATAAATGATGTCTTTCTTTGGGCCAGTTCATGGTTGGTTACACATAGGTAGTCACGAGTGGAAGAACAATTCTGCCGCTATTATTTAATTTTTTTAACAACTTGTGTTCCTTGAAGTCTAAGTGACAACAGGTTTCTCAGATTTCCAGCATTCTCCGCCCCTTTACAATAACAATTGCAAATCACTTTGTGTTATCGCAACAGCCGTTTCTCTCTTATAAAGACTGTTGGCTTTCCCTGGAGTTTTAGTGGCAGTAAGCCTCTTCCAGTGCAAGTCTCGATGGTGTCTTTCCATCCTTCTTGACACTTTTATCACCATTTTGTATGGTGTCAACCTAGACTGATGCTACCACCTTTTGCATGGTTAGATTTGAGGTTTCTGTCAGTTTCACTTTCCTTGGATTAGTGTAATGTTTTTTTTTTTTCTAAATGGTTGATTCCCTATTTAAACTTACCTGTGGTTGGTTTCCGCAATGGAAAGATGTTCCTTAGTATTTCAGTTGTTTTCATCGACACTGTGCTGTCAATCCTCACTTTGATTCAAATTTCACCAACTTTTTTTCCAGTTTTTTCGGGACTGTTCCTAGTACTCATACAATTATTGGTATTATAGTAGTTTTCTTCATTTCCTAAATTCCTTTCAGTTCTCTGGCAAGTTTTATGCATTTGATTAATTTTCTGCGTCCTTGATATTCACTCTGTGAACTGCTGGGACGGCGAAATCTACGATTCGGCAGTTTTTTTTTCTTTTTGTTGACTATTATCGCGTCTTTTGCTTGGATAATATTGTCGTTTGTATTTCCATGATTTCATGGTTTGTTCAGTATTTGCTCTTTCTGTACCAGTTGTCTGCACGTATAAGGTGACAAACGTTTTCATAGTTCCCAGTGAACTGCCTTCCCCACGCAGTTGTGTTAATTTTTGTAATTAGAGGGTTAGGTATTTCTGGGGCGGTAGTATGGTCAATCTTAGAAACAGATTGGATATAAGTCTTCCATTTTAGATCTGTAGTGAAAATCAGTCCTAGGAGCTTATCAAAACAAGAGGTTTCCTCGTAAAGAGACCCATTCATTTTGACTGAAGAAAAACAAGGCCATGGGCATTGATTATTAAAGGGGAGATGCTTGATTGTAGGGGGGTTAAAAGTAAAAAGTTACTTTTCCCCCATTGCACCACATGAAAAGAGAGAATCAACACAATTTTGACCACCAATGCTCTTCAAAGTTCTGCCATAGACAGTCGTGTCTTCCGCACATATTTCAACAATTGATTTCAGTATATGATTTGGAAGATCATTAATGATCATTAATGAAGAGGTTTGGACTCAGATTAGATCCTTGAGGCGTTGATATTATCAGCTTAAGAGTTATGCCCATCGACAACTGATTTTATAGATATATCAGAGAGAAAGATATTGCCTGACATTACATAACTAGCAAGTTTGTGGTGGTGCTAAATCATGTCAAAGGCCTCTGATATGTTGGGAGTTATTGCGCTAGTAACAAATAAATTCAGTTATTTTATGAGATATTACAGTCAGCACGTCAGGAGTTGATCTGGCCAGTCGGAATCCGTATTGCTTGTCACTAAGTAGGTTGTTTATTCTTACCTGCTGGAAGTAAAACAACTACCATTCGCAGCTCCAAAAGTTGAGAATGCAACCGAGATCGGGATGATAATGGCCGCCCCTTTCAAAACCCGATTAGCCCAAGTCTGAAAAAGACAGCAATAGTAACCATTAATTCTTAGACGTTACTAGTGAGGACACATGGTGTTTCCCCGGAAGGAATAACTGTAAACATTAAAAGAGCATTCTCACAATAATAGGTCAAATTTATTAAAGTAATCGCGATGAGAAAGGAACATTGCAAAGTGTTTTTTTGGTTTTAATTTGGGTGGGTGGGTGAGAACGTGTTATATATTTGGCGAGTGGACCCACTAATATATAAGATAGTTAGTTAAGTATAGCAGGAAATTAAAAGTTACCCGGGGTCAACTTGATGAACCCGAGGTAAGAATTGCTAGACTGTAGAAATTAATAGAAACGAATATGACGTCACATGGCTCAAAGTGAGTGTGGGAGAGAAAAAGTGAGCACGCAGCGCGTGGACGTGTAAAATGATAGGGACTCTCTCTCTCTCGATGTCTCTCTCTCCTTCTCTCTCTCTCTCTCTCTCTCTCTTTCTCTATCTCTCTCTCTCTCTGTCTCCTTTACACTGATCATTGGTTTGGAACAATGATCAAGTTAAATAACTATCCGCTGTTTTCCATCATTCCTTGTCTTGAGGTAGGAAAGAACTTATTTGCAGGCAGCGTTCCCTCGGCCGAGAAGGATCATGCAGAAGGAGAACATGCATATACAAAAGTAGGAATACAATTTGTGGACTTTAATGTTTTTATAATAATGACGGCAATTTGCTTCCTGCGTATATGACACAAGGTTGAAACGCAACGAAACTATCATCATTTACATTGTCATTATTCGGACTATTAACCTCATCAATTGTTGAATGTTAAAGAGTGGGTATTTCTTGTAATATATTGCATGTTCTTATTATTCAAGGATGTTCTTCATTATTCAAGGATGACCGGGGCAAGTGGTTGTCTGTCGAAGTCCAAGGGTTAGGTTTGGCGTGCGTGTGAAATGGAAATGAAAAAGTGTGAATCATGTGAAGAATGACGTTATCAAGGAAGTTAGAAAAATATTTTGTACCATAAAAAACGACTGAAAGCGTGTCGAACAGAACGTATAAAAATGATGTCTTCAAATAGGTATGTAACACAAACTGAGATTGTTTCTCCTTCCCCTCACCATGTCGCAACAACGACTAAGATAACATAAAATAACATGTTGCTGTAATCATTTGTTTACATATTGGCTATTTTTTTATCTGATCGTGATAACCGAGAATAATCTGCGCTCTTATTTGTTTCTTTGATGTTTTTTATCTCCAAAAACCGACGCGGTCTCTATTCAAAAGAATCTTAAGAAAACCAGTCTTTATATTTTCCCAGGTTTGAATTTTGAATCGATTTGATCGTTTTTGATTTCTGTTGTTTTCTTTTCTATACTGTAAGCGTACATCTTCTGATTAATCCGAACACATTGTACGTGTTGATTTTTTTTATATTAATGAGTCAAAAGCCACTCGAGGATAAGGGTTAATGAGAGTATATATATATGGACGACAAACAACACAATAAGATGATTGAAAAAGATGGAAACAATGGACAACATTTGACTACTTAAGAGGACTTCAGTATTTGTCGACACTGGACTTGAAGACGACGATATTGTAGTCTGCAGGAAAGCAGTACCATGGTAATGTGTTTCACAGATGGCAATTCTTTAGGAAAAAAATCATGAATTCCTGGAATCATTTGGTTTTTCGTATCCTTTAACATCATACACTCTATTCAAGGAACCCCACTCATGCCATAGTTTGTGTCAGATTGTTAGCAATTATAATACCCATGGTTCTCTCCTTTTTAGCCACAGCCATATTGAGTCTCTCTCTCCCTCTCTCTCTCCCTCTCTCTCTCTCCTTCTCTCTCTGTTTGTCTGTCTGTCTATCACTAAAAATTACATCTGACTTGACATGTTAAAGGTTTCAATCGTATTTGAATTTCTAAGCATTGTGCTGCATATGTTTGTTTTCATTATTATAGGTAAAGAAATACAGAAATAAATATGTCTAAAAGTCTAGTATTATGGTTCATGTGTGCTTACAAACCAATGATTAACAACAGGAGGGGCCACTAATCTAGAAAAGAACCAAAACTTCTTTGTTTGTACAGAAGAGAGGTAAATAAATGAATTTAAATAGAGAACGTACTCCTCCGACAGTTGCTGCGTTAAGCAAGTCGACTTTACTCATCACCGCCAGGTAAGATATGTTGGTTAGCAGGTAGAGAATGGTGACCAAAGGGATGCCGATGAGGATGGCCAATGGCAGGTTTCTAAAAGAAAGAAATAAAGAAGTGAGTGGTTACAGAAAGAGACAACAAAATAACACGGACACTGCCCCGTGTGTTACAGGCGAAAATGTTACGAACAATACCTGGTGTATAACAGATACAAATGTTACAGACAATGTTTCGTGTGTTTCAGGGGAACATGTTACGGGAAATGTCGCGTCTGTTACGGATAGCGACATTTACAGACAATATTTCGTGTGTTATAGATAAAATGTTAAGAGCAATTCGTTGAGTGTAATGACAAAAAATGTTATGGACAATATTCCACGTCGTACAGACAAAATATTACGTATAATGCCTCGTTTGTTATGAATATTACGGACACTGCATTGTGTATTACAGACAGCATTATTAGAGATAATGTCAACGGACATAAATGCTACGGAGAATATCTCGCGCGTATATACAAAAATGTTGCACATAATGTCTCGTTTGTTACGGATATAAATATTACAGACACGGTATTGTGTGTTACAGCCAACAATTGCCGACAGTATATCATGTATCCAATACAATATATCTGGTAATATTCTGTGTGCTACTGACAAAATATTACCGACAATAACTTGTGATTTATAAACAAAATGCTACGGATTCTCCATGAGTTACAGACACAAATTTTACGGACAATATATCATGCCTAACAAAAAAATTTACAAACAATACTTTTTTTGTGTTAAGGATGAAAATGTTAGAAAAATACTCTTTCCATTAAATACACATGTCATGACAAAGCTTTAAATGGATAAACATCGTTTCGTATTTTATAGACAATGCCTTGTGAGTTATAAATTAAAAAAATTAACGGTAATGCCGCGTCTCTTACATATAAAAATGTTACGGATAATACCTCGTGTTTTATTGTCAGATTATAGATAGTAGATCCACTAGATTTTGACAAACGTGAATGCGTACAGTCACAATGACCTTACAATGCGTGGAACAAACAAGTTTAGATTTGACGAGGTACGGTCAGAAGGGCCAGACTCAAAGAGATGTGTGGATGAAATCATACGTGGATGTGGGGTCACGTGGGAGCAGAGCGAGAGAGAATGATTAGATTTTAAAATAGACTGTTGTGGAACCTCGAAGCGGGCGGTGACTGAAAACATGTTTTAAAAAAACGACAAAACTGTGAGAATCGCATTCGGCGATGAGCAGCTATCTGTCTGTCTATCTGTTTATCAGTCTATTCATCTATCGGTATGTCTATCTATTTACAGTTAAGTTAGGAATATAACTGTCTCTCTCCTTCATAATTAAGTGTAGATTGTACTTGTAACTCATTTAACATATTTCTCTCAAATTTCGAACCTCCGTCTAATCTTTTAATTCTTCTTTCTATAACGCAATGAAGAACTTATATGAACAGCGTCGAACAGTGGGCCCTAGCAACGCCGACGACACAGCAAGAAGAAGTGACCACGAAAACATGCGTAGTGGCGACAAGAAATAGACGACACGGCTACAGAGAGAAAAAAGAGAAGAGGACAACGCAACGCTTATATTGGAATATTACATACAAAAGGAATATAGGACGCAACACTAATTTCGATTTCAGGAAGAAAGAACAAAAATACTACGCGACATTATCCGCTTCTTATATGAATTTACAAAATATAGGTGTGTATGTAACACCGGAAGTTGAATGGCGCCATATACATTACATCGACGTAGAAGTATTAATATATTTCTATGTTTGTGTTTCTATTAAAAAAGTAAACAAATAAAGTAATTAAACATAATTAACTTTTTTTATTATTTAAAACAATAATTCATACGAGTGTGGCAATAGTATTAGCGTAGATGGCTACGTATTTCATATCAAAGAAAGAAAACGTATTTTGTATTCAATATTTTTAGAAATATTATCAAATATTCAAATCAAAGGAAAAAATAGAAATATTCAAAGTGGTTAAGCAAATAATTATACATCTTACAAGCTGTACCTACCTGGCGTTGCCCAGGATACAGAGAAGTTATTTTAGTTTTTTTAATTTTTAGTTCTTTAATTTTATCTGTTTGCATATTTTTGTTAAGTTATACAGAAACAGAAGAAAAAAAATAATTGTAAGGGAGACAACTCTTTACATATTCCACATGCTGATTTTGTTTTTTTTTCGGTCATAATTCAAAATATTTCGATATTACCAGTTGTCAGGAACAATATATATGTTTAAATAACTTATTTTATGTATTTTCCCAATCCATTTAAGGGTGTGTGAACTTAAATTATAACTAATTTTGTTTTTATACTCGTAAATGCTTATAATGTACCATAATACTTTCGGACACTATAATCATATCTGTGCTATATGAACTGAAGTACTCCACGGGATCTTAAAAATATTTATTTATATGTTAGTAAATAAAATGTATCTTCAAATATTAAAAGAAAATGTTATGTATTATGCCTTGTCTGTTACATAATGTTGTGGTCTTGTTAGGGACAATAAATAAATACCAAGAGAGGAATTGAGTACAGAAATATATTATCAAAGAACATGAGTACAAAATATACTACTAATCAGAGATTTATCAGCGAGACTGTTCGATCCGACTGTCAGGGCTGTCTGCTTTAATATTGACTTTCTTAAGAGCAGTACCAGCTGCTATTTATAGCTGGGAGAGTTGACGCGTGCGTGGGTAAATTACCATAACACATACAAAATGTTACAGAAAGTGGCTCGTATATTGCAGACAAAATATTACGGACATTTGACAATGGTTTCTGTGTTACGAACAGAAATTGTAAACAAAACATGAAAAGGAAATGAATTTCCTTTTTATAACTAACCTGAACGGGTTGCGCAATTCTTCAACGGCGAAATTAAGGTTATTCCTGACGAAAGGAAACAAAAACACAGACATTAATTTTAGCGGGGAACTCAGCGGAATAAAAGGTCATTTAGTACACACGCACACGCACACGCACACGCACACGAATCGATAAATAGATATATAGGATCGTATTATGAATATGCATAAACAAACAAAGATATATATATATATATATATATATATATATATATATATATATATATATATATATATATATATATATATATATATATATATGAGTGTGAACATAATGATCATATATACATATATGTATTTATATATATATATATATACATCTATATATATCTATATATCTATATATATATATATATATATATATAGAGAGAGAGAGAGAGAGAGAGAGAGAGAGAGAGTTAAACATATAAGACTAAAATAATACTATTCATATATGAACAGAAATCTATTTATTTCAGAGATCCAGTAAAGAGTCTGTCAGATTCACTTATTTTCGGAAATTTCAGATAATAAATTGTTCTTATGAGAAGAAAAAAAAGAAAAATTCTTGCTAATTTACCAAAAGTCTGTCTTGTTCAAAGAATTGTTCAAAGAATTGCAGAATTTAGTAAAAGAATATTCAAGTATCATTTGAAAATTTTGTGTAGATATATATATATATATATATATATATATATATATATATATATATATATATATATAAATATATAAAGAGAGAGAGAGAGAGAGAGAGAGAGAGAGAGAAAATGATAATATAATATTAAAAAAAGTATTTGATTTGTTAGCTTTCACAAAAAGTGTTTTTCTCCTCCACAAGAAATAATCAATTTCTTATAGTAATTTATTTCAATTATTTCAATTTTCCATGAAAGCAGGACTAACCTTTTTTTTCCAAGCATGTGGAAGACATAGTCGGAACATGTCAGCTCATTTCTACTAAATTTCTAGGCTTTTAGAATTTCAAAGGTTGGAAGAATTTATAAAGACTTGCCCAACTTTGTTTCATGTTTACACTAAAATATTGATTTTTTCTGCTTTTATGATGAATTGAAATATCTCCTTCGTATTAGACGGGATATAGCACAGTGATATACTTACCAACCGTCGTAAGCCCAAAGACCGTCGTAAAAAGCCAAGGCTATGATGGATGGCGAAGTCTCTGAGTCTTTGAAGCCTTCCGGAATATCATTTAGTACACCTAAACAATGCAGAGATTAAAGAGCTGTAATTAAATACATTAGGCAATACTAATAAGATGCACTTTTAGAATATTTAATGTAGTCATCATCATCATCACCATCATCACCATCATCATCATCATCATCATCATCATCATCATCATCTCCGTATCCTACAGAATACGATCTATCATGCATCAACTGTCTCTTAGTCCTTCTCTCTCAATACTGATTGATCTTGAACTCCAGAAATATAGGTCATCGCGCCATCTTATATGTGATTTACTTCTTCTGCTGCATCCTTCCGCCATTCATTCTAGACATACTATAGCAGCAATCGATTGGTAAAAGTTTATAAATAATGTGAATTTCTTTGAAAAATCAAAACAGAAACAAATGTCATTATTTGCTCACATCTAAACTCTGTGTGGTTTGGAAATAGTTTAATCTCGTAGACATATTTGTTTTCGGGATATTCAGAATGCCGTAAACTATTATAGAATACTCCAGACTTTGACAGCGTTCTGTTATCAAACGGCTGGGTGATGAGAAGTGCAAAGCATGTAAAATTTACGGAAGAATGTGGGATGTGGGATGGCGAACATGCGTAGCGTATCTTAAGGCGAAGAGACGCACACGTTTGAATATCTCTCGCATGTCTCCGAATGTGTGATATCACAATCTATTTCGACTTCAGGAGGTGGATTTTTCATGTTATTATGGGTATTTGGCAAAAAGATTCTGAAAGTGGTATATAATGAATCCAAAGGAACTCTATACTTTAAGTAGATCATTTATTATAATAATAATAATAATAATAATAATAATAATAATAATAATAATAATAATAATAATAATAATAATAATAATAATAATAATAATAATTATTATTATTATTATTATTATTGAACTTTTTGCATATGGCTTTTATCTAGATGTCAGAGTTTCGGCCTACCCGCGATTCTATGTCCAGAGCAATCATACCCCATGACCCCAAAAGGCATGCTAGACACTCATTCACCGACCACTATAGACACATTTGCATATAGACATACAAACATCTGCACACATATAAGTGTACACTCCACCGTAAGTCCACATATACACACAAAAACACAAATACCCACACTTACACAAATGCACACAATGCCTGTACGTGAAGCTTTAAGTAGAGAAAGGGCTTTGCAGAGAACCAATTTCACTTTCTAAGCGACTGCTACGCTGACTCAAAAAAAGATGAGCAAGTCTACATCGTTGGAAGCAACAGTCGCCCCATGTGTTATATCAGAATATTCCTTCTGTTAGAGTAGGCCTACAATGCATAAACATACATATATAATATGAGCGCGATGGGGGAAAGAGAGAGAAAAAAGAAAGGAAAAGAGAGAAGAAGAAGAAGAAGAAGAAGAAGAAGAAGAAGAAGAAGAAGAAGAAGAAGAAGAAGAAGAAGAGGGGATATTCTAGCATAATATTATTCGTTTATCAACAATATGAAGGGACCCGACTGTAGCTGTGGGGCAGAGGGCTAGAAAATGCCCCCCATCATACGTATACGCCACTAGAAGTCCACACAGATACATATACCCACACTTATGAAAATGCACGCAATGCCTGTACGTGAAGATTTTGAGCGAGGAATGACTTTGCATAGACCAAATCCCACTTTTTAAGCGACTGCCAATCTGACTCCAAAAGACGGGTAAGTCAACATCGTTGTAAGCAACAGTCGCCGCGGATATTATACTAGACTTTTCCTTACCCTAGATGGGGGAAAGAAAGAGAGAGACACACACACACACAGATAAAGAGGGAGAAGGGGAAAGAGAAGAAGCAATGATATTTAATCTTTGTTTTTATTCCTTTCCTCCCAGTATAATCATTATTGTTGCGTAACACTAATTATAATATTACCCGTTTAGTCAACTGTTTATGAGTGTTTCATGTTAAGTAAGTACTGTGTTACACATTGAATGGCTCTGTGTGGTATGATAAAACAAAACAATACAGCGTGATAAAAAAAAAGACCTAGAAGGACCAGCCGGCGTTGCCCGCCAATGACTGAGAACCCACGTCTAGTTCTGCCCCAGTCGAGATTCCTATATTATTTTCAAGTTTTTCTTTTCTTCTTTATTTACTACTACTACTACTACTACTACTACTACTACTACTACTACTACTACTACTACTACTCTATTTCATTTCTTCTTTATTTACGTAATTTATTTATTTACGCCATCTTCTAACTTTCTGTCTCTTACGCTGTTACTACTACTTGAACGGTTTTTTTGTCTTTTCCAGTTTTTTCTTTATTTATTTCATTCATTTATTTCCATCATCCTCTTACACCCTTCTCTTGCGCTGTGCTACTCTTGTAGTCTTGCCAGTTTCTTCCTTATTTACGTCATTAGTTTATTTCCGTCATCGTCTTACTGTCCTGCTCTTTCACTTGTGTTACTGCTATGTAAGTCTTTTCATTTCTTCTTTATTTACGTCAATTATTTATTTCTGTCGCCCTGTTAGTCGTCGTCACTTATGCTGCTGCTACTATTTCTGGTATTTTAGCCTTTTCCGGGGTTTTTATTTACGTCATTTATTTATTTCCATCACCTCCTCTTATGCTGCTGCTTCTACTACTACTATTTAAGTAGTAATAGTTGTAGTAGCAGCAGTAATGTGCTCATTTGGCGATGCTGCTGCTATTTTAAATTTAAGCGTGACTAAACAACCAACGGACAAAGCCACTCGCACAGATGGCTGGTCGCACCTAAAATGAGATGCGTCGATTCAATATGGTCGTTTAGTGATGAGGATGCTTTAAAATTAAACGTGACAGACCAACCGACAGACAGAGCCTCTTATAGGGATGCTGGTACGCATTAAAAATATAGTCTTACCTTTTCCCATGTAGACAAAACCTCCGATGATGATGACAAGTAAAGCGGCGATTTTGGCCACGGTGAAAATCACCTGAATGCGGACGGCTAGTTCGACGCTGTAGCAATTGATGACGGTGATGAAAACTGCGCAAAAATAAAGAAAAGAAAAGTTAGCAAATGGAATAATTCGAAGAACCATGTGAATGCCAAGGTAAAAACTGTATGAAAATAGAGCGTACATGCTTGAAAATCAATTGCACAAACGAGATTTATTTATGAAAGTTTTGTTTTCGTAAGAGTCTGTTGTGAAATATAACCCAGGGGAAAAAAGTAAAAGAGAGTTCAATGTTGGCTCGGTTAGTTTGTGTAATATTTTTGCAATAAAGTAATGTTTTATGCACGAAAGGTCATTTTTGATCAAGGTATTCTTTCACATAAATTGATGAAATAAGAAATACCTTTTGTGTATTTATCTTTCCTTCAGCGAAGAGTGAAAGGGTAATCTCAACTAACGAACGGATCATTATCAATTTTGGAATATATATTCTAGGCAACACAGTGAGGAATAATGGGTAATTTATTCTTTTTGTAACCGTTAACATTTAAGGGGTGCATGAACATAAATTTTATATTTTTTTATGAACCGATCATTATGAATTTTGGAATATATACTCTCAGTAACCTGGTAAGTAACATGAGCTCTTTAATTTTTTTTTTTAAACTTTGCAATTAAGGAGGTGCTCCCACCTAAACTCACATCCTCCCAAAAAACCTTTGAAAATAAGTTAGATACAAAAATTTAATAGAGAAAATATTGCTTTATATCAAATTTTGATTTATATTACATTTTTAAGGGTCGGTGCACGCATGAGCGTCAATAATATGTATATGCTTGGTAAAATACTAAACTATTTAACTTATGATTATGAATTATGGAATTTATATTCTAGGTAACAGAGTGAGTAACGTGGCATATTATTTAATTTTGTAAACATTACCATTTAGGGTGAAGGGTGCCACCAAAACCATACCATAACCCCCAAAGAAAAAAAAACATTAAAATTTAAAACTAATGCTATATGTATTGCTTATACCCGTCCTGGTACGGGTATTCTACAAGTAAAATATAAATATGAACCCCTTAGAATAATCTTAAGCATAGGTTGGTGATAATTCATAGCCAATTTCATGTTCCTCGGACTAATAACCTGAAATTAGGTAGCGGTGAAAGAGAGAGAAAGGGAGAGACAGACAGACATCGCGATTTACCTGCCTTCCTACCAAGACTGGGTATGGCAGAAAGTCAGATTAACGTTGGAGTCCAGCTCTCCCAAAATGGAGCACTCTGGCTTAAAACATAGTTATGTTCGAACCAGTCGGCATTACCTGGTAGGAACACTTCAGGCGACAGGCAATAAATATATCACTTCTTCTCGATGGGGGGGGGGCAAAGCTTAGGAGGATGATCTCTTGAATTCGAAGCGAACGTTTTATTAAGGTCCCAGCGTGAAAGCTACGACAGTCCAAAAGGCCAAAGCCGTCGAGACATCTGTCGCATTTTGGATATACAAGTCTTCGTCAACTTACGACTGACCGACTTTACGACCATAACGATCATATCTCTATTTATATAACGTTAGGTATGTGTATATTTCTATGTATATAAAGTTAAGTATGTTATATGTTTATATATTTGTATGTACAAGATTCACTCTAAGCAATTTAACCGATCATTATGAATTTTGGAACACAGCTTCTATGCGTAAAGTGTTCAAATGTGGGCTTTATTTAGTTTAATGTAGTTTTATGGAAAGATACCTCTGACATTTATGAAATTTAACAATAGGTATAGAAAGTAAAATAATAAATATTCCCAAAATTTCATATATTTGGAGTATTTTAAATGTTTTAGGAAGCATAATACAGGGTGTTTCAAAAGTCTTGGGAACATTACAAATGCGTATATCTCATGAACTATTCCAGGTAGAAAAATGAAACTGGTGCCATTTTAAAGCTTGCTTAATCAAGTTTTTGGTCATACTAATGATTTTCGTGTTATCTTTCCAGGTGCAGTAATGGCGTTCTCTAAACAAGACGAGGCATTTTGCGTCCTCCAATTTGCAAAAACTGAATCGTGGACATGTGTTCAGCGTGCATTTCGCAGGAAATTTAAAAAAGAAGCCCCTGAAAGGAAATCCATTGTCAGATGGCATGCTAAATTTGTGAAAGATGGGTGTTTGTGCCCAAGTAAGCGAACAGGTCGCCCTTCAACTTCAGAAGATGCAGTTGAGCAAGTTCGGACAGTCTTTCAGCGGAGCCCCCGTAAATCAGTGAGAAGAGCCAGCAGGAAACTTCAGCTTGCTCCAGCAACTGTCTGGCGTGTCTTAAGGAAACGACTGCAAATGGTACCTTACAAGCTCAAGTTGGTCCAAAAGTTGAAGGACACTGATAAGCCACTTCGCCGTGACTTTTGCATTGCAAGATAACGGCTTTGATGACCGGCTTGTTTTAGCGATGAGGCGACCTTCCATCTGAATGGCAAAGTTAACAAGCATAACACTCGCATATGGGGTACTGAGAATCCTCATGAACTTCTTGAGCACGAGCGAGATTCACCAAAAGTGAACGTGTTTTGTGCAATTTCCAAGAAAGGTGTCTATGGACCGTTCTTCTTTGAAGAGGCAACTATCACTGGTGAATCCTATCTCAATATGCTGGAAGACTGGTTAATGGCTCAGTTGGAACAAGCAGAATCTGATGACTTCATTTTTCAACAAGATGGTGCACCACCACACTGGAGTCTTAGAGTAAGGCAGTTTCTTAACACAAGGCTGCCTGGTAGATGGATTGGGAGATCTGGGCGAGGTGATGACGTTCTCATGCCCTGGCCTCCTAGGTCTCCAGATCTTACCCCGTGTGACTTTTTCCTTTGGGGCTTTGTCAAGCAACAAGTCTATGTGCCGCCCCTTCCAAGAGATATTGACGAACTAAAGGCTCGAGTAACGGCAGTTGTGGGAACCATTGACGTCAAGATGCTGGAACGCGTTTGGCAGGAAATGGACTATCGACTAGATGTCTGCCGTGTGACGAATGGTGCTCATATTGAGCAACTTTGAAGATTCCCCACAAAACTTAAAACTTTAACCTTTCCAACGGTACCAACTTCATTTTTCAACTCCTAATAGTTTTTGAGTTATTAAAAATCGTTATGTTCCCAAGACTTTTGAAACACCCTGTATAGTACAGCCTTACATTTAAAAATGAAATTTTATTAGATTTGCACTTAATTATATCCATAGTTATTAGACACGAATTAAGCAAGATTACCTGAATTTTAATTTCCTTTTAAACCCCTTAAGTTTAAGTCTTAATTTTTAGACATTTTCTACAGTCAAAACAATGTAATGGATTTTGATCAAAATTAGAATAAGAATTCTAGACATACGGTTTAGTATAATATCTTGATTTTAATTTTTGTAAGGTGACACACATATATATATATATATATATATATATATATATATATATATATATATATATATATATATATATATATATATATATATATATACGTGTGTATGTGTGTGCGTGCGTATATGGAAGTTGTATACTTACTGATGGCTGCTGCGGCCAAACACTTCACAAAGCTGACTGGTGGTCCGCAATCGTCGAAACAAATGACTGCCACGTATTCGGCAAATGCCAGGCAGATGACGGCCATCGATGCTGGTCTGAGGATGATCACACTTGACCAAGCGTAAAGGTAAGCCAAGAGAGAGCCCAGACCGGTATTTATATAAGAGAACTCGCCCCCGGACATTGTAATCATCGTACCGAGTTCGATATAAGCTAACGATGCTGGGAAAGAGAGCAATCCAAGTTTTAGAATTACATTTCAATCCATGGATAAAAAACAAAAATATTTTACACAAAATATAACATGACATTTGTAAAGCAACCTAATATTAGTACCACAGACAGTGTTATATGCCATTATATTATATATAATGTATATTATATTAAGTTAAATCATAGTATATTAAGTTATATGATATGCTATATTATTTTTGTTAAGTTATTTTATATAAGTGATGTTATAGTTATATTAAAATTTACATGATATTATATTTGTCAAGTTATATTATATTAAGTTATATTATATATACGTTATATTATATTACGTCATATTATATTAATCATACAATATAATATTCATGTAGCGGAGAGCAGGAGGAGCAGCCGACTGCCGTAAACCAAGGCACTTGTCTGCAGAGATCGAAGAGACGACGTTTGGTTTGCTGCTTATGCGGAGGAGAGCTGCCGGCGCGAACCCGGAAACGCTTACTTACAAAAAGTGTAATTTAATTTTTTTAGAGGAAACAGCAGCAGGCAGCTTATGGCGCAGCTCATTAGCATATTTTAGATGTCGCTGCTATAAGGAGCACGACAAAACATGGTTTTGGGAGAAATGCGCTGGGAGGTTGAAGTGAACAGAAGAGGAAGAAAAAGTGCCGCATTACTTTGGCGAAACGTTATATTGACTCGTTCAATTTAGCTATATTAGAATACATATATATATGTGTGGGGGGGTGTTAATAATATAGGTTATACACATGAGTTAGATTTCAGGTTTAATCATTACGAAGTTCCGTATTAAATATTAAAATGGGATAACTACCAATACAGGGTTCAATACACATTTTTACAAAGCAAAACATACAAATGAAAAATTTATTTCGAACTTATTCAAATCTGGAATATCATGTTATATAAAATATATTAGTGTGTTTGTTTTTGTTTTTGTTTTTGTTTTTGTTTGTTTTACTTTAGTCAATATTATATTATAGTATATGTAAATTACATTTATTAAATAAAATATATAATTATTGAAACTCACAAAGCATCGAAATAATACCGCATCCCAGCCATATGATCATGGTGAGTCCGACCGATCTGCTACTTTGAAGGACGCCCTTCGGGGATATAAAAATCCCGGATCCTGGAAAAGATTAATAAGAGTAGAATTTACAAAGATATGTAAGAAGACGAATAGATTTTCATATGAAAAATACTGTTTCCTTTTTTGTGTATTAAACCGAGACTCTAAGCGTCATAAATATTGGGAAGGGAACAATCATTGGAAAGGGAATAATCATTGGAAAGGGAATAATCATTGGGAAGGGAATAATCATTGGGAAGGGAATAATCATTGGAAAGGGAACAATCATTGGAAAGGGAACAATCATTGGAAAGGGAACAATCATTGGAAAGGGAATAATCATTGGAAAGGGAATAATCAAGACGCTGCTTTTGAACTAATCAGAACGCTGCTTTTGGACTAATCAGAACGCTGCTTTTGGACTAAACAAGGCACTGAACGCTGAAATGTTATCGATTGCTTACAGAAAGTTTGACACATGAGCTTTTAAACGATAAAATGCGTTATTTTCCACCGGAAATATTCAAATTAATAAATTATTAATCGTAAACAAGGTTATCTACCCTGAATTATACAGAGCAACGATAGAACGTACTCTTCTATTTCCAGAAATTAAAAACGATCTACTTCACCCCACGTGGGAAAGTTGTTACAAATATCCAATCTACTTCGCGTAAAATTGTCTACGTTCCTCCATTATTATGAAGAAAGCGCGAAAAGAATTGCATAAATGTACAAAATTGTTTTCAGACACTATTTGAAAAAATGGTCATAATTTGTTTTTAAATAACCATTACTATTCATACATAAGTTCGATTTATAAACAAAAATAGTCATTACTATTTATGGATGAGTTAGAATAATAAACAAAAATAGTCATTATAACTTATGGGTAACTTCGAATTGTAAGCAAAATAGTCATAACTATCGATGCGTAAGTACGAATTATAAATAGAAATAGTTATTACTTTCTAATAATCATTTCGAATTATATACAGATATATCTATTTTTACTTAGAGATAAATTCAATTCATAAACAGAAATAACCATTTCTACATATAGATAAGTTCGAATTATAAACAAGAATTTCTAGTATTATCCAGTTGGAATTATCAACAAGAATAATGATTATTATCTATGGATAAGTTCGAATTATGAACTAAGATTTCTATTACTATTTTTGCCTGCGTACGAATTATAAACAAAAATAGACATTACCATCTATGGGTATCTTTGAATTATAAACAAAAATAGCAAGTACTATTGTTGCATAGGTACCACTCCTGCCTGGACCGTGGCAGTTCTCTTAAACCACTCAAACAACTGGTTACCAAACCAAAAACTTATTTGTTGCTAACACACATGAAAATTAAAGCCACGAAGTCTATTAAACGTCTCCAACAAAACGAAAGCAATAACGAAAGTTTAGAAGCGTTTTCAACCTTTTTTAACACTTTCTGTAAGGCACTTTTAAGCGACATTTTTAACAGGCACTTTTAATACACACTTCCTTAGGGCGATTTTAAGCTTTCAAACTGTCAACCTATTACACATTACTTTTTAACCACTTCTCGTTATTAAAACCCTTTTTTTTAAACATAGTTCTTTTTAAATTCTCTTCTAATTAAACATAGTTCATTAACCATTTTATATTAAACATTGTATCTCATTTAAACACTTTAAACATTTTAAGCATTGTTCATTAGGCATATCAAATTCAGCATTGTTCATTTCTTCTTTCGATTTTTAGTTCTTTCAGTTTTACAGATTAGGACCCCAAAAAAGTTACCTTACAGTTTCTTTCTCACTGTTGGTCGTGGGTTTGCTTGCACACTCATCTCCGTTGCTGGCTTGTGATCGTAGTGATGTACCTGTTTTGTGTGGGAAAATTCTGTCATCATGCACAAAAACGCTCAGAGACTAGACTTTTTGAGAGAGATTCCATTCGTTTATTTCACACTTCAATCGGAGAGATTCCCATTCGTCGGTTCGTTCACTCAAACTCTGTCTTTCTTTCATACTGCTTTGTGGAAATGTGACGGATGCAATCGGCTATTTTCTTTATTCTTTATGAACGTCTGTCCATCTAGCGCCTCCATGGTGAACTGTCTAGAAAGCTAATTTCTCACCAGGGATCTGTGACGTCAGAGCCCTTTGATCCTTCAACGAATGTCATAACAGAACTCAATATCGCTTTTTGTCTAACCTTTTTTATCCGAGCGTTTCATCTCGGCCAGCATACATCCAGTATGTTATGATTCCCAGAATGAATCATTTTGTTTGTCCCAAATTATCAATGCACCTAATTTGTACTTCATCCTATTTCTTTCACCCAGTTCATAATTCATACTAGCTACTTTACCCGTTTTCAAAATACTGGGCCCGTCAGAATGTAACACTATCAGTGGGTAAGTTTGGATTATAAAAATTAATGCGCAAGTTAAATTCATAAACAAAAACAGCTATCTATGACTTAGTTAAAATTATAAACCAAATAAGCCATTGCTATATATAGATGAGGTCGAATTATAAACAGAAATATTACTATTTATGAGTAAGATAGTCATTACTGTATATTGGTAAGTTCGAATTATAAACAAAAATAGCCATTACTATCTATGGATGAGTTAGAATTAAAAACAGGAATAGCTATTACTATTTATGAGTAATTTCACATTATAAACAAATGTTGCAATTATTATCTATGCGTAAGTTCAACTTAGCAATTATAAGCTATAGTTAAGGTTCGAATTATAAACATAAACAACCATTATCATCTATGATTACATTCAAACTATAAACAGAAATAGCCATTACTATCTATAAATAAGTTCGAATTTTAAACAAAATAGTTTTACTATCTATAGGTAAGTTCGAATTATAACCAAATGTTTGGTCACATTACATATTTCTTCATGTTGGTACAGTCAGGGAAATAGGGACCAGGGAGGGAATTCTAAAGGCTACCAATGCGAAGAAAGAAGAGTTGAAAGCATTCCGGCATCTGGGGACCTCCACACCCAGTGAAGGGATGGGATTCGGCTTATTGTTTGATCGGTCGTATGTATTTACGTGGGGGTGCAGAGAAGCAAGTTAGTCGGAGCACATTCCATTGAAGTACTTGTAAAACAAGCACAGGGCGATGGGACAGGGGCTGGAGCTTGGTGGACAGTGTGAGACCTATTAAATTAGGGACTCTTTTTGAACCCTGTCTAAGAGGGAAGGACTAGTAGTTGGTGCATCAGCCCAAATGTGACAAAAATACTGCATGCATGGATAGATGATGGTTGTATATAGATATAGGATAAATAAATAATAGATTAGAACACTATTCAAATATTTATAGTAATACATAGTAATATATAGTAATAAGTCGTTCGACTACATATCTAAAAAAAACAAGAATAGGCTTAAGGCCCCTTAAATTCATACTAGAATTGTTCGCAAGGACCTGTGACACAACGGATATAAGTTCTAAGTAATAATCAGTTCTAAGTGACAGGTAAAATACTTACTACGGGCGATACTTATAATACATAAGACGTCTACCTGATGATGGCTGGTGGAACGAGAGCAAGCTACCCTCGGGCATTAAATAGAGGACTCCGTTCGAAATTCTGTACAGATTCCCGAGTTCGACATAAAGATTCTCGAGTTCGACGAGACGCAACTGAAGAAGACGTTGTGATAGTTACATCTAAGATGAGAACAGTAGTCCGATTAATCCAAATAATACAAAAATAGCTATCACTATCCTTGCATAAGTTGTAATTATAAACTAAAATGGACAAATACTCTACATTTTGCTGTTATGCTAATAAATGTAATGTAGTGTTAGGGATCGGGGGGGGGGATACTATGCAGTGATCGGCCGGGGAGATCATGTGATAGATTGGGAGAAGGGGTTTTCAAATCATTAGTCAAATCAGTTAGTGAGACGCAAAATTAACCCGTAAATGACAATGTGTAACGCACAAAATGGGGATGGACAGTGAAAAATCCTAAGAACATATGATCACAACTCAGACGATGATTTTTGGTTGTTGAATTGAATAAACTAATATTCTAAATAATCTACGTAGTTTTTATATCATACACCCCTTCAGTTTGAAAGAGAATTGCACTTTAATAAACCTCGAGAAGGAAGTGATACAAAACTTAGAACTAGTTTATTTACACATGACTGTTGTTGTGCCGAAGCCAAGGAGATCCGTTCCTAACATATGTACGTCCATTCGTCATTCAACAGATTATAAAGAATGATTGATCTGTTATTAAAATGCGTTAGAGCATATAACACCAAAACACTTTATATAGATATGTTAAAGATTGTATACACGTCACATAAAATAACTAAGTCTTTACAACAGTGGAATTTACATCCGTATTCGTCAAAGAAAGTAGTCACCGCCATTTTAAACTTTGATACTTAATATAATCAACAGATAAGAATTATGAATATTAATGCGATTGTCGTGCATAGTCATCAATTGAGAAATCAGTGTATAAATCAATTGATAAATCAAAGACAGCGACAAATCGTATGCATGAGTATCGAAATAAATCTACCACGAAAACAAATATTCAACAGTAAAACTATGGCTCAATTTATGACATGTTTTAACAGTACTATCGATATATCTATCAGTCTATCAAACTTTAGGGAAAAAATAAATCTCCTTAAATTTCTCTAACTAAACCAGTAGTTATCTTATATATAAAGTAAAGACGTTTTTTCCCCTGTACCTTCGCGTCGAATAGGAAAATAAACTCGAACTCAATACGCTACTACAATCGCTACAACATCAAGCTTATTCGCTCGAGCGTGTTCTTAGCAAACTCTACAGTCTTACATCCACCACGGGCAAATTGTTACTTTCGTTCCTCACTCAGTCACTCTCCCCAAAACAGACACCATACAGGTAGTAGCAAGAACATTTCTCTCTAACATTTTACTCCTCCCACGCTACCAGTCTACACCGGGTACAACTACACAACGGATACTTTACACCTTATTATTTATGTTAGGTCCGTCTTCAAATTACAACACAGTAGCATACGTTGCACAGAAAATATAACAGACGCTCCCTTCATTACATGTGCCTACGTCACTTCCGTTAAATACTATTACGCAATCTCATACTCTCAGCCTCGAACAGCGTATACAGTTCACGAAACGCCTGCCACATTCATTACGCTTAAACAGTTATGCCGATTTCCCTTACCGACCTAGAGACTACTTCAGGTAATACGCCGTTCCTGTTCTGCTACTTACCATACATCTACCATAAACAACATTACGTTTTACTTACTTTTAAAAAAAAAACTTCTACACAATTTGAACCAACGGAATACGTTAAGAAAAAAAAACTGTTACAGATTAACCGATTAACATTCCCTAATTCTTACTTCACACCGATTTTCCCCATTCTTTTAATGGCTATTCATTTACATTATACCTTAACATTTAAAAAAATAACTGTTCACTATTCTGAGAAATTTGTAATTCCTACAATAAATAAACAAATATTACTTTTATAAATTATTATTAAATAAAATACAATAACAATTGCTTTTTTGGGATAACTTCCCTCACCGTTAATTACTTAGAGAAAATAAACAAAACATAAACAAACGATTACATACATTTATTCTTTACGTTTTTCACATTAGTTTACATAAACGACACCAATTACATAAAAACAAATACATTACATTTCATCTCTAAAAAATAATATACAAAAATTACGTTTTCCTTACTAAAACAAAATAAATACAGTTACTTCTACAGATTTTTACCCACCGTAATAATTTACAAAAAAAAAACCAACGGATTACGTTAAGAAAACAAACACGGTTACAGAATAGCCGAATTAGATTCCCTAATTCTTGCTTCGCACGGATTCTTCTCATTCTTTTAATGTCTATTCATTTAAATGATAACAGTTCATTTCCAAAAATAACTGTTGACTACTTTGAGAAACTTTTAATTCGTACAATAAAAAACAAACAAATATTATTTTTATAAATTATTACTAACTAAAATACAATAACAATTGCTTCTTTGGGAAAACTTCCCTAACCGTTAAATCCTTTGATAAAATAAACAAAACATAAACAAACCGAAAAGATACATTTTTCCTTTACGTTTTTCTCATTATTACACTTAAAGGACAGCGATTACATAATAAGAAACATGAAATATTTCAACTATAAAAAATAAGATAAAACAATTACGTTTTTACTTACTAATAGAAACACAAAAAACTTTACTTCTACAGAATTTGACCCAACGTAATACGTTCGGAAAAAAAAGCCAAATGACATTACCTACTTCTTCCTTCGCACGTATTTTTCCCATTCTTTTAATGGCTATTCATTTAAATGATAACTTTTTATTTTCAAAATAACTGTTCACTATTTTGATACAGTTTATTTCATACAATAAAAATAAATATTATTATTTTTATAAATTATTAATAAATAAATTACACTAACAATTGCTTCCTTGTGAAAAGTTCCCTCAACGTTAAATACTTTGAGAAAATTACCAAAACAGACTAGATACATTTTTTTTAATCCAATGTTGGGGGGGGGGGATTGAAATCTCAGCGATTAATTAAAGAGGCCTACAGAGCCCCATTAAAATCACCCCACCCCACATTATCTTTGTATAGACATTCCATTTTCTTTGGCTGAAAAGACAAATGGAAAATGAGCACCACTGAAACACACACATAATTAATGTAACCTGCAGAGCATTACAAATTGTATTCGGATGGTCGGGGAGAAATAAAATGACGATTATATGATTATTTTCAATAAGGAAGACTATTCGCTATTTTTTTAATTGACTGCGATTGAGTGACATGAGTCAAATGCCTAGCAGTGGGGTGTGGCGGGATTGATAGGTTGATGTGGTGGATCTGTTTTGAAAAGTAACAAAATATAAATAAACCGAAAAGAAAAATATTGTATCCGAGAGAGGGGGGCATAAAACACCGAATTGTACAATATATTTAAATCGACAGAAGACTCAGGAATGTGCGGAAAATCCATCAACGTTACTTCTACTATTTCGAAAAGTAAAACAAATAAAACTAAACCGAAATTTAAAAAAAACATGTATTGGGAGGGGGGGAAATTGCCTATTATATGATTATTTATAATAATAAACACTATTCTCTATTTTTAAATGACTGCGATTGAGTCACATGAGCCAAATGCCTGGTGGCGGACAATGGTGGCCGTGAAAAGTGCTGCCCGTTTTATGTTACGATTCACCTTCTGGCGAGCAAATGTATTGGCCGATTAGATATAACTCTTTCTCAAACACTAAATTAGATATTGTTCTTGCATTGCAAAGCATGCTTCACAGAGAAAATGTATATATCCAACAATTTCAGATGGCGATGGAGCATAATGGAGGTGCAACAAACATTGAGATCCTCTGACATAGATTCAGTTATCAGTGTGGAAATTCCGGATCCAGTGGCATCTTTTACATGATATCATTAGGCACCATATGATTCATGGACCATGTGGAAACATAAACATGTTCACTCTGTCTCAATGATGGACACTGCAGTAAGAGATATCCCAGACACTTCTTGAGTGAAACTCAATCGGATACAAATGGCTACCCACAATATCGACGACTATCTCCTTTAGCTGGAGGTTTTGAGATGACAGTTACCCTACCTGGCAACATAACAGTTCCTGTAGACAACCGATGCGTTGTACCACATAATAAACTGCTTT
Organism: Sepiola atlantica; assembly: GCA_963556195.1. NCBI lineage: Eukaryota > Metazoa > Mollusca > Cephalopoda > Sepiida > Sepiolidae > Sepiola > Sepiola atlantica. The sequence goes on from OY744545.1 coordinate 25,900,213, forward strand.
GTAAGATTTTTGATTCACATATCAATGTTGAATATTGCAACAGCGTGAAATCAATAAAATACATTTGTAAATATGTAAATAAAGGTAGTGATCAAGATACCTTCACAATTGAAAGTAATGCTCATGATGAAGTTAAGAGTACGAAACGGAACGTTACATATCAACCAATGAAACCATTTGGAGAATACTTAACTTTCACATACATGTATATCATCCCCCAGTTATTCACCTATCAGTTCATCTAGAAAATGGACAGCGGATATACTTTACTGAAAGTACTGCGGCAGATAGAGTTGCAAATCCAACTTCAACCACTCTAACAGCTTTCTTCAAATTGTGTCAAATAGATTTTTTTGCATGTACACTTTTGTACTCAGAAGTTCCACTTTATTATACCTGGGACACAAAAAATAAGGTCTTCAAGCAACGATTACAGGGTAAGCCAGTTCCAGGCTATCCGTGCGTTAAAAAAACAGAAGTTTCGGGCAGGGTATGCACCGTGCATCCAAATCAATTTCACTGCTTCTGTTTGAGACTGCTTCTACACAATGTTAGAGGTACACAGAGCTTTAATGACCTAAAAACGATCAATGGTCAAGTTATGACTACATTCAGGGATGCATGTAGTGCACATGGACTACTTGAAGAAGCTTTTACTGAAGATTTCCTTCTTAGGAAATGCAATCAACAGCCTGAAGTTGATATAACACTTTCAGACGACATCTTCAATATGACTTTAGTACATATAGAACCTATGACTTATAGGATAAATGGTAAAACACTGACAAAATTGGGTCTTACCTCACCTAATCGATCTAAATCGAACTAAATAATAAGCAAATTCATATTTTCCGTACTATAGTTAATACTGTAGAAGATCAGCAAGGTAGCCTGATATTCCTTGATGCACCCAGAGGTACAGGAAAGACATTTGTTACCAAGTTAATTCTTGCTAAAGTTAGATCAGAAGGCAAAATAGCTGTGGCAGTCACATTATCTGCCATTGCAACCACTCTTCTTCCTGGTGGTATAACAGCTCACTCCACATTTAAGTTGCCATTATCCTTAACAAAAGATGCTGATCCAATTTTTCAAATAGAAAAAGGATCAGATCCAGCTAAAGTTGTACAGAATTGTTCCTTGATCGTATGGGATGAATGTACAATGGCACATAAACAAGCGTTCGATGCTCTAGATAAAACATTGCGTGATCTCAAGAAACGTGATGTTGTTATGGGTCGCATAACACTTTTATTATCAGGTGACTTCCGACAAACGCTTCCTATTGTTCCACGTGGAAGTCCCGCTGACAAGCTTAATGCTTGCATTAAATTGTCATATTTGTGGAAGTACATTAAGACTGTAACGTTATTTACAAACATGCGTGTACATCTCAATAGTGACCCAATGGCTGGTGAGTTTGCCTCCCTACTCCTAAAAATAGGTGATGGCAAGCTTGCAACAACCAACAATGGCAAGATTGTTATTACTCCAGGTATTGGCTCAATTGTTTCATCACTCACAAAACTTAGTAGCAAAGTTTATCCAAATATAGCCGAAAACTATGTGCATCCTGAATGGCTAACAGAGAGAGCAATTCTAGCTACTGAAAATGACATGGTACATGTCATCACTCAACAACTGCTTGATGAAATTCCAGGTGATAAACAAACTTTCACTTCTGTGGATTCTACTCTCGATGACGACCAGGCTGTACAATACCCTACAGAATTTTTAAATTCATTAGAATTGCTTGGTATGCCAACACACAAATTAAAGCTGAAAGCTGGATGCCCAATTATGTTACTCCGGAATCTTGATGTTCTAAGGCTATGTAATGGAACGAGACTGTGTGTTAAACGCATGAAACTTCATGTGATAGAAGCTGTAATACTAACTGGTGTGGCAAGGAGCAAACTGACATTCCTTCCCAGAATACCCATTATTCCGTCAAATTCTGCAATAGAATTTAAAAGGCGTCAGTTCCCAGTTAAATTGTGTTTTGCCATGACAATTAACAAGTTCCAAGGACAATCATTGGCAGTGGTTGGTCTAAACTTGACTTCACCTTGCTTTAGCTTTAATAAAGTTTGTCCTAATCGCATTGTTCTGTGCGGCCGTCAGCAGAGATTCCGTTCAGTTTTATGTAGGATGTTCAAGGGTAGGCTCTCCACAATGTCTATACATATTGTCACCAGAAGGTAAAACATCAATCCTATTTTAATTACTTAAATTACTTCCAGTGAAATGATTTATTTTCTGAATCTATTTATTTAACTTAAAAATTAAAATCAGGCTGTTATATTTCCCCGGGCAACGCCGGGACACGGGTCCTGCTAGTATATAATATAGTCGGCTTATCGGTTCACGCGTGGGGACCAAAAAAAGGTCTGCTAAGATAATCACGGGAAATTAATATTCAACACCAACACTTGTTGAGAAGAGACACATTTGAAATAAATTATTTCCTTTCTTTTCTAATTTTGACCTTCATTATTGAGTCCCCCCCCCCTTCTGCTTTGAACGTAAGAAGGGAACGCTTGAAAAAAAACTTTAGCGCTTAAATTGAAAGAAAAAGTATCAGTCTTATTTTTCTTTATATCGGGGTTTCCGTTGTTGGCAAGAGCTTCATGAGACTTTTATTCTTGTCGTTGGAACTAATTTTATGTTATTTTACCGTCCCAGAAAGTATCTCAGTCCTGATGCAATCTTCTATCTGTATAAGATCCAGATATGGGCTAATATGGAGTACTGTTGTCACATCTGGGGAGGTGCCGCTCAGAGCACACTCTATCCTGTCTTGACAGAGTACAATATCGACTTCGAAATCTAGTGGCGGATGTCCTCTTCTCTGCCCTGCAGCCCCTTTCTTACAAGAAAAGACGTTGCTAGGCTTTCTCTACTCTATCGTTATTTTAATGATTGGTGCTCGACTGAGCTCTAAACTCTGACTTCTCCTGTAAAACATTTACAGCAAAACTTCGTCTAATTACAGCCACTTTAAAATATTTCCTTTCTTCCTCTGTGTACCAGGAGCTAAACGGAACTTACATGAGCAGAGTTTCTTTCCAAGAGCTGTCCGTCTGTAGAACGCAATACCACGGGGATGCTTCCCATCTGGCTCTAGAATGGTCAAATGTTAACAAATTCTTGTTGAGCCCTCTCTATAAGTAATCAAATTCTGCTCAGATTTGCAATCCTCAAGGTGTTCGTTTTCGTTGCATTTTTTAAACACAATCAACGTCGACTGGCTACTATTATACAGGTTTTAGTTAGCCATCAAAATCCGGATTTCTTTTTAAACATACTTTCCCAATAAACAGGTGGTATTAAAATGGTAAATAAACATCACAGAATAGTTCGTATTTCTCTCAAATAAAATGAAAATATCAAAGTAGGATTTACGTTATTTACAAAATAGTCATTACTATATCTGTATAAGTTTCATTCTTGTTGCATACGTGTAATTAATGAGGCTGAGAAATACTACGCCATGATTAGCCGAGTAGATCACGTGATAAATTAGGAAAATAGATTTTTAAATGATGAGTCAATTAAATCGATTGGTTAAACACAGAGTAAAGCTGCAAATGATAATGTGTAACGCACGAACTCACAGCCACCTCGAAAATGGGATGAACAGTGAAGCAACCCAAAACCCGGCCGGTGATTCTTTATTAGATTCAGCAAATAAACAAATATTCTAAATAACATACATAGTTGTTATATGATATAAGCCCTCTTTGTTTGAAAGAGAATCACACTTTAATTAAACGCCATAAAAAAGATCGAAGCCAAATTCCACTGAGAATTCGTTACATATATAATTAGTTATATTCAATATAGTCATCAGACTACAATAATATCAGGGAACCAAATAGACGATCACAGGAAATTCATATTCAAGAGTAACACTTGTTAAGAAGAGACTAATATTATAAAGGGTTTAAGATTAGGAATCGAAATCAGAATGTGTTTATAAACATCCTGTTTGTAGACATTGTAATTTGATAAAGCGTAACATGGCGCCAATTAATATGTAACAGTAACTCACCAATCATGGTACCGACGATTAAGGCAATGCCACCAGCGAGTCCTAATTTTCTTTTCGGGGCTACGGCTTGGCTTGCCATTTCCTCTTTCTCGTCGGATTGATCGCTTTCATTCTCCTTTGCCATCGTAGAAATCTGTGGTAAAAAAAAAAACAACAAATAAAAACAACAACAAATAACACACGAAACAACACGAAAAAATAAATAAAAATCAAGATCTAAAATGGGAATTAGTTAGAATATTGAAATGTAAAGAAGTAAAGGTGAGTCCCGTTGTAATTGGAACGCTTTGAACCATAACGAAAAGCCACCATAAATGGCTTAAACAGATTGACGAGACAATTTCTTTTCCAATTCTGCAAAAGGTTTGCCTGTTAGGAACGGCAAAAGTGTTATGGTACAGCTTGAATATCTGAAGTCAAGAGAATTGACTTGATGTTCAAAAAGAAAACTCCAACTAAAAACATCCAAAAGTTGAGACTACTATGAAATAATAATAATAATAATAATAATAATAATAATAATAATAATAATAATAATGAAGGGCAATATCTCACGGAGATAAGAATACAGGGAGGCATCTTCCAAGGAGATTCTCTATCACAGCTACAGTTTATTATAGCCATGATGCCACTCAACAACTCAGGAAATGTGATGCAGGATACAAGTTTACTGACACAGAAGAAAGAATCAACCACCTCATGTATATGGATGACCTGAAGCTATTTGCGAAAAGCAAAACAGAACTGAAAATGCTGATAAACACAACCAGAATATTCAGTCACGACATTCAAATGGAATTCGGAATGGAAAGTGTGCTCTGCTAGAGATGAGAACGGGAATGGAACTGCCCAACTAAGGGAAGGTGAGGACACCAGGCAAACATGATATCTATAAATATTTGTGAGTTCTGGAAGCAGACACCCATCAAATCAACAGAAATGAAAGAGAACATTGGAAAAAATACATGAGAAGAGCAAAACAACTCCTAGAAACTAAATTATATTGTAGGAATCCAGTAAAAGGAATAAACACATGGGCAGAATCTCTAGTGTGATACTCTGGACCATTCATCGACTAGACCAAAGAAGAACTGGGGCACCTTGACCAGAAGACGAGAAAATTAATGATCACTGCACCCGAAAGGTGATACTGACTAGCTCTATGTGAAAAGGAAAGAGGATTGGTATGTGTTATGGCCGTGTTGGGTCCGGAATGAGAACACGGACATGGGGTTTAAGTAAAACAAATATATTGGAGAATAGTATATACTACAGAGAAAAGGAACAAAAGAAGTAGTAGGTCAGTACTGACTTCCAGTGTAGACGGTGGTTGGCCTACACGGTATTTAATTGCTTCCCACCGCAGCAATATGTGATAAAAGGTCGGAAGGCGGGAAAGAATCAAGCAAGGGGACCGTATGACATAATAGTCAAAAAGAAGGAGAAATCCTGCTAAATCGTAGATTTTGCCGTCCTATCAGATAACAAGATTAAGATCAAAGAAAAAGAAAAAGGAAACAAATACACAGAACTTGCCCGTGAACTGAAAGGGATATGGAATATGAAGAAAGTCAATATAATACTAATAATCGTAGGAGCACTAGGAATGGTTCCGAAAATACTGGAAAAAAGACTTGGAGAAATTTGAATCAAAGGGAAGACTGAGACAATACATACTAATGGCTTAAACAGATTGACGAGACAATTTTTTTTCCAATTCTGTAAAAGGCTTGCCTATTAGGAACGGCAAAAGTGTTAAGGTACAGCTTGAATATCTAAGGTCAAGGGAATTGACTTGATGCTTAAAAAAAACTCAAACTAAAAACATCCAAGGGTTAAGACTACTATAAAATAATAATAATAATAATAATAATAATAATAATAATAATAATAATAATAATAATAATAATAATAATAATAATAATAATAATAATTAGAAAAATGTGCACTGCTAGAGATCAAAAGAGGAAAACTGGAGACGACAGAAGGTATAGAACTCCCCAACCAAGAGGAGATGAGGGCGCTAGGAGAACAAGAGAGTTATAAATACCTGGGAGTTCTGGAAGCAGACACAATTAAACATACAGAAATGAAAGAGAAGATTGGAAAAGAATATCTACGAAGAACAAGGAAACTCTTAGAAACTAAACTATATAGCAGAAACCTAGTAAAAGGGATAAACACATGGGCTGTATAACTAATAAGATACTCTGGACCATTCATAGGCTGGACCAAAGAAGAACTCAGGCACCTTGACCAAAAGAATTGGAAAACTAATGACTATGTACAATGCATTGCACCCAAAAGACGATACGGACAGACTCTACATGAAAAGAAATGAAGGAGGTAGAGGACTGGTAAGTATAGAAGACTGTGTAGAAGACACCAAAAAAGAGCTGGAGAAATATGTAACCCAGAACACGGAAAGACTGATCACCACAGCAAGAGACACCAGCCCAACAAACAACTCCGGAAGCACTGAACCCAGCAACAAAAAGACAAGAAAGGAAAAGTGGGAAGAAAAACAACTACATTGACGCTTTATAAGACTCACGAGCGATGAAGCCAATGAAAACAGCTGGGCATGGCTAAGAAAAGGACACTTGAACAGAGAAACGGAATCTCTGCTGACGGCCGCACAGAACAATGCGATTAGGACAAACTTTATTAAAGCAAAGATAGATAAAACCCAGGAAAACAGCAAATGCCGATTGTGTGGACAAAGAGACGAAACGATAAATCATATAATAAGTGAATGCAGCAAGCTAGCACAAAAGTAATACAAGAACAGACATGACAGCGTGGGGAAAGAAGTACACCGGAAAAAGTGCAAACAACTGAATTTCGAATATGCAAAAAAACGGTACAAACACAAACCAGAAACTGTACTAGAAAACGAAAAACACAAAATCATATGGGATATGAATGTACAAACAGACAAATCCATAACAGCAAGGAGACCGGATATGATAATAATCAACAAAAAAGAAACATCCTGCAAAATCGTAGACTTTGCCGTTCCAGCAGACCACAGAGACGGAAAAAAGAAGCAAATATACTGAACTTGCCAGAGAATTGAAAGGAATATGGAACATGAAGAAAGTCAGTATAACACCAATAATCATAGGAACACTAGGAACAATCCCCAAAAACATGGAGAAAAGACTAGGAGAAATAGGAATCAAAGAGATAACTGAGACCATACAAAGGACAGTAATGATCAAAACAGCTACAATCCTGAGAAATGTCCTCGAATGCGGAAACCAACCCACATAAGCAACGAATGGAGAACAAACACATGGAAGCACAAGACAACAGAACCGGGGAAAATACAACCGCACGAGAGAGGCGCAAGCATAGGCTGACGCCACGAAAATTATGGACAGAGGGTCGAGGAGGGAAAGCGCAAACCAGACCTCCACTGGAAGAGCGCGGACAGCTCTGGGACCTTGGGGAGGCTTGTTGCCACTCGGGCCCCAGAGGGGACCAATGGCCCTTATCAGCGGGAAATCGGTGGTAGGTGGCTGTTGCGATACCGCAAGGTCATCAGCGGTGATGAACGAAAAGAGGTGGAGCATACTGGAAGTCTGAGGAGACTTGTTGTCACTCAGACTCCAGGGAATACAACAGGTTGTTGGCAGTGGGCGATCACTGACGATGACCAGTGTGATAACTCCTAGTGAGTAAATAATAATAATAATCGAAGAAACCTGAGCGCATATTGTATCTGAATGCCTAATGCTAGCACAACATCAGTATAAAAAATGGAGACACGACAAAGTCGCTCAAGTACTGCACTGGAATATATGCAAACTTTATGAATTGGACCACAATGTGAAGTGGTATGAGTATAAGCCAGAAGTGGTACAGGAAAACTACAATGTCAAACTTCTTTGGGGCATGCGCATACAGACTGATAAGTACTTGAACATTCCAACCCTGACTTAATATTTTAAACATAAACAAGAGAACTTGCTTAATCATTGATATAGTCTGCCTCTTCGATACCAGAGTGCAAGAGAAGGGACACGAAAAAATATCAATATCTAAAATGGGAATTAGTTAGACTATGAAAATGTAAAGAAGTGAAGGTGATACCTGTCGTAATTTGAACGCTTCGAACTATAACCAGACAATTTATTTTCCAATTCTGCAAAAGACTCGCCTGTTAGGAACGGAGAAAGTGTTAAGGTACAGTTTGAATGTCTAAAGTCAAGGGAATTAACTTGACGTTCAAACAAAGAAAACTCCAACTAAAAACATTCAAAAGTTGAAACTACTATGAAATAATAATAATAATAATAATAATAATAATAATAATAATAATAATAATAATAATGAGCTATAGTAGATATATAATAATAATAATAATAATAAATAAATGAAATAATAATAAGAACAGTAGTAGTAGTAGTAGTAGTAGTAGTAGTAGTAGTAGTAGTAGTAGTAGTAATGTCCACAGTAGATATATAATAATAATAAAAACGCGTCGAACCATTGCACGCTACTTGTTGTTACTAAGACTACAGAAAATTGTAGTGAAGATTTAAAAAGGGTGGAAATACCGAGGAAGTAAAGCACCACCCATACCTCCACTAGAAGAACACGGGGGCTACTGGAATGCTGAGGAGGCTTATTGTGACTTAGATTCAAGAGAAAACTAACAGCCGCTATCAGCGAAAATTTAATTGTAAACGTAATTTGCAATGGTGATCGAATAAAGAAGATGGTACTGGAAATCTGGAGAGGCTTGTTGTCACCTGTGACGTGCAGAGGTGAGGCCGACGGGACGATTTCCCCGGACAATCAAATTAGGGACATCCAATTAAAGAGGGGAATAAGATAGCGATTCTGACATTTTAGAGGTGCTAAATCATATTTTGGATGCTCACCGTACAACAGAAGAAATGAATAGTCCTTTATTCTTTGAACATCGTGTACCCTTTCCACTGAGAGAAAATAGCCCCACACGCAAGCGCATTATGTACGTGGAGCATTCATCAAAAGCCACAAACAGACATGGCTGTTCATTTCTGCTGTTCCTCAAGTCAGAACTCATCTTTTCCCCTTAAATGTTTATTTCATGTTTCATGTACGTTTACAAATTCAAACTATCTGTCTTTCTCATAATATCCCTTAGTACTAGGACTTGTACTTGTGTCTTTGAGGGATACAATCGAAGAGTTCACTGGAACCATTGCACGCTACTGGTTGTCACTCAGACTACAGTAAACACCACTTTTTTATTAGTGAGCAATCACTATGTTGTATTTCAACCATTTGTCATACATGCAGAAACCAAAGTTGCCGCCATTATTACAAAAAACACGTGGAAGTTCACAATTATTATCCATACCTTGTTAGCTGCTTGTTCTTGAACACGCCCCTCGGTGATCCTTCCAGACCTAGTGAAGAGTAAAAATAAAAACAGAGTTAATAATTATTATTATTATTGCCGCCCGAAATCAAAGCCTCTTTATTTACACTTTCAAAAAGGACTATATCGACCCGAGGTTTATTCAATTTAATCTTCGTTCCAATTCACCGACCAACAGGCTGGGGGGACAGAGAGAGCGATCGATAATCACTGTTTAATCATATTTTGTCAGTCCATCTCAATGTCTCATGTTGACACGTTGCTTGCTTTCAAGGAACTAACTGCTTCTCTCTCGCACTCGCTCTTTGAACAGTGTGTCCTTGTCGTGCCGACACCCGTTTTATAATTCAGCACACTTAAAATAACCGGATGTTTAATCATTGAATAACATAGCCCTTACCATGCCGACTTTGTTTATAATTCGACACTACTAATAACATCGGATGTTTAATCCTTGAATGCCTTAACCTGTGTGACAGAAATCAACACACTTTCTTTCTGCGCATATCGTCACTCAACCCAACCAATCAGACTTCATCAAGGCATTGTACTAGTAGCAGTCACCAATACACTATAAAATGAATGTCCATCTTCATTCTGAGCTCATTTAGGGCCTCTGTCCTCTGGCCTTGATGCCTGATGCCGTCTCCTCCATCGCTGCCGACCGCATTTCGCTCCACGAACCTTTGTTAGACATTACGGCACCCTTTCTGAACTATGACGACGACAACCCATCAGCAACAATCAAACTGTCCTTCTTTTGACAATAAGCAACTTTTCTGCAATACTACGATGCGAACAAACCTCCATTTTCCCTGCTGTCTGCGTCCTGAGATGTCAACCTCCTCCCCCAGCTACTGCTGCGGCTCCAGCTTATTCTAGCGGCTCATGCTACAGCTCCTTCATGCAGCGCCTGTTTCAGCTCCTTTACACGGCGACTGCTCCAACCTATACTTCAGCCTGCCTCTCCAGTTCCAACGGCTCCTTTCTGCAGCACCTGCTCTTTCCTGCAGCGCTTGTTCCTGCCACTTGTTCCAGCAGCTTCCTGTGCTTTCCAGTTCCCGTAGACGTCCTAACTCTCCTGTCGATCCAGCCCCTTGGCCACGTCCACACATACCAGGTCTACCTGAGGTATCTCATAGCACCATTTAAATCTCCGGGTGACGTCACCCCATGCTGTCCAGTTCCAGTTTCCGCATTCATGTTGATCCAGCATCTCTTTCTATCCTGGTCCTTCGTTCCTATTGATCCCGCTATTCCTGCCGCCCACTTTCCTCATTCCTGTCGACCCAGCCTCTACTACTGTCCAGATACATCATTGCTGTCTTTCCAGCCATCCTGCTTTAAGAGACATCATAAATCCTCTTCCTCCAATTCTTATACATTATTTCCTAGTGTACACGTGGTGCAATAAATAAAACCTCAATTTACACTGTTCATCTGCGTTTGTCATTTCTTCTTTGCCATTGAGTATTCCTTTTGCCTGCCTCTACTTTTTTCGTTGTAAGACAGACTGGAGTAGCGGTGCTGTCCAAGCGTCGGCTAAGACTCCCCATCCGATTGGCCCCTGCAACAACGCCATATCTGTTTCTTTTAATTCCCATAGTTTAGTAATTCAGCCTCCAGTTCATCAAGTTGACCCCGACTGACCTTTCATTTCTTGTTATTCTCAACTAACCGTCTTATATACTAGTGGGTTTACTCGCCCAAAATTTAAGAACTATAAATGGCATGCGTTAGCGATCACTATTAATAAGTTGTGTGAGAACTTCTGGTAAGAAGTAATACTTTATTTGAAAAGTGTAGAAACTATTTATTATAGGTTGTGTCACGATGACGTGTGAATATTTTCGCGAAGGCGATTTTATTTACCTTTTAAATAGGATTTTTATTCGTGTCAAGGGTGAATAAATATCGATAAACTATTTGTTTCGGCTGCTTTTATGAGGAGTGGCTCAACGCCATGAAAACATAAACAATGTGGTGTGACTTTAGAAATTGATAAATTCTTAAAATATGTTTTCATAAAAGAACTTTTCCCCATTTTAAACACACTACTAAAATACACGTACTATGAAGTTCTATAAAAAATGAACGGTTTTCTTAAACGTTCTGAAACGTTCTAATAACACCATGACGTACACTGTCGTAACGTCAAGAAGAAAAACACAGACATTACTAATGTAATATCTTTGCACTTGTTATGAAACACTTTCAGTCTCTGGGGAAGGGTAATTTTATCCAAAAACTCTAAGACAAAAGTCAGGAACAAAGATCACCTTTAATAAAATATATTTGTATCTTATTCGTGGTTCCTCATGCATTTTAGCCTATTTTCAAATTTAAATTCTTAACAGATACTTTCATAGAATAACTTTTTCCATTTTAATTATAAACACAAATTGTTTGTTTTGGTTTGTTTTATGGCATATTAACATCATCAATGGGTCATTTGATGGCGACTAAAATTATGGCGATTGTACAGAATCAGGGGGAGAGAATACAAATTCATATAACGATGACATTATTTATTTCGTCAGTCCGTCAGACTTCAGTTTTACTTCTGTATATCTCCCTTCTTTAATTTTAATTCTTAACTTTAATTCCTAACTTTGAATAATATTCTAATGTTTAAAACCATTTTTATTTCTTACATTTTTTATATTAACTCCTTAAAATTAACCAACTCCTAAAGCAGAAGTTGTGTTTTTAACTTTATTACAAGTCTATCGCAGCCTTTTATTGCTCAATATAGTATATTTTAAATAATTCTAAATCAATTGTGAATGTGTTCTTTTCGATTTTGGGGAATGTTTTAATTCTTCTATTATCTTCTGAATTTAAACTTAGACGCAGGAGAATTCTGTTTGAGTCGTTGTGATACTATCGCTTGTTGGCGTATTATCTTGGTGTGTCTGCGCCGTGGGAAAGTCTCTGGAAGAGCTGTTATCGTCATCTCCCCGGTAGAACGACAGACACATATCTCTTTAATAGAAAGGAGTTAATTCCGTCCGTATGTTTGACGGGTCTTTGGACATCATTAATTCTCCTGAGAGAATTAATTATTTCGGAATGTCCCATCCCAGATAATTAATTCTCCATCAGCTGAAATTTGGACGCGCGTATAAAAGTAGCGAACATATCTTATATATATGAAAAATATAAAATTTATAATTACATTCTGAAAATAAAACTTGAGAGTCGGCTGAGTTGCTTTTTGTCACATGTCACCTGCTTGAAAATGAAACAACTAATTATTCTCTCTTGCGGTGATAAAACAGAGATAGTGAGAGGGGAGAAGGGGTTGTAGTCCCACAAGAGAAACAAAGAACTAAGAATACATATAAAAAGAAAGAGAGATAGAGAGAAATCCCTACAGTAACTGATATTCTTAATTCAACATATACCAGCCGACGGTTTATTTGACCTTTAACTCGGCAGTCGCCACCTAAGTTCTTGACACTCAAGCTATCGCTCAGGAGCGATCCATAACATTATAACAATGCTTCAATGCAACAATATAATTGTTTCGATTTTACTTGGCCCCCACGATGGCAACAAAATGTCTGGTACAAGGCCTTTAAATGTGGGGAATTTCAGCTACCCTAAAAGGGCACTTAGCCTTGCGCCACACCGTTATATGTTATTAGTCATTAGCTTATAAAGGACGAGGTATTCAACCCCGCGAGATTGATTTCCTGTTTGAAATCGTTAAACACACGTATTCAATAGATACATCTTAAGGATGGATTTTTTAATTCTTCACTTCTATAATGAAGACCAATGCGTTTTTATTAGTTTATATCCGTCCCGTCACACAAACCTTAGCAAATTCATTTCAAGTTCTTAAAAGATGGAGAAAACAAATAGCAAGTCAAACAGATCCCGCCTCACTCTGCCGTCTAACATGAATTCGGTAGGAAATTGATAATTCTATTTCAACAATGAGAAGTTTTCTTTCTTTTTTCCTTTCTTTTTTGATGCTTCTCCAGATTAGGATCCACGCTAAAATCGAGTTGGCGTCAGTAATTTCCGGATGTTTACGTAAACCGCCGGAAAATGCCGAATGAAAAGTCGGTTGACTTAGCTGCGTCAAAAAAATTTAAAAAAACAGGCTGAATTTACAAGTGAGAAAAAAAACATTAACTAACATTTAAAGCAAAAAAATGTAATAATACAGTTAGTCAAATTGCATGAAAGAAATATTTATTTTTTAACGAAAAAGTAAAAATAAACAGTTGATAAAAAAAATTTTAACGTGAAAAAATGTCTTTAAGTGATAAAAAAGTTTTCTTTCTTTTTTCTTTCTTCTTTTTATACCGATTGATACGTTTTCTCGTTTTTTAACTACTTTGAGACGTTTTCTTTTTTTTCTTAGTTCTTTTTGTAACTTCACTGATTCAGACGTTATTTTATGCGAATATGAATATTTATACGAACACTAGCGAAGCATTATTCTTTCCGTCATTTTTGACGGAGGGTGTAGACTAGTAATGAATAATGTCGAATTGTGAGAAGAATAAAAAATTTACTTTTTAAAGATTTTTGTCACCGTTCGTCATTTTGAAGACTTTCAGAAGTTTATATGCGGACATCGCATCTCTAGAACTGCTTATGTCCTTTGATAGGTGTTACTTATGTAATACAATGAGACATATAATTTAGCCTGACGAATCCTTTTATTAAAAAAATTTATTTAAACGAAATTAGTTTAGGAATTTTGACAACGCGATTTGGGAAGTTCGACATTACCACTATCCCCAAGTAACGCCGAGTTTCTTGTCTTCCACCTCTCCCACTCAACATTATAATGAAACACATATTTATGTGGCAGAGTGGACTGCCTGAAAATAAAGGCTTTACGAAATTTAGAAGTATTAATAGAAGATTTGAATCGTAATTTCGCGAAAAGTGAGATTTGTTTGTCATCTCGCCACATCGCAGATCTACATTAGATCTGCGATGTGGCGAGATGAGTGAAGATTGACAGAGTCAGGTCAGCTGTTTTTGACAAACGAGTGTATTGATGGCTAAGAGCTGGCAGATTGCCAACATCAGCAACATTTTAATCGCAAAAGAATATTCTTGCAACAGGTCGGAACATACGCTCTAGCCACCTCAACACTATAATGAAACATATACTTTATTTTTCCCATGTTTCTTGGACGCTTACTCATCCCTGAGAAATTAGCGTTTCTTAAGGTGCGGCAATATATTTCCAAATTACTACATGATAACATAAAAACTCGCTCTAAATGTCGCTTTGCCTTGACTAAAAAGAATATATCAGCTTTGTAAGTATGTATTGTTAAGTTTTTGCAATGTCATCAATAGAACGTCTTACGAAACGTTAAATTTAAATCCCATAAATACCTTCGAGTTTTTTTCTATTAACAATGAAATAGACATGAAACAAAAAAGTTTTGAAATGTAGATGTTGTATCCAGATCTTTTTGCCTCCCTTTCTAAAAAAACGGATTTACTTTAATCGAATAAAAATTGTTAATTTTAAACAATTTTTATTCGATTAATGTAAATCCGTTTTTTCAAAATTTCATTTAAAAATGTTCGTTTGAACGTGGATTGTCACGGACAGACGATATGTTTTCTGGTAATTATATCGTGTCGTTAACTTATCCTATGTAGGTGTTTTCGCTTTTGTGAGAAATCGCTCTCCCACGTGAATTCATTCCAGCAATCTGATTTGCGATTTACATTTAATGACACCGACGGTTGTGAGAGAGCCATCAAATATGAAGTGTTTGAAAAAGACGGCTTCTTTTCGTTTATATTACTTTTAACCGTGAACGAACGATTAAAAAAGTTGGTTTTATGTTCAGTTTTGGAAGGAAGGGACAAACAGCGGATACAATAGAGAAAAAGTATCAAAACATATAAGAACGAACAAAAAATGGATGTATTGACTATAAAGAAGAAAAGAACAAAATTAAAAGTCAAAACAAGAAAAACTGAAAAGAAGAATATATACAATTAATATATAAAGTAAAGTCAGTCTCACCCAACATTCGCAACAGAAGTTACATAATAAAATCTGTTCTGTTAGTTCGAAAAGGCACGCCCTGGTCGATGTTGTTAGAAAAGCAAATCTAACTTTTGATCGTTTTCTTAGATTTTAATATTCAGTCCTGATTAATATTTGACTTTTTAGCCAGATTTAAAGGAAAGGGGAAAACAATAATTAGCTATAGTTTTATAACAATTCGGTTCAATTAAATGGTCAGACGATATTGTAATAATCAATTTTCTGACTTTCAAACTCCAATAGGAAATAAAAAACAAATATAAAGTAAATAATAAGTTAAAACGAACAAACGGCGTAATTTTTTTTTAAAGCGGAACAAAAATGAAAGTAAATCAACTCCCGGGCAACGCTGGGTAAGTATATTTAGTTATTTATAGATTTGAGATTAAAAAAAAGAAACTTGAAATTATTTATGCGACCCAAGGTCGGGTCGGGAAAGTGAGGTTTGAAAAGCCAGCGCTCGAGAAGGTGAGAACTCTGGCCATTAAAAATTGCCTGGGCAGCCCCGTCGGCATTCCCCGGTAGGGGCGCCTCAGGCAGTAAGCAATAAACTTACTCCTCCCCGAAGACGGGGAGCAAATCCTGGGAGGGTGGACCTCCTAGAACTGCACAGGACAAACCCATAGACCGGCGTAAATCAAGCCCCGAAGGCCAAGACAATACCAGACTATGGGGTGCGGTATCTATCGGAACAGATACTACACTTTAATCTTATCCAAAAGAACACGAGTGTTGATTTACTCCTCTCCAGGAGTTAGGCACAAGGCCAGTTTTTATCTTACTCCCACAAGTAAGATGTGACCCAAGGTCGGGTCGGGAAAGTGGGATTTAAAAATTGCCTAGGCAGCCCCGTCGGCATTCCCCGGTAGGGGCGCCTCAGACAGTAAGCAATAAACCTACTCCTCCCCAAATAGAGGAGGTGAAGCCTGGGAGGGTGGACCTCCTAGAACTGCACAGGACAGACCCATAGACCGGTGTAAATCAATCCCCGAAGGCCAAGACAATACCAGTCTATAGTGTGCAGTATCCATCGGAACAGATACTACACTTTGTCTTAGCCAAAAGAACACGAGTTAGAGGAAACGACGTCTCGCGAGATAGTATAGACGCGAATAGCTAGGACTCTAAGCGACGAGACGTGATAAGAAATAACTTGAGAATTAATTATAAACGAAGGAGATGTAACCCCAATATACCCCGCCGCTAGCAGAGAGGGGGGGGGGGGACGTCAACAGTCCTTCTCCAAATTCAGAATCTAGTTAATTTCTTTGGGTTGTGTCAACTTTTATTCCAGAGCACCGACACAGAGAGGTAATCGTCATGAGACGACGATAAACGATCTTAGATGAAGTGTCCTCGGTCTCGTAGGACGGTTTCGGTTGAGCCTTTAAGACACGATTAGATGTGATTTAATTGTACTGTTTATGGTTTGTTGATTTGCATTCGATAACAAACGTACATTTTATTTGATCGTAACATACAAAACATTAGAACTCCCCTTTGAGGGGAGGTAATGTAACAGATTTACAATTCCATTTACTTTCAATCTGATGGCAGAACATCATCCAGAAGTTGTAAAGATAATCAGCAAATTTAAATATTTCCAATTAAAATTAATTTTATTAATTACAACTTTCCAAGTTACACACTCGTAAAGTTTATTGATATAAACATTTAAATTTGTTTATTGTCTTCACGATACACGCAACTCTCCGATGATGGTCTGCGATTAGACCGAAATTGCATGGAACTATAAGCAACCGTAGGAAACTTGAATGGATTTCTACCAATATATGTAGACAAAACTGATCGTATTGTTTAAACGAATGAATGCTGCATAAATATAAATTCACCTTGTTTGATAGCAAATAAAATCAAAGTTATACTTTTGAACAACATCAGAGAAAAAGGAATGTTGCTCTGGCTACGTTATTATTTCTTCAATGATTTAAAATAAATTTCAACCTTTCATTACTATTGAACTATATATATATATATATATATATATATATATATATATATATATATATATATATATATATATATATATATGATCTGCCAAGCAAGTAACTGCTTGGTAGTGAAAC
This sequence comes from Sepiola atlantica, assembly GCA_963556195.1. NCBI lineage: Eukaryota > Metazoa > Mollusca > Cephalopoda > Sepiida > Sepiolidae > Sepiola > Sepiola atlantica. Next base: position 25,917,774 of record OY744545.1, read on the forward strand.
ACGTGTAGGAAAAAACATTTAATTTGAATAAATAGTATTTGTAAGAAAAAATATCTTTAATGGTGATCATTGATGTCTTGAAAGGAATGCTTTGGTAAGCCTTCATAAAATCATATATATATATATATATATATATATATATATATATATATATATATATATATATATATATATATATATATATAGTGTGTGTGTGAAATAATATCAAATATAAAAAATATAAATTCAAGAGATATTATTGCATCATCCTTTTCAGCACTATATCGAACAATTAATCCGATACGTAAATGTAAACCCAAAAACGACAACAAAAAATACCCCTAATTTCACAAACCCAAACGGCATACTTCAAAGCCGCCCCTTTCGTATTTTTTCAGACTAGGTAAAACAATAATATTACAAATCCATAATCGAACAGGTAAATAAATTAATAAATAAACCTTTCGAGGGAATAACATGAAGGCCTTTCAAACACGAACTAACATCGAACACACTTAAATCTTAATAAACCACTGTCCCACACGGGATTTTTTTCGGGGACCCCCTCAGAGATACACCGTTTTCTGTCATTGTTGACGCCATTCCCCATCGGGCCGTGACTACAATCATTTCAGCATGCCGACGATTCCATTGGGCACAGAGATTTACTAAAGATGTCTACATCTACCCTTTTGGATGAAACCGTGGTACATTTCTGAAATATGTAATATACAGTATTTAAATAAATTAAACGTATACGTACATAGATAATAAACAATAACAAATATTTATTATGTGTCGCTCCTCGAAAAAGTAAAGCACTGTAATGGTAGTATAACCACAGCGTGACGTCACTTGCTTATAATGCATCGTTCCTTCCCTTAAAAAGAAGTAGAATGCTTAGACGTTGAGCTCGCCGATAAGGTGTTAAAATTATCATAGTTTATTCGCTGTTTACAATTGGCCTAGCGGTTAGCGACGTCGATTGGAGTTGAAAAATACTTGTAGTCCGGGGTTTCGAATCGCATGACCGGTAGTGAATAGTCATATCTCTATGCTGATGAGTCACGATTAAAAAAAAAGGACGAAACGTATACGTACATAGATAATAAATAATAACAATTTTTATTATATATATATATAATAGTATTATAGAAATACATCAATGGCAAGTAAACTACACAGAAGTGTCAATATTTTATCTCAGCAGAGAACTTTTACTCGTCAAATTCTTTTCCTTTTTTAACTTAATTCTATTTGACTCGTTGTGATACTATCGCTTGATGCCGTATTATCTTGGTGTGTCTGCGCCGTGGGAAAGTCTCTGGAAGAGCTGTTATCGTCATCTCCACATTAGAAAGACAGACACATATCCCTTTAATAGAAAGGAGTTTATTCCGTCCGTATGTTTGACGGGTCTTTGGGCGTCATTAATTCGCCCCAGGGAATTAATTATCTGGGATGTCCCATCCCAGATAATTAATTCTCCATCAGCTGAAATTTGGACGCGCGTATAAAAGTAGCGAACATATCTTATATATATGAAAAATATAAAATGTATAATTACATTCCGAAAATAAAACTTGAGAGTCGGCTTAGTTGCTTTTTGTCACATGCCACATGCTTGAAAATGAAACAACTAATTATTCTCCCCTGTGGTGATAAAACCGAGATAAAGAGAGGGGAAGAAAGGGGTGTAGTCCCACAAGAGAAACAAAGAACTAAGAATACATATAAAAAGAAAGAGAGATATAGAGAAAGACTATAGTCACTGATATTCTTAATTCAACATATACCAGGCGACGGTGTATTTGACCTTTAACTCGGCAGTCGCCACCTAAGTTCTTGACACTCAAGCTATCGCTCAGGAGCGACCCATAACATTATAACAATGCTTCAATGCAACAATATAATTGTTTCTATTTTACTTAGCCCCCCCACGAGGGCAATAAAATGTGGAGAATTCCAGCTACCCTAAAAGAGCACTTAGCTTTGTGCCACACCGTTATATTTTATTAGTCATTAGCTTATAAAGGACGAGGTATTCAACCCCGCGAGATTGATTTCCTGTTTGAAATCGTTAAATACACGTATTCAATAGATTCATCTTAAGAATGGGTTTTTTAATCCTCCACTTCTACAATAAAGACCAATGCGTTTTTATTAGTTTATATCCGTCCCGTCACACAAACCTTAGCGAATTCATTTCAAGTTCTTAAAAGATGGAGAAAACAAATAGCAAGTCAAACAGATCCCGCCCCACTCTGCCGTCTAACATGAATTCGGTAGGAAATTGATAATTCTATTTCAACAATGAGAAGTTTTCTTTCTTTTTTCTTTTCTTTTTTGGTGCTTCTCCCGATTAGGATCCACGCTAAAAATCGAGTTGGCGTCAGTAATTTCCGGATGTTTACGTAAACCGCCGGAAAATGCCGAATAAAAGGACGGTTGACTTAGCTGCGTCAAAAATATTAAAAAAACAGGCTGAATTTACAAGTGAGAAAAAAACATTAACTTACATTTAAAGCAAAAAAAATGTAATAATACAGTTAGTCAAATTGCATGAAAGAAATATTTATTTTTTTACGAAAAAGTAAAAATAAACAGTTGATAAAAAAAATTTTAAACGTGAAAAAATGTCTTTAAGTGATAAAAATGTTGTTTTTTCACGATGATGAGAAGTTTTCTTTCTTCTTTTTATACCGATTGATACGTTTTTCTCGTTTTTTCAACTTCTTTGAGACGTTTTCTTTTTTTTTCTTAGTTCTTTTTGTAACTTCACTGATTCAGACTTTATTTTATGCGAATATGAATATTTATGCGAACACTAGCGAAGCATAATTCTTTCAATCATTTTTGACGGAGGGTGTAGACTAGTAATGAATAATGTCGAATTGTGAGAAGAATAAAAAATTTACTTTTTAGAGATCTTTGTCAACGTTCGTCATTTTGAAGACTTTCAGAAGTTTATATGCGGACATCGCCTCTCTAGAACTGCTTATGTTCTTTGATCGGTTTTACTTATGCAATACAATGAGACATATAATTTAGCCTGACCAATCGTTTTTTAAACGAAATTAGTTTAGGAATTTTGACAACGCGATTTGGGAAGTTCGACATTACCACTATCCCAAGTAACGCCGAGTTTCTTGTCTTCCATCTCTCTCACTCAACATTATAATGAAACACATATTTATGTGGCAGAGTGGACTGCCTGAAAATAAAGGCATTACGAAATTTAGAAGTATTAGTAGAAGATTTGAATCGTAATTTCGCGAAAAGTGAGATGTGGCGAGATGAGTTAAGATTGACAGAGTCAGGTCAGCTGTTTTTGACAAACGAGTGCATTGATGGCTAAGAGCTGGCAGACTGCCAACATCAGCAAAAGTTTAATCGCAAAAGAATATTCTTGCAACAGGTCGGAACATACGCTCTAGCCACCTCAACACTATAATGAAACATATGCTTTCTTTTTCCCATGTTTTTTGGACGCTTACTTATCCCTGAGAAATTAGCGTTTCTTAAGGTGCGGCAATATATTTCCAAATTACTACATGATAACATAAAAACTCGCTCTGAATGTTGCCTTGCCTTGACTAAAAAGAATATATCAGCTTTGTAAGTATGTCTTGTTAAGTTTTTGCAATGAAATCAATATAACGTCTTACGAAACGTTAAATTTAAATCCCATAAATACCTTCGGGTTTTTTTCTATTAACAATGAAATAGACATGGAACAAAAAAGTTTTGAAATGTAGATGTTGCATCTAGATCTTTTTGCCTCCCTTTTTAAAAAAACGGATTTATATTAATCGAATAAAATTGTTTAAAATTATACTTTTTCAAAATTTCATTAAACACTTTTTCGTTTGAACGTGGATTGTCACGGACAGACGATATGTTTTATGGTAATTTTATCGTGTCGTTAACTTATCCTATGTAGGTGTTTTCGCTTTTGTGAGAAATCGCTCTCCCACGTGAATTCATTCCAACAATCTGATTTGCGATTTACATTTAATGACATCGACGGTTGTGAGAGAGCCATCAAATATGAAGTGTTTGGAAAAGACGGCTTCTTTTCGTTTATATTACTTTTAACCTTGAACGAACGATTAAAAAGTTGGTTTTATGTTCAGTTTTGGTATGGAAAAACAGCGGATACAATGGAGGGGCGATATAGAGAAACAGAATGAAAACATAAGAACGAACAAAAATGGATATATTGACTATAAAGTAGAAAAGAAAAAAAAAAGAAAAGTCAAAAAAAGAAAAACTGAAAAGAAAAATATATACATCTAATATATAAAGTAAAGTCAGTCTCACCCAACATTTGTGCACGACGATGGCTTTCGCAACAGAAGTTTCATAATAAAATCTGTTCTGTTAGTTCGAAAAGGTCGATGTTGTTAGAAAAACAAATCTAACTTTTTATCGCTTTATTAGATTTTAATATTCAGTCCTGATCAATATTTGACCTTTTAGCTAGATTTAAAGGAAAGGAGGAACAAAAATTAGCTATAGTTTTATAACAATTTGGTTCAAATTAAATGGTCAGACGATATTGTAATAATCAATTTTATGACTTTCAAACTCCAATAGGAAATGGAAAAGAAATAAAAAGTTAATAATAAGTTATAAAACAATCGGCGTAGTTTTTTAAAACGCGGAACAAAAATGAAAGTAAATCAACTCCCGGGCAACGCTGGGTAAGTATATTTAGTTATTTATAGATTTGAGAGTAAACATTTTTTTAAAGAAACTTGAAATTATTTAAACGATTCGAATTTTAACATCTTGTAAGACGTCCGATCAATAGCCGAAACATATGCAAAATGTAACCAAAATGTTTGTATAAATAAAAAAATTATACTATATATATATATATATATATATATATATATATATAGCTCTACCTCTTATTGAGAAGTACTATATAAACACGGTAAGTACTTACATGGTGAATTAACGAACCCTATGAACAACACATCAGCAGAATTACTATATGCATGTATAAGTACCCAAAATCGGCGATGAGAGCGATGTTTTACTGACGATCTTTGTTGAAAAATGTATTTTTGAATTGATATTTCGGTTATCAACAGTGGCAACCTGTGAATAGACCTGGTGACGGTTGGAGAGAAACTAGCATCCCGGAAAGACGGGGGTAGGGTCAAGTCGCATGCTTCGTGAGGAATATACCTAATATTGCTACGAATAAGCTTGGGGAGGAGTGGAAGAGACGGAACCAAGCGGAAATGATCAATCAATTATAGAGAGATACAGATGCAGCAAAACATTGACAAATATTGAGGCATCAAAGCCAGATGAAATGTCTTAATATGTGGGAATCAGGAGCAACGAGCATGGAGTTCGGGAAGAATATAAAGTGACCCCCAGCGAACAATAAGGGCTGGCAGATAGTCCAGTCAGGGACAAAGGAAGATTTAGACAAACTGTTAAAATTCACGACCATAAGCACCAGCAGAGCGTTAGAAAGATTTGGTTGCGTCGAGCTCCAACAGCTAACGAACTCCTATAATGCCAACTGTTTGACAAATAAAATAAAATAAAATAAAGAAAGAAATAGCTCAGATCCATAAAATAAAATAAAGAAAGAAATAGCTCAGATCCATAAAATAAAAGAAAGAAAGAAATAGCTCAGATCCATAAAGAAAGGATCCAAAAAGGATAACAATAACTATTTACGTCTTTTTTATTTTTAAAGATGATTTTTTTGTCGCTGAAAACTGCTTGCGTTTTGTGTGTGTCGGTCATGGCTAGAAAACTGTTTAAATTTCCGCATGCGAGTATGTTTCAGGTGAAAACTGGCTGTCAACTTCATCATGATTTTTGTTAAATAGTAAAGGTACGTCCCCCCTACTACTTATTTGATGATTTAAATTTACAGGGGAAACATTAGCGCGTAAACATGAACTAGAATTCAGGCGCGAGTCAGGTTGCTGGCCTTTGGGGCATTGTCTCCTGTGAGAACACGAGTTAGAGGAAACGACGTCGCGCGAGATAGTATAGACGCGAATAGCTAGGACTCTAACCGACGAGACGTGATAAGAAATAACTTGAGAATTAATTATAAACGAAGGAGATGTAACCCCAATATACCCCGCAAAGAGGGGGGAGGGACGTCAACAGTCCTTCTCCAAATTCAGAATCTAGTTATTTTCTTTGTAGTGTACCAACTTTTATTCCAGAGCACCAACACAGAGAGGTAATCACCATGAGACGACGAGAAACGCAGGACGGCTGTGGTTTAGCCTTTAAGACACCATTAGATAGAGCAATTATAAAGATAGATGAAAGAAGAGGGATAAACATGTACGAATGACAAATTTATTTCAACTTCGATTGTTCAATGCAAGGTATACTCGGTAATACAATTATGTTTATTATTCTTTCCTTAAGCCAAGGCTTTTCAAAGATACAAAATCTTATCATCTTTTCCATCTGTAAATCTCCTTTCATTGGACACCTCATCAACGGACAATTACCAACTGGACAGATCTCATATCTTTTTTACACGAACTTTTCTTTCACTCTCCACTACTTAATATTTTTCAAATTTTGAATTTTGGCTTTTCCACTGCCAACTCATCTATCTATGTAATTCCTCTGATGATAAGATTTTGATTTTTGAAAAGCCTTGGCTTAAGGAAAAAATAATAAACATAATTTTATTACCGAATATACTTTGCATTGAACAAAAAAATAAATTTGTTATTCGTGCATGTTTATCCCTCTTCTATCATCTATATTTATAATTGCTCTATCTCGTATATTGAGCTTAAACCATTTCACTATAGGTTCTATCTACTAAAAGTATACTGTTAGTTACATATTTTATTATATATATATATATATATATATATATATATATATATAGTATTATAGAAATACATCAATGGCAAGTAAACTACACAGAAGTGTCAATATGTTATCTCAGCAGCGAACTTTTACTCGTCAAATTTTTTTCTTTTTTTAACTTAGTTCATCCCAATCAAGGTAGGTTGCCACTGTAGACGTTAGGAGTTACTGAGAATTAGGGTGAAAGTTTTGGGAGTCATCCTAAATTGGGAGATGTGCAGCTAATTGCTTGTACACATAAGTTTTAAATTTCTTCATGTCGGTGCAGTCGGAGAAACAGGGAGCAGGAAGGGATTTCCAAAGGCCGGCAGCTCGATGACAAGCTATTTGACTAGAAAGCTTTCCGGCACCTGGGGATCTCCACAGTGAATGGATGGGATTAAGCTGATTGTCGTGTTCGTTCAGTGTATTTACGTCGAGGGGGGACTAGAGCAGCAAGTTCTTCAGAGCACATTCCATTAAAGTACTTATAAAACAAGCAAAAAGATGCAACATTGCGACGATGTGACAGGGGCTGGACTTTGGTGGATAGTGAGGGGCCTATTAGATTAGATACATTTTTTTTTACTTTGTCTAACAGGAAAAGAATAGTGGATGGTGCATCAGCCCAAAAGTGACAAAAATAGTCCATCTATGGTGGCTTTGTAGAAATATAGGATACTGTCAGGTGTGAGAAGTTTTCTATCTCGGTAGAAGAAGCGCACTTTCTTTGCAGCAGCTTTGGCAATGGCTTCTATGTCTATATCAAGCGCTAGCTTCCTAGCTTCAACTGCCTTGTCGACTCTATTGTATGCGTTCAGAGATTACCGTTAGGATATCTGTAGTCGACTGTGTTTGCCTAAATCCATACTGCTGGTCAAAAAGAAGTTTAGCATCAACGATGTGACGAAGTATCGCTAGATTGAATAAGAGTTCAAAGATTTTAGCGAAGAGCTGGAGTAGACTTATGGGGCGATAATTCTGCTGGTCAAAATTCTTTAATATTGGTACAGAGGAAATTTTCCAGCCATCAGGGAAGCAAGATTCGTCAACGCATTTATTGTAAAGTTATGAGAGGAGGGGAGCCAGTTCAGCAGAGCATTTCTTTATGACTATTACAGGTATAAGATCAGGCCTACATGCTTTGGAGTTGCCAAGGGTTTTTACTGATGGCTTGGGCATGAGATGGGGTGATGGTCAGGTCACCAAGTGTGGTTTCAGTTCGCAATGGGAAATTTGGGAGGAAGTGGTTTGCGGAGACCAAAGTGGAGTTTAAGGCGAAACGCTAGGTAAGTAATCCAGTCTTATCAGTTTCGCGTGCAAACGACATCATTGTGGTTGGATAGTGGAAGAATTGTTGATTGCCATTGTTCATCACACTATTGAATATTTTCCAGAAATCACAAGTATCTAGTTTCTGTGACTGAATGCGTTTTCTGGTAATCTCTGTATACCTTCTCTTTGCTTCATCTATTACAGTCTTACAATGATTTTTTGATAGTATCAGTTTCTGTCTATTTGTAGTTGACTCATGGCGGTTGAATTGTCAGAGTGCTTGCTGCTTCTTAGCAATAGTTGCCGCACAGTTCGAGATGAATCATTGTTGAAAGTGGGGCTTGCTGTAGAATATTCGCATGGAGACATGTGCTGCAATGCCTGCTTTGACCCATTCAGTACCTCATTTGCACACTGAACAGCAGGAAGAGAAAAGGTTTCACTCCATGGGGCGTCTCTGTTGTGATCTCTGATGGAGTCTCAATCAGCCCGCTTGTAGTATTTCGTCGTTTTGACCAACGACTCATCAGCTTTCGGACAAAATTCTAGGGTGATATCAATCATTAGCACAAGGTGATCAGCGTTCCCGAGCGAGTTATGAGCATTCGTCGCACAAACATCGGACAGTGAGGTCAAGAACAGGTCGAGAAGTGAGGCTGGCTAGACGGGTCGGGAAAGTTAGGGAGTTCGCTATGGAGAAACTATACGTGGAGTTACCAGCTGCGTCTGTATAGCTGGGGAATCCAACCTAGTCACGGTGATATACATCGACATCTCCAAATACATGTATTTGGACACTCGAGTCAAGTGATAGTGCTGTATCTATACTTTCAGAAACAGATTTAAGCAGAATACACTGCTGGGTCGAAGGAGAACGGTATGGAAAAAAAACTAACGCTGTGCTGTAAGGTTAATCTAAAGCACATGTTGGCTTGATCATCTGATTCTAGCCTAGGTTCTCTAGTCAAGGAGTGAGTGTTCTGAACTTAGCCCGTGCATATGTTTGTCAGAGTATTTACGGTAGAGTGAGAGGTATTCAGTCATGTCAAAATTATGCGAGGAGATTGATAATTGTAGGTTTGTTTCACTTCGTGCTAGGATATCTGGGAAGTTTACTAGGAGAAAGGTTTCTACGTGATTGAAGTTGGTTTGAACCCTCCAGATATTTGTAAATGCTAGCCTCAACAGCGGAGGCGAAGATGTTTTAGTGGGTGTCTGGTTTAGGTTTGTTTCTTTTTCTTTGAATTATCATTTTGGTTTTAGATAGAGTGGGGAGGGTAAAGTGGGTGCTAGTTTTGTGCCAATAAGCTTACACATCAAGAACATTAGTCGAGACTTGATCCATGGGGTTGTGGTCTCAGGAAAGCTCACCGGAAATAACTGTAGGGTCCATTTCCATGCGCGACAAGTGTTGATGGAGCAGTCGCTCTTAGTGCTACTTACGAGTTAGGGCTCCTGCACTACCAGTCGGAAACAGCAGCCAGACAAGTTGTCTAACCTGTACACTCAATCTGTCGGAACAAGAGTGACGCAGATTAGTGATGTCAGACTTAGTGAAAAAACACTTTCCCCAAGGGTCCCAGATAGAGAGAAAGAGAGACGGCGTTCATTGTCCTAGTCTGGAACAAGGTCAAGTACTGGGTGTCTTTGAGATGTCCCTGTGCTAGTACCTCTGCGCCTGGCTAATAGACAAAGAAGGAGTGCTGCCAAGACGTACGTAGTGAATAGCACAGTTTTTATATCAGAGTTTCCTTCTCCTAGATGGATGACCTGACAAGGTCTACGAGTCCATCACACTGAAAGGAGTAATCCTGCTAGTCAAGTATTTAAGAGCCCCGTATTAAGAAAAAAATTCCATTATATATATATATATATATATATATATATATATATATATATATATATATATATATATATGACAAATGATAAAGGAAATCCTAAAAACTTTTGCATTTTCCATGACGTCATGTCATTTTATCCCTATCTTTATTCATATATATAAAATAAGTGTACACGTCACCTCCCAGAGATAACAGAAAATTGAAGATGGGTTCCCCTCTCATAAGTAAGTATACGACGGGCGGATTAATTTAAGGCATTAAATTAAAGAATATATTAAAGAAATTAAACCAAAGAAAATAGAACCGTTAATTAAAAATAAATTGCTTGTATAATTTAATGGGAAAGCATTTTGAATTTATTATCAAGGAAAGTGTACGTTTTGAAAATGGGCAAAACAATTGTATGAATAAAAATGTGTTTTAAGAACGGTCTGTTGCTCCTGTTGCGTCTTCATTGCTTCAATTAATTATTCTCCAAATCAAGTACTTTGCGTTTAAAAAAAGAAAAGAAATTGTAACACTTGTAAACAAATCAGTTAATATAATAATGTATCAGACCTTTTCTAAAGTATTCCTTAGTTTAGACACTGTAAATACCCAGTGTTGCCCGGGAATCTTTTTACCTGAATATTTGCTCAGTATGCTTATGGTAATTTTTTAAACAAAATATTTTTTTTGAATGTCTATATTTACAAAGTTAAATTTAATTAATATCGTTCAGTCATTAACGTATGAATTATTTTCGAATTTCTCTCGAAAGAAATTAAAATCCAAATGGCAGTTTGAAGTTTTCAATATGACTTGTGGTTTCTGAACGGTTACAAATGAAAAGATAACAAAATTTTAAAATTGTGAATTTATTGTGGTTTTATATATGAGTGTTAGAATTTAATTCTTCAAACGTATCTTCTTGCGTATCTAGTGATTCTAGACGTCATTTTGAATTTCCCACTTGTTAGAAACGCAAATTTTCAATTAGATAATCATCTCTGTTAATTATGCAATGAATATAAACGATGAATCTCGCTAAGTGTATTTTACTGAAGGAATTGTCGGGCTGGATAGAATATGTAATCGGAAGTGATAGGAATTTCTTTTTCATGTAAAGAACACAAACCAAAAATTTCCGTCATTCACTGACTAGGCAGAATCAAATATCGATTTGCCAGATGTAATGCACGGTTTCGTAAAACTAATCTCCTCCATTAAAACAAACACTACTATGAATTAAAAAATCTAAACCAAGTCCTTATTAATAATGAATTCCTTGGTTATATCTTCGATGAACAAATAAAATCAATGATTAAAAACTAAAAAAATACCACTGAAAATAATAATAATACCTAACATTGCATCTCAAACTATATCAACATATACTACTGTAATTAAATGCAACCAAACTTAAAATTATAAGAAAAAGCTATGAAAAATATTGTACACAGATATATATCCCCAATTGACAATAATAATAAAAATAGACCCATTATTTACTATAAGAAATGCAAGACTCCAAATCTCATAGTAAAACACAACCTCTCCCAACCCTTAAAACATTAGAACGAACCAATGTTCTTTATAATTTAAATGCCCTTTGGGAAAATGCAACTCCCATAATAATAATAAAGCTAATAGTTATATTGGTTTTATAACCACTACCATATCGCGCCGCCTGACCATACATCTTGTAAACTCTAACTCAATTTATCAACATCTACCAAAACATAACAGCCCCCCCTCTGATTTAAAACAAATTTTAGTTAATAACACAAAAATAATACATTCCAAAACCAATTTAAAAAAATTAAAAATACTCGAAGCTATCTTCATTAAACCCCAACAACCTACAATCATTACATATTTACGTATGAAGCCTGTAACAACATTTTAAAATGCTTAACGTAATACAATTTTATCCTGTGATCCTAATTCTGGCGTCCCGGAGTTTAAATTGTTAACGTATTTTCTGGAACAGCGTGAAAACGTTCTCTTGGCATCTAACTGACTTCTCGTGCTTGTTTCTCGGCTATTTTTAAAATTCTCTTCTTTTCTTCAGTTTTTTTTTTGTTCATTTGCTTTTTGTCACCTGATGATGATTCGACGAAGAATCGAAAACGGTCGTGATACATATGAAACGATTTTAACACAAAAAGATCATTTTTCAAATTAAGAACTTTTTATGTACTTTCTCACGAGCTTGATGTGAACAGATCCAATATTTAAATAATAACGTTGTTTGGTTTACATTAAGCGAAACGATTCGTAAAATAATTTGCACTGAAATGTATCTGTTTTGAAAAATATTTCGTAAGAAAAATATTTTAAAAACTTAGCTTTTTGAATATAAATGAACTCTGCTTACTTATATATATATATATATATATATATATATATATATATATATATATATATATATATATATATATATATATATGAATAATGAATTGTATGGGGAACACCTTATATAAGATGAAATAGTAAAAGAAAAAGAAAATAATTTCATATAAAAAATTAAAAAATTTAAAAAAACACCGTTATGTATGGTTTTGGAATTTACGAATAAAAACTAAAGTTCTCACATTAGTATAAAAAAAAAACAGCTTAAAGTTCCCAAGGCAGCCTTTCGTCTGACTCTCGTCAGGGGAATCGTCGATAGAGTAATTAAAATAAATGAAAAACCATAAACTGGTGTAGAATAAAGATCAACATATTTTTAATCTTTCTGATTATATTTTGTCTGATATAGATAAGGTCGTGTTGTCTAGAGGTCTTGATTTTTGCATTCCTCCATCAGTCATTGACAGGACCGGAATGTTTGCCGAATTTGAATTGATGTTCTCCCAGTTGAGAATCCTTTGCCCTTCTTCCAATGAGTCTATAGGTCAGCTTAAAGCCCGGCTTAACGAATATGCTCATTCTTTTGTGAATTCTACGATACGCTCTGACGAATCGTTTTGGCAAAAGAACCATTTTCAAGCTGCCAAATTACTAAGGCGAGGACCGACATTTATATTACTAAACCTGATAAAGGTTGAGGTGTCGTCATTCTCAATCGAGCCGATTATATTTCCAAAATGGCTACCATTTTAGAGGACACAAGTAAATTTCAATTATTGGGTGACTTGACGGCGGATCATACTTTAAGGACTGAAATTAAATTCCAGAAAAAGTTTCTAAAATTTCATAAAAATAACTTTTTCTCTAAAGAAGTCTATTCTTTGATTCGTCCTGTCGGCTCCCAGTGGCCCAGGATGTATGGATTGCCTAAGATCCACAAACCAAATTCGCCCCTCAGACCTATCTTGTCCATGGTCGGTTCTGTCCAACATGGATTAGCTAAATGGCTTGTTGAAATCTTAGATCCTGTTTTAAAATTTTATTCAATTCATTGTATTCCTGACTCTTTCCACTTTGCGTCTTTCATACGCAGTCTGTGCCCGTCCATTGATACTGAATTTTTTCGTTTCTTTTGATGTATCTAGTTTATACACAAATGTCCCTCTGGACGAAACGATATGCATTTGTGCCGACTTTTTGTATCGCGGGCCTACAGAGACCCCTACATTTCCCGAGAATGTTTTCGTCGAACTGATGGAGTTGGCCACTAAGTCTGTCGCCTTCAGCTTTGATGATTTGATGTATAGACAGATTGACGGTGTCTCGATGGGTAGTCCTCTTGGTCCTAGCATCGCAAACATTTTCGTTGGTTTCCATGAACGTCTACTGTTTGAGAATGTGTCTAAACCGTGCTGTTATGTACGGTATGTTGACGACACTTTTACTTCCTTTCGTTCTCGTGATGCAGCTTGTTCTTTTTTTCAACATTTAAATTTGCTCCACCCATCGTTACAATTTACAATGGAGGAAGAAAGGGAGAATATGTTGCCATTCCTCGATGTACTCGTGGAGCGCACTCCCTCTGTTTTTCTTACGAGCGTTTATAGGAAGCCCACTTTTACTGCACTTTACCTTAGTTGGTATTCTTTTGCCCCTAAACGTAAAAAGAAGGATCTCATTAGGACTTTTACCCACCGAGCTCTGATGATTTGTTCTAGTACTAAACTGACGTCTGAACTTGATAAAATCAAGGACATTTTTCTTTCTAATGGATACCCCGAGCACGTCGTCTCGCATGTCATCCGAAGCAAGGTTGATAACTTTAGTAGAACTAAGGTATTTGGTCCTCCTCGATGCCCCATTTATCTTAAACTTCCGTGGTTGGGTTCTTGCATCCAGCCTTTGGTAGATAAGATATCTTCCTCGGTGACACATTGTTTCAATGCTGCCAATATGCGCATTATTTTTTCCATTCGATCCGCTTTCCCCTCCTTTCGCAAGGACGTCTTGCCTACCAATGAGCAAAGTTACGTAATTTATAATTTTCAATGTCAGTGCGACGCTGACTATGTAGGCAAGACCATTCAGCGATTATCGGTGAGAGTGGCTCAACATGTGCCCGGATGCATTCGCCGACATGAACCCGTCCCGTTAGCCGGGCGTTCACAAGCTCAGGAGTCTGCCATAGGCGACCACCTTTTGGACAAAAGAAGCTGTCGTGATCTATATTCTGATGATACATTTACCATTGTGCACAGAGCACGACACCGCTTCCATCTGGACATATTGGAAGCCATCATCATTAATTCACGACGTCCTACTCTCTGTACAATTAATTAAAATTAATTAAAACATTCCCTACAGATATTTGGCGATTCGTGGTCATCCGCAGGGTGATTAAAATATATATATATATATATATATATATTCTTTACTTGCGTTTTTTATTTATATACATAATTTCGCATGTATATCACCTTATGCCACCTGCTTGCAACTTTATTCTACACCAATTTATGGTTTTTCGTGTATTTTAATTACTCTACCGACGATTCCCCTGACGAGAGTCGGACGAGAGGCTGCCTTGGGAACTTTAAGCTGTTTTTTTTATACTAATGTGAGAACTTTAGTTTTTATTCGTGAATTTTTTATTCGTGAATTCCGAAACCATACATAACGGTGTTTGTTTTGTTTTTTTTGTTGTTTTTTTTATATAAAATTCTTTTCTTTTTCTTTTCTATTTCATCTTATATAAGGTGTTCCCCATACAATTCATTATTCATTTTTTGCAGTGTGGCACCATTTTGTCTCTTCATATATATATATATATATATATATATATATATATATATATATATATATATATATATATATATATATATATATATATATATATATATATCGCCACTGATTCGTAGTCAATAGTTTTAACCCCTCGGCCATAGACAATTAGTTAATAATCATGGAGGAATTTAACTTTGTAAATAGCGAATCGGCGGCTAAATTTACACAAGCAGCTAGAGTGATCTACGAACGTATTCGGATCGTGCATGCAGCTATTAGTACTGCTTGTTATTAAAGTAACTCAAGAGTGCCCGGCCTTTGGTGAAGGGGGCTAATAATAATATTTATGAATAAATATTAATTATTTTAATACCTACAGACATCGATGTTTCATGCTAACGCATATATATATATATATATATATATATATATATATATATATATATATATATATATATATATATATATATATATATCGTTTTCGAGTATGACCACATTTTGCATATAAATGTGATACTAGAATAAACTCCATTTGGTGCGAGGCGCGGATATGACCTTTTGGTTCTGCAAAACTATCATAGACAATATCACAGGTGTGGCAAGTGTTGTGATACTCGTATGGGATGTCATAAAAGTGTAGTATCTGTTCCGATGGATACTGCACCCTATAGACTGGTATTGTCTTGGCCTTAGGGGCTTGATTTACGCCGGTCTATGGGTCTGTCCTGTGCAGTTCTAGGAGGTCCAGCCTCCCAGGCTTCGCCTCCTCTCTTTGGGGAGGAGTAAGTTTATTGCTTACTGTCTGAGGCGCCCCTACCGGGGAATGCCGATGGGGCTGCCCAGGCAATTTTTAAACCCCACTTTCCCTACCCGACCTTGGGTCACATCTTACTTGTGGGAGTAAGATAAAAACTGGCCTTGTGCCTAACTCCTGGAGAGGAGTAAATCAATACTCGTATGGGATGTCATAATTGAAGCTACTTCTTGCCTGTGTTTGATTTTGCTGCGTATGCACTCGTTGGTGATTTGCAAAACCGACACGTGACATGGCTATCAAGAAGTACATGGTGCAGTGAGCTGCACACATAATTAGTATCTAAATAAAGATCACATACGCAAAAAGTATCAGCACAGCAAACGGATTATAGTTATTAACGTTTGCGCGACACTGGGTATCGGTAACTAAAAAGTTGTCATATCGGAGTTTTCTTTCTCCTAGATGCCTGTCTTAACGAAGGCTAAAGAATACATATTTCCTAGTATACTCCTTGAGTATATATATATATATATATATATATATATATATATATATATATATATATATATATAAATTTAGCCGCCGATTCGCTATTTACAAAGTTAAATTCCTCCATAATTATTAACTAATTGTCTATGGCCGAGGGGTTAAGACTCTTGACTACGAATCAGTGGCGATTTGTGATGTCAAATAATAATAATATACTCACTTATTTGGGTTCATCCCAAGGTTTGCATATCTACGTTTTTATAACAGGATTCTACTGGATGTGAACTTCTTTTCATTGCTTGATAAATAAAAAGTAGGAATACAAGATCCCCCTTAGTAGGGCAAAAATCACCATGGCTTTTCTGGTATGATAATGACTCACATGCATACAATGCGACCTCGAACAGTGCAAGACAAACAAAATGGCCGAAAAGCGGTCAAGGGATTTGTGGTCATGGTTAAGGACAACCCAAAGCCCATGAAGACGACTAATACAGGAAAGACCAAAATGTGCCTGTACGACGAACTTGTTATTTTTTCCTTAAATTTTCTGTAAGATGTGGTGCTAAAGGCGCTGATGAAAAGACGTTCTGAAGTGGCTTTGTAAAATTTTTTTTTTAATTAAAAAATTTAAAAATTTAAAATAAAGTATTTCCAGAATGTTTTCGAAACGACCGTACGCCATACTAGACTTGTTGTTCTAATTCTTTGAACAATTGGAATGTTCTAATTCATTAAATCCTCTTATATATATATATATATATATATATATATATATATATATATATATATATATATATATATATATATATATATATGATAATTTTATTTACACAGACATGTACAAAATCTGCGACACTGGCATGTCGATGTTATCGATCAACAGTTACTATAAACTGAGATCTCATCAGGCAGAGTTAGAATCCGATCTTAACCTCAGATCATATTTGGAGAGAATGAAGTGGAGGGATAGAGAAAGAGAAGAAGAAGGAAAGAAATTTAACATTTCAAAAATTAAAGCCATTTCTTTCCTTCTTCTTCTCTTTCTCTATCCCTCCACTTCATTCTCTCCAAATATGATCTGAGGTTAAGATCGGATTCTAACTCTGCCTGATGAGATCTCAGTTTATAGTAACTGTTGATCGATAACATCGACATGCCAGTGTCGCAGATTTTGTACATGTCTGTGTAAATAAAATTATCATACATAAAGCTCTATTTTGATATTGAGCACTTTTTATAAACCCGGTTAAAATTCTCTGGATTACCACCCTGTGGATATTTTTCACCTGGATTATTACCATTATTATATATATATATATATATATATATATATATATATATATATATATATATATATATATATATATATATGTACATTCTTTAAGTTAACACAAAAGTTTATTTAGTAGCTCAATAGTGTACTAGAACTCTTATTTTAACATCATATAAACCTTAGTTATTCATAGAAGACATTCCATATTTCATTCAAAACTATTTTTCTGCCCATTTTTATGATACACAAAATATCATAAATATCAATGAAAGGGCTACATTAGTGTATAAGTTCCCACAATCAGGCTGAAAAATGAAAATGCACCTGACATTCATTTAATCTATACATCTTTTTCACTGAAATTCAAAAGGAAACCTGACTTAACTCTGTTTTAATTAAATGTTTATGGTTTACTATGCCGTCGTATCTGTTTTCCTCTTTTGTTTAAAGTGTTCACAGTCGATCGATAAAAACATATTTGAAATAGTACATACAAAGAATAATTAATCATCACTAACCGCAATTGTTCGTATTAAAGCATTTTTCTCATTTCTTTCCTTTTTTATTCATTCTTACTCCTTTTTTCATTTTTCTTTCTTTTTAGGGCATGAAATTCACAATTTAGGCATCCATCAATCTCGTATGAATCACTTGCGGTAAAAATATAAACAACTTCTAAAGAAATTTAATTAATTTTTACTAATTCTAAAGTAAACTATCATTCTATCCTTTTTAGGCGGTACTCTAGTATTATAATGCACAAAATATACAAACAAAACTGCGTCATTTTATATTTATTCAATTATCACTTCCGGTAATGTTCAGATGATCGTATTTTTTATTTATGATTTTCGATTTATATTTTAAATACTTAATAAATCTTCCTAATGTAATTTATATTATTTTCCACTTGAACAATTGAAGCACATTTTCAAATATAGATCAGTAACAACTTACATGAATTTTCTAAATAGGCTTTTACAATTTAGGGTAGTTCGATTTTATAGTTGCAACAATCCGTGGGTTGCAAAAGTTGCAAATTAATATAATGAATCATCACGCGAAATATATTTTTTAAAACTTTGTAGTTATTTGAGTAAATGAATTCAAAGATGAAAATAATTGTAAATTCTGTCATTAACACGGTGTCGTTCACTAACATAAGTCTTGGAGAAACAAAATATAGTAACTACATTTCATGATAGATATTTTAAATTGCAATATTTATACTGTTCTCAATAAATCAAATAAACGTCAATAAAAAATGAAATACTGTAAAATATTTGATTTAAAATACATTTACCGTCTTACAAATCCGGTCCATCTGTATTAGGGTAATTTATCGTGATGAATTATTTCCCTTTAACCCATTTGTCTTAACAACGCTTTTTAATAATACAAACACATAACTAAATCCATTGTATTTTCTATTAAAATAGACTTAATTATTTCAACCATCGGTTTAATAATTACTATCATAATTTGCGTACATTTTAAACTAAATAATGTTGTATTAAAACAAACTAAATTATTTAAACAAAAACAATAAGAATCATGGTGTTAATTTCTTTTGATTTTCCACGTTATTTTT
>OY744545.1:25941957-26004457 GCA_963556195.1 Sepiola atlantica
ACTGTTCTTCGAGGAATTCATTTTATTCGTCCTGGGACGAGTATGCTTGGAAAAATAGCTTTTAAACTAATTCCAGAGTAAAGATTCCATAGCAAACCAGGTTGAAATCGTTAAAAATTATTTTATTTCGAACACAGAATTAAGAAAAATACAAGATTCAAAATATTGTCTTTTCATTTCTTGCGATAATCGAAAATAAAACGTTTATGAATACAAAATAATCTATCTTTAAAAAAATCATCCAAGACAAATATATACACACAAACATTGAAAGGAAATAAATTAACTGTCATATCGAAGGAATAGTTTATCCTCGGAAGATTAAAAATATACGTTAGGTTATTTTTCCAAGATAGCTACTAAACAAGAAGCATAGAAAGTGGGTCTTACCCCTCATCGTCGCCTTTATATTTTCATACGAACCACGGTACTCTCCGGTAACATTTATTTTGTGAGAAGCGTTTTGATTGGCTCATTGACAGAAATTGATATTGATTTGAGAAATTGTTACATTTGTTTCAAATTGCAGAGAAAGGGAGGTAAATATGAATTTACCAGTTTATGGCGAAATTGCCAGTACTTAGAACAATACAATTCTTAAAAAAGCATAAAGTATTTGTATACGTATATATGTTAGTTATTGTAAGAGATTATTTATTAGTCTTGAAATAAATAGCAAAATAAAAACTATGCTAACCATAATTTTTATTTACAAACAGCGTAAATATTTCAGAAAATCAACCCAGCATTAAAGCATAAAATTAAACGAAATAAATAATGAATTTATGTAGATTAGTATATAAACTAATTGTGTATATTAGTATATGAATTATATAAATTATGTATATTATGTATAGAAATTATAGAAATTATGTATATTATGTATATGAATTATATAAATTATGTATATTAGTATATGAATTATATAAATTATGTATATTATGTATAGAAATTATATAAATTATGTATATTAGTATATAGATTATGTATATAGTATGCCTATTAGTATATAAATTATGTATATTAGTACATAAACTAATTGTGTATATTAGTATATGAATTATATAAATTATGTATATTATGTATAGAAATTATATAAATTATGTATATTATGTATAGAAATTATATAAATTATTATATTATGTATAGAAATTATATAAATTATATAAATTATGTATATTATGTATAGAAATTATATAAATTATGTATGTTATGTATAGAAATTATATAAATTGTGTATATCATGTATAGAAATTATATAAATTATGTATATTATGTATAGAAATTATATAAATTATGTATATTATGTATAGAAATTATATAAATTATGTATATTATGTATAGAAATTATATAAATTATGTATATTATGTATAGAAATTATATAAATTATGTATATTATGTATAGAAATTATATAAATTATGTATATTATGTATAGAAATTATATAAATTATGAATATTAGTATGTCTATTAGTATATAAATTATGTATATTAGCATGCATATTAGTATATAAATTATGTATATAAGTATATAAATTATGCATATTAGTACATAAACTAATTGTGTGCTCATAATTTACGTGTAAATATTACACGTATTAAAAGCGATTGATGCAAAATTATAGACTTATTAAAGTGTTATAGTTATTATTATTGTATTTTTAATAATATATTATTATTTCATTATTTCAATTTTTTAAACTAGTCATATTTAAATTTTCTCTTAGATGAAAGAGAGTTTCATCTAAAGAACATATTAAAAGGAAGTAACTCTTTGTCTAGTATATAAACTAATTGTGTATATTAGTAGATAAATTATTTAAATTATGTATATTATGTTTATTAGTAAACAATTATATACATTCTGTATATTAGTATATAAGCTATGTATATTAGCAGATATATTAGTATTAAAAATGATGTATATTAGTATGTATATTAGTATATAAAATATGTATATTAGCATGCATATTAGTATATAAATTATGTATATAAGTATATAAATTATGTATATTAGTACATGAACTAATTGTGTGCTCATAATGTACATGTAAACATTACACGTATTAAAAGCGATTGATGCAAAATTATATTCTTATTAAAGTTTCATTGTTATTATTATTGCATTTTTTATAATATATTATTATTATTTTATCATTTCAATTTTCGTAAACTAGTCATATTTAAATTTTCTGTTAGATGAAAGAGATTTTCATCTACAGAACATATTAAAAGGAAGTAACTCTTTGTCTTGGTGATCTATCTTGCTTCAAATAGATTTGGTGGGGAGGTAGAGTTATGTCCCTTGTACATTCCAGAAAGAGACAATATTGGATTAACACGTGTTACAGAAGTCTCTCCAGGTAAGAAGTTTTTGACTAAGTAGTAATTCTTTTCTTCGCTTGTAAATAGAGAATAAATAGTAATTATCGTTTTATACATGGGTTTTATTCAATTCTTTTATATATATTCGTCCTATATCTCACAAATATCACCGACTGAGCATCAAGTCGTCAGTTGAAACGCAAAGTATTCATACACAAATAAATAATGATTTTGCAAATAGGGTATCTGCGAACATTAAAGAATTTATTTACGACGAACCTCGAGGAATTACTTTAACTTCGTGGTATTTACCTTGGAATGATAGTTTCTTAACTAATTTTGCCCATGAGGATGATACTTTGGAAACAAGGTTGTCATTAAGAAAATTAGGACTAGAGCAGCATACTCGGTACATTAATTTAATTCTTCCGAAAGCAGCCAAAGATTTAACTTTTGCTGAGACAGTAAAACTTACAGACATGTTTAGCGTTCAGCTATCAGTTTTTAATGTCCGTTAGAATTGTTATAAAACTGACAAAAAACGATGTCTACGACTATATTCCCTTGGCTTGTTATGTAAATCGTGAATGCGAAACATTCCAAATGAAATCTCTAACAGGGGATCAGTTTAAATGTCTCATATTCATTGCAGGACTACAATCTCAACACGATTTAAACATTCATGCATATTTACTTTCAAGACTAGACCAGGATAAAAAAATGTCACAGTCAACGTTCTTACTACGGAATGCTCACGTTTATTAAACCTTAAACGCGACTCTATGATGGTACAACAAACCAGTAATCCATCTATTACAAGCGGTGTCCGGGCAAAAGCTAATAAACCTCTTACAAGGAAAACCCTTCCAAGTGCTGTCTGGAATTGCGGCGAGATGCATTTTTCGCGCTTTCATCCATTTAAGAAGCATAATTGTCAGGAATGTTTCAATAACGGATATAAAAAAAGATTTTGTAATCTTCAGAACGGATAAACGTCCACCATACACACAGGTCATTCATGTTTGATACAGAAACAACTCAAGAAAAAACAGGCTTGAATAAACAAAACTCAAACTTTGTTTCTGCCACATTCAAAATCGATTTTGAATCTCGCAGAAAGTTTATTACTGTTTTTGTAACTGGCAGTCCAGTTGTGTTTTCAGCTCGACAACGCTCTGGATATTATCATTACCTCACGTGCTATGTGGGAACATATTGAAAAGCCAGAATTAACAGAAACACATCACATAGCTCAAAATACGTTGGGCAACACAATTCAGCTGGCGGGTAAGTTAAATGGTTAAGTATCTTTTAAAGATAAAACATTTTCTGGAACATGCTATATCTCTGAGAATTTCGATTTAAATTTGATTGATTTGGACTGGATAGAGAAACTGAATCCTTTCGATATTCCTCGCAAACGTTTTTAACACTTTAAATAGTTTTTCGATTTGTTGTATTAAAAACAAATCACAGAAATAATAAAGACTAAACTTAGAAATGTTTTTCAGAGGAGTCTTGGATTTTGCACCAAAACAAAGGCGACTCTTGGATTAAAGTTTCATGCAAAACCGATTTTCAGACCAAAATGACCGATACTCTATGCTGCACTTGACATAGTGAGCAAGGAGTTGGAACGTCTCCAACAAGAAGGAGTACTACTACCAACCAATTACATGGGCAGCTCACATTGTTGTTGTTAAAAAAGCGAATTGAAGATAACGAATATGTGCTGATTATTCCACTGGGTTAAACAATTCCTTAGATGCACATCAGTACCTGATACCTTTGCCAGAGGATCTTCTCGCAAAATTAAATAGTTGAAATTGGTTAGCAAATATTTATTTTAGGATGTTTTCCTACAGTTGGAGGGTAATAAAGAGTCAAATTAACCTCTGAACATTTAACACACACAAGAGTCTGTTTAGATTCAACCGCCTTTGGAGTCAAACCAGCTGAAGCCATATTCCATCAAACAATGGATGAAATGTTAACCGGATGGACAGGAGTCGCAGAATTCATCGAGGATATCATCATAACAGGATATCATCGTAACAGAATATCATCATAACAGGATATCATCATAACAGGATATCATCGTAACAGAATATCATCGTAACCGGATATCATCGTAACAGGTGCTATACAACATGAACATCTGCAACGTTTGATTTCTACATTTGAGCGAATCCAGCAGTATGGATTTCACGTAAAAGGTGAAAAATATTAATTTTGTCGAACAAAAAATAAATATCTGGGATTTGTTTTTGACAAAAATGGTCGACTGCCAGACCCAGAATATATTTCAGCCACTAAAAAAATGCCGGTGCCGGCAAATATTAAAACTTTACGCTCTTTCCTTGGCATGGTTTGCCACTACAGTGCCTTTATTCCAGAACTTCAACGAGTTCGTGCACCTCTCAACAATCTTTTTAAAAAGGATGTACCATGCAAATGGTCTACTGAGTGTCAGCTGGTTTTCAATAAGGTAAAATAATTACTTTCTTCAGATATGTTACTCGTACACTACAACCCATCCATCGATATTATTGTTGTTTCTGATGCATTTGATTATGATGTTGGAGCTGTCATTTCACATAGCTTTCCTGATGGAAGTCAATAAGTAATAACTCATGCATCCAGGTCACTGACGCTCGCCGAGCGAAACTATAGACAGATAAAGAAAGAAGCAGTGGCAATAATTTTTGCTAAAAAAAAATTCACAAGATGTTTTATGAACAGATCATAAACCTCTTGTTAGCATTTTTGGATCCAAGAAAGGTATCCCAGTCTACACAGCTAACCTCCTGCAAAGATGGGGCACTATGCTGTTGGATTATGATTTCACCATCCAATATTGTTCAACAGCTGCAATCAGACATGTAGATGCTTTATGCAGATTTATGGATAAGCAAACCAAAGTCAAAGAGGATTCAGTTATTTCAGCAAAATGTATGCAACCAGAAATTATTTCAGTGCTCACATTAACTGTCAGAGCACTGCCAATTACTTCACAGATGATCCACTTCCATCCCATTTAACCCCCTTTGCATAAAACTAAGTTAAAGTAAATATAGCCCATATTACGACCCCTTATGTCTAGCAGCTGTATTCTCAAATTCATAATAATCGTTCAATTAGTTTAAGAGTGAATCCTGTACATAGAAATATATAAACATATAAACATACCTTGATATAAATCGAGATATACAGGGTGTTCAAGGCAAATTTGATATTCTTTTATATTCATTTGAAGTATTTAATAGCGGTAAAGTTCATTTCTGTGTACTATGGGTGAGTTTGAGAGCTGGAGACCATGGACAACTGGAAAGCACCGGAGATATTGGAAAGGTGCTGATCAGCATCATCATGATTGGACAGGGGCTGATCTGCATCATCATGATTGGAAAGGGGCTGATCTGCATCATCATGATTGGAAAGGGGCTGATCTGTATCATCATGATTGGAAAGGGGCTGATCTGCATCATCATGATTGGAAAGGGGCTGATCTGCATCATCATGATTGGAAAGGTTCTGATCAGCATCATCATGATTGGAAAGTGGCTGATCAGCATCATCATGATTGGACAGGGGCTGATCTGCATCATCATGATTGGAAAGGGGCTGATCTGCATCATCATGATTGGAAAGTGGCTGATCTGCATCATCATGATTGGAAAGGTGCTGATCAGCATCATCATGATTGGAAAGGGGCTGATCTGCATCATCATGATTGGAAAGGGGCTGATCTGCATCATCATGATTGGAAAGGGGCTGATCTGTATCATCATGATTGGAAAGGGGTTGATCTGCATCATCATGATTAGAAAGGGGCTGATCTGCATCATCATGATTGGAAAGGGGCTGATCTGCATCATCATGATTGGAAAGGGGCTGATCTGCATCATCATGATTGGAAAGGTGCTGATCAGCATCATCATGATTGGAAAGGGGCTGATCTGCACCATCATGATTGGACAGGGGCTGATCTGCATCATCATGATTGGACAGGGGCTGATCTGCATCATCATGATTGGAAAGGGGCTGATCAGCATCATCATGATTGGACAGGGGCTGATCTGCATCATCATGATTGGAAAGGTGCTGATCAGCATCATCATGATTGGAAAGGGGCTGATCTGCATCATCATGATTGGAAAGGTGCTGATCTGCATCATCATGATTGGAAAGGGGCTGATCTGCATCATCATGATTGGAAAGGGGCTGATCTGCATCATCATGATTGGAAAGGTGCTGATCTGCATCATCATGATTGGAAAGGTGCTGATCTGCATCATCATGATTGGAAAGGGGCTGATCTGCATCATCATGATTGGAAAGGTGCTGATCAGCATCATCATGATTGGAAAGGGGCTGATCTGCATCATCATGATTGGAAAGGTGCTGATCTGCATCATCATGATTGGAAAGGTGCTGATCTGCATCATCATGATTGGACAGGGGCTGATCTGCATCATCATGATTGGAAAAGGGGCTGATCTGCATCATCATGATTTGAAAGGGGCTGATCTGCATCATCATGATTGGACAGGGGCTGATCTGCATCATCATGATTGGAAAGGGGCTGATCTGCATCATCATGATTGGAAAGGGGCTGATCTGCATCATCATGATTGGAAAGGTGCTGATCTGCATCATCATGATTGGAAAGGGGCTGATCTGCATCATCATGATTGGAAAGGGGCTGATCTGCATCATCATGATTGGACAGGGGCTGATCTGCATCATCATGATTGGAAAGGGGCTGATCAGCATCATCATGATTGGACAGGGGCTGATCTGCATCATCATGATTGGAAAGGTGCTGATCAGCATCATCATGATTGGAAAGGGGCTGATCTGCATCATCATGATTGGAAAGGTGCTGATCTGCATCATCATGATTGGACAGGGGCTGATCTGCATCATCATGATTGGAAAGGGGCTGATCTGCATCATCATGATTGGAAAGGGGCTGATCTGCATCATCATGATTGGAAAGGGGCTGATCTGTATCATCATGATTGGAAAGGTGCTGATCTGCATCATCATGATTGGAAAGGGGCTGATCTGCATCATCATGATTGGAAAGGGGCTGATCTGCATCATCATGATTGGAAAGTGGCTGATCTGCATCATCATGATTGGAAAGGGGCTGATCTGCATCATCATGATTGGAAAGGGGCTGATCTGTATCATCATGATTGGAAAGGGGCTGATCTGCATCATCATGATTGGAAAGGGGCTGATCTGCATCATCATGATTGGAAAGGGGCTGATCTGCATCATCATGATTGGAAAGGGGCTGATCTGCATCATCATGATTGGAAAGGGGCTGATCAGCATCATCATGATTGGACAGGGGCTGATCTGCATCATCATGATTGGAAAGGTGCTGATCAGCATCATCATGATTGGAAAGGGGCTGATCTGCATCATCATGATTGGAAAGGTGCTGATCTGCATCATCATGATTGGAAAGGGGCTGATCTGCATCATCATGATTGGAAAGGGGCTGATCTGCATCATCATGATTGGAAAGGTGCTGATCTGCATCATCATGATTGGAAAGGTGCTGATCTGCATCATCATGATTGGAAAGGGGCTGATCTGCATCATCATGATTGGAAAGGTGCTGATCAGCATCATCATGATTGGAAAGGGGCTGATCTGCATCATCATGATTGGACAGGGGCTGATCTGCATCATCATGATTGGAAAGGGGCTGATCTGCATCATCATGATTGGAAAGGGGCTGATCTGCATCATCATGATTGGAAAGGGGCTGATCTGTATCATCATGATTGGAAAGGTGCTGATCTGCATCATCATGATTGGAAAGGGGCTGATCTGCATCATCATGATTGGAAAGGGGCTGATCTGCATCATCATGATTGGAAAGGGGCTGATCTGTATCATCATGATTGGAAAGGTGCTGATCTGCATCATCATGATTGGAAAGGGGCTGATCTGCATCATCATGATTGGAAAGGGGCTGATCTGCATCATCATGATTGGAAAGTGGCTGATCTGCATCATCATGATTGGAAAGGGGCTGATCTGCATCATCATGATTGGAAAGGGGCTGATCTGTATCATCATGATTGGAAAGGGGCTGATCTGCATCATCATGATTGGAAAGGGGCTGATCTGCATCATCATGATTGGAAAGGGGCTGATCTGCATCATCATGATTGGAAAGGGGCTGATCTGCATCATCATGATTGGAAAGGGGCTGATCAGCATCATCATGATTGGACAGGGGCTGATCTGCATCATCATGATTGGAAAGGTGCTGATCAGCATCATCATGATTGGAAAGGGGCTGATCTGCATCATCATGATTGGAAAGGTGCTGATCTGCATCATCATGATTGGAAAGGGGCTGATCTGCATCATCATGATTGGAAAGGGGCTGATCTGCATCATCATGATTGGAAAGGTGCTGATCTGCATCATCATGATTGGAAAGGTGCTGATCTGCATCATCATGATTGGAAAGGGGCTGATCTGCATCATCATGATTGGAAAGGTGCTGATCAGCATCATCATGATTGGAAAGGGGCTGATCTGCATCATCATGATTGGAAAGGTGCTGATCTGCATCATCATGATTGGAAAGGTGCTGATCTGCATCATCATGATTGGACAGGGGCTGATCTGCATCATCATGATTGGAAAAGGGGCTGATCTGCATCATCATGATTTGAAAGGGGCTGATCTGCATCATCATGATTGGACAGGGGCTGATCTGCATCATCATGATTGGAAAGGGGCTGATCTGCATCATCATGATTGGAAAGGGGCTGATCTGCATCATCATGATTGGAAAGGTGCTGATCTGCATCATCATGATTGGAAAGGGGCTGATCTGCATCATCATGATTGGAAAGGGGCTGATCTGCATCATCATGATTGGACAGGGGCTGATCTGCATCATCATGATTGGAAAGGGGCTGATCAGCATCATCATGATTGGACAGGGGCTGATCTGCATCATCATGATTGGAAAGGTGCTGATCAGCATCATCATGATTGGAAAGGGGCTGATCTGCATCATCATGATTGGAAAGGTGCTGATCTGCATCATCATGATTGGACAGGGGCTGATCTGCATCATCATGATTGGAAAGGGGCTGATCTGCATCATCATGATTGGAAAGGGGCTGATCTGCATCATCATGATTGGAAAGGGGCTGATCTGTATCATCATGATTGGAAAGGTGCTGATCTGCATCATCATGATTGGAAAGGGGCTGATCTGCATCATCATGATTGGAAAGGGGCTGATCTGCATCATCATGATTGGAAAGTGGCTGATCTGCATCATCATGATTGGAAAGGGGCTGATCTGCATCATCATGATTGGAAAGGGGCTGATCTGTATCATCATGATTGGAAAGGGGCTGATCTGCATCATCATGATTGGAAAGGGGCTGATCTGCATCATCATGATTGGAAAGGGGCTGATCTGCATCATCATGATTGGAAAGGGGCTGATCTGCATCATCATGATTAGAAAGGGGCTGATCTGCATCATCATGATTGGAAAGGGGCTGATCTGCATCATCATGA
The DNA here is from genome assembly GCA_963556195.1 of Sepiola atlantica. Taxonomy (NCBI): domain Eukaryota; kingdom Metazoa; phylum Mollusca; class Cephalopoda; order Sepiida; family Sepiolidae; genus Sepiola; species Sepiola atlantica. The sequence goes on from OY744545.1 coordinate 25,951,858, forward strand.
TTGGAAAGTGGCTGATCAGCATCATCATGATTGGAAAGGGGCTGATCTGCATCATCATGATTGGAAAGGTGCTGATCTGCATCATCATGATTGGAAAGGGGCTGATCTGCATCATCATGATTGGAAAGGGGCTGATCTGCATCATCATGATTGGAAAGGGGCTGATCTGTATCATCATGATTGGAAAGGGGCTGATCTGCATCATCATGATTAGAAAGGGGCTGATCTGCATCATCATGATTGGAAAGGGGCTGATCTGCATCATCATGATTGGAAAGGGGCTGATCTGCATCATCATGATTGGAAAGGTGCTGATCAGCATCATCATGATTGGAAAGGGGCTGATCTGCATCATCATGATTGGAAAGGTGCTGATCTGCATCATCATGATTGGAAAGGGGCTGATCTGCATCATCATGATTGGAAAGGGGCTGATCTGCATCATCATGATTGGACAGGGGCTGATCTGCATCATCATGATTGGAAAGGGGCTGATCAGCATCATCATGATTGGAAAGGGGCTGATCTGCATCATCATGATTGGAAAGGGGCTGATCTGCATCATCATGATTGGAAAGGGGCTGATCTGTATCATCATGATTGGAAAGGGGCTGATCTGCATCATCATGATTGGACAGGGGCTGATCTGCATCATCATGATTGGAAAGGGGCTGATCTGCATCATCATGATTGGAAAGGGGCTGATCTGCATCATCATGATTGGACAGGGGCTGATCTGCATCATCATGATTGGAAAGGGGCTGATCTGCATCATCATGATTGGAAAGGGGCTGATCTGCATCATCATGATTGGAAAGGGGCTGATCTGCATCATCATGATTGGAAAGTGGCTGATCTGCATCATCATGATTGGAAAGGGGCTGATCTGCATCATCATGATTGGAAAGGGGCTGATCTGTATCATCATGATTGGAAAGGGGCTGATCTGCATCATCATGATTGGAAAGGGGCTGATCTGCATCATCATGATTGGAAAGGGGCTGATCTGCATCATCATGATTGGAAAGGGGCTGATCTGCATCATCATGATTAGAAAGGGGCTGATCTGCATCATCATGATTGGAAAGGGGCTGATCTGCATCATCATGATTGGAAAGGTGCTGATCAGCATCATCATGATTGGAAAGGGGCTGATCTGCACCATCATGATTGGACAGGGGCTGATCTGCATCATCATGATTGGACAGGGGCTGATCTGCATCATCATGATTGGAAAGGGGCTGATCAGCATCATCATGATTGGACAGGGGCTGATCTGCATCATCATGATTGGAAAGGTGCTGATCAGCATCATCATGATTGGAAAGGGGCTGATCTGCATCATCATGATTGGAAAGGTGCTGATCTGCATCATCATGATTGGAAAGGGGCTGATCTGCATCATCATGATTGGAAAGGGGCTGATCTGCATCATCATGATTGGACAGGGGCTGATCTGCATCATCATGATTGGAAAGGGGCTGATCAGCATCATCATGATTGGAAAGGGGCTGATCTGCATCATCATGATTGGAAAGGTGCTGATCAGCATCATCATGATTGGAAAGGGGCTGATCTGTATCATCATGATTGGAAAGGGGCTGATCTGCATCATCATGATTGGAAAGGTGCTGATCTGCATCATCATGATTGGAAAGGGGCTGATCTGCATCATCATGATTGGAAAGGTGCTGATCAGCATCATCATGATTGGAAAGGGGCTGATCTGTATCATCATGATTGGAAAGGGGCTGATCTGCATCATCATGATTGGAAAGGGGCTGATCTGCATCATCATGATTGGAAAGGGGCTGATCTTCATCATCATGATTGGAAAGTGGCTGATCTGCATCATCATGATTGGACAGGGGCTGATCTGCATCATCATGATTGGAAAGGGGCTGATCTGTATCATCATGATTGGACAGGGGCTGATCTGCATCATCATGATTGGAAAGGGGCTGATCTGCATCATCATGATTGGAAAGGTGCTGATCTGCATCATCATGATTGGAAAGGGGCTGATCAGCATCATCATGATTGGAAAGGTGCTGATCAGCATCATCATGATTGGAAAGGGGCTGATCTGCATCATCATGATTGGAAAGGGGCTGATCAGCATCATCATGATTGGAAAGGTGCTGATCAGCATCATCATGATTGGAAAGGGGCTGATCTGCATCATCATGATTGGAAAGGGGCTGATCTGCATCATCATGATTGGAAAGTGGCTGATCTGCATCATCATGATTGGACAGGGGCTGATCTGCATCATCATGATTGGAAAGGGGCTGATCTGCATCATCATGATTGGAAAGGTGCTGATCAGCATCATCATGATTGGAAAGGGGCTGATCAGCATCATCATGATTGGAAAGGGGCTGATCTGTATCATCATGATTGGAAAGGTGCTGATCTGCATCATCATGATTGGAAAGGTGCTGATCTGCATCATCATGATTGGAAAGGGGCTGATCTGCATCATCATGATTGGAAAGTGGCTGATCTGCATCATCATGATTGGAAAGGGCTGATTTGCATCATCATGATTGGAAAGGGCTGATTTGCATCATCATGATTGGAAAGGGGCTGATCCGCATCATCATGATTGGAAAGGTGCTGATCAGCATCATCATGATTGGAAAGGGGCTGATCTGTATCATCATGATTGGAAAGGGGCTGATCTGCATCATCATGATTGGAAAGGGACTGATCTTCATCATCATGATTGGACAGGGGCTGATCTGCATCATCATGATTGGAAAGGGGCTGATCTGCATCATCATGATTGGAAAGGTGCTGATCAGCATCATCATGATTGGAAAGGGGCTGATCAGCATCATCATGATTGGAAAGGGGCTGATCTGCATCATCATGATTGGAAAGGGGCTGATCTGCATCATCATGATTGGAAAGGTGCTGATCAGCATCATCATGATTGGAAAGGGGCTGATCAGCATCATCATGATTGGAAAGGGGCTGATCTGTATCATCATGATTGGACAGGGGCTGATCTGCATCATCATGATTGGAAAGGTGCTGATCTGCATCATCATGATTGGAAAGGGGCTGATCTGCATCATCATGATTGGAAAGTGGCTGATCTGCATCATCATGATTGGACAGGGGCTGATTTGCATCATCATGATTGGAAAGGGGCTGATCTGCATCATCATGATTGGAAAGGTGCTGATCAGCATCATCATGATTGGAAAGGGGCTGATCTGTATCATCATGATTGGAAAGGGGCTGATCTGCATCATCATGATTGGAAAGGGACTGATCTTCATCATCATGATTGGACAGGGGCTGATCTGCATCATCATGATTGGAAAGGGGCTGATCTGCATCATCATGATTGGAAAGGTTCTGATCAGGATCATCATGATTGGAAAGGTGCTGATCAGCATCATCATGATTGGAAAGGGGCTGATCTGCATCATCATGATTGGAAAGGGGCTGATCTGTATCATCATGATTGGACAGGGGTTGATCTGCATCATCATGATTGGAAAGGGGCTGATCTGCATCATCATGATTGGAAAGGTGCTGATCAGCATCATCATGATTGGAAAGGGGCTGATCTGCATCATCATGATTGGAAAGGGGTTGATCTGCATCATCATGATTGGAAAGGGGCTGATCTGCATCATCATGATTGGACAGGGGCTGATCTGCATCATCATGATTGGACAGGGGCTGATCTGCATCATCATGATTGGAAAGGGGCTGATCTGCATCATCATGATTGGAAAGGTGCTGATCAGCATCATCATGATTGGAAAGGGGCTGATCTGCATCATCATGATTGGAAAGGGGCTGATCTGCATCATCATGATTGGAAAGGGGCTGATCTGCATCATCATCATTGGAAAGGGGCTGATCTGCATCATCATGATTGGAAAGGTGCTGATCAGCATCATCATGATTGGAAAGGGGCTGATCTGCATCATCATGATTGGACAGGGGCTGATCTGCATCATCATGATTGGAAAGGGGCTGATCTGCATCATCATGATTGGACAGGGGCTGATCTGCATCATCATGATTGGACAGGGGCTGATCTGCATCATCATGATTGGAAAGGTGCTGATCAGCATCATCATGATTGGACAGGGGCTGATCTGCATCATCATGATTGGAAAGGTGCTGATCAGCATCATCATCATTGGAAAGGGGCTGATCTGCATCATCATAATTAGTGCTGGATTTTTAAAATTCGCAGTCGAGAAAGACGCCACTCCTATAGCTTCAAGCCTCAAGGGCGAACTAATTGCCAGGATCAAGCTGGTGGTTAGACGTCTCTCGAAGGACACAGGTAAGTGGAGTAGACCTGGGAGTAGTGGTAACGAAGGGGTGGCACCACACTCCCCAAATTGACTTTACCGCCGGATGTAGTTTTCGGTAATACCCTGGACGGATTAAATATCGATTCATGTCAAAAATCAAATGAAACTAATCAAAAAATTAATTAAAAATAAAAATAACGTAGCAATTCTTGAACCGAATGCAAATAATTCAGTTCAATTTTTTATTACGACGTATCTTTCCTCCGCGCTCGACAAAATAGTTCCTACACGAAATAAATATTACCGAAACATGTGGACCACGTCGTAATAACGAAACGTCGTAGGTCGATGTCGTCGTAACCTGTCTAAATAAACAGGCAAACTCTCACAAATACACTCACAAACACATATTCAAAATTCCGTTTCATTATGTATGCAATAGTATGCTTAGTCACACATATGTAGATGCACACACAATCAGCATATAATTATCAAACTGATATGTTATAAATCTGTCAAAATTTATGCAACCGGAAATACTACTTGTGGCGTTCTACTGATAGGACAATGGTTATACACATGTCACATTGACCACAGAATCACATTTTCTTATGGGTCGATATGCCACTAAAAAAAGACAAAAACAATCAAGAAATTTTTGATAATGTATATTGAGTTTTAACGTTAAATAACCAAGAAAGTATGCAGTAAGATGGGGCAAAAAATAGATGGCCAAATTTAATGTTACCAAGACAAATCTCCTTCCATTTAACAATTATAAGAAACCTTTCCAGAGGTCGACGTTATAACAACCCGGCCTAATATTCACAAGCATCATGAATTAGAATAAATACGTAGAAGATAGTGCCAAGTCTGCCGCAAATAAGGTGAGATCTCTTTACTGGGCTAAAAACTTCCCACATCCGCAAGTTTTCTATATCACTGTAAAGCCACCATTCGCCGATACATGGAGTATTGTTGCCACATCTTGTCTGGTGCACTAACTACTAGTCTCACTCTCTTAGACAGAGTGCAAAAAGGAGTCTCTAATCTAATAGGTCCCGCACTGTCTACCAAGCTCCAGCCCCTGTAACATCGCCGCATTGTTGCATGTCTGTGCTTGTTTTACAAGTACTTCCACGGAATGTGTTCCGACAAACTTACTGCACTTGTACCACCTCAACGTAAATACCCCCAACATACCCACCTGACTAGTAGCAAAATCCCACCCATTCACTGTCGATGTTCCGAGATGCCGGAAAACTTTATACCCGAATAGCTTCGTTCCTCGGACCGCTGGCTTAACATGCAGAAATGTAAATGAACACGCAACTCCCCGCTTAGTATGCGCCCTATAAATCTAGTCCCTAATCACATTATTCCCTTACGTCTGAATAGCAATATGCCTTGTTGGGTATCAAAAAGTTGTTAACACATAGAAAGGGTTGATGTGGCGTTAGACAGATAAACGAAACATTCAATGCATGACTCGTTTATGATAGGAATTTTCTTTCGGTAAATATAGCATGAAAAGTGTTGATATGCCGTAAAATTTACAAAACAAAGTAATAAACGAATTGTTTACAATAGATATTATGTTTAGACATTAAATGACTCAAACAAAAACTGGCATATCGTAAAACAGACAATACAAAGCCTGGATTTATTTTTAAATGATGTTAAGAAATAGAAACAATTGTTTTAGTATTTATAAACTTTTGGGAAATGCCTTCTTCCGTGGAACCTCATGACGGATAATCTATTAAATCCGAAATGAAATTGGTCAAAGTCAAAATATTATTAGAACGCAGATCATTAAAGAAGAGGAAAATACACCACGTCTGAATTTAACGGACGAAGAGACGCTGTCGATTATGGAGTATTGTTGCCACATCTGGACTGGTGCATCATCTACTAGTCTCTCCCTCCTTGACAAGGTCCAAAAAAGAATCGCCAACCTAATAGGTTCCTCACTGTCAACCAAGCTCCAGTCCCTGTCCCATCGCCGCAATGTAGCATCCTTGTGCTTGCTTTACAAATACTTCAATGGATTATGCTCCGATGAATTGGCTACTCTGGTGCCCCCTCGACGTAAATTCACTAGACAAACTCGACAATCAACTAAATCTCATTCATTCACTGTGGAGGTCCCCAGATGTCGGAGAGCCTTCTACTCAAATAGCTTCTTTCCTCGTGCTGCTGGCCTCTGGAACTCCCCCTCTGCCCCCTGTTTCTCCGACAGTACAGACATGCAGAAATTTAAAACTAATCTAAACAGACATCTCGCTGCGCAGATCCCAATTTAGGTTGACCCCCTACCTTCTCCCCTTTTCTTTTTTCTCAGTAGCCCCTTACGTCTACAGTGGCGGCCTGCCTTGTTTGGGGTGAACTATGTTAAAAAAAAATTTAAACGTGTAGGGTTCAACACTAGAAATGCCTTTACAGCCATATAGGCAAGGGCTACGTTTCGTTCCTCTATAAAGTTTCTATGATTTACCAATTCTTTCGCAAGTGTTATTCTGGAGACCTCTTAAAGGTTTATAAACAAAACTGCCGACACTGGCAATTGGTGTAAAAATCTTTAGCATGCTCCATTCTTTATCTCAACATCTTAAAATCTATTTAAACAGAAGAAATCCGTTTTCATGTAGACATAAACCACAACTGTTTGCGTTGACTGGCCCGCATCAGAACATTTGAGAGAATTTCCGATGTCGAAGTTCGAAGTCGTTGCAACACGCAGCCTATCTCCCAATTGCTTGCAACTAGACGTCTTCGCTGGCTTGATCACCTTCTCCGATGCAAAGAAAGTAAACTCATACGCAGAGCTGTGGCTCCCGAACCACTACGCGGATGGCGAAAGCGTAAGGGCGGTCAGCTGAAAACCTGGCTCGCGACGACGTTCAAAGTAGACACAGAAACTCTGTCTGGCCGTCGTGTCTACAATCTCCGACGTTTGACAAGGAACTAGCTTCAAATCATCACCGATGCTTACGCGAACTCGAGACAATAAAGCGCAGCAATGAGAGATGTGCTGTACTCCCTTGATACAGATTAAGCCCATTTTAAATCCGAAAAGGATTATTTTTTTTAACTTAGTTCACCCCAAACAAGGCAAGTTGTCACTGTAGACATAAGGGCTACTGAGAATTAGGGTGAAAGTTTAGGGAGTCATCCTAAATTGGGAGCTCTGCAGCGAGATGCTTGTTCACATTAGTTTTACATTTCTGCATGTCGGTACAGTCAGGAAAACAGTTAGCAGGGAGTTCCAAACGCCGGCAGCTCGAGGAAAGTAGCTATTTGAGTAAAAAGCTCTCCGGCATCTGGGGACCTCCACAGTGAATGGATGGGATCTAGCTGATTGTCGGGTTGGTCGAGTGTAGTTACATTGAGGCGGGCACCAGAGCAGCCAGTTCATCGGAGCACATTCCATTGACGTATTTGTAAAACAAGCGCAAGGATGCAACATTGCGGCGATGGGACAAGGGGTTGAGCTTGGTGGATAGTGAGAGATCTATTAGATTGGTCAAAGTTAAAATATTGTTATTAGAGTTGCGGTCAAATGACAACGAGTACGGATATTCGTCCAGTCAATCTGTGCGTTGGGCGATGAACATTTAAACTTTAGACAGCCTTTTGTTTGGGGGCAAAGTGTAGTATCTGTTCTGATAATACACTTCATCTTTTCTGTCCTCCGTCAGTGAAGAAGAATTTCTTTTATACTGAGGCATTATTTGATTATCGTCCCCGTCCAGACTCCCCTTTTTAGGGAGCTGGATATTTCTCACAACCGACATTGTGTCTAACTCTGACCTCGTGGGGAGACACGTAAATAGATACCGTTTCTTGGCCTTGGGCTAGGATCAAAGTGTAGTATCTGTTATGTCGCCAGTCGGAGAAGGAAAATCCTGCTTGACTGGAGAATTTTTATTTTTGTCCCATCCAGGAAGCCCCTTTATTGGGGAGCTAGATATTCCTTAGATTAAGATATGACAGAGAAAAATTCTGATGAGTGTGCAGTATAGTTAACAAGAAAAAATGGATGAAAGAAACAAATAGACAACAAATAACTGTTACCAAATGCATGAAAATTTATTTTTCTACTTGTGATTTTAACATTTATTATCTATGCATTTGTTATCGTCACTTTTACTCAGTCAAACTCGTTTGGTTTCCCACATGGGCGACAATTTGGGGGGGGGGACTTTGTCGCGAATTTCAGGCTTAAAAGATAATAATAAAAAGAACTTACCCTAATCCAATTAGTAACCACACTACACTTCGACTTACGCTTACAGTTCCACTAACCCCTTTTTTCTTCTCTTTTTTGACTATATTTTAAGTCTGAAATTCGCGACCCAGTCCCCCCAAAATTGTTGACCATGTTGGAAACCACGCAAGCTTGGCTAAGTGAAAATTACACAAGTAGAAAAGTAAATTTTCTTGAGTTTGGTAGCAGTTATTTCTTGTCTATTTGTGTTTACTCCTTTTTTAATGTTAACTATATTGAACAATCGCCAAAATGCTATTTGAAAAGTTTGAAAGACCGAACAATTGACTGTCCTACTGACAGACAAGGCGTCCTTTTGAGATGCCTGGACGCGTCCTTAAAGAAAATAGACGACCGGACTCACAAAATCCTATTTTAAAAGAAGCGTGACAGACCTACCGACGGACGGAGTCTCTTATAGTGATGTGTGGTCGCAACTAAAAGCAGTATAGTTTATGTGATAAGAGACGCAGTTGATAAAATGTTACTGGATAAAGAAAAGAGAAAAAGAAAGGAAGGAAAACTTATGTAAATACATTCACGGCAAGCACTCTACTTACGACCACCACCGCAAATAACTTATTTTTCTTCTTATGTGTACCTAAAACCAAACGGAATTTCCATAAACAGAGTTTCTTTCCAAGAACTTCTCATTTGTGAAACCCATTACCACGGGACTGCGTCTCTGCAGACTTCAACATGGTCGTCTTCAATATCAACAAATATTTTTTGAGCCGTCCTCTTAAGTAATCAAACTTTGTCCATTCCATTCAGCATTTTCAAACCTCTAATAATCTAAGTAAACCTTATCCTCGAGTAGCTTTTGACCTCGATGGGTGAAGGTACTCATTATTATACAATAAATAAGATCGAGCCACTTACCGATCGACCGACGGACGAAGTCTCTTATGGTGATGTGTGGTCGCAACTAAAGCCGGTATAGTTTATGTAATGAGAGACGCAGTTGATAAATTGTTATTAGAGAAAGAAAGAAAGAACGAAAGAAAGAACAAAGAAGAGAGAAAGGTAAGAGAATAATGTTATGTAAACACTTTTGGGCGTTAAATCTTTCAGCAGATCCAAAGAACAAAAAGGTTGTCATTCTGTCTACAGAATATTTATCTCTTTTTGTTTGGGGGGCGGGAGGGGAAAGCTGGTAGTGATATGTGTGCGCGTGTGTGTGCGTGTGTGTGTGTGTATATATGTGTGTGACTTAATACAAATCGGTGAAACATGCATTAGTTATACACAATGCAACAACCAAACATCCATTTAACCTTAAAGACACAACAATGATATAAACAACATAATACACGAAGATTAGTAGTAGAATTATACATAATAACTGGAGATAATAATTTTTATTAATACAAACATTACTTGTATAATTACAAATCCGTATACCTAATAATAAATAAATATCTTTATCCCTATTAAACAGCTCTATTTAATATTGAGCACTCTTATATTAACACAGTAAGGATCCTTTGAAGGTTACCTTGTTTATGTAAACTAATACATATATATATATATATATATATATATATATATATATATATATATATATATATATATATATATGTAATTATTTTTATAGGTGATATTCAACTCGTTGTTATGAGCTTACTATTATTTCAATTGTTTCACTTCCTAAGTGATTAAGATGCAGAAAGCTGCATTATTAGTCGTCCTAAACTTCAAAGGCCGTATTTTTCGTTAATATATATTAATTTTATACGTACATAAAAGTATTCCATGGACTCACAGCCGTCATCAGCAATTGAAATAATAGTAAGCTCAATAACAACGAGCTGAAAATCACCTATAAAAATAATTACATAGAAATACATTAAATCTTGGGTGATAAAAATCGTACATATTTCTACACGGAGCGTCTTGGCCCAGTGGTAGAACGCTGGACTATAAACATCAACATCGAGGGTTCGATCTCTGTGTAAGTTAACCATGCTTATGCCGGCTGTGAGTCAGAAACACGTGCCCATAGATTACGTATAAAATTAGTATATATATATATATATATATATATATATATATATATATATATATACTAATTAAAAATAAATATATATATATTAATATTTTTATTTATACATACACATACAAAAGCGACACTGACATGACGATGTTTCGATCGGTAGCCATTAAAACTACGATGTCCTTAGGCATATATATATATATATATATATATATATATATATATATATATATATATATATATATATATATATATATATGCCTAAGGACATCGTAGTTTTGCTCAGGACTATTGTTAATTCCATAGTGCGAGAATGTCATGAAAAATAAGAAGACATGAAACAAACATCTGCAACCGATTAAATATTGGATACAAGTGCAGAAATGTTGAGGGATTTTGTCGATTTACCCAACCTTGTGTCATACACACGTCATGTCAGTGTCGCTATTGTATGTGTATGTATAAATAAAAATATTAATATATATATATATATATATATATATATATATATATATATATATATATATATATAAATTAAAGCCAGTTTCCCTTCGTATCTTTGTGATTAATAGCTATTTTTAATACAATGTGCATACTAAAATCTGTTTCATCAGTCATTTATGGCAAATATTGTTATGTGTTCTTTAAAAATAAAAATTGTATTTCCCCTCAATTTTAATATTTAATACTAATCGATATTTTATTTTTGATTTGTCGTAAATAAAGGAGGAGTTTTTACTTTCACACATGAGCACCGGGAACAAATTTGTAAAAAAAATATTTTCGAGAGTCACCGATAGTAAATCATATTCTAGTGTTTTATTGCCTATTTCTTTCCACTCTTCTCCTTTTGACTCAAGTTAACGATGGAGTGTGAAGGGGGAATAAAGAAATAGTAAGTTTTATTTTTTCATTGAATCGTTTATTATAAATGAATTATTCGAATTTAAATTTCTTTTTTTTTTATATAAAGAAATAAGTAAATGTTATTTTATTTCCTACACAAATAATGATTTGCTTTTAATTTTTCTATGTACTTTTCTCATAGCAGAAACAAAAATAAAATGTCATCTTTTTGGACCGTAATATTTAATTTTAATTTAAAAACAAGTCGAATAGGAAATGACGCATGGCGGATATATAAATCAAGAAGGGGGCTCTAAGTTTTACTATTTACAAATAAAGCGAAATAAAAATGAAAATAATAACGACGGGTATTATGTAAACATTTTGTTCAGAAGAATGAGGGTCGACTCTTATTTTTCTCAGGACATTGGTTCTCTAGAAGTGTACGTAATCCGAGAGGTATTTAAACAGAGGAAAGAAAACAGCGTAAATTCGGAATTATCGCCCTTAATTATTCAACAGATTTTTACTTTTTCTATTTATTTTGTGAGTAACAACATTTTCTAGTCAGCAGTTTAAAGGAGTAATGTTACATATTGACTGCGTAGATAAAGCAATGCATATTTTAATTAGTTGAGAATTGCAGGAAATGTGGAAGACGAAATGTAAGCAACGGTCAACTCGCTGAACCAAGGGTGAAAATTAGCTAGGCTGTGGAAATGACGTCATATATTTTGAACAGAGAGGGTGATAGCAAGTAGTTGGCCAAGATCAAAGTGTAGTATCTGTTCCGATGGATACGATGCCGTCTTGACCTTCGGTGCTTGATTACGCCGGTGTGTGAGTTTGTCCTGTGCAGTTCTAGGAGGTCCACCGTCCCAGGCTTTGCCTCCCCTCTTTGGGGAGGAGTAAGTTTATTGCTTACTGCCTGAGGCGCCCCTACCGGGGAATGCCGACGGGGCTGCCCAGACATTTTTTGCAGGCCAGAGTGCTCACCTTCTCGGGCGCTGGCCTTTCAAATCCCACTTTGCCGACCTTGTGTCACATCTTACCTTGTGGGAGGAAGATAAATAGTAGCAAGTAGTTAATCGGTTTTTAAGCAGGCAAGAGCGCGGACGCATAACGAGATGGATTAACTGTTGACTGATCTCTATCTGTCTCTCTGTCTCTCTCTCTCTGTCTCTCTCTCTCTTTCTCTCTCTGTCTCTCTCTCTCTTCTCCTCCTCTCTCAACTGGCCATTGGTTTGGAACGAAGTTCCTATCGAATAAATGTCCCACTTTCTTCCATTAGATTTGTGACGTGTTTAGTCTTTTAGTCTTTAGAGACTTAAATTACAGGACAACCATTTCCTCAATCTATTGTAACCTTTAATTTTTCTGTAATGATGCCGGCCACTTGGTTGCTGTGTGTATGACACAAGGTTGGGTAAATCGACAAAATCCCTCCACATTTCTGCACTTGTATCCAATATTTAATCGGTTGCAGGTGTTTGTTTCATGTCTTCTGATTTTTCATGACATTCTCGCACTATGAAATTAACAATAGTCCTGAGCAACGCCGAGTAGTGTGTAACTATTTTGTTCACAAAAATGGGGGATCGGCTCTTATTTCTTAAAGGGCATTGGTTTTCTGAAAGTATGCGTAAACCGATAGAAATTTTAACAGAAGAATCAAGAAATCGTAAATTCGGAGTTATCGCCCTTGATTACTCAACAGATTCTACTTATTTTTGCGTAATAACATTTTCTATCTAGAAGTTTAGATGATTAAATCGACAGAATCACTTTACATATTTTGCACCGTTATCCAGTCGTTGATCCGTTTCAGCTGTTTGTTTCATATCTTTTTTCAAATGTGTAAGTGCACTCATCATTATCACTGTGTGGCCAGCAATAGTGTTATGTTTACAAAAACGTTGTCTGGGCAGAAGATATTGAGAAATAATAATCATTAATATTTTTTTAAGACCCTTAAAATTTGTTTTAGTTTTTTTGTGTCACATCAGGTAAAATTGGACTATGGTTTTTATTCGTTCTGGTTGTATTGTTGTTTTATCGTCGTTCACTCATGTGGGGGCACTTTTGTGATCGTCTCATCAGTAGAAGGTATGATCCTAAATAAGCTCCACACTCACCGGACCTTTACCCCCAAATGTTTATCTGTATGCTTATCTCAAACATGATGTATATAACAATCCTCAGACTATTCCTGAATTAAAGAAGGTCATTACAGCCAAAATCAAGGCAGTGACAAGGGAGATGTGTGACGTCAGAGTTATTGATAATTTTTCACGTCGTATTCAGGTGTGCTTATATGCTTTTATGATAATAAAACAAAGACTGTTGGACATTCGTGACTAAAACTTGATGGACAAGTCAGGCAGAGACTGAAATTTATTTTTACCAAATAAGGATTGTAAATAACGATTATCTGTGTCGCATGTTTTTTTGTGTTGAGATTGATTGCTATTTCCTTTCGTTTATCAGAGTTTAATGATAGAAACATTTGGAAATAGAAATATTTGCCCTCTACCCTCCTATTCATGAAAGTACATGTTTTTCTTTTCGATTAGAATGGTTTTTAATTACAGATATCAAATGTGACTGTTCCATTAAAAACTAGTTAATACGCCAACACAAACACGAATATTCAAACTGCTTCAAGATCCTTATCGGCTCATATAACCAACGTTTTAAGCAATGCGATATTATTCATTGTAAAGTAGAAGTGGTGTGAGCCAATTAAGGAATAAGTAAAAAAAAAATATAACATTTTAGAAAGTTTTTTTAATCCTTTACAATTTTAATTTCATCCGAAAAACATGTTTCATTGTGAATAAAAGTATTTGTCAAATCAAAATGAAAGCTCTAAGTTGAAACTGACAGAAGATCCGTCACCATTCACTACCAGAGCTGTACAATTCTCGATGCTGGGGAAGATTAGGACCCAAGCTAAAATCGACTTGGCGTCGTTAGGGTTAATGTTAGGGTTACAGTTAGGGTTAGCGTAAGAGTTTGTGTTAGGGTTAGGGTCAACTTAAGTCTTAATCTGCACCTGTACCCAATTCTCGATACAGCTAGTGTGTGTCAGAAGTGTGCAGCAAGCTCGGACACCACAATATTAGACATTTCCAATCTATTTTGTAACATAAGTATTGTCTCGCGATAGTTAATGACCCCCCCCCCCAAAAAAAAAATCAAAATATTCGATATTTTCATGTTTTTACATTTTAGGACTGATTAATTTTTTATAATGATTTCATAATTCGTCGCATGCATAAGATATTTTTATTAATTTATAAACGCGGTGTTGTAATTGCGTAATATTCTAAAAAAAAGAGATAAAACAGCGTTATAGTAAATATCGGACTTTACTCAGTAAGAAGATTTCTTTCCATGCACTGATGTTTAGACGCGTTTTGATTAACTATTAATTTTTCATGTAAACGCTATCTTAATTATCCGCAGAAAATTGTTTCAATTTTAAAATTGTTAAACAAAGTAATTATTTATCATTGTTCTATTTTAATTGACATTATTGACATTTTAAAATTTATAATTATGCTTAGTATGTAAAATAGGCATAACTACTAAATTCCGAGGATCTCCTAAAATCTCTTTTATGTCCATAGATACGTTTTTAATTGTTCTAAATCAGCCGTTTTTAATCTGAGGTCACGCCACAATAGGGGTGAGATTGGCAAGTATGATACTTCCCAAATATAGATGAAAAACGTGAGGCTTGGAAATTCGCCAGGAACTAAATTTGTTGCGAAATAGCAGATGTTTTTCATGTGTTACAAGGGGAGTTTCTTGCGCAGAGGTTCAACTCCACGGCTAAAGGGAAACTTCAAAGAATGTTGAAATATAATATAACCAACCTCAAAATAATAAAACAATTCTTTATAAACATCTTGATCAAGGGAACATCATACGAGCTACAGCTTAGTACGGAGGCCAAATAGGAGTATATATGTAGCAGTATTTTGTCTATTTAACTGTGAGTTTCCTATTATTATAGCAATTCTAAATAAAAATACTCATATATTATTGAACCATTTATTGTAAAAAAATGAGTATTAATGTTCTAAACATAAAAACATAACTTTCTTTAAACTAAATATGCATTAGAAATATTAACGTGATCGACCCCCGTACAATGTCGGCTATTGGATGCTAAACGTCTTTCTTCGTGACAATCTTATATCAACACATTCTGAGTCAAGTTCCTTCCTGTTTACCCTCTGATCTCGCATCAACCTTTTCGGATCTTAGTTATGTTAGGATCCACGTAATCTTGTAAAGCTGCATTTTTCACGCTTATTGCGATTAAGACCAAGTACAAAAACAGGTTGAACGTTGAAAGGGGCTGACGTTATGAATAGACCTTCTGTCGTTCAATTACGCATTCAAGATCTTGTAGCTAAGAAACCGTGTCAGATACTGGGACTAATTAACATTCAATAAAAAACGACCTGTTTTTTGCTAAGTAACTGTGTCAAATATCTCACATTTTTTATTATGCGACTATGAATAAAAGTATACATATTTTGTATAATGTGCTAATTGATATTCAATAAAAAAGCATTTTTTTTAATTGTATTTAAATCTAGCTTACATGTTTTCCCAGCGTTGCTTGGGAAAGTAGATTAACTAAATAAATTCCTACTATTGAATTATTTTCTGTTCATGATTGTCGGGCTAGAACGGAGACTCCGCGATGTTAATGTAAGAACATTTATTTTTGTGTGGGGGAGGATCTAACTACCGACATTATGGGGGAAGTTTAAGCTTAGTATTTGGATTAATTAACGACATTTTTTGCTTAAAAAAAAGAAGTGAGACTGTTCAAAGTCAATTTCATCAAAAGATAAATATCTCTCACCGAAAATGAGATTCTACTTTTTAAAGGAAGTATGGGAAACTAACGGAAAGAAGAAAAAATACTCCCGCAAAGAAACAATTATTTAAGAATTTAAAGTTTTGTATATATATTAAATGTAAAATGATCCCCCATTTCCAGGTTTATCTACCGTTTTAAGTCAGTTAACCAAATTATTTTTTTGCTATGGGGGTGGGGGGGGGGCGTAAGTCTTTTGCGATTTTTAGGGAAAAATCATGGATGATTCCCATATGTAGATATTGCCGCATTTATTGCTACTAGTTTTATATCCCTGGTTCTGTTGTGGGCTTTTCAATCGTTTTTTTTTTTTAATTTATTCTAATGAGTCACAACTTACCAAAGGTCATTCTAGGATAAGGGTTAATGGGATTGTCGGTTGGATCATGGAAGATACTATGGGGAGCTTGAAAACGATTAATGAAATGAGCAAAATGTGATTACTTAAGAGAACAGCTTGTAGCAGTTACCTCCTCCTTTCAAAACATAACTACACCGGTTTGCCGGTAGGTGTCGCTTTTTCACCGACAGGTGGCACTGTAAAGCGACACCAGAGTTATCTGCCCTTCTGACTATAAAAACCGTTGCAAACGGAAAATCTATCTCTTCTTCACCAGCCTTGACAGAACGACGCTGACACTAGCATTCCGTTTCACTTTTCTTTTCTGGTCGATTGGCCTCGGCAGAACGACGCTAATACA
Organism: Sepiola atlantica; assembly: GCA_963556195.1. Taxonomy (NCBI): domain Eukaryota; kingdom Metazoa; phylum Mollusca; class Cephalopoda; order Sepiida; family Sepiolidae; genus Sepiola; species Sepiola atlantica. Next base: position 25,968,860 of record OY744545.1, read on the forward strand.
CTAGCGTTTCGTCTCACGCTTTTCTCTTCAACTAGTCTCGGCAAAACAACAACCAACACACTTTTCTTCCGTCAACACGTGGTCAAACAACGGTAAGAGTTCTCAACTCATTTTCTTTGTGTACGGCTTTCAAAGACTTTCCTCTCGCCGGACTCATTTCCTCTTATACCTCTTTCAAGAACTGTTTTTCCATCGACACACATGCATACATCACACACTTCACCATTCCACGTACACACACGTTCAATAAACGTTATTTGAACTACTTCATTTTGTTTATTAATTATTACTCTGTCTTTGCATGCAACATTGCTTGATTCAACTTTGCACGTTTATAATCGGGGGAACACGACCCTCGATCCTAACAATTGGTGACCCCGACGTGATAGCTTTGTTGTATGGGGCAGAGTAATTAATTTCGTACAAAAACAAAAAAAATATATATATCATTTCTCGTTTTTTTCTTTCGTGGTGAAACGAATTACGCACCCATCTTTTTCCTTCTTTTTTCTACCCACGTGGTAGAAATATACAAACAAACAAAAGAAAAGAAACCGACATTATTTTTTTCCTGGCCACGTGGAAATACCCAAACAAAGAAAAACAAAAACATTTCTCGGCTCTCCCCGAGTATAAAAAAAATTACAATTTCATTTTTTCTTCTTCTCTTTCTCTACCCACGTGTCGGAAAAATATATACAAAGAAAAATACAAACTTTTTTTCTTCTTTTTCGACGAACAAAAGGACATTACAAGACGCCATTTTCTTTTGTTTTGAACACGTGGAGATAAAAAGAAAACAAAAGAAAACAAACGCTCACACGCTGACACTCTTTTTCATGACCACGTGTTGATAAAAAATTAAAAAATGCCGCCATCTTTTTTCCGGACCACGTGTTGATAAAAAAATTCAAAGAAATGCCGCCATTTTTTCTGACCACGTGGAAATGAAAATTCAAACAACAAAGGAGAAAATACGAACTTATTTTCTCTGTTTCAACAACAAGCAAAAGGAAAGGAAGCCGCCATCTTTTTCTCTAACTACGTGGAAATGAAAATTCAAACAAAAAAAAGAAAATACGAATTTTTTTTCTTTCTTTTCAACAACAAAGGAAAGAGAAGCCGCCATTCTTTCTCTACGTGGAAACTAACATACAAACAAACAAAAACGTCATTCCTCGTGTGAAACAAATTACGACTCCATTTTTTTTTCTTTTTACCTTCCACCCACTAGTTGGAAATATATATATAAAAGAAAAGAAGACTACAAAACAGACAACAGACGATGCCAAACACGAACATCACCAAGCCCCAAGACTTAATACTGGTTGTAAAAAGTCAGGCTCAGCAAGCACCAACATCACTCTTCAAGGGCTACCAACCCTCTTCAACAACTGGACGTTCGTTGATAAACAGGAGGAAACATCAACTTGAACAACCACATCTTCCCGGACATTCATCAAGCACCAAACATTTCCGGACATCACTGACGACACTATGGAAGAAATCATACCAGTTCAAAATGAGTACAACTGCACAAGCACGACTAAATACTCAACAACTGGACGTTCGTTGATCAACTGGGGGACACATCAACTCGAACGACGCGCACCAACACCAGTACAGACCCACTTGTACCTGGACCTGCTAACTCACTTGCAGACATTTGTGCATCTGATTTTGACCATAGTGTACCACCAATCTCAACAACTAGATGTTTGTTCATCAGTTCCACAACACGGACTAATTAACATGAACAACATCAACAACTGCACAGACCCACTTGTGCTTATTCATCAAACAACTGCACAGACTCACTTGTGCTCATTCATCAACAACTGCACAGACCCACTTGTGCTTATTCATCAACAACTGCACAGACCCACTTGTGCTCATTCATCAACAACTGCACAGACCCACTTGTGCTCATTCATCAACAACTGCACAGACTCACTTGTGCTAATTCATCAACAACTGCACAGACTCACTTGTGCTCACTCATCAATACCGCACAGATTCACATGTGTTCACTCATCAACAACCGCGCAGACCCAAGCACCGAACATTCCCGGACAACACTGACAATTCAACGTTCGTTCATCAGCTCCGCATCACGCAGACTAATCAACATGATCAACGCCACCAACAAGTGCAAATTCGCTTAAACTTGATGCAGACCCAATTGCATGCAAACAACACGCAGATCCACATGCGTTACAAACACTCAATTCCGCAGACGCACTTGCGATCAATCATTCAATACAGATGCAGAAACAGAAATAAGTAGCGTGCACACTACTTTTTCTAATCTTCAACAGCAAAACAGACATACCCACAAAGAATGCTTCTCATCTACAACTATACATATTGAATAATATTTTCAATATTTTTCAATCTGGGGGGGGGGAGTCCTTGTAGCAGTTACCTCCTCCTTTCAAAACATAACTACACCGGTTTGCCGGTAGGTGCCGCTTTTTCACCGACAGGTGGCACTGTAAAGCGACACCAGAGTTATCTGCCCTTCTGACTATAAAAACCGTTGCAAACGGAAAATCCATCTCTTCTTCACCAGCCTTGACAGAACGACGCTGACACTAGCATTCCGTTTCACTTTTCTTTTCTGGTCGATTGGCCTCGGCAGAACGACGCTAATACACTAGCGTTTCGTCTCACGCTTTTCTCTTCAACTAGTCTCGGCAAAACAACAACCAACACACTTTTCTTCCGTCAACACGTGGTCAAACAACGGTAAGAGTTCTCAACTCATTTTCTTTGTGTACGGCTTTCAAAGACTTTCCTCTCGCCGGACTCATTTCCTCTTATACCTTTTTCAAGAACTGTTTTTCCATCGACACACATGCATACATCACACACTTCACCATTCCACGTACACACACGTTCAATAAACGTTATTTGAACTACTTCATTGTGTTTATTAATTATTACTCTGTCTTTGCATGCAACATTGCTTGATTCAACTTTGCACGTTTATAATCGGGGGAACACGACCCTCGATCCTAACAAGCTCTACAAATATTTGTTGACATTAAACTTCATCGTGGATCCTTTGAATTGTATACTTTTACCCTCGGACTTCTACGTGCACAAGATTAACTAAGTCAACTGACCAATGGCGAATAATCAGCTTCTTAACGACAACATTTAGACTCCTAAATATCTTGAGTACCATTTTTCAAACGTTTATTTCCACTATAACAGCTTTTTTGTTTGAAAGTGACTACCCTAACTTCACATTTCTTCTCATCCAAAAGTTTTTTGTCTTCTTTTTTGTGTATATATGTGTATTAATTTTCAAAGTTAAATGTTCCGGTAATATTTACTATCACATTTCCGGTTTTTATCCTCTGATGAAAATAGTTTGTCTTTGAAAATCCATGGATTAAGCATAATAAAACTCCTTGATTTGAACCTCTGATGTCTTAATAAATAGTGTATCTCTACAATTTTTTATTCTCATCTTTCATCTCTTGAATGTATTGCTCTATTCAATTGAGCTTTATATTATATTATCACGATAGATTATTATTAAACGATACATCGCTTATCTTTAATTTAATATATATATATATATATATATATATATATATATATATATATATATATATATATGATTATTTTGTGATACAAGATTTAATAATAGAAATATTTAATGATCGCAATAAACAGGCCATATTTTTTTTATTACTAGTCATGATAAATTAAAATAATAAAAGAATGAAGAGAGCTAAATCGAGGTAAAGTAAAGAGAAAAAAATGGTTGTATGAGAATTACAGGGAATGAAAGGTGACAAATTAAATAGAAACTACATTAAGTCAAAGAAGATTTGTTCTTTGTTTGCAGAAAGAAGGTCGCCTAAACTTGATATAAATGTTTTCTAATATTTTTAAGATAATAGAGAGATTGTGATTTACTAAGAATGGAAAATAAGTCAACGCTTAAATTAGCGGCTATTTATTATTAGTGTCTATAATTGAATGTATTATTCAGAACGTCTGACGGTAAATAAATTTCATGACGAATTTTTATGGGCACGTGTTGTTTGACCATGATATCTAATCTTTTCCACATCCTTCCTGTGTAGTGCAAACAACAGCTACATTTAAATAAATAAATAAATAATACAATTGTTATGGTGGGGGGACGTCAAATGGATGTCAAGATCGATTAGGTGGAAGAAAAAAAACTCGTGTATTCGAAGCAAAATGACAAAATGTGGCATGGTGAAAGAAATTTGTCAAGCGAATCTTTCACTACTATTAGGCGAATCTATCACTACTATTAGGCGAATCTATCACTAGTATTAGGCAAATCTATCACTACTATTTGTCAGACGAATCTATCACTACTATTAGGCGAATCCATCACTAGTATTAGGCAAATCTATCACTACTATTAGGCAAATCTATCACTACTATTAGGCAAATCTATCACTACTATTTATCAAGCGAATCTATCACTAGTATTTGTCAGGCGAATCTATCACTAGTATTAGGCAAATCTATCACTACTATTAGGCGAATCTATCACTACTAGTAGGCAAATCTATAACTACTATTAAGCAAATCTATCACTACTATTAGGCGAATCTATCACTACTATTAGGCGAATCTATCACTACTATTAGGCAAATCTATCACTACTATTAGGCGAATCTGTCACTACTATTAGGCGAATCTATCACTACTATTAGGCAAATCTATCACTACTATTAGGCGAATCTATCACTAGTATTAGGCAAATATATCACTAATATTAGGCAAATCTATCACTACTATTAGGCAAATATATCACTAATATTAGGCAAATCTATCACTACTATTAGGCGAATCCATCACTACTATTTGTCAGGCGAATCTATCACTACTATTAGGCGAATTTATCACTAGTATTAGTCAAATATATCACTACTATTAGGCAAATCTATCACTACTATTAGGCGAATCTATCACTACTATAAGGCAAATCTTTCACTACTATTAGGCAAATATATCACTAGTATTAGGCAAATCTATCATTACTATTAGGCGAATCTATCAATACTATTAGGCGAATCTATCACTACTATAAGGCAAATCTTTCACTACTATTAGGCAAATATATCACTAGTATTAGGCGAATCTATCACTACTATTAGGCAAATATATCACTACTATTAGGCAAATCTATCATTACTATTAGGCGAATCTATCAATACTATTAGGCGAATCTATCACTACTATTAGGCGAATCTATCACTACTTTTAGGCGAATCTATCACTACTATTAGGCAAATCTATCACTACTATTAGGCGAATCTATCACTAGTATTAGGCAAATATATCACTAATATTAGGCAAATCTATCACTACTATTAGGCAAATATATCACTAATATTAGGCAAATCTATCACTACTATTAGGCGAATCCATCACTACTATTTGTCAGGCGAATCTATCACTACTATTAGGCGAATTTATCACTAGTATTAGTCAAATATATCACTACTATTAGGCAAATCTATCACTACTATTAGGCGAATCTATCACTACTATAAGGCAAATCTTTCACTACTATTAGGCAAATATATCACTAGTATTAGGCAAATCTATCATTACTATTAGGCGAATCTATCAATACTATTAGGCGAATCTATCACTACTATAAGGCAAATCTTTCACTACTATTAGGCAAATATATCACTAGTATTAGGCGAATCTATCACTACTATTAGGCAAATATATCACTACTATTAGGCAAATCTATCATTACTATTAGGCGAATCTATCAATACTATTAGGCGAATCTATCACTACTATTAGGCGAATCTATCACTACTTTTAGGCGAATCTATCACTACTATTAGGCTAATCTATCACTACTATTAGGTGAATTCATCACTACTATTAGGCGAAGTTAAATAGGGGCATATTTTCATATTAGCATATTTAGTTTTGCAAAAACTTTTAATTTTACTACTGATAACTGATTGAACAATTTCTAATGGATGGGCATTGTTCAAAAGAGTTTTAATCAGTAACTTGATATCATCATCCAGCTGAGTCTTAGAGCAAATCATTAAAGCTCCGTTGGTGTTAATTTCTTAAGCAAATTTATCTTTTGTTTTGTGGGACAAAATGAGTCTAAACTAGTATACATAAGTTTCCGGTAGACGGAAGTAAGAAAACCAGAAGATGTTTTACATACTATGAAGATGTTTTACATACTATGAAGTTGTTTTACATACTATGAAGTTGTTTTACATTCTATGACATCAAGAAATGAAAGAAACATCAGCGTTCTTGTCCATAGTAAGCTAAGGACCTGGATAAATATTCTTAAGGAACGTAAAGAAACGGTTCGTTTCAGTCTCATTGTTAAACAGACAAAAAATGTCGTCAACATAACGAAAATAAACATCCGGTCCTTTAGGACCAGATAACAGACCGTCTTCATAAACCACAAAAAATTGTTGGCCAACGCCGTCCTCAAAGGAGAACCCATAGAGACCCCATCAACTTGTCCGTACATAATACGTCAAAACTGAATTCAGCTATATATCTCTATATTCATAAAGGTTAGGTATGTTTATATGTTCATATAATTGTATGTACAGGGTTCAATCCTAAACAAATTAATCAATCATTATGAAATTTGGAACATATTTGCTAAGTGTACAGGGATCCAAATGTTGACTATATTTAGTTTAATTTAGTTTTATGTAAAGGAGGTTAAAAGTGGTGGAAGCCCTTCGTAAAAATTCAGATACCTCCGATTTTTATCAAATGTTAACAATAAGTATAAGACATCAATTGATTAATATTCCTCAAATCTCAGTTTCTTTGGAGTATTTAGGCACAACCTCCCATTTAAAAATTAAAATATATCATATTTGCATTGAATTTGATCCATAGTCATTAGACAAGCAAGATTTCCCTGAATTCCAATTTTTTCTTAAGACCCCCTCTAAGCTTAAGCCTTAATTTTGAGATATTTTCTGAAAAAAAAATGATGTAATGGATTTTGATAAAAATTAGAATAAAGATTCTAGACATACGGCTTAGTATCATTATATATTGATTTTAATCTTCTTATGGGGAATATAAAAGTAGTACAAGACTTTTTATTCGCGGAATTAATTTTAACCGTCCGGGGACTGGTATTTGTCTAGTATATATATATATATATATATATATATATATATATATATATATATATATATATATATATAATTATTATTATTATTGTTATTGTTGTTATTATTATTATTATTATTATTATTATTATTATTATTATTATTATTATTATTATTATTATTATTATTAAATGACACAGAGTGTTTTTGCTTGATAAGACTTTTATTTTCAATTTTCTTGTTCAATTTTTCTTTCCTTTTTCGCGAGTACTTTGGATTTAATCCGTCAAATCATCTGCAGGCTGTGTTAGTCTTGGTGTCTTTACAAATATGTTTTTATTGTTAAGTTTTCTTAACGGTTAGTAATTTACAACTTTAAAAAGAGCGTCTATAATATTGAGATGTTACATGCGAGCGTGATTACGTTCTAAGCGCGTGCAAGATTCAAAAGTGTGATTGCTTAACGGCTAATAATTTAATTACGTTCTAAGCAGGTGCAGGATGTTTTAAAAAAACTCAAACATAAACAAATTTATTACATATTCATTTACATACGTTCTAAGAATTCAACATCTACAACAGTTTCGTGTACGACCGTTTTTGAAACGGTATGGAGTTTAATTGATATCAAGACTTCATCAGAACAGGGTATAGACACCAAGTCTGAAGTTAAAACATAGCATCAAGACTAGAGTACAGTTCACTCTCAGTTATACAGCAATTTGAGAAGATGGGAGAGTGTAGGAATACAATCCACTTCAAAAGTAATGAAATCGAACATATAAAGGGGCACACTAGTTGAAAAAGAAGAGCAAAAGTGCAGGTATAGAAAAATGTTTAAAGATAATTGTGAAAGTATAAACTTAAATAATAATAATAATAATAATAATAATAATAATAATAATAATAATAATAATAATAATAATAATAATAATAATAATGTTTTACTCAAATTCATATTAAAAAGCCTGTCAAATGTTCCCGGAGAATGCTGAGTATCCCTGCTAGTTTAGTATAAATTTCCAAACATATCTTGCGACACATATGCAAATATATTTTGACTAAGGCCAAGAATTCACGATATAATGGTATGTTTGATTGTGAATATATAGTCATTCACTGATATCAGGTTCGCATTATCACGAACCATAAGCATGGCTAGACGTGGAAAGTGTTTTCATGCTGCAATTCGAAACCCGAACACCAGATCGCTTTCAACAGAAAGAGAAATTCTAGGGTATATGTTTGTTTTTGTTTCCATGTTTTAACGCTATCGATAACCCAGACAAGATATTCTTTATAGAAGAGTATCAGAAACCGTCATTCCCCTACTAGAGAGCTCAATCGAATAGTAGGGTGCATATATATTGTGACATATAAGCGCACTTTAGAAAAAAATCGTTAAAAATAAACGCCAATATTTAAAAAAAAAAAAAGAGCGAACACACAAACACAAAGAAACTTATCGATGATAAACAGATACGCGCTAGCGAGAAGCTCGTGCATTTCAAACTACGGGCAAAGCAGTGTCTAAAATGGACAGAAGGTGAAAGAGAAAAATAACGGATAAATGAAGACGCCGAAACCAGGAAAAACGAAGAAAGTCATTAGTTCTTGAAAAGACCTCCACCAAGCAAGGTGTAAAAATCAATCGCTCTTCCCGAAAAGCCTAAGAAGAGAGCATGATCGTTGAAAGCAATAAAGCAACGATATGAAAATACATGTTGAACCGGTTAGATCCCGGCAGAATATAAACAAAGCCGAAGTCGACGATACGAAAGAAATATATGTGAAGCTGATGATCTACTGACATCAAACGATGAGCGGCGAATATTCCGGATGGAGTGACTCAGCGGAATAAACTCCAAAAATCAAAAGATTCTACTGAGAGAATTTGAAATTAAAAAATCAACATGAAAATACAAATGACATTTCTTAGATGAAGCGAAACAAACAATCGTAAAACAAAAACAAAAAAAGAGAAGTTAAATGCAAAGTAAAAAAAGCGCTCTCCCATTCAGATAAGTGACATTTCTTTTATTGCCCCAAAACATACAAATGCTGCAAACCATTTATTTTTTCTTGTTCCTATTTAAACCCTGTTTATCCCATAACAACAAATTCATTGATTATTTCAATAAATGTTTTATGTATTTAGGAATTCGTTGTGTTTGTTGTTCACACATGTTGTTGTCATTCCCGTAAATATTCTAACAATGAGAAAACCATTTTTTATGAACGGAATCATTGTGTATACCATTCGCATCGCATATTTTCCCTGTGATGGGATAAAGCGATCGGAGTATATACAGCTCGTAACAATATATATATATATATATATATATATATATATATAGAGAGAGAGAGAGAGAGAGAGAGACAGACAGACAGACAGAGAGAGAGACAGAGAGACAGAGAGAGAGACAGAGACAGAGACAGAGGACAGAGCGCGAGAGAGAGAGAGTTAATAGATTTCCCCTTTAATAACTTTTAGGGGTGGTATAAAATATTGCAGTTCTAGCATTGATGGGGGTTAGAAAATTATGTACGCGCATTCATTGAAATTTTCAGGATTTATATTTGTATTTTATGTTATGAATAAACCGAAATTGATTCATTGTTAGTTTTTACTAACCGAGAAAAACGATTTTTAATTATATATGCATCTCTCTCTCTCTCTCTCTCTCTCTCTCTCTCTCTCTCTCTCTCTCTCTCTCTCTCTCTCTCTGCCTCACTCCGCACTGGGCAGTGATTTTGGAACTAAGATCAAATTGAATAAACCTCCTATATCTTCTATCCAGGACGTCAATCCCTCAGTCTGGAAAGATATCGCGAGACACGTGCAAGGAGGACAAAAAAACGTACAACACAAAAATGAGAAGGCAACAGTGTTAGTTGCATTAATTCTGTTTTGTATGCAGATGTGCTGTCGTGGCAGCTGATTGGCAGCACCCCACGAAAGAGAAACTCTACGGACACTTTCTTCACTCTTGATCAAACGGAGAAGAACTAGATTTGCTGGGCATTGCTGGAGAGTTAAGGATGAAATCATCAGCGATGTTTTTTTTTGCGGATGCTAAAACAGAGATGTGGCTCAGTGAAGAGACCACACATAACATACATCAAGCAACTAGCAGAAGACTCACAATGCATATATGAGTACCTACTAGCTGTGATGGAGGATAAAGAGAGATGGTGTGGGAGAGGCAGAAGGATCTGTGACACTACAACGACTAGATAATGATGTAGTTGTAGGGTTAATGAGTAATGGTTTGTAAGTGACATGGAGTTGTAGTTCCGTTAAGGTGATATATTTTGTGGTGTCCATTACTGCAAATATTCCTCATTTTCTGATGGTATGATAGTTATTTCCTTGTTGTTTTTTAGGTTATACAAAGGTTTACGTCTTTTTAAAGGACAGCTGTAGTTTCTATAACGGTGTTCTTTGTTCGGTAGAAAATTATCTAGGTGTTTTTTCTTTCCTAACATGTTGATCAATGTGTGTGTTACGACCACATTCATCTCTTGTTGTCTCTGTTGATAGAGGGTATTAAGTAAGAACGTGTATTATAGTTGTGGTATTGTCGTCAACAAAATATTATTTCAATTTAATGCTTCTTAGATATTCTTCCATATCGTAACAAAGAACTGCTGGGCTTATATCTTATGTGGAGCAAAAAGATAAACTTTTATTAAGTAAAGAAATGTCAACTTTATTGAAGTTGTAATGCAATAGCTCAACTGAGATGGTTGTGGTGGTACAGTTTCTATTTTGGGGTTGAGTACGCTGTATTTTGGTATGGACCTTATTGTAAAATGTAGTTTTGTAAGTTAGGAATGTTTTTCAAGATGGGATCTACTTTAATGAGTTTATTGAGTTTATGGTTTTTAATATATAGAAATCTGTGGAAATGATTATCGTATGTAGAAGTTGCGATTCGCGATGACTTATATAAAGTAGATGTGGGGAGTGTAGTTTGTAGATAATGTCTTAACTTGTCATTGTCATTGGATTTTTTAATGTTTTGTTTTGCATATCTGTTGCCGTATGCGGGGTTTCTGGGTTTGATTGAGGCTATGTTATATTAATTTTATGATTTATAAAAAGGTTTTTATAGTGTGTTGAAAATTGTATTTAAGTCTTGTGCGTATGTCTATTTGTGACAGATGCTGAAAAAAATAATGTTTGATCTTGTCTGAGAGGTTTTTTTTTATTTTAGAATTGTTTCAAATAATGTTTCAATATTTTTATATGAAGATAGATAATTTGTATAATTCAGACTACTTTTCTAATCTTAGATGTTATTTTCACAACGTTTCGACCGATGTAGCCTCCGACTTTTTACAGGTGTGTCTTGTCAAATGCGAGAATCTTTATGTCAAACTCAGGAATCTTTATGTCGAACTCGGAAATCATGTTACCTCGGCCGAAACTTTGCGAGAATAACATCCAAGATGAGAACAGTAGTCCGAATAATCCAAATAATACAAACTGTTTCTTGTTTTCTGGTGAAGAGTTGTTTAAATAAAGATAAGTGTATCAGTTGCTATAGATGAAAGTGCTCCATATCGCGGAGAGAGCTTATGTAGTTTCACATTTTGGAGACAGAGAGTCAACGGCGCATGGTGAATGGCGGTTTATTGATTTACGTTTATTATACAAGGCATAAAGAACGCAAGGCAGGAAACTATTACGCGCTGCTGCCTCTATATATCCAAACTTATATATAAACAAATTAACGGTCCAACGACTGAAGCCAAGAAGCTTCCTCAGCCATGTAGAGGACCCTAATAACATCTCAGGAATAGACCAGACTGCTGCTGTGGACCAGGGGGCTAGAGAAGGCTTACCTCCTACTAACATGGGAATCCGACTTCTGAAGCCCTCCCACCTGGCTCAGAAGCATATTGGATCCAGTGGCGGACGCTGAACCGCATGAGAACTGGAATGAGGCGATCTAAAGCTGCTTTAGTCAGATGGGGTTACAAAACCGACTCAATCATCTGTGAATGTGACGAAAAGGACAATACGATGCAGCACTGCCTTTTTCTGCTCTCTACTATCCAACCAGTGCAGTTTAACAGACTTACAGAGTTCAATAATGACGCAAAGGACTGCATAAAAAAGTGTGAAAAGAACAAATTTTTGCCAAATGATTTTCATTTTTAAACTAATAAGTACAAAAGCAAAAGCACATTTTTATCACTACATTATTTTTAACTTTGTACATTTTCTATTAAGTGATCGCAACTTGTAATATCACGCTTGAGCACAGACACCAGTTGTATGCATAGAATATTCGGTAAACTGAATTTAGATAAATGTAATGTGTACAGTGAACTCAGACTAATTATAATCAGAAATCAGACTTTCATTTCATTTTATATACAATTTTTGTATTACTTTCCTACTAACACGACTTTGCTTTTATCTAAATAATTCACCGCCAATAATTATAATACGAGTGTACACGCTCCGTTAAAAATGACGGAAAAGAATTATGCTTCGCTAGTGTTCGCACTAATATGCATATAAAGTGACCAAAAGTGAAGTTAACAAAAAAGAAATGAGAAAGAAAGATAAAAACGCCTCAAACTGGAAAATATAAAAAGAAAAAACATATTAATCGGTATAGAAAGAAAGAAACAAACAAACAACGAAATAAAACTTCTCATTATGGAAATAGAGTGAAAGATTTCTTTTCGAATTCATCTTAGAGGATATGAGGTGAGGGACTTGTATTTGCTTTCTCCATCTCTTTAAATACTTAAAATGTACATGTTTCGCTGTATCCTGATGCGTGACTGATTATGGTAAGGATCGAACCCACAACCACACTTTTTGTAGTCGGATATATTATCGCTGAATAATGAATAAAATGGAATAATGAAAAAAGTAAAGTGAAATAAATATATATACATGTGTGTGTGTGTGTGTGTGTGTGTGTGTGTGTGTGTGCGTGTTTTATGAATTGGTTTTTATTACAGAGCAGAGGATAAGCGTTGCCTGTGAACGGCGACTGTAACAATATAACCAGATATTTTTTCGCAAATCTTTTGTTGACAATCCGTACTCGTTTGCGCAAGTAAAATTCTCACGGTTCAGCCAAGAATCATGTATCGTAGAATCGAATCGAAATACAATCGCATCAACATTTCAAATATTAAAATAGCTTCAATTATGTAATACGTGCGCAGACGACAAAAATAAAATAACGATGAAACAAGTAAACTATGAGTTGTCTTCCCCTGCCATCACTATTAAACAATGAATGAGGGTAATTTTAACTACTTGTTAATAATCGCATTTTTGCCGATTTAGTGAAAAGGGCACAAAACCGGAGTTTCCTCGGCTCAACGTTATTTTATTTCTTCAAATAACCATTAATTCCAACATTTGGTTGATCATTTTGGGGAATTTTTGCCCCCTGTGGTAAAAATCAAAGTTTCCTTGAAAAATCTGGTTGGGTCAGTTTCCTGCGTTCATGGTCATCTAACTAAATACAAAGTGAAAAATTTATGAAGCAATTTTAAGAAATTCAGAAGACGAAAGGAATAACGTAATAATGGGCAGTGACAAAAACATAAGTCTTTTCCAGATAACATCCAAAGACTTAGAAATATTACTATTTGATGTATCCACATAAAATTTTATAAGGAGATATAATTTTTTATCTATCAATTTTCAGTATTTACTTCAACAGTGCTCGATACGTAAGTAGAGCTAGGTAGTATGAAAATATATTTATGGCAATTAAGCTACACAGCGGCTCCCGCGTTTCATCCCCAGGGGAATCTTTTTGCCGGGTGTTTTTAGATACACGGCTAGCTAGTTAACCAATCAGATTCTTTGTTGTTCTCTCAGCCAATCGTTGGACTTCCCACGAACAAAGGTCTGGTTAGCGTTACTTCCTATATCCTGATCTATTGTTCTGTTTTCTATAGATTGGCCTATATCCCGTTTCTTTGTTGTGTCAATATAATGGGTGAATTTATTTTAACACGATTAGTTAACTAGCTAGCCGTGCGTATAAAAACACCGGCAAAAATAACTCCATGCATTTTTTTAGCCTGAAGATTCCCCCGGGGATGAATCGCGGGAGCGTCTGTGTAGCTTAATTGCCATAATATATTTTCATAGCTTACTATATATATATATATATATATATATATATATATATATATATATATATATATATATATATATATATATATATATATATATATATATACTTTGAAAACAAACAGACAAAATGCCTTTGTATAACACGTTTAAGATGCAAATATTTTTATTAAAAGTCATTTAATTTTTTTATCTTTATCTTTTTTTTTTATCAATTTCGGACAATAACATGTCCATCCTTAGAGAAAGAGTGTTTGTTTCACAACAAAATTAAAGCTTTTACCATTATTTTTTTCGTAATGAATGGAGTTGTTTCTTCGTGATGTTGTTGAAGCGACGGTCAGGTGTTTTTTTAACGTTGTACGATGAAGGAACATCTCTTTATATGAACTTTTTAGAAGCGCGTGGACGCTTATAAGATAATAAAATTGGCAAAAGGTCTTAGAAGCATCATTTAAAAATTTAAAAACCAAACAAAATGCTTTTATAAACCACGTTTAAGATGCGAATATTTTTATCAAAAATCATTTAATTTTTTATCTTGACTTTTTCTTTCTTATTAATTGGGAGCGCGTGGACTGTTTCTCTGGGAATGGGCATGTTATTGTCCGAAATTAATAAAACCCATTATTCAAAATTCAAAATACGAAAAAAATAACATTACAAACAAATGTTCCGACATTTTAGTGTTCATTTTTAGCAGACCTAACAACTACTTTTCACGTCAAATCATAATACATATTTGACGTATGTTTTATTTTATAAAAAAAACATATATCCTTTTTATTAATTAAAAATTGCTAAAAATATTTGATAAATGTTCATTAATATATTTTTACTTTAATAAACACATTTTATTTTATATTTACGCTTTTTTATTTATTTTAGACAATCGAATTATTTTAGATCTATGCGGAGAGGTAAAAAATTCCCTACGCCGAACTCATTTTAGTAGGTTGATAAAACAAAAAATGTTAAGCTCGGTCTAAACATGAACTAGGCGGCATGTTTAGTGGTGCATGCGAATAACAGGCTTGGTATTGAAAATATCTCTGATTGTGAGTTAGGCCACACAGAAATTGTTGTTTGTTCGAAATAAAATAAGTGCCTCATTAAACGGAGAATCATGCTGAGACCAACCTACTTGAGAAAAACAATGTTCCTAGATGGTCTACAGATAAGCCCTTCGCGGTGGACACTGTCTAAACTTATCTAATGGATATCGAGGCGGTCTCTCTGGCTAGCCGAATGGGGATGACGTAGATCAAGACCGGATGTCTAGGATTTCTCGGTCGAAGGTTGATATATTCCAGGAAATGGGAAGGAGGGGTCAGTTAGGGCCTGTCCTTTAAGCGTGACACAGACAGTTTTGGTTTTCTGGGGTTTGGCTGTCAGTTGGATCGGTGTGCCTATCAAAGCAAGATGAGCCCTTTGAGCTCTTAGCTTAAGGATTATGTTAATTGGACTTGTTTTGATTTAGTCGGGTAAAAGTCTGTCAGCTGCAAGTCTGTTGTTCAGAAAACGAGTACCATTTTTTAACCTCCAAAGAAATAAACCTCTGTTGATTGTTTTTAAACTGAAGTCGTGGTTTTATTTGGAGGGAGAATTCTTGCGTTGCAGCACTGACTGAATCGAACAACAACTTTGGATCAGCACAACGAGTGGGACGATCACGGCCTGTGCAGTGGACACACACATGCATGTTCATATCGGTGACGTTGTAGATAAAACGTTCGCCTTCACTTCCAATATTTTATGCAATTGTGGGTTTGAATCTCACACTAGATAATTGTTTGGTTGTTGTTGTTGTTTTTTTGTTTTTTGTTATAGTGTTCCTGTTATTTCCTAGTCTATCATCATTATAAACCCTAATACTGTTTTTTTTAATAAAAACAAATAGATGAAAAATATTTAATGGATGTTCTTAACTTCTAATGTTGGTTATAACATTCAAGAAAAGTTGAGAAACCCGCCAGAGACGAGTACTTCAGCTAGTATGCCTATAATCCAGGTTTTTATTATTGCATTAATTTGAGAAAATTTCTACTTTGTACTTGATTAGCTTTTAATTGATCGTTCTGTTTTACGGCATATCAACCATTTTCGAATGTTTTTTGCCGAATCCAACCATTTCGGTAAAAGATTTTATGCATCAAGTAATTAATATTTTCAAATTTTTATTTGATTCTATTTTGTATGAAAGTGGTTTATAGATTAGTTTGTTTAAAAAAGAATAAAAAGGAGAATAGGGCACGAATAAAAAGTTCATGAAAAAGAACAAAAATGTTAATTGTACCCTTTTTTATATGTATTTTTAAAAATATAATTTATTCGTTATGAAAATTAAATGATAACATTGTAGTTGTGGTGATTTTTCTCCTGGCCACTAATATTTTTAGACTCTGCCCTCTCTTCCCATTGATAATTTTCCCAGAAGAAACATTTTTTCATATTTTATTTTCTATTATATTAATATACGAATATGTTTTGGGGTTACTTTTAGGTTGTCTCTGCCAGTTCGTCTTTTGTTCCTTTTTCTTCCGATTACCTCCACCCTTTAAGCCGAACTTTTAAAAACTATTGATACACAAAAGTAAAACAAAAACAAAAACTAAACGATTCATTGATGAACTGTTTGCTTATTTCTATAAATACATTGGATTAACAGCTGTCGATCCGTCCATTACAGATGTTACATCATTTTATACACCAACGTACAACAGGAAAATTATGTGAGTTCGACTCTTCAGTGTCCAACAAATGATTTATATACTATTAAAAGGTTATGCTGTTTTGGGGTTTGTTCGTACGCAAATAGAAACATGTACTCGGTTGAAAAAAAAGGAATAGGCAGAGTACAGATTACTAAGGCAGTAGTTTTTACAATGTCAATACCAGAGTCTGAATCTCATATAAGTCTAAAAAGAAATTTTAACTGGATACGGTCATTTATACATTTTAAAACATAACACAGAAACATAAAAAAATATTATTTTAATATTTTTAAAACTAAGTGACCTTTTTTTGTTTTAATAATCCGCAAAAAAATAGACATAAAGGATATTCTGCATTAGTTCAAAGCGGATTATTTTTGCTTAAAACATAATTTCTAATGTTTGTTTGTCAATTAAAAGAAATGTGTAAATACATTCATCGTAGTTACTTACTCTCTCATGCAAATACTAAGTAGCATGCTTTTTTTCACAAAATTTCGCAACTATTTTTTCTTCCTACTAGCTATGAAGCAGAAGAAGCTAGGTAAATTGACATACTCAGGTACCGTACCAACACCGCTCAAGGAACGGGTCTAAACAAGTAAAACAACATAAAAGTCAATGATGATGATGATGATGATGATGATGATGATGATGATGATGATGATGATGATGATGATGATGATGATGATGATGATGATGATGGATTTAGGGCGATGGAAAGATCGAGAATGGAGAGCACCATCCAAACCGCCACTAAATTGAGAAGGCTTATTGTTATTTAATTTTTTTTTTTAATCAACAGCCGTTATCAATTGAAACTCAATGATAAACGACTGTTGCGAGAAGGCAAAGTGATTTGCAACAATGATCGAAAGAAGCAGGAGGTACTGAAAATAAGAGAAAGCTGTTGCCACTCGCTCTTCAATGAACACTATTTGTTTTTATCAGTGAGCGTTCACTGGCAATGACTCATGTGAAAACTCACAGTGAGTAAATAAAAAAATAAAAATAATAATAATAATAATAATAATAATAATAATAATAATAATAATAATAATAATAATAATAATAATAATAATAATAATACTTATTATTATTATTATTATTATTATTATTATTATTATTATTATTATTATTATTATTATTATCAGCAACATGAAGAAAGTCTCAACATCTGGCCGTCAGCTTGTATAATTACAACCCCAATAATCGTAGGAGCACTAGGAACAGTCCCAAAAAACTGAAGTAAAGACTGGGAGAAATTGGAATCAAAGGGATCACTGAGACCATACAAAGGACAATAAGGATTTTAAAAAAGCTAGGAAAATCCTAGAATGCGGAATCCAACATGCATAAGCTACGAACGGTAATCAGTCACATGGATGTTACAATAAGAAGAAAATGAAACCACAGTATAAACACCATCACACGAACCAAGGAACAGAACAGAAACTGCAAATTACATAAAAACGAAGATAGACAAGAACCAGGAATACAGTAAATGTAGACTCTGTGGACAAAGAGACGAAACAGCAAACAACATAATAAGCGAATACACAAGCTAGCCTAAAAGAAATATAAAAATGACTAGGTTGGGAAGATAACCCACTGGAAACTCTGCAAACGACTGCATTTTGAACATACAGACAAATGGTACAAGCAACAAACAGAGGTCAATATTGAAATATTCAAGGCATAAAATCTGTTGGGGCATGGTAGTATAAACGAACAAACTCATCCAAGTTAGAAAACTATCATCGTTAGAATCAACAAAAAGGAAAAGTCTGCCAAAATAGTAGATTTTCTCGTCACAGCATGTCACAGAATGAAGCTGAAGGTGGCAGAAAAATTAAACAAACACATGGAGCTGGCCAGAGAACTGACAGAAATATGGAATATGAAAACACGACTGTGATGCCAACATCAAATATTGCTGATAATCAGTTCGTAAAATAATAATCATAAAGTGATGGCACCAGCAACCTCGGTTGGTACCACACAAAATTGGTAATGAAAGGTCAAGAAGGATGGAAGTACCAAGGAAGGAAAGCAGCTACCAGACCTCCACTGTAAATACGCAGGGAGTACTAGAATCCATGGAAGTGATGAAGCAGATGAAATATTAAGAAAAATCCCCGATTGCAGAAACCAACCCACATAATCATGTGACACCGACCAACCACGGTCAAGTTTAAATTGAATAGCACTTCTTAAATACAATTAAAACATACAAATACGAATCCAAGGATCTGGAAGTGACAAGGTAAAATAAAAAAGCGGTGGTACCACAGAAAATGGCCATGAAGGGTCTGGGATGATTGAAAGGCCGGAGCTGGAAAGGTCCAACCAGACCTTCACTGGAAGGCAACTGAAAGCATTGGCGTCATAAGGAGGCTTATGGTCATTCAAATTCGAGAGGGAGCTATCAGCCATTATCAGCGAGAAATCAATGGTAAACGGCTGTTTCGGGAACGCAAAGTGATTTGCAAAGATAGAATGTACCTCCCACCGCAAGAAGACATGGCACAGGGTTAAAAGAGGGGGAATATAAAGGCCAACGCACCAGAGGTAGCGCACTCTGGTCCCACAATAAATGCCTGAACAGCCCCGTCAGTATTCCTCAGTCAGGACTATCGGGTTATTTGGCGATAAACCAACGCCTTCTCAAATAGAGGAGGTAAAGCCTGAGAGTGAGATAGAGCAGGACAGCTGGTGCCACAGCGGCCCACTCTGTCGAACTGATTGTTGGTGACGTATCCTCGGCTGACATGAAGTGCCAAACAGAATTTAGGCGCCTACTTGATTTTCAAGGGTAATCGAAAGAAATGCAAAGTACTTGAAATCAAGGGACACTTGTCACTCAGAATCCAGTGAAAACTACAATTTTTTCCGGTCCGTACCGATTTTATATTATGTTTCAGAATATTTTAGATGAGGAGTGATAATGTGTATTATTTAAATTAATCAGACCACTGTTCTTATCTAAAAATAATTCCAAAACAGTGAGAACAGATGTTTAAAAACCGAAAGATGTAAGGAAAATACTTCGGAAATGCTGAAGCGGAACTTGACATGGATTAGATGCGGTTGTGATTGTATGTATAAGTCTGACTACAACTCGCAGAAGACGAATACAAATGACGTCACAACAATGTAGCAAGAATGCTCCACTGAGAACTATGCAAAAAGAATACGAATATGAATGGATAGATTAATAGTTTGGTTGTGTTGGTTTACGGCATATCAACCCATTTCTGATTATGTAATGTTAAATCCAGTTATTTTTGGTAAAGGGTTCTGATTATCTTCAAATAGTTATTAATGATTTACATTTATGTTAATGCTGTTGTATTTTGCGGCATATCACCCCTTTTTATTATGAAATGCCAAATTCAATTATTTATGGCTCAAGTTCTAAATAGCTTCAACTATTTTTTCATGAACTACGGACTAAAAGCACTGCAGCGCTTCATACCAGTTGAGAATACTTCCTCAGCAACCAGTTCGGCAGAGAATGGGCCACTGTGGCATCAGCTGACCTTGTTATGTCGGGTAGAGGTATGATCCCGTTCAGTCTTATGAGTTGCATACTCCCAGGCTTTACTCTCTCTCTTTGAGTAGGAGTTGGTTTATTTCAATCACTTAAAGCATCCTTACCGGGAAATACCGATGGAGCTGCTCAGACTATTTTTGTGAGGTCAGAGTGCATAGGCTATGACTTTTTCTTTCCCACCTGCGGGCCTTGTACCACATCTTCCTGTGGTATGAAGAAAATAGATATTTATTTATTCATTATTTTAATTTCCGTTTGTTTCGTTTTACGGCATATCAACCTTTTTTGTATTATGTAATATCAAATGCAACTATTTATTGCTCAAACTCTCAATATATAATAAGTATTTATGGTATAAATTTATTTAGTTGTTTTTTATGAGGTTATTAATGTCAAATCTAGATATATTGGTGAGAATTCTTATGTTCCGAGCTCTCAATGTCTTCAATATTTTGTATCTTTTTGCACCATACATTAAAGTTGATTAAACCACCGAAATATCGCTTGGCTTTGGCGATGTGTTTGTGTTATTATTTCTACTAGTCTGTTATCATACTTATCCACTATTCCACATACTAAACATTCCATTTTGTCTTAAACTTCATTTCATGTTTTAAACCCTCTCATATTAATAGTCTGTAAACGATAGATTATATTTAACGCATAGACAGACACTGATAGATACCCTCAGTCGGGGTAAGAATGAACCTGGGAGTAATGGCAATGAAGGCCAGATTACATACTCGGCAAAGCTCCCAATCTGATCCTGTACTAGGCAACAGGTGTTACAGAAAAACGATTAGGTGAAGATCATGTGAACTCTTAAGGATCAATAAGCAAGGCATGCAAAAAGAAAAAAAGTATACATATATATAAATAAAAATGGAATAAAGGATAAGCAAATCAACAACTTGCAAAAATAAACTCAAAAGCACATATTGAATAGTTCTACCTATATATTTCGATCGTTTATAATACGATCATCCTCGGTAGGTAGCAGAAATTTAATTAAAAACGGAAAAGTTTTCAAATTTATACAAAGAATGCAATTGGAAAAAAATAGTCACGTGTAATAAACAGTAGAAAGGGAGAAAGAAAGAAAGAAATGTTAAAAAAGAAGAAGAAGAAGAAGAAGAAGAAGAAGAAGAAGAAGAAGAAGAAAGAGAGAAAACAAATCAACAGCTAACATTTGAACGCCGATTGGAAACGCTGATAGTGGGTAGCGTAGATAAATAGTAATTTGAAATTAATTACAAAGGAGTTAAACAACAAAGGAGGAGGAGGAGGAGGCGGAGGAGGAGGAAAAAGGATTAAAAGTTATCTGTTGTCATATTGATTTAGGTTCATTTCAATTAGAATCTAGCAGAAAAGGTAGCAATATTAAAAAATCCTGGTCTTTGAATGATTGTGTTATTATGACGTAGGATTAAACATGATTCTATGAGACGATGTATATATATATATATATATATATATATATATATATATATATATATATATATATATATAAAAGGAGATTGTAGTTTGCTTGAAGCATTGCTGGTAAATGTAAGTGCAGATTAGTCGTCCGAGGCTATAGCAATGCGATGTGGTTGCCGTAAGATGGAAAAGTGAAAAGAAATAAACGCAGGGAGAAAATGAAACTCAAAACGATTTATTAATAATTTCACGAAAACTGATTAAATACCAAATAGTAAATACTGTCCGGTAAGTAACAGTTCGGCAAAGGGTAATCTTAAATTTTCGAAAGAAAAACTTTCATTATCAGAAGACAACAATAAAAGACCGAGTAGGTCGAAGAAAAACGGGAAAAAAACCGGTGTCAGAACATCGAAATACGGCAGAAAACAATTGGAAGTAGGAACGCAGAAAATGTCAAAATTCTATTAAGCAATTATATAACTAAAGTTAAAATATTATAAACATTTGTTTAATAATATACTAATTTTTATAATGTTATTATGTTTTATTTTATATCATTCATTAATTAATTTTTTTCTCTTTTTTCTCTTTATTCAATTCAAATTTAAATTTAGGTGTGGGCTGTTATTGTCAAAGGGGGATAACTTATTTAAAAAATATATTTAGAAATGAAATTTGAAATTTGAGAAGGAATTTGAATTGTGGAATGGATCAAAGCCAAGGAGGGAACCGTTGTAACAGGGGAGGGGGGAATAAGACGAGATTATGGGGAAGGGGGAGGGACTATGGAAAAAAAAAATAAAAAGATAAATAAACAAATAAATAAGATAAAAATAAAAATAAACAAATAAATAAATAAACACACAAAAATAAAATTAAAATAAAGATAAACAAATAAAAATAAAAATAAAATAAAAATAAAATGTACTATTTATTCATTCATTCACTCTTTCCTTTCTTCTTTCTTTCTTTTTTATTTTTTTATAGTTAATTTAAGAGGAAAATACTCCTAGAAGTAAATTTGTATAAATGTATTCTATCTATTGACTCATAGATTCACTTATTTTACATTTACTATTTTTTTTTCTTCCTCAATTCTCCCTTGTTATTATGATCTATTAATATATTTAATTTATTCTTTTATTACTATAATTTATTTTTTTTATTTATTTATTTATTTCCTTTCTTTTTCCTTATTCATCCTAATTTCAATCTTTTATTTCCTTTATTTTAATTTTCTTATTTTCTACTATTATTTTATTTTATTGAGCACACACATACACACACATGAGAATACACCCATATTCACATACATGAATATATGCATACACATAAAATCACTAGGTCTAAATGCGTGTAAATTAAGTGCATATCATTCCATTCCACAATTATAATACCTAAAGTGTAAAAATGTGGGGTGGGTGGCGCTGGCAAATAAAGAGGAGACAAAGGCAAGTAAGTTGGGGGTGGGAGTGTGAGGATGTAAGAATCAGAGGATGAAGGGAGAAGACAACTCGAATCTGTTATTCAAGGTTGGACAAAATTTAGAGATTAGAATAGCTTCCGAAATTCGAAGCTGACCTATATTGCGGACGGAGTTGAGGATGCGGAAACTAATGGAGCGATGTGTGTTGCCACATGATATTAAGTGTTTATGGAAAGAAGAAATGTGGGTGTTTAGATGCTCTTTAATGCGTTGGTGTAGAGGCCTAACGGTACTACCTATGTAGAACTTTTGACACTTAGCGCATTGTAGGTTGTATACTGTATAGGTGCGGAGGCAGAGGCCAGAGTTGGGGATGGGGCGACTAGCTAGAGAGCAGGGGTCTGGGGTGTAGTGGCTTTTTTTGGATAAATGTTGTCGGAGAGAGGTGCCTGTGTGAGAAAGTTGTATGTTAAGGTTCTCACTACGTATGGCATTGCGGATAGCAGAAGTGATACGGTCGCTAAAGAAGGGGAGTTTAAGGAAGCAAGTGTTGGTGAGAGTGTGGTGTCTACGTCTTCTGGTGTTGTTAAGGCTGGATATGGTAGTTAGGGGGAAACTGTTGGTTAATAGGGTTTGGTGGAAGGCTTCGGTGTGTGTTGTTTTATCGGAAGTAGAAGAGCATTTGTCCTGTATGCGGGTGATTTCGGTTTGTGCGTAACTAATTTTGGATTTGAGGGGTAGTGCAGATTTGTAGTGGATAAAGAGGTTCCTGCAGGCGGGTTTTCTATAGAAAGTGGTGTGGAGAGATCCGTCGTCATTAATGCTGAGTTTGAAGTCTGACGACGGATCCCTCCACACCACTTTCTATAGATAACATTCTCCTACAAGTAAACCCTGACCAAATATTGAAAATAATAGTATTTGAAGCCCAAATAAGATCCCCTCGACACGGCTATACAATGGCTGATACGAGGAATGGTGCACCTTTTCCTAGTGATGTTACCTCAAGTAACAGCACTTAGCTGGATACTCCACCAGACTAGATGAATTCTTCTCCTGGAATCCGATAAGACCAAGAGAGCAAAAGAAAAATATACTGTAACATAGTTCACAGGTCAATTGGGGAGAGGAAAATTAATATTCTTAACTTCTTTACTAACTCAAACTTTGACAGGTAAAGGAGAAAATGAATGGAATATTCGAATATCTATATATCTCATGTAGAGATCAAGTGTCAGTCCCAGAAATAGGCCCCTTTATTTCTGAGAACTTTGACTGAAGTAAAATGAAACAAAAAATATTTCCCCTGATTATTTTTGTACTAACGAGTAACCGCTTATCAAGGCCACTTGAGGATAAGGGGTGGACAATGAAACGAACACCTTGAGAATTAGAGACAATGGGTGAAACTGGTCAGAATTTGATTATTTAAGAGGACAGCTCAACAAGAATTTGTTAACATTGGACTTGAAAATGGTCATGTTGTAATCAGCTGTTTTTTTTTAACAAAGTCCACCCCAAACAAGTTGCCATTGTAGACGTAAAGGGCTACTGAGAATTAGGGTGAAAGTTTTGGGGATCATCCTAAATTGGGAACTGTGCAGCGAGATGCTTGTTCACATTAGTTTTATTTTCTGCATGTCGATACGGTCGGGGAAACAGGAATCAAGGTATGAGTTCCATAGGCTGGCAGCACGAGGAAATAAGCTATTGGAGTAGAAGGCTCTCCAGCATCTGGGGACCTCCCCAGTGAATGGATGGGATTTAGTTGATTAACGGGTTAATCAGGTGTATTTACGTCGATGGGGCACCAGAGTAGCAAGTTCATCGGAGCACATTCCATTGAAGTACTTGTAAAACAAGCATAATGGATGCAACATTGCGGCGATAGGACAGGGGCTGGAGCTTGGTGGATAGTGAAGGACCTATTAAGTTGGCGACTCTTTTTTAGACCTTGTCTAAGAGGAAGAGACTAGTGGATGATTCCCCAGCCTCGATGTGACAACAATACTACATGCATGGGCAGATGGTGGTATTATAGAGATATAGGTGTAAGGTGTGAGAAGTTTTCCAGCAAGGTAGGGGAGCTCACTTTCTTTGCAGCGACCTTGGCAATGTTTTTTATGTATTTGTTCCAATTCATGCTACCTGTGAATGTTGGACTCTCGGGTAGGGTGTTATTTGCCATGGCAATCGGTGGTTGAAAAGGTTTCTTGTAGTTGTTGAAGGAAAAGAGCTTTGTCTTAGTAGCATTAATGTTAACATCTATTTATGACCACGTTCCACTACAGACTGGGGGTCACATATGTTCGCGTCCGTTTTCCCCACAGGACGAGAGTAGAGCGTCGTGTCGTTAGCAAATATACCCATCTCAGACACAATGTCATCAGGGAGGGCGTTTATGAAGATCAGGAACAATAAATGTCCAAGGATCGATCTCTGGGGTACTCCTTCATTTATTTCATGTTGCTTGGATGACCGGTCATCGAAGACAACCTGAATCTTTCTTTTGGATAGGAAGGATGTAATTATATTAAATATTCGTCCAGTAATACCATATGAATTAATTGTCATGAGAAGACTTTTATGCCATACCTTGTCAAAGGCTTTGGATATATCAAGCGCTATCGCCCTAGCTTCACCTGCCTTGTGAAGCAGCTTTACAGACTGGTTGTTCTTGGAAAGAAATTCTACTCATGGATGTTCCGTTTAGCTCTAGATACACAGCGGAAGAAAAGAGCATTATTTATAGTGGTTATAGATAGACGAGTTTTTGCTATGAATATTTTCCAAGGAGGAATCATAGAATCGAACTCAGTTGAGCGCTTACCATGAAAATAACGATAGAGTAAAGAAAGATAGCAACGTATCTTTTGTGGCCGAGTATTTGCGTTCTATCATTGAAACTGATACTCAACGCCTCGTTCACCGATAATTCCCCGTTTTCTATGAGTCTTGAGAACTTCTAGTTCTTTGTCCAGTGTGATAAGTCGAACGCTAAGCTTTTTCTTATGTTTATTTTTAAATATAAGTCACTAATTCCTTTTTAAATTCTGGTGTGATTTAGTTATTATTTTCAAAATATAAAAGAATACTTTTTACTAGTGTATTTCTGTAATGTGTTTAAAATTCCAAATTGATACGGAACGAAGAAAAAGATAATTATTTTCTATGAATATGTAATACTATGAACTGCCCTCCCTGTAGCATAGACTCCAGAGAATGTTAAGTTAGGAAACAATTTACAAAAGGAAAAATGATGAGAAAGTAAGATACATGAGCGACAATGGAGAGTCCAGCGAATCTACTGAACTCCTGAGATGAGATGGTGTCCTTACAGTTTAATTGTTAGCTTTTATGTGTAGTCGGATAGCGATAAGCTGAGAAGAAAAACGAATGTAGCCGATTCAGGTGACCGGCTGAGAAGGACAGAACATCTGGGATTTCCGGTTGAAAGTAGATATATTTAGGAGGAGCAGATTTGACAGTTTAGATTGTGGTAGACGTGGGTAGTGAAGTGAATCAAAGTTCGGTTCGCTGAGAAAGTCTAAGAGACAACGACTCGACGTCAGAAAAAGAAGATTGTCACTGAGACCGATCATCAGACAACGTTGAGGGTCCTTAGCTACGACAACAGTAACACACACACACAGAACACAACTGAGTTATACCATCAACATGTCTTCTGTTGATTTTACTGTAGCGCCACTACGGCGACGATCACCAAGTCACATATGTAAATGTTCTCATTTGAAAGAAATGAATTCACTTCATAAAATTATAGCTGTGAAAAATTTAAATGAAAGTTTTGGAATAATTACAAATAAAACAAATAAACTTAAAATATTGTCATATGTATATTATATTACGTTTATGTGTGTGGGTAATGCCTAAACCGAGAATACTCGGAATGATTATAAAGGGATAAATTTCCAACCGTCTAACTTTCAAAATGTTGATAATTCTATAAAAAGTATTGTCAAATTCACATATAAAAGGAATAATTATAAAAGGATAAATTTCCAACCGTCTAACTTTCAAAATGTTGATAATTCTATAAAAAGTATTGTCAAATTCACATATAAAAGGATAAATTTCCAACCGTCTAACTTTCAAAATGTTGATAATTCTATAAAAAGTATTGTCAAATTCACATATAAAAGGAATAATTATAAAAGGATAAATTTCCAACCGTCTAACTTTCAAAATGTTGATAATTCTATAAAAAGTATTGTCAAATTCACATATAAAAGGAATAATTATAAAAGGATAAATTTCCAACCGTCTAACTTTCAAAATGTTGATAATTCTATAAAAAGTATTGTCAAATTCACATATAAAAGGATAAATTTCCAACCGTCTAACTTTCAAAATGTTGATAATTCTATAAAAAGTATTGTCAAATTCACATATAAAAGGATAAATTTCCAACCGTCTAACTTTCAAAATGTTGATAATTCTATAAAAAGTATTGTCAAATTCACATATAAAAGGAATAATTATAAAAGGATAAATTTCTAACCGTCTAACTTTCAAAATGTTGATAATTCTATAAAAAGTATTGTCAAATTCACATATAAAAGGAATAATTATAAAAGGATAAATTTCCAACCGTCTAACTTTCAAAATGTTGATAATTCTATAAAAAGTATTGTCAAATTCACATATAAAAGGAATAATTATAAAAGGATAAATTTCCAACCGTCTAACTTTCAAAATGTTGATAATTCTATAAAAAGTATTGTCAAATTCACATATAAAAGGATAAATTTCCAACCGTCTAACTTTCAAAATGTTGATAATTCTATAAAAAGTATTGTCAAATTCACATATAAAAGGAATAATTATAAAAGGATAAATTTCTAACCGTCTAACTTTCAAAATGTTGATAATTCTATAAAAAGTATTGTCAAAATCACATATAAAAGGAATAATTATAAAAGGATAAATTTCCAACCGTCTAACTTTCAAAATGTTGATAATTCTATAAAAAAGTATTGTCAAATTCACATATAAAAGGAATAATTATAAAAGGATAAATTTCCAACCGTCTAACTTTCAAAATGTTGATAATTCTATAAAAAGTATTGTCAAATTCACATATAAAAGGATAAATTTCCAACCGTCTAACTTTCAAAATTTTGATAATTCTATAAAAAGTATTGTCAAATTCACATATAAAAGGAATAATTATAAAAGGATAAATTTCCAACCGTCTAACTTTCAAAATGTTGATAATTCTATAAAAAGTATTGTCAAATTCACATATAAAAGGAATAATTATAAAAGGATAAATTTCCAACCGTCTAACTTTCAAAATGTTGATAATTCTATAAAAAGTATTGTCAAATTCACATATAAAAGGAATAATTATAAAAGGATAAATTTCCAACCGTCTAACTTTCAAAATGTTGATAATTCTATAAAAAGTATTGTCAAATTCACATATAAAAGGATAAATTTCCAACCGTCTAACTTTCAAAATGTTGATAATTCTATAAAAAGTATTGTCAAATTCACATATAAAAGGAATAATTATAAAAGGATAAATTTCCAACCGTCTAACTTTCAAAATGTTGATAATTCTATAAAAAGTATTGTCAAATTCACATATAAAAGGAATAATTATAAAAGGATAAATTTCCAACCGTCTAACTTTCAAAATGTTGATAATTCTATAAAAAGTATTGTCAAATTCACATATAAAAGGATAAATTTCCAACCGTCTAACTTTCAAAATGTTGATAATTCTATAAAAAGTATTGTCAAATTCACATATAAAAGGAATAATTATAAAAGGATAAATTTCTAACCGTCTAACTTTCAAAATGTTGATAATTCTATAAAAAGTATTGTCAAATTCACATATAAAAGGAATAATTATAAAAGGATAAATTTCCAACCGTCTAACTTTCAAAATGTTGATAATTCTATAAAAAGTATTGTCAAATTCACATATAAAAGGAATAATTATAAAAGGATAAATTTCCAACCGTCTAACTTTCAAAATGTTGATAATTCTATAAAAAGTATTGTCAAATTCACATATAAAAGGAATAATTATAAAAGGATAAATTTCCAACCGTCTAACTTTCAAAATGTTGATAATTCTATAAAAAGTATTGTTAAATTCACATATAAAAGGATAAATTTCCAACCGTCTAACTTTCAAAATGTTGATAATTCTATAAAAAGTATTGTCAAATTCACATATAAAAGGAATAATTATAAAAGGATAAATTTCCAACCGTCTAACTTTCAAAATGTTGATAATTCTATAAAAAGTATTGTCAAATTCACATATAAAAGGAATAATTATAAAAGGATAAATTTCTAACCGTCTAACTTTCAAAATGTTGATAATTCTATAAAAAGTATTGTCAAATTCACATATAAAAGGAATAATTATAAAAGGATAAATTTCCAACCGTCTAACTTTCAAAATGTTGATAATTCTATAAAAAGTATTGTCAAATTCACATATAAAAGGAATAATTAAGCAAATAAAAAACTGTCTTGTTTTTTAAGAGTTTAAATTACTCTTAAAAAACAAGACAGTTGGAGCTTGGTGGATAGTGAAGGACCTATTAGATTAACGACTCTTTTTGGACCTTGTCTAAGAGAGAAAGACTAGTGGGTGATGCACCAGCCCAGATGTGACAACAATACTACATGCATAGGCAGATGGTGGCTTTGTAGAGATATAGGAGAATGTAAGGTGTGAGAAGTTGGATGATTTATTCTAGCATACGTAAACGGGAAGAGGTTAATACGCATCCATTCAATCAGTACGTTTAACATAAAGAGATATATTTCAACCTTAAGCGTGACAGCCTGAACTATTGACGCAAAACAACGCAAAAATCACAAAAAAAATATAAAAAAGCGCAATAACCACCCAAACAACAATACCAAATGCGACAGTGTGTAATATTTTGTAAAACACAAACAATTCAAAAACAGCAACTTATGAAATATCATGTTATACACACAGACTAAAACAAAACGGACAGTTTAACTCTTCATAGCCGAGTAATGATGATGATGATGATGATGATGATGATGATGATGATGATGATGATGATGATGATGATGATGATGATGATGATGATGATGATGATGAAATATATATAACATAAATTGATGTATCTGATTTTTATCTGTCTGTCTCTTTGTTCGAGTATGAAATTAAAAACAAATCCTTATACTAATGTTGAGGCTGGCTTTTCCTCGTGCCCAAAGTCCCAGATAACGTGACGATGCGTCGGTCAACTCTTGGTGGATTTAGCCACGTGGTCATCCATATAAAAGCGTCTCAGAAGTACACTTTCTCTTTTCTCTTTTCAGCTTAACAACTGATTTAACAATATAAAAATATAACAGGATTTATTTACGTTTCAAAGTAATACACCAAAATATGCACACATGCCAAACTTCATAATACGTGGATATAATGAAAAGCGGACTGATCAATATGTGTAGATATCTTGCCTGAAAGGCAGATCGAAACGACTGGTCTGGGAAGAGAGGATACCAACCGCGTGTCACATAACTGGTCTGGACTAACAAGGGCAGCAGACACGTTTAGTAAAACTTATTGATTGTAGTACTTTTTCAATTTCTCGGTCGTTCACTATACTGAAACTTTACCAATAAACAATAAATAACAAGATCAATAAACAATAAATAACAAGACCAATAAACAATAAATAACAAGATCAATAAACAATAAATAACAAGATCAATAAACAATATAACAAAAGCAAACAGTTTGAGTAAATTTTTACCAGGGATTCAAGGGTGATATTAATTCTGTATTCTAGGGGTTCTACAATGATATCGTGGGGTCTTGCAGGGATTTTACGATCGCAGACAAAAAAAAACAAGGTAGTACAAAAGAGGTTTATGCACACATAAATTGGATAGTAGAAACAGTGGGGGGGGAGGAGAGTTGCTAAAGAGTGTTGGTTATAGCGGTTTGGTGTTAAAGTGATTGAAATAGACAAATGGTCGTCAAAATGTGAAATTGCATAGAGTAAACGTATATGTGTATTGGTTCAGGGCAGCCTTTTCATGGAGCCAACAAGGCGTCCTGTCGTTACAGGTATAATCTGCTCCTCTCCGTGTCTGGCATTTTATTTTAAAGTACGCGGCTTAATCTTGGCTCTGTGACCTCCACACATCCGTGTTCAACATTTCAACCAAAGGGAGATAAGTTATACATTTTCTATAGTTTTCGTTCGCGCCGAACATCCATAAAAAAACAAAGACGACGTTTTACTTTATTTTCGAAAAAAGCAGAGCTACCCGCCGTTGCCTGGGAGAGTTGCAAGTAGTTTATTTTTCCTAATGCTTTCACTTGCGAGTTTTTACTGTAAAAACCGGTACAACTAAGCGAGTGAAGTTTTACAAAAAAAAATACGCGAGATAAGTTTTACTTTACAAAATAAACTAATCCCTCCCTCTCTCTCTCTCTCTCTCTCTCTCTCTCTCTCTCTCTCTCTCTCTCTCTCTCTCTCTCTCTCTCTTGAATCTGTAAATAAAGCATCTGTGTGCCCGTAGATTAATTCCTATTTTAGTCACAAAAATATTGAGAAGAATGGAATGTTTTTATGTGTATTAAAAGTGAAAGAAATTCTTTTCTTTATTTTTTATTATCAGTTATTCGGATTAAGCCTTCCTTTCTTTGCTCATAAAATCAAATTTGCGCACGTAATTATTCTTTCCTTTCTTTATTATTAAGATTGATCCTCCCTTCATTTGCTCATAAACATGAATTTGCATACGAAATTATTGGAGCGAACCGGACACTTTTATTATATAGATCAGAAAAACACGACTAAAGATGCTAACGTTCGTGAGTGTAAGTAAAGAATACACAGCGGTTGTCACTCGATTTTTAGCTTAACTGGAGTTTCTGGTTATTCTGATTGAAAACAAAGGGAAGAATTGAGACAAGCTGGTGATAGCATTCAGATTCAGGTCAATTCAGTCGGGCACGAAGGCATTCAATATTGTATACCATTCTAGCATGTCTATCGTGGGGAAGGCGCATAAATATGGGCTCATACCTTTTTTCAACTGATAGCGATATTTACGACTCCGGCAAAACTTGAACACCTCATAACTGTGTTCTTCAGAATTGTCTGATTTGTTACCTGCTTCCTTTGTTCCAGCTCGTTGGACTCGTTGGTCTAATGGTCTTCAACAATTCACTGCTCAGATAAATTGTTATGATACAGATTCCTATTCCAGTAGCTACTTTCCAAGAACTGCAGGCTTGTGGAACTTTTTTCATGCTGACTGTTTTCCTCCTACATATAGCCTTGATCTTTTCAAGACTATGGTAAATAGGCATCTCCTGTCTGTGCGATAATCATCGTTCGTTTTTTTTTAGTTCCTTACATCAAGTGGATTCATGCTTTGTCTGGAGCAATTTCCAGAAAAAAAGGCCCTTATAATCTATCCAAAATCCTCGGCGACTCACGAAATGAAGACAGTTCGAAAAATGAAATTCGACAATTACTAAACAGTAAATATATATCCACGGTACGTTTCTGGAATATGTAATGTATAGATTTGAAATAAATAATTTATATATATATATATATATATATATATATATATATATATATATATATATATATATATATATATATATATATATATATATATATGGGGAAATGGTAGTATTATCAGTACCATTGGAGAGCCATGATTATTATAACTGTCCTGTTTTTAAATCTCCGAAACAGTTACATGGTAAACAACTGATGATCCCCGTGTTAATATTAGACGCTTAAGGTCTCCTGTTTTTGTTTCACTGTTAGATATTTAACCCTCCCTTTATTTTTTTTATTTTTATTTTATTTACTTATATATATTTTTTTATCTGTCTATGAACTTTCCAACGAATGTTAAGTCTGCAATATCTTGGATTTAGTTAGTGTCTCTGGGAATTTAAACTGCATTTTACCTTTTTTTTTTTTTTTTGTTAAAATGACTTAAAGCTTCTTTCGCTTTTTATTATACTACGCTAGTTTATTTTTTACCAAATTATTTTTGAATAAGATTGTTAGAGTTAAATTTCATTATTACGCTATGGTTTGGTCCTTACATGATCAATAAGACCAAAATGTGATAAGCTTTCTCGTGGCCCGTTTACAAGTTGTCACTTAGTAGCAACACCGGAAGTTAAACTCTTCGACAGCTTCTGCGCATGTGGCAGAAACAGACGCAATTTCGTCTCTTTTCACGCATCTACATTTCGTCGAACAATCAGATTACATCAAAACGCCGCCAGTTGTGCGGTTACTATAAAAAAAAAACATATTTTTACACAGTCATTTTGAGGCTTAGCCCCACACCCTCGCCATTAACCAATAGCAGTAGCACCGGCACCAGCATCGACCTGGCGTCGACAACATTAGCAGCAACGTCTGATTCTCTCAACAGAATTAGCAGCGGCAACAGCTTCTGATTGTCCATAGCACTAACAGCAGCCCTTTAAATGCCTACTATTCCAGGTACCATTGTAGTATAAGAGATACCTAACTAACAGGGCTCTGGTGAAAATCCAGGAAGAATCAACACCAGGAGCCGTCCTTTTCTGGTCGTATCTGCCTGTGTGTGGCAAGTAATAGTCTGTTAGGTGCTGGTCCGTAAATCTATAGAGTGAGGATAGCAACGTTGTTTTTTCGCATGTACAACCTCTATGTATTTGTTTAGTCTGGGTCAAACTTTTCGTGATTCGTATGCAATCGCTGGGCTTTGCTGCTATGGGTATCGGGGATGAAAGCGTACAATCTTGCAGGTCTAACGAATGGCTACAGCAAACGAGAAGGACCATGTAGACTATACAATCTTGAGGCACGATCTTTGTGGGTCTGTACATAAGTCCAATTCGCCCAACAACAACAAAAACAATAAGCAGACGCAGCTCCAACCCTACCTGCATTGTCAGCACCGACCATGCGACCAAAGTAGCAATACAATAGACTCTCTTAATAATTCAAGGCGAAAGGTGAACTCCCAACACTGCTAGAAAAAAATCATCATCATGATACACTGCGACAGGCCGACGCTTAATGATTCAAGACGACAAACGACGTTTCAATACTGCAACATCATCGAACACCTACTCCTAACGATTCATTGAGTTATATACGTCTGGAAAAAAGACGTATTTACTTTTCTATCTAGTTATACCTTTTTTATCTTTTTAATTCTTCTAATGATTTTTGTGTCAAAACCAAACAAATTGATGAAGACCCGTATGTGTTACAAACGTATTCGATTCCTTCTCGAATAATCTTCAGGTGTTGATGGGAAAATGGACTAAAAACCTGGTGAAAGGATAGAATTTTTTAAATACATCAGAGAAACGTGCACGTAAAAGAACGCCTACATTGTTCAAAGAAGGCGTGAATGAATTATATCTTTTTTTAAATTTATTTATGTATGTATTTATTTATTTATTTTAAAGTGATGGCTGATTTATTTGGTGTAGTCGAATAATTATGGAGTGGGAAAAATGGGGAGGTAGGCAATAATTAATTCAATAAAATGTCCCTTATTATTTCCTATAAAAAATGAAACCCCCAAAATCTTGTAGTCCAAAAACAACCCCTCTCCAACCCCCAAAACACTAGAAAGAACCAATGAAGTTTAAATGCCCTTTCGGAGAATGTAACTCCCAAAATAATAATAGCTGCATTGGTTTTACAACAACTACCCTATCCTGCCGCCTTACCATGCATACTGTGAACTCTAGTTCCAGCTACAAACACTTACAAATACATAACGGCCTGCCATCTGAATTAAGACAAACTTTTGTAAAACAAAAAAAATAATAATAATACATTCTGAGACCAATTTGAAAAAATTAAAAATACTTGAAGCCATATACATAAAAACATAACAAACTACAATTAATAATATCGCATATGAGACTAGTAAAACCATTTTAAAATGCTTAGCGTAGTTTGATTTAGTTGAGTGACGCCACCCCAGCGTTGGTTAATTCAAAGTCGAAAAAAGGACATTTTATATAATTAATTAATTTAGGTCGTCTCTACGACTCTTAATCGTAGCCAGACCTAGCAAGATTCGAAACCAAACCCTAGTGTCGGGCACACTACCTGAACCATGAACCCCGCTAATAATGGGAAAGATTAATCGCATATAAATGTTGCCATTTATTTTTTTATTTAGATTTTTATTTC
>OY744545.1:26009457-26031957 GCA_963556195.1 Sepiola atlantica
AGGGGACTGGTAAATATAGAAGACTGTGTGGAAGACACAAAAAAGAGCTGGAGAAATATATAACCCAGAACACAAAAAGGTTAATCACCGCAGCAAGAGACACAATAACAACAAACAACTCGGGAAGCACCGAAACCAGAAACAAACAGATAAGAAAGGAAAAGTGGGAAGAAACGACTACATAGACGCTTCATAAGACTTACAAGAGAAGAAACCAACGAAAATAGCTAGGCATGACTAAGAAAAGGACACATGAACAGAGAAACGGAATCTTTACTGACGGCTGCACAGAACAATGTGATTAGGACAAACTACATTAAAGCTAAAATAGATAAACCCCAGGAAAACAGTAAATGCAGACTGTGTGGACCAAGAGACGAAACAGTAAATCATATAATAAGTGAATGCAGCAAACTAGCCCCAAAAGAATACAAGAACAGAGAGGACTGCGGGGGGAAAGCAGTACACTGAGAACTGTGCAAACGATTTTATTTCGAATACGCAGACAAATGGTACCAATAAACCAGAAACAGTACTGGAAAACGAAAAACACACAATCCTCTTGGATATGGATGTACAAATAGACAAACTCATACAAGGAAGGAGACCGGGTGTGATAATAATCGACAAGAAAGAAAAATCCTGCTAAATCGTAGACTTTTCCGTTCCAGCAGACCACAGAGTGAAGATCAAGGAGACGTAAAAACGAAGCAAATACACGGAACTAGCCAGAGAACTGAAAGGAATGTAGAGCATGAAGAAAGTCAATATGATACCAATAATCGTAGAAGCACTAGGAACAGTCCACCAAAACTGGAGAAAAGACAGGAAGAAATTGGAATCAAAGGGATCACTGAGACCCTATAAAGGACGGCAATGATCAAAACATCTGCAATCTTAAGGAAAATCCTCGAATGTGGAAACCAACCCGCATAAGCTACGAACGGTAACCAATCACATGGAAGTTGCAACAGCCCAAAAATCAAAACCACAGGAAGAACACCACCGCATGAACTAATGAACAGAATAGGCAAGAAACATCATAAACTGTTCTCCCCTACGCCAAATAAAATGCCACTGGCCTCGGCTGACACCATACAAAATAGTCGTAGAGGGTTAAGGGGGATTGGAAGACCGAGGAGGGACAGGACAAACCAGACCTCCGCTGGAAGAGTACGGAGGGTGCTAGCAGCTTTGGGAGGCTTATTGCCACCTAAATCCCAGGGGAGACTCATGGTTGTTGCCAGTGAGAAATGAATGGTAGGCGGCTGTTGCGATATCGTAAGGTCATTTGCAGTGGTGATTGAAAAGAGATGGAGAGTACTGGAACTCTGGGGAGGCTTGTTGTCACTTAGACTCCTGTGAACACCACTGGTTATTGTCGTGAGCAATCACTGACGATTACTTGTGTCAGAACTCCTAGTGGGTACAAATAATAATATTAATAAAAATAATATGTGTGTATGTGTGTGTTGGTGTGTGTGTGTGTGTGTAATATTGTGTGTTTTTTTGTAAAAGAGAAATGATTAGAATGCTAAATTTCTTATGTAAAATCACATATTTTTATTTCAAATGACTATACATTATATGATCAAATAAATGTGTCGTGTTATCTGTGTGTGTGTATATATATATATATATATATATATATATATATATATATATATATATATATATATATATATATATATATATATATATAAAGTACTAACAGCCGTTTCTGACATTGCTGTTAGCCCCAAAATCTTTATTCATTAGTGCTGAAATTTTAAAATGATCATCTTATTTGTTTTGGGGGCTAGAAGCAAAGTGCAGTATCTGTTCTGATACTGCACTTCTCTTTTCTGTCCTCGGTCAGTGAAAGAAAAATCCTTCTAAACCGACGCAGTTTTTATTTTTTGTCCCAATCCAGAGAGTCCGTCTTTAGGGGGTTGGAATTTCTCCACATTAAAAACTGACTTTATGTCTAACTCTGCCTTCGTAGGGAGGAAAGTAAATAGGGTCACTCGTAGTTCCTTCTCTATTTGGATCTCCCCCCACCACCACCACCACCACCACCGCCGCCATCCAATGGATCCCAGGGCCACAGCTCTATCCGCCCCCGCCCTCCCTCCCCCCTTACATACACACAGTGGTTAACGGCGCTAGGTACACAACACAGCGGTGAGCGACATTTCTGCTGGGTCCACAGTGTTAATATAACACCGGCTTAATAAAACAAAAGGACAATAGGACGAAAGATTATATTATTTACTAAATGTAGTTTTAAATTGTAGAGAATATATAAATCATCGGAGCTTAAGATAACCAAAATTGTTAGACGCGCCATCAACAATTAACAAGTTTAGCGACAGACGGGGTGATAAAACTAAAGAGAGAACTTACCTTCAATGCCCTTTTTTTTTCTCTCATACACAGGCGTATAATGCTAAACACTTTTTTTTTTCTGTTTTTCAAGTATTGTTACATTATTAGTATCGCCTGAGTTGGTATCATCCTCGGGAAATATGTATATGTATATAATAAAAGTGACGTGTTTCTTATTGTTTGATATATATTTCCAGTGAAATGTCAGGATCCGTCACTTATTAAGTGACTGAGCGCACTGAAGGAATGAACAACAACAACAACAACAACAAACCGGAATATGAACGCGTTGCATGTACATGCGACAATGTGTTTAAACAAGTGGTGGGCTTTTATATTACAAGATTACTTTTTAATGCAGAGAAATTCTAACTCCCTCAAGACAGACTCTCTGGATTGGAACAAAAATAAACACTGCGTCGGTTTAGAAGGATTTTTCTTTCACTGACCGAGGAGAGAAAAAAGAGAAGTGCAGTATTAGAACAGATACTACACTACTACTGTGTTTTTTTTTCTTTTCGCTACTTTTTCAAAGCTTTGTTTTTTCTTTGTAAAAAGTTCTGATTTTCTTGTAAACATGAACTGCTTTTCTTAACTTCTCGTATTTCGTTTTTTTTTCTTTATTTTTCTTTCTTTATTTTCTTTCTTTCTTTTTCGTTTTTTTGTTTCTTTACTTTTTTTCTTTCAATTTCGTTTCTTCTTTATCTTTCTTTTTCTTATTTTCATTCTTTTTTTTTCATTCTTTTGTCTTTCATTTTCATTTTTTTCTTTATCTTTCTTTTTATTTTTTATTTTTTCTTTCTTTACTTTTTCTTTTTTCTATCTATTTCGTTTTTCTTTGTCTTTTGTCGTTTTTTTTCTCGTTATTTTTCTTTCTGTACTTTTTCTTTTTCTTTCATCTTCCTTTATTCTTTATCTTTTTTT
Organism: Sepiola atlantica; assembly: GCA_963556195.1. Lineage (NCBI taxonomy): Eukaryota > Metazoa > Mollusca > Cephalopoda > Sepiida > Sepiolidae > Sepiola > Sepiola atlantica. Next base: position 26,012,749 of record OY744545.1, read on the forward strand.
TTCTATCATTTTCATTTTTTTTCTTCATCAATCTTTTTCTTTTTTCCTTTCTTTCTTTCTTGTTTTTTATTTCTTTACATTTTCATTTGTCGTTCATTTTCGTTCTTTTCTTTATCTTTTATTTTCTTTATTTATTTTTTGTTTTTTTCCTTTACTTTTTCTTTTTTTCTTGCATTTTCGTTTTTTTTCTTTATCTGTCTTTTTTCTTTTACTTTCTTCTTTCTTCTATCACTGTCTTTCTTTTCTTATCTTTCAGCCTTTTTTATTCTTTCTTTCTTTTGTTTCATTTTCTTATTTCTTTTTTTTCCTTTCTTTTCTTTCGACCTATCTTTTTTGCTCTTCGTTTCTGTCTTTTCTTCTTTTCTTTCTTTTGCTTTTCCTTTCTGTTCTTCTCAATTCTTTTATTTTCTTTCTTTCGTTTACTTTTCCTTTCAATTTTTTCAGTTAATTCTATTTTCTTTCTTTCTCTTTTTACTCTCCTGTTTCTTTATATCTTTCTTTATTCTCCTTTTATTTCCTTTCTTTTCTTTCTATTATTTCCATTCTTTATTTTCTTCTCTTCCTTTCTTTTCTATCGTTTCTTTTCCTCCGATCCTACAACGACCGCTTACATTCCACTCACAGAACGTTGTAGTTGGCGCAACTTAGTCGAAGATTTCGGTAATTTGTCGGTTTAGCTGTCAACCTTCCAAAACAAGAAAAACTCGCCGCTTAAAATAACAAGTATTTATTGGTGGTGTAAGAATAATATATGCAAAAAAAAAGACTATATTACTCATGTTTGGGGAGAAATAAACTTTTGCCGTTTTGCGTTTGGTAGACTAACGATTTACTTTAAATGAATCTCAAACGTTTTTGCGTAGCTCACTTGCCATAAGTATATTCTCTCTCTCTCTCTCTCTCTCTCTCTATATATATATATATATATATATATATATATAAATGGAATAAATGATAAGCAAATCAACAACTAGCAAATATAAACTCAAAAATACACATATATATATATATAAAGTTAGCTATGTATATTCATATATATAATGAACTAATGAACGGATCATTATGTATTTTAGACTATATGTTCTTAAAAAATACGATGTGTACATGGACACATTTTTTGTTTTATAAAAATACTTTTAATTTCGTTTTTAGGTTTTTATGTACCAGTCATTATGAATTTTGGAATATATCTTCTCGCCAACCCGGTGAGTAACATGGGCACATTAGTTTTTTGTAAACTGTACTATTTAGGATATGCTCTCACCAAACCCGTCCCTAAAAACGTTTAATCTCCAAACCTAACGAACGGGGCAATATGAATTTTCAAAAATATATAAAAAAATAAAAAATACAGTGAGTAACATGCGTATATTATTATTTGTTTCTCTCTAAAGGTTAACATTTAAGGGTGCAAATATATAAAAATAATCTCACGAATTATATGTTATTGTTTTATTTAGAGTTTTTAGATTCTCTTAGGATATTAATATATTTTTAACGATTAAACTTTCATTTTAAATTTCATTTTTACCGTAAATTTTTTTGCAATATATTTTGCTTGAATCCTATACATTTTTCCTTCCCCTCTTCTTCTTCTTCTTCTTCTTCTTCTTCTTCTTCTTCTTTTTCTTCTTCTTCTTCTTCTTCTTCTTCTTCTTCTTCTTCTTTTTCTTCTTCTTCTTCTTCCTTTCTTATCCTTTTCCTGCATATCTCTCTCTATTTTTTCTTTCTATCTATTTTTAGATATTTCCCATTCTCCCTCTGGTGATACCAGATCAGGCTGCCCTGTGGCTCCCTGAGACGAAATTCACCTACATTGATTTTTTTTTTTGTAAAACTTAATTATGTTCTACAAAACCAAAAACAACAGCCCCTCTCCCTTTCTCCCTCCCCTTTTTTATTTTTATTTTTCCTACCCTACTCCCGGTCCTGGATATGACCTTAAACTACATCCGATGGTGAGATCCGGCTTACGGACTTTGGGGAATGTGGAGCCTCCTCTTAATTACCATTGCTCCCAGGTCCACCCTGACCCGGGGTGGTAGTACCTGTTAGGGTCCCAACTATGGGTTAAATAGAAACAGATATTAAAAGGGGGAAGAAACAAAAAAGAGAAGAAAACAAGACCAGATTCGGCATTAAATAACCCAAAAAGGGTTGATATGCCGTAAAACAAAACTACCAAACCAAACCTACCATTCTCCCCTTCAATATTCCACCTCATCTCCCTGTATTGACATTATCCACCTTTATTCCCTCACATTCTACAACCTTTTAATGTCATGTTTATCATTTCTTCCCCCTTTTATTTCCTCCTCTTCTTCCCCTTTTCCTGTTCGTATATATATTTTTATTTTATTTTTTCTCTCTTTCTTTCGGTTTTTCCTTTCTTTTGGATTATTTTCTATGATTTTATTCTTTCTTTTTTCTTTTTTTCTTTATATTTTTTACCATTTTTAATTCATTTGAATTTATTTGAATTATTGCATTGTAGTTTTTGTTCATTGGATTTATACGTTCATTATTCAGCTCTGACAAGGAAGTATCTTATCGGCAATGGGTATTTTTGTTTGATTTTTTTTATTTTTTCCGAACTTTCTCGGAAATATAGACTCGCATGTTTTTTTTGTGGTGAGACACTTTATTATCAATTGACTTTTATCTAAGATTTGGATCCTTTCTGTTTCAGACTTGGAACTTTTACTATTCGGATTCTTTGGATTACGTTTATTTTCTTCGTTGATAATTATTTATTTGCTCATAACTTTTTAGGTATATATTTTTTTATATTTTCAAATATTTGCTAAACAGTAATACAAATTTTACTGATGTATTCTTCTGGTTTTCCTCAGATGATAAAAGCTTATTTTTGAAAATCCATTGATTAAGGAAAAGAAAAATGTTCTCATATATTCCTTGTTTGAATTAATTGATGATCTAATAAATATTGTATTTTATCCAATTTTTATTTTCATCATTCATTTTCTTATATTACTGCTCTACCTTGTATATTGAGCACTAAATTATCACGATAGGATATAATATGAAGATATAATATTTATCTTTAGTTTTCACTTGTATATATATATACATATATACATATGTATATTTATTTATTCATTGGATATTTACAGATGATTTCCGTCTCATTACGTTTGTCTACTGTCTACTCATCTGTAACGTTGTCCCAAATTTATTGTTTATTTATTATTGTTGAGTGACAGATGTGGTCGCATGTGTACATTATTAGGTTATAGAGGCAAACACTTGAATAACATGAGAACCACTTTCTAAATCTCCATGCTTATAACCCGGTGACAGGACGAGTAAAATGAATTCCCCGAACAAGACAGTTTTGCACCAATTTTAAAATCAAGATAAAATGATACTAAACTTATGTCTAGAATCCTTATTCCAATTTTGATCAAAATTCATGACATGATTTTGATTATAGAAAATGGCTAAAATTTAACGCTTAAGAAATTCAGGAAATCTCGTTAATTAGTGTCTAATGACAACGGCTAAAATTCCATGCAAATTTGAAATATTTGAATTTTCAAATTGCAGGTTATGCCCATATTATGCCCCTAAAATGTCTTTAGTATATTTAAAACAATTTAGGAGATTAGTTATTTTCACGATGGTTTCCACACCCTTTTCCCCCCTCGTTAAATAAAACTAAATTAAACTAAATACAGACAACATTTGGACATATTACGGCTAGCAGCTGTGTTCCAAAATTCATAATGATCGGTTAATTAGTTTAGGAGTGATCCCTGTACATACATATATATAAACATATACACATACTTAACTTTATATAAATAGAGAAATACAAACACACACACACACACACACACACACATATATATATATATATATATATATATATATATATATATATATATATATATAGTGTGTGTGTGTCAGGTTGTATATGAAAAGAAATCAAATAAAGTGCTCGATCATATAAGAGAGCTAATATAATTTATTTAGATACTGTATATTACATATTTCAGCAATGTACCGCGGTTTCATCCAAAAGGGCAGATTTCGACATCTTTAGTAAATCTCCGTGCCCAGTGGAATCATCGGAAAGCTGAACACGATTGTTGTCACATCCCGATATGGAATGGCGTCAACAATGACAGAAAACGGTGTATCTCTGAGGGGGTCCCCGAAAAAATCCGGTGTGGGGTAGTGATTAACTAAGACTTAAGAGAGTTCGATGAGATACACCGTTTTCTGTCATTGTTGACGCCATTTCCTATCGGGACGTGACTACAATCGTGTTCAGCTTGCCGATGATTCCACTGGGCACAGAGATTTACTAAAGATGTCTAAATCTGCCCTTTTGGATGAAACCGCGGTACATTGCTGAAATATGTCATATACAGTATATATATATATATATATATATATATATATATATATATATATATATATATATATATATATATATATATATATATATATAGGCTCGAAACGCTAGCGTATGTAGGTAAAAATAATTTAATATTATTTATTTAAAATTAATATTATAAGCCCCTTTAATAAGATTAAAGTTGAGCCCTGTTCGGGGAAGTTAAAATAGACTGACACGTAGCTATAAGGTATATTCCGACAACGTTCGTTGAATACTTTAGTCAGTCTTTCTTGATATGCCGCCCTTCGCATAAATACAACTTAAATTCCCTTCTTGAATGTGGTAATGTCCCGTGGCCTAATGGTTACAGCGCTTGCTGACAGGGTCTAGGTTGATTCGAACCGTACGACCGTCCGAGATTATCATCCCTGCACTGATGAAAGCGAAGGCTCGAAACGCTAGCGGATGTAGGTAAAAATAATTTAATATTATTTATTTAAAATTAATATATATATATATATATATATATATATATATATATATATATATATATATATATATATATATATATATACCAAGAAAAGAAAAGGGTTTCAAACAAATGGCAGTCAGGTGTTTGTTTGAGTTCGACTATTGACCAATGAAAATATAAGCCCGAAAGGGAGTAATAACAACGAATCCGATTGGTCAGTTAGATATAGAAAACACTACTTAGATATAATTCCGCTAAAAAAATCAGCGCATTTAGCCTGATTGTTTTAATCGTGAATAAAACATGGACGCCTCTGTGTAGCTTACTTGCCATGGACATATTTCCATACTACTACTGCTACTACTACTACTAAGCTCTACTCGCGCGTTATGCACTGTCGAAGTAAATACAGAATATATATATATATATATATATATATATATATATATATATATACTATATTACTTTATAATATTTATAGATTAAAAAGTTTCAATAATTTTTTTTTAAACTTAATTTTTTAAAACTTAGATTAAAAATATATTTTTACGTAAATAAAAATAGATATTGTTAAGTCACTATTGTGAATATTATATTATAAATAAACATTACGACATCGTAAAATCATTAGTGGTTATAATTTAATAATAATATGCTTAGAGAAACATTTTTTTTTTTAAATAAATGAACATGTATGTCAGTATAAATTAAGCGAATCTATTTAGAATGAAATTAAAATAAAAAATAAAAAATAAATAGCGATTATTATTATTATTATTATTATTATTATTATTATTATTATTATTATTATTATTATTATTATTATCATTATTATTATTATTATTATTATTATTATTATTATTATTATTATTATTACAGAATTAAACAGATCTCAAAGAAGGAGAACTCTTAAACTTACATTCTTAGGCGATTTAATGAAAGTAACTAGCTTCAAATAAATGACTGAATAGAGAAATTTATAATTAGAAAAGAAAATGTTATTCATTAGTCAAACTAAGCAACCTCATGAAATAAATTAAAATTAGTTAAAATGTGTATATTATAATTAAAGGGTTCAATAAAATAAATTATAAAATATTATAAAATAACATTTTCCCTAAATAAACATAAATTGAAATATAGTCAAATTTAGATTAAAATTGAAAAAATATGTATGATATTTAAGATAATGTCATTATGGAGATTTTAAAACAATATATGGAAAATCAGATTTTAAAATATTAAAAGTGTAAAATATTTACAAAGTTAGCATTATAGGGAATTTTAAGATTATTTGGAAGGTTGAATTTAAAATGACATAAGGGATTTTAATGTAAATTAAAAGTGTACTAGTAGTATTAAGTCAGACATGTTATGAAGGGTATATCCCACCTGTTTTACATACTTTCAAAATTTGAAGAAATAACATTTCAGGGAAGTAAGCAAAATTAAAAAGTGGTTTTAAGTAACATTACGAATGAATCTTAAAGAGCAATATTGGCGAGTTAGAAATCAAACATTCCATTAATCGGATCGACTTAACTATTGGAGGGAGGTGGGGTATCAGTTGGGGTTAATAATTGACTATATTTAAATCTTCTTTTATATCTACATGCCGAAATAAGCTCGTTCGTTTTATTTATTACATTTTTATTATTAACGGAGGTAATTATCATCATGGCTTCAAATATGCACAATTTAAAAAATTTAGAACCTAAAGTGTAAGATATTGACTTCTTCAATATAGACCGGTCCAATGAGTATGCGATATTTTTCGATTTTAAATTCTTAATTAAGTTAGTTAGCGAGGTCCGTTTATTCTTATCATTGTTCGTTTTGAAAGAAGATATATGATTTGAGATGCGGTATTTTAAGTGGTAAAAATAGTTACGCAAATTAGGTATTCAAATAAATGTCTTTGGGCCTTTTGCCTGTGCTATATCTACAGTATTTCAAATTACTATGCCGTATTATTGATTTAATAACAGTGAGCCATTTTGATGGTAATATAGGATAATATAATATAGATAAATGCAAAACTTTCGCATTTGTTCATTTAGATTAGCAGTAAAAGTTTCATTAATCTAACTGTGTTTAAAATACATCAAGAAACATTTTTGTAATGTGTTGTGACACTATATATGACTTATTTGTGACACTATATATGAAGCTGATGTATCGATGTACATTTTGTTTATATCGATTTCCTGTTTTTACTTGTCTAAGTTGTACAGTGTTAAAGGTATAAAAAGATTTTGAAATACTCAATAAAGTTCGGTAAAATAAAAGGAATTCTCCATTTGTGGCTGACCTCGGTTACGTATCAAATAGCACCACGACATCGACGAGATTGGATTACGAATGGACGCACGTACATGTTAGTTTTGTGTTGTTCATTAGAAGTGAACGATATAACAATTAGGTGATTGGAGGGTGACAATCCTAGCGAACTACAGTAAAAAAAAAAAAGATGTTTGTACTAATGTACGAGTGATTGCTCATCAAGGCCCCAAGGCCACTTGAGGATAAGGGTTAATAAGCTTGGCATGTGGGTGGTGAGGCAAACACTGTAGTTGGAGACGATGGTTGAAACCGATCAGAATTTAGTTATTTAAGAGGACGACTCAACAATGACTTGTTAATATTAGACTTGTAAACGACCACGTTGTAATCATTTGGGAAGCAGACCCGTGGTATTGTGTTCCACAGACGGGTAGTTCTAAGAAATAAACTCTGCTCATGGAAGTTTCATTTAGCTCCAGATACACTAACGAAGAAAGGAAAATCATTTACAATGGTTGTAGCTAGACGAGTTTTTGTTGTAAATGTTTTACAGGTGAAGGAAGCGGTGGGAGCTCAGTTGAGCGCCTACCATGAAAATAACGATAGAGTATAGTAAGACTGGCAACGTCTCTTCTGTGAGAAAGAGTATAGACTAGGGAGGAGAAGAGAACATCCTCACTATATTTCGAAATCGATTTTGTACTCTGTAAGTGCAGAAAAGAGTGCTCTGGGTGACACCTCCCCAGATGTGGTAACAGTACTCTTAATGCATATCTGGCTCTTATACAGATATAATATTGCATCAGGAGTGATATACTTTCTAGAACGGCAGAATGATTCTACCATTTTTCGAGCGACCTTAGTAACAGATTTGATGTAAGTTTTCGAGTTCAGGTCTGGTATGAAAGTCAGTGCTAAAAGCTTATCAAAGTAGAGGGTTTCTCAAAGGAGAGCGTCATTCATTTCAACTGTGGCAAAGTAAGTATTCGAGCGTTGGTGGTGAAAAGGAGAAGCCTTTTTAGACGTATTAAAAGTAACGAGCCACCCTTTTCCCCATTGTACTACGTGCTCCAGGTCGGAAGAGAAAAAATCAGAAAGATCATGATCTGTGTCAATTGCAATGATATAGATGAATGATCTTAGAATGTGATTTGTCAAATCATTAATGAATATCAGGAAGATGGTTGGGCCCAGAATACGATATTAATTTTCTATTATGCAATCTGTGTGCAAGAAGTAATATTCATGTTTTATTTAAACTAAAAGAACTTTGTTTATATTGTTACGACCCGGACAAGATCGATATTATGTCGTCTTATGGTCCAGACGTAACACAAAATAATTATGTTTGTCGGAAAGCTTTGGCTCAATAAGGGAATTTCCCGAATTCTATAATGCTATTTTAACAGGGGAACAACACAAGGATGGGATAATTGGAAGGAATAATACCAAACAAAGCAATGATCAAACAATGAACAGATACATTTATTACAGCAACAAAAAATGAAACAGAAAAAAACAATAAGTAATCTAATACGAAGTGGTGATAAAATATCCCTTCCAAACAATAATAAAGTTCATTTAACTCTTCAAATGTCTTGTTCTCTTTATCAAATCATCTTTCCTTTCTTACGATATCATTTTTTCATCATATCTCTGAATGTTAAACCCGGATTTCTCTCATCGAGAATTTACATTCAAGCATCAACCATTTTACATTTTTTCTCTCAATATCCATGTCCTAAACCAAAGATCCTACGAACGACATTTTCCGCGATGGCAAAAGTCTGCGATCTTTTGTCCATCTTGTTAATCTGACATTTTCCGCTCGACTGTATACGGTCTATCGATTTAGCATTATCCGCCCCACTGTCCACAAAAACAAATCAGCGCGCTAAAGAAGTTCGTCTGCTAAAATCCTCCGGTTTCTTTGTCTCTTTTTCCTTCTTCTTTTACCTTATAAGATCATATGCCCCCTCAGTTCTAGGTAGTCAGTGATGAAAAGAAAAAAAAGCGATCAACCGGCCGATAAGTATCGAAGCTACGCATATTTTTACTCTTCCACCCTCCTCTGTCTCTCTGCTATACGAACACATTAAGGCCCTGAGAAAGAAGCTACTATATTGTCCTTGCTTTACGCGTGTGCATACCTATAGCCTTTCTCTTCCATCAATAGTTTCCATTGTAATGTTAATTTTAGCCATTTTGTTTTTTTCTTTACATTACTATTAGCAATATTTACGATTTTCAAATTTCATTACCTTTGTAGTAGTACAAGTCTTTTACGTGTCTGCCTGCCCGCATTTTTAATATGAAACTACAAAGAACGATGAATCGATCCTACTCAATAAATTATTGGGTTATCCAATTTTTACGTTGTGAATTAGATGATTTACTAAATGTGTGCCTCTTGAGATAATAATAATCGGCAACTATAGTAAATACAATTCTAATTTCATATTATGCAGATTTGTAATATTTCATGTTTTTCTGAAAAACAAATAAGTTCTTTGCCAATTCTATATAATAAAGACTTGTTATCGTGTGCAAACGTAATAGTTTATTATTTAAAAACAAACAAGAACTTGTTTTTTATTTACAATTTTAAAATGTCCTTATCTTGATAATAGAACAGGTTATTGACATGAAACTACAACGGACGATAAATATATTTGACTAAAGAACTTCTTCTTGAGTCATCCATCGATTGATGGTAAAACATTCACGAAGTTCGTGTGCCATGATGCTCGCTCGCTCATTGCGGTCAGAAGTTTCAATCCTGAGAGGCCATTGTCCTTCTCCAGAAGAGTCTTGATTGTAATATGAGGCTTCCCGGTGCCTCACTTGACCTCTGAGGATCACGGGAGCATTTTGCCAGCAGGTTCATCACGTCCAGATACATGTCCCGCTAACGCCAAAAATCGGCGTTGAACAACTGCAGATATGTGTGGTAGGCAGCATTTTGTTTGTTATATGGTCTTGTCACGATATTTTGTAGATCACGCGTAGCATCTTGGTGTATGATCCATCAAGTTTTTTTTAGATTGAGCAACATTTAGTGTTCAAACGTCTCATCCGTAGAGTAAAATGGATTTGACTGATGCCTTGAAAACTTTGTTTTCTCTCATTCTTGATAACAGCTTTCCAGATTTTGTTGAGTTGATTGCGCTTAACGCCTAACCAATACGTGTATTCATTTCATAACCAGAGTCAGTAAATCCTTCTAGATATTTGAAGTCCTGAACTAGTTCTAACCAAAGAAACTTGAATGAAACACGCGCCACTTGCTCTTGATAAATTTGTGTCCAATCCAAAATATATAAAAAATACTACAACTATATTTTTCTTGATACCCCCCCCCCCCGAAAATTTGAAGTGATTGTGTCAGAAGAGCGATTAAATTGTCGCTTGCCGAAGTCGGTAAGATACTTAAATGAAGCAGATAGAAGACGTCACACAAGACATGGAAAAAAGCATAAAATATGCATTAAATAAATGCAGGAAATGTGTTGCAAAACTAATTGTAGTTTGCGGCTTGATTAAATACCAGATATGAAATGTGTCTATTTAACGTCAGAATAGACGGCTCTCTTTAATGTGTCAGATTCAAAATGAAGTTAAGGTCCCTTTGAGTGTTGATTGGTCGGCGATCATATTCAAAAAGAGGGAGCGACGTTTCTCGGCGTATTATCCCGTCAAACACAACTTTTACAAGAGGATGAACAAAGGATTTTTTTTTTTGCAACCAGCCCGCCAAAATTAAGGGTCTATTGATCGGTACGTAGAATACAAATAAAAGACTAACTGTCAAGTGACAAATTATGTTAAAGTTAATTTTATTCATTTCGAAGTAATTTTGAGTTTTATTCTTTAAATCTTGATATTTCAGCTTCTACGGCAGTTCAATCTGTTGACGTTGACAGAACCCCCTAGACGCACAGAAGACACGTTGCAAGTCTCTCTCTACTTTATCGTTATTTTCATGGAAGTTACTCGACTGAGGTCCAATCTCGTTCCTTCTTGGAAGACATTCATAGCAAGAACTCGTCTTATTTCTTTCTTTCTCCACGTGCCTAGCACCAGGGGGGTTTCCATAGACAGCGCTTCTTTGCCAGGTATTTCCGTCTGTAGAACCCATTATCGCGGGACTAATTCCATGTAGACTACAACATAGTCGTCTTCAAATCTAATGTCAACAAGTACTTGTCGTGAACCGCTCTATACGTAATCAAATTTAGTTCATTGCATTAATCAATTTCGGCTGACAATCATGCCATCCCATTAATCCTCATTCTTGAGTGGCTCTTGGCCTTGATAAATGGTGACTGAATAATAAAACAAAAGTAACGTCCATCATAAGGAACAGATCTGCAGGCATAAAGTCTTTGATCAACCACTGTCCACACCCGTTATAGGACAGAAAGACAAGGATTAAACACTCGGGTAGAATAATACCATTTTATACGTTGTTTATTTCCGCATTCAACGATTTTCCTCAATATTTCGGCAGTTTTCATCATTGCATAGTGTTTTTTTTGGGGGGGGACCCTTTTTAGGTTTTTCGTTTTCGGGATCGATCTTTGAGAAGAACCAATTTTAGAGAAACATTTTTAAGAAAACAGTTTTAGGCGATACGCAAATGTGAGAGAGCGAGAGAAATGTTATATGATAAACACAAACAAAATAATGAATTCAAAAGCATAAGTTCACAAAAGAGATAATTTATATGTTTTTAAATGGAAGTCTACATAGATAAGAAAAACATCAAATGTTTTTTCATATTTTGAGAGTCCTTGCAGAACAAGGGGGATTCATTAGCTGAGATATTGAGGAATTCTGAATTATCCACGGGTCTGAAAAATCATAATCAAAACTTCCCCACTCAATTATAAAATGTTCATTTCATTGAAAGTTATTAATAAGAGTCAATGTCCATTTGTTTTCATTGTAGAAAGTTCCTTAAGAAATGTTAGAAGGATTAAAATGGATAAGTTGAGACATTTATTTTCAATCAGCAGACGATAGGGTGAAAGATGTGATGCATTGTGTACGTGTGTGCGTTAGTGTCAGTGTGCGTGTGTGTATGACTGTGTGGGCGTGAGTTGAGAAAAGGCATTCTCAGCTTTCCCAAAGCCCGACGGAGAGACGAGAGGGGCTTGAGAAATGTCGATGTTAGAGCTGTCGTGGAGTTGGGCTCAATGTGTTGTTAAAGGGAAAATATGTATTTTTATGGATTTGGGGTGGATCAAAACAGCAAATTTGATAAATTTAGAGAAATGCATCTAATTGGCTTAAAATGTTTTTATTTGTTTTAATTAAATCAGGCAAATGTATGCGTTGAGCTACCTGCGCAGAAACGAGTTTAAGCGTTTTCATTCTGGGCATCAAAGTGTGAACTTCGTCGCTACAGTGTCATCTCTTCTTTGATTCCAATTTCTCCTTGACTTTTCTCCAGGTTTTTCAAGACCGTTTTTAGTGTTCCTTGAATTATTGGTATTATAGTAATGTTTTCGTGTTCCGTACTTCTTTCAGTTCTTTCACAAGTTTCATGTATTTGCCTCGTTCTTCTGCTTCCTTGATCTTAACTTTGTGATCTTCTCGGACGGATTTTCTGTTGGGTTTTCTAAGTGACATGTTTCGCTTAGAGGAGAGGATATTCGCCGAGCGCTCATTTGTCGATATCACAAATCATTGCAGAAAAATTTTATACATATCCCAAAACGTAAGAGAATGACGGGATTTGAACTCGGTTTACTGATTCAACAAAAAATAGGTTTAAATTTAAAAACTGAGCAAACAGCTGTTATAAGAATGCAAATATTCTTTTGGAAAATTTGTTAAAACTTTCGTCTTAAATTTTTCGGGTAAAGTACCCTTTATCAGAGACGAGAGGTGTTTAGTAAAAAAAATACCTTTACTTTTATTTCTATTTTTATTTTTTTTTATTTTTTGTAAATTCCTTTTATAGACTTGTTGTAATGTTCACTTGTTGTCATGGAACAGTGTGATTGAAACAGCCGTTTATTATTAAGAACTTTGAAGCGCATGGCATGCCGGGAAGTATAGTGAGAATGGAAAATTTCTTTTGAGGCATATTTGAAATTTTAAAATTGAACAAAAGACGTTATAAGCCCTGAATAAGATGCAAATATTTATTTTTTAATCAATTTTTTAAAAACTTTGGTCATAAAAAAGTTGTTTGGTTTGTCTGATTTACGGCACATCAACCCCTTTTACGTTATGTGTAGTTATTTTACTCATAGCTGAGAGGGTGACTAATACCTCCCCATCTTGGTCGATATTAGTACGTAACAGAACACAATGGATATGACAGAAACTGAAGATTTTATAACCAGTGATGGTATTTTTTCTTTACTAATTGCAACTTATCAAGGTCAAAAGCAACTCAAAGATAAGGATTAATGAGACGAAAAGGAGTGCCAACCGAAGGATGAGGAGCACTATGAGAGTAATAACATTGATTAATGATATGAACTGCGTTTGATTACTTATGGGATGGTTTATGATAAGGATTTGGGTTTGAAAACGTCCAAGTTGTAATCGGCAGGGAAGCAGTCCCGTAGTAATGTGTTCCAGAGACGGGAAGCCCTTCGTAAAGAAGTTCTTCCCATTGAAATTCCGCCTGACGCTTGGCACATGGAGGAAGAAATGTGTTGGACAGAGGCGGCGGATGAGGGCTGTGTCAAATGCTGTCCCAGTCTGACCAAACCGATAGAACAATAAAAACAGGGGCAGCTTGGTAGGAGGTTCCCATAGAAATGAAAAAACATCACGTGTTCCGTCAGTTCTTCGTTGGGTTGCAAAAAAAAATGAATTCGGAGCGAGAAACATGAAATTAACATTGAATGGCAACCACTTAAGATTACCGGTTTGCATAGTAATTACCACAAATAAACAAAAAGGAAATGGACGTTAGATGTAATATGAAATTATTTTATATTTCTTTGGATGCAGAAAAGTGTACAATAACCGTAAAGAAAGATAAACATACCACGCAAACCCACACAATTTCATATAATACCTAAAACACAACTTTTTTAGAATATATATATATATATATATATATATATATATATATATATATATGAAACTAAAAGTATACTTTTAGAGGATGAAATAGTTTAAGCTCAATATCAGAGATAGAACAATTATAAAGATAAATGAAAGAAGAGAGATACATATGTACGAATGACAAATCTATTTCAACTTCGATTGTTCAATGCAAGGTGTACTCGGTAAAAACATGTTTATTTTTCCAAGGCTTTTCAGGAAAGAAAAATAGACATGTTTTTACCGAAGTTGAAATAGATTTGTCATTCGTACATATTTATCTCTTCTTTCATTTATCTTTATATATATATATATATATATATATATATATATATATATATATATATATATATATATATATATATATATATGTGTGTGTGTGTGTGATAAATTTTATTTACACAGACATGTACAAAATCTGCGACACTGGCATGTCGATGTTATCGATCAACAGTTACTATAAACTGAGATCTCATCAGGCAGACTGTTGATCGATAACATCGACATGCCAGTGTCGCAGATTTTGTACATGTCGGTGTAAATAAAAATTATCATATATAAAGCCTTATTTTTTATAACCCGGTTGAAATTATTTGGATTACCACCCTGTGGATGTTTTTACCTGGATTATTACCATTATTATTATTATATATATATATATATATATATATATATATATATATAATGAAACATCGTCTTTGGAGTAGCAGAGGCATTAAGTTGAAGACAAAAATCAATGTGTATAGGGCTGTAATATTGACAGGTCTTCTCTATGGATGTGAGGCGTGGACACCTTACCGGCATCACATTCGCCAATTGGATGTGTTCCACAGGAGCTGCCTTAGGACCATATGCGGACTTAGTTTGAAGGACAAAGTCGCTAACACCGATCTTTACAACAGATGCCATATTGGTGGAATTGAAAGTTTCCTGTTGCAGTCTCAATTGCGATGGGCTGGTCATGTAGCAAGAATGGACGAATGGAGGATACCTAAAGCACTGATGTACAGTCAGTTAGCTTGTGGTAACAGAAATGTTGGTCGGCCCTTGCTGAGGTACAAAGATAAATTGAAAGATGCGTTGACGGCAATTGGAGTACCCCCAAAAAACTTTGAAGACTGTACAAAAG
This sequence comes from Sepiola atlantica, assembly GCA_963556195.1. Lineage (NCBI taxonomy): Eukaryota > Metazoa > Mollusca > Cephalopoda > Sepiida > Sepiolidae > Sepiola > Sepiola atlantica. Next base: position 26,028,070 of record OY744545.1, read on the forward strand.
ACAGGAAGACATGGCGAGTAGCTTGTTGCATTGGACTGGAAAGATTCAACGAGACCTGTGTGGATAATATGAGAACTGCCAGAGTGAGGCGAAAAGCTAGAGAGGGGGCTCCACACCTGGCATCCGATTACTCACACTCTTGCACTGTCTGCGGCTTTCCCTGCAGGTCTCTTGCCGGACTCAGGTGTCATGAACGATCTAGACACAAATGAAAGCTGTTGGAACCTCATACGTCTCAATCGACGGGAGAGTCCATCATATAATAACAGATCAGAGTTATATCATACTGTGATTCAATTTCAATTTCGGAGCAAAACCTTAAACATTTTCTGGGAGAATTCAAATCATACTTAGACTAATTCAAGTAATTACACGAAAATCTTGTCATCAATCTGTTGCCAAATGAAAACCATATTATGTCAAGGCGAATTTTCATGAAAAAAACTTCAGAAATGTTCATAAAAGTACCAAAATCGTAATGGCGAAATGGGGGTGACAATTGCCAAAACAAATTTTGATTCTCAGAAAACTGAAAATCGAATGTCGAGAAAAACTCGGATGCACATCAAAAGGCTCACTTAATAAACTCTAACCCAACAGTCTGTTCAAACTCAGCCGAAATAACTGAGAAAATATCAAAAAGAAATTCTTACAACCGATCGGTTGTTCCATTCGGTAGATTTTTCAAAACAAACGATTTTGAGCTTAATTTTTCTTTGGAATTTGATTTCCATAAGAATCGATCTAAACTCAATAAAATGATTATGTATTTTATATTATCCTATATATATATATATATAGTCTCGGAAGTTTCTCAACCATTAAAAATAAATTTTTTTTAAAAAACCTTAAGTCCCAGGTCGTTCAGTGGAAAATAACTCATGTAAGTCAATTTAGTTTTTACAGTTATTATATTAGTTTGCTTCTAACATTATTTAAGGGATCATCAGTTGTTTACCATGAAAAACTGTTTCGGGAATTTAAAAACAAGACAGTATTTAATTTCATGGCTTCCCAGCAGAGTTGATCAGACCCCACTTCCCTTAAAAGGCAAAAACATAAACGTTCCGTATACTAAATCTAAGTTTTGTTCCGTATAAATATTTTGCTAACTTATATTAGTTATTAAAAAATAAATTAATTAATTAAAAAAAAAAAATAATTAAAAATATAGAATTTATCCGTTACTTACAAAAATGTTGCTGCATTTTAAAGTGTTTAGACGAATCCATTCCACTACTTTTTAGGTGATTAATGTATTTTTAGTTTTAGTTTTATATTAAAAATATAAAAGATATCAACATATCAGAATATTTCAAAAAAAAATAAAAAATTTAAATATTTAAATTATATATATACATATATATACTTTTAGTCTTTTTTTATAAATACTAAGATTCATTGCTCACTCACAGCGTATATAAGCTTAACTGCCGATTTTTCTCTTTATTCTTCTTTTTTAACTCACAGCGTTTCCAATTGGCGTTCATTAGCTAACCGTCTATTCTTTATCTCTTTCTTCTTCTTCTTTTTTAACTCACAGCGTTTCTAATCAGCGTTCATAAGCTAACCGTCTATTTTTTTTATCTATTTCTTCTTATTATTCTTCTTCTTCTTTTAACTCACAGCGTTTTCAATCGGCGTTATAAGCTAACTGTCGATTTTTTTTTCTCTTTCTTCTTCTTCTTCTTCTTTTTTTAAACTTTTTTAACATTTCTTTCTTTCTTTATCCCTTTCTACTTTTTATATAATTAGTATATGTGTTATATATACGTTTATACATATTCTAAATTATTTTTATTTTTATTTAGATAACTTTGGATTTGCTCTATCAATTTATTTTGATTTATTTGATAAGACTTAAAAGCGTCAGGATGGCAAGTAATTGCCTTATTTAATTGTCTAAATATTTTATTTTGATCGCCACCTTGTTTAAATATTCTTATTATTAGGTCAGAAATTGGGGGCATAAAATCTACCAATTTTAAAGTAACACGAGCAATTCGGACATAATACTCCCGTAAAATATATATAATGGGCAGGTACTATTTTTATGCGGCATCCGCACGATACGAAAAGGAAATGAATTTCTTTTATCAAACAGTTTATAGATAAATATTTTATCTTCAATTTTTATATCCAAATCAAGAAAAGTAGCTCGTGTTCCCTTATGTTCACAGTTTAATTTTAACTCTTTAGGATATATTAAATGTTTAGTATTTGCAAACTCATCGCTATCATTAATGCAAACATGGTCGTCAATATATCGCCTACATCCATGATAACTATGCGCTCTAGATATATCATTTGTTTTATTAATGATGATATATACATATATTCAAGTCTATGTAGATATAGATTTGCCCAAAATGGAGAAGGATCCAAACCCATTGGAATACCTATTGTTTGGAGTAGTACTTTATTTCCTATATAAAAGTAACTCTCTTTTATAAGGTGACTTATAAGCATTGTCAGATATATATATATATATATATATATAATATATATATAATATATATGTATTATATATATATAATATATATATATAATATATATATAATATATATGTATTATATATATATATATATATATATATATATATATATATATATATATATATATATATATATATATATATATAATGGTAATAATCCAGGTGAAAAATATCCACAGGGTGGTAATCCAGAGAATTTTAACCGAGTTTATAAAAAGTGCTCAATATCAAAATAGAGCTTTATATATGATAATTTTATTTACACAGACATGTACAAAATCTGCGACACTGGCATGTCGATGTTATCGATCAACAGTTACTATAAACTGAGATCTCATCAGGCAGAGTTAGAATCCGATCTTAACCTCAGATCATATTTGGAGAGAATGAAGTGGAGGGATAGAGAAAGAGAAGAAGAAGGAAAGAAATTTAACATTTCAAAAATTAAAGCCGTTAAAAAATTAAAATTAAAAATTAAAAAATCAAAAAATCTAAAAATCTAAGAAACAAAAAACAGAAAACAAAAATCTAAAATCTAGAATCTGAAACAGACAGGGCAAATAAATAAATAAATAAATAAATAAAAATATAAGGTGGAAAGACGAACAAATAATAATGAGGGGAGAGGTGGTGGGGAGGTAGACACATAGAGGAAAAAGAAGGAGAGAGAGAGGGCGTCTGTTGATTCAGATCGAGAGGGAAGGAGGGGGGGGGGTAGACATGCACGAATCAGGTGTCAAAAAACCGTCGAGTTTATAAATGTATTTTTCCAAGTGAACTGTAATATTGTGTATATGTGTGTATGCGTGCGGGCAAACTGGGCTGATTGTTGTGGTGGTGGGGCGGTGATCAAATGTGTCGCGATTCTGGGTTTATATTGTCTTTATAATTTGTCTGGAGTTAATTTGAATAAATAAGTATATTCGTTAAATGTAACAGGAATAGTAGTAATAATAATAATAATAATAATAATAATAATAATAATAATAATAATAATAATAATAATAATAATAATAATAATAATAATAATAATAATAATAATAATAGATACCCCTAATAATTGATGCAAAGTAATTGAAATAATAAATGAATGATAATAAAAAATGATAATAAAAATACTAAAAAAACTAAAAAAATATAACTAAAGGATAACTAGAAAATGCCGGCGTTATTAGTTATTAATAATAATAATAATAATAATAATAATAATAATAATAATAATAATAATAATAATAATAATAATAATAATAATAATAATAATAATAATAATAATAATAATAATAATAATAATAAAAATGGCAGTGGAAGCAAAAGTAAGGTAACGGTAAAACATGGCAATATCAATATTATTAATAATAATAGTGATACTGTTAATTTCATTGCTGCAAATAACA
>OY744545.1:26034457-26406957 GCA_963556195.1 Sepiola atlantica
ACTATTTTACACTCAAACTAATGGAAGTGATAACTTATTATAAGGAAAAAATCTTTTCACCACTAAAACTCTTAAAGATTGCTTGTTAGTATTTTTGTTTGTTTGTTTATGTGTTTATCCCAGTGCACACTGGATGACGTCATCGTTTTGTAACGCTATGTATTAAAACAGAGGTGAGAATAATCATGCATAGTTGATAATGTCACAAAAGGCTGACGTCATCCATTAAAACAAAGAGCTGAAGAAAAACTGTGCATAGTGGATGACGTTACAGAATGAGGACCTTACCAGTGAGGGTTGAGGACATGCGTTGCATGCAGCATAATGATATGAGAATGATATGATGGATGTCTAATGTGAGTCTAAAAGACAGACTCAGATTTGATGACAACAGAGGAAGATAAAATCTGGACAGTATAGAGGGATGGGTGCAGAGCAGGAAACTTCCATGACATAGCCACATTGAAAGACTGGATTAGAGCTCTTGGGTTACTAGATGCAGAAGAGTATAGGTAGCATGGTCAGTTTAGGGGGGGGGGCGGGTAAGGAAAACCTGAGAAGTGATAAGGATGGACTTGAAAGAGCGATATAGGTTAGTTTGTAAGTCAATTTCTAAAAGCTGTTCAACACATATCAGCATGTAAAACAGACGTTAAACTGCTGATGATGACGTCATAATGAGTTGAAAGAAATAATGGTTGGCTCTTTTCCCAGCAGCGAGTATTTGAGACAGACGTGTATTAAAGCTTGTGTTGATGCTCCTTCTCTGAAAAGCCAGCTTTGAGGAGTCCTTTTATTATAACCTTTTTATTATAACCTTTGATTATAACCTTTGATTATAACCTTTTTATTATAACCTTTTTATTATAACCTTTGATTATAACCTTTTATTATAACCTTTTTATTATAATCTTTGATTATAACCTTTTATTATAACCTTTTAATTATAACCTTTGATTATAACCTTTTTATTATAATCTTTGATTATAACCTTTTAATTATAACCTTTGACTATAACTTTCTATTATAACCTTTTTATTATAACCTTTTATTATAACCTTCTCCCCTCCAGCATGTGTGACTTCCACTTATGATAAACACTCCTCTTCATTGAGGTCTTGATTACAAGCATCGATATCTGACAGACAAGACCTCGGTAGGTTAGCTGTTCTTACCCCTGTTGTGATTGATGGGCCGCCTCCAAATTCAGCCTGGTTCAAAGTCAACAAAGGGTTTCTGTTCTCCTGGCGAAGAGTAAAGATGGTTGAAACATCTTAGTTGATCGGTCTTGACTTTGCCACATTGTGTTTGTTAATCTCAAAGTCAGAATTCCACATCTCTTCAGAAGATTGGCGTCAACTGGAAGGAAAATGCATGGAACACAGCAAGGGAAGAGGGAAAAGATCACAAGAATACTCTTAATATAAAAATGAGAATATATTATCAGAAAAAAACACAGAAGGAACAGAGTGACAAGCACAATAATGTTCGTGGGTATGCAGGATTAATACCTCAGATTTGGACTGGCACTTCTATTATTTCTCTTCGTGCTAATAGAATTAATCTTAGGCAATTTTTTCAAAGGTCAGGCAAGTTCACACCCAATCTCCGAATCTCTTTCAATCTCTGGTCTGATTCTCTGTCTTCTCTATCTCTGGACACATAGATGGACAAATGACAGTGGCCGCAGACAACATCCAACGATGCATTTGTCACGGTTAATTTTATGAGAAAGTTGCTTTTCTATGAGATACTGTAAAAGAAATATCATGTGAACGAGCACGAACTAGCATTTGGGGGTCAGGAATTTGATACAAAAGCTGTATGTATGAATTGTTTATTTGTGAGTTGGAAAAGTTCATTTGTTTTCCTTTGGTACAGACATGTTAGTAACCAATGACAAAAAAGCTGAAATCGAAATAAATTTCCCAGCATGAGTGTGTGTGGAGAGGGCAGTCCTAAAAACAACTTAAAAATGTCAAAATTAAGAAAAAAGACACTGAGTGCATATGTGAGAGGAAGGAGACAGGAAGTAATTCTTTGATGAAACAAAAGTTATCTAACTCGCCTACGCCTTCATGATTGGTTTAAAGTCTTAGGTTTCACGGTAAAATTAACATTTTCAGTTTTCACAGAAAACTGTAATAAGAAGGAAAAGGAAGGCAAGACAAGACGGATAGAGGAACGGGAATAGAGAAATAAGAGAAAAGAGGAAGAAAGATAAAGCGCATGCGCGCACGAGAGAGAGAGAGGGGGAGGGAAGGAAGGAGGGGGAGTGAAGAAAGAGAAATAAAATCCAGCCAAATAGTGACAAAAAATAAAGTGGTAAGGCTCTAACACAAAAATCATTTTTTCTTATTTTAAAAAGAAAAAAAAAGCGGATTTCAACCAAAACGCAGAGAACTTACATGCATGGGAAGCTCTAGCAATTTTCTGAATTACAAAAAAGTGGAATTCCGCTAAAAGTGAAGAATTCACATCGCTGTTTGTCGTGTGGATAAAAAGGAATCAACAAGTGTGTGCGTATATATGTTCACTTTTGTTTTATTAGTGTGTCAGCAAGTGCAGCACATATGTAAGGAAGTGATAGCAGTTTTCATCCTTCTTTCCTCCAGCTACATAGCGTGTTGCATCAATCTTTCTTTTTTACCGGCTTCTATGTGACTCGCCTGACAGACTTGGGTTTCTGGCAGTGTTGAATTCTTTTTATCTGAAAACGGTCGGCTCCACAGAGCTGTTTGGTTTTTGGCCAATAAATGGATTTTAGTCTGCAGATGTAATTGTAGACAAATCATGTGACTTGTTATTTTTATGATTTTGTCTTTTTTGTTTGTGCTCACACTATTGGTTCATAAATATAGGATTTAAAGATATATTCTATCCTATAAACTCAAATGAAACCGGTTTTTAGTCTCCAAACAATCTAATATTTATTGGTGTGCATTTTGCGGATGAAAAGTTTTCATTATAGTTTACAAGTAATAATATGCTCCTTCTCATCATCATTGTCATTTTCGGTTTAACATCCATCTTACATACATGCGTTGGATGGCTTTTAGAAATTGATTTCCAAACTAACCTATCTCTGGCCAGGTCTTTATGTATCCTTCTTTATCTCAATTCCATTTTTCTCACTTCCTATCACGTTTTCCTTGGCTTTCTACTGCTACCTACACTCTTCTACATCTACTCTCATCCATTCATTCAACGTGGCCATACCATCGAAGTCTCCTGTTCTGCACACATCTCCCTATACTGTCCAGGTTTACTCTTCCTCTGAGGTCATCAGAACTAAGCCTGTCTTTAAGACTCACATTACACATCCATCGATTCTCATTTCATTTCTCTCCATGGTTACATTTTTTTGGTAGTATATATGACGAACAAACATACTACATTATCCTCATGATGGAGGAGATAATGCCTGGGAGGATGGTTTCATTACAACAGAACAGATACTACACTACCCCTCCTCTGAATTAAGTATAAAGATAGTAATAGTATAGTTTCAGCTTCAAATCTATAAGTAATTGTAGTTTCGGATTCAGACAGATACTAAATCACCATTATTAATAGATAATGTTCAAACTGGTTTCCTCCCGTTGGTTCTTATTACGTTTCGATCACTTTGCTCTTCTGCTTTGGTAGTGAGCACTCTTTAAATTCTGACTTCGCTGCTTTTAATTTTTCAGCGGGTGGCTTCCCATTTTAATTCTATGCTTCATTACAAAGTATTTTCTTTAGTATTTTTGGGTGGTAAAATAATGTCCGAGTATTTGTCTAAAGCGTTTGTAGTGTAGTAGTATCTTCCGGAAATGGCCAATTCGTGGCATCCTCGACTCATCATCTCTATTCATCCCAGAACTATGTAATGTGCAAAATACAGCTTCTTCCTCGTGAATGACTATCCGTGAGTGGTGAAAAGTCAAATCCGTTACATAGCTTGTTAATATGCATGGGCATAGACAGAACAGAGCAGATCTAGAATAAAAATACCTCTATTCTTCAGGGATGTGAGGGGAGGAGGGGGAGGATTTAGCGAAGGATATTAATCTACAATACCTTTTTTTTTTAATACTGAAAGTATCGACTGATCGACTTCATTTTGGCTGTTAAATTTGTTGAATTCTGTTAAAATTAGCTTTTTGGTTAAAAATAATATTCAAAGTTTTTCTGTGCGTCAAAAAGTTTAAAACATTAAGAGAAAGATACCAAATGCACTTGAGGGGATAAGGAGACAGGAAGTAATTATTTGATGAAACAAAGTTCATCTATGGCCCCTCCATGAATCGGTTAAAGGGAAGTAAAACAAGACAAGAGGAAGGGAGAGAAAGAGAAAAGAAACAGGAAAAGAGAAAGAAAAAGTGAGAGAGTGAGAGTGAGAGAGAGAAAGAAAGAAAACGAAAATCGAGCCAAGGCTGAAATCAGACTTAAATTTAAAATTTTAAAAAAAAAAGATCTTAGCAGAATTCGTTAAAAAGTGGCGATCTCACATCCTTGGTTCTTTACGGGTCGTTGTAGTTCCTGTGGCAACCATCAACAAACAGATGTTTTGGCAGAGAGAATATCGTAGCTATGCAGAAAAGCATTCTTGACAACGGGAAAGTGAACCGTAACAGTAAAGTGTTCAAATTTGGCGAGCTGTATGGTATGATGCAAATCACAGTACGACAACCCACAACTCTAAATTAGGTGATCTTTTTAAAAGAATCATGCTAATTCTTACAGTAATGACCAGTGCGAATTGAGGACATGAGTTGCATGGATAGAAATGATATTAGAATGATACAATAGATGTGTAATGTGAGTCTTAAAGACAGGCTTAGATCGGGTGACCATAAAATATTAAATCTGGACAGTATAGAGAGATGTGTACAGAACAGGAGTCTTTGATGGCCATGTTGAAAGAATGGCTGAGAGTTCTTGGGTCAGTAGATGTAAAACAGTTAAGGTGGCAGGTTCAGTTTAAAGAGAAAAGCCAAAAAAAAACATGGGAGGAAATAATAAAAATGGACTTGAGAGAAAGATGGATAAATAATGACCTGGTCAGAGAGAGGTTAGTTTGGAAACCAATTTCTTAAAGGCGTCCAACACATGTCAACATGTAAAATAGACGGTAAACTAACAATGATGATGAATAAAAAGGCAACATCATAAGCACCCAGAATAAGATGCTTAAAATCACATAAAATGAAGGTTCAAAAGCTAACATTGTAAGGAAATAAGAAAAAACATCATTCTCAAGACAGTCTATACAATCATCCTTATTTAGTTTATTTATATAAATAACTAGGTGTACCTACCCGGGATTCTTTTTACTTTTATCCAGCCCCGAAGATGACTTTAGCAAGTACTTCAGTTTTAACAGGATTGCCTCTGAGGGGCTTGGTGTAAGTGGGTGTGATACCAATTCTGACAAAAAGTGGGTGAGTTTCTTATCCAAAAGAAAGATCTAGGTTGTCCTAGATAGCCGTTCATCCAAGCAACATGACATGAATGCGGGTGTACCCCAGGGATCAATCCTTGGTTTTTTATTGTTACTGATTTTCATAAACGACCTCCCTGATGAAATTGAGTCTGAGATAAGTATATTTGCCGTTGACACCACACTTTACTCTCGTCGTGTGGGAAAAACAGATGCACACAATCCAAGGCAATGGCTGAATCCTTGGAAAATGAGCTCCAGTCTGTAGTTGAATGGGGTCATAAATGGAGGGTAACATTTAATGCTACTAAAACAAAGCTCCTTTCCTTTAACAACTACAAGAAACCTTTTAAACCACCGATTATCATGGATAACACCCTACCCGAGAGTCCAAAATTCAAACTCCTCAGCCTAACATTCACAGGTAACATGAGTTGGAACAAATACATAGAAGACATTGCCACGGCTGCTGCAAGGACGATGCTACAAGAAATGTGAAGAAAATTCTCCAACAGAAAAGCAAGTCTTTCCCTATTTTATCTTATATAACAATCAAACACTTTAAATCCAATGTTAACAAATACTTGTCATAAACCGTCCTCATAGATAATCAATTTTTGTTCATTCCATTTATCGTTTTCAATCCTCTCATAATATTCTTCATTGCCCTTGCTTGATAGGTGTGACTCATTAGTAAAATAAAAAAAATTACAAATATATATACATACATATATATATATATATATTAATAAATGAATTTTTCATAAAGACTGAGAATTTAATAAAGTTTTTATTTTATTTATCAAGCAATAAAGAATATTCAAACAACTTATAAAACAGAATTTTATCAAAAAACATAAAAATTGACAATGAGAAAAAGGCAGTTAAGAAACAACAAATAAAAATTTTTTTAAATTAACTTTTATGCAACCGGTTTTACTTTGATTTTTTTTTTTTAAATGCATTAGTTTTTTTTATGTTTTTTTAAAGCAAGATATACATAAAGAATAAAGTTTTATAGAAATAAAAGAAAAGTGTTTTGTCTTGCAAATAAAAGCACTCAAATGTTTGACGTAGCATAAGGTTAAATTTGAAAAAAATTCCAAACCGGGTAGACTCAACATTTCTTGACACATTTTTTTGTAATTAAAATTTTTGTTTTAATATTAAAAAAAAAATATATATAAAAAAATAAATATAAGATCAATAAAAATATTTTGTGCTTTTATAAAACACAAAGAACAAAAAAATCAAAATGAAACAAAACATTTTTAAGAAATTAAAAGTTTTTAAAAACTATTGGCTAAACTGAACGTCGAAAGAAATGTTTCAATACTTTTGAAGTTTTATTTAAAAATTGATTGTCCTTCCTGATGCTTCTTCAATCGAAACGATTTTCAAAATATATCAAGATTTTTATTTCGTTAGTTATCAAAGATTAAACGTCCCAGTTATTTGTTTCAGAATTTTTGAGACGAGGATTGATAATTTGTATTATTGGATTATTTAGATTACTATTTTCATCTTGGTTTCACAACGTTTCAGCCGATGTGATCTTCGACCTTCTTCCGGTAAATCTTTTCTGAACTTGGGAACTTTCTAGTCGAACTTGAGAATTTATATGGAATTTCAAAACAAATCTTTTATTTAATCCATAGGTTAGACTGTTCATTCCGTCAGGTAGAAGAATGAGTACAATCTACCTCCATTAATTAAATAAAAGGTTCACTTCAAAATTCCATCATGTTTCCGAGTTTGACTGGAAGGTTCCAGTAGTGTGCACGTTTGAACAGGATACTGCTTGTATTCTGATTTTCACTATAATACAAAAGTACCAAAATATAATCACAAAAACCTCTCCAGGTGACACTGCTTCGAACAAACACCTGTTATGGCTGTAACTCTCTTGCACCAAACGATGTGGACTCGAGAGATGTTCCAAGTTCACTCACAAACAGGCGAATCAATCATTCACTTTATATGGAGCTCAAAATGACGAATAATTTGTAACCCTGAGATTGAGTTAGAATTAGCTTTAGAACGATATTAAGAGAGAAATCATTTTTATGGGATAGTTCAGTTTATTATTATACGAGTGTAAGCTCCCCCCTTTTCTAAAAAAATGACAGGAAACAATTATGCTTTGCTAGTGTTCACATTAACATTCATGTTCATATAAAATAATGTATCAGTTTTTGAAGTTAATAAAAAAGAAAGAAAACGTCTAAAACTGGAAAGTTTAAGAAAGGAAATAAATGTATCAATCAGTAAAGAAAGAAGAAAGGAAAAAAACGTCTCATTATGGAGATAGAGTGAAGGATTTCTTTCTAAATTCATTCTAGATGGCAAGGGGTTGTCGGACTTGCTTTCTCCATTCCTCTAAACACTTGAAATGGTTTCATCCAGTAGTTCTTTTTACTCGCTAAATTTTGTGTGATGGGGCAGATATATTTATTAATATATTTATATCAAAATAAATACACATTGGTCTTTATTATAGTGGCGGATGTTCGTTGTAAAGTAGACATTGATATCATAACACCTCTTGCCTTTTAAGGATTTTATGTAGAGCACAGTCGAGTTTTTGTTGTTTACTTCAGAAGATGGGGGGGGGGGGGCTTTGCACATTACAGTTCCAGAGTTCAAAAAGATGCACCTGAAGAAGGTTGAAGGTTACATCGGCCGAAACGTTGGGAATACAACATCCAAGATGAATAAAGTATTGATTATTGTATTGTTGCTAAAATGCAGAAGCTGTGTCTAAAGAACGATATTAAGTGAGAAATCATTTTTATGGGATAGTTCAGTTTATTATTATTATTATTATTATACGTTCACCGTAAAGAAGACAGTGATATCATAACCGGTTTAAACATTTAAAAAATAAATATTGGGAAATTTAGAAAGTATTAGAACGGTTACATTCTACATATATGCTATAGCAAACTGAACCATCCACCTCTCGTAAAGAAAAAGATTTTTTTTTTAATAGATGTATGGCAGCCATTTTGAAAATACAATTTAAAAAATGGTTACTCGTTCTGCCCTATGCTATGTAGTCAAAGAACTGGGTGATAATCTAAAATATTTTATTTTTCATTTTTTATTTTTATAGGTATTTCCTGGCTTGAGATGTGTAATTACATGATAAAAATAGAATTTACCAACGTCTTTATATGCTAGGCTATGCACCTAGTAACTAATGTAAATGACAATAATACCTCTGCTCTGCAAATACAAAAACTTTTTTATTGTAAAATATATTGTTTGTTGGAAAAATAACATTCTACATAAGATCACATTCCTATGAGAAAAAGGTTGTTTTTATGGAGTTTTGTTTTGAAGACCTTCCTTTTTTAAACTTCATTCTCTCTCTCTTTTTTCTTCTTTACTTTCTTACTCTCTCCCTTCTACCTTTTCTTGTTTACTCTTTCACCCTCTTCTTTCTTGCTTACACCTTTTCTTTCACTTTATCCCACTTTCTTACTGCTTTATTTCCTTTTTTTCTCTTCTCTCTCACTCCCTTTCTTTCTTACTCTTTCACCCTCTTCTTTCTTGCTTACACCCTTTTTTCTCTTTCTCACGCCCTTTCTCCCTTTCATTGTTTCACTTTCTTACTCCTTTTCTTTCTCAGCCTTGTTTGTTTTCTAAAATATAAAATTAAGTCAGATTCTCAAACTCAGATAGTGATAGCTTACGTTCTACAAAATCAATATTTCATTCTGAATAGCTAGTCAATTTTTTTTCCTATTAAAATCGATTTCATTGATTACATACTAAATCTAGGAAGATAATTATTTCATAATTTTGAAAATATTTATCATTTACTTTCATTGGATAATTAACAATAAACTATTATCCAATGAAATCACTGTACTTGTTACATCTACAAAATACAAATGGCATCCAAAATCATGTGTACTAAATAAAAATAAGCCGTTCTTATCTTTTTATATTCATCTATAAATGCATTTAACTGCAAGATAAACTCACTTTGAGTAAAAAATACAGAAAATTGGACAAATTTATAGCAAAACAAGAAAAAAAGCATCAATCTTGTGTTTTGTCTGGGGTTGAGGGAATATCAAAAAAGCTGCTAGGATTGCTTCTCACATTTGTTGTAACTGAAGAGAAGAAAAAAAAAGATCTGAAAAATATAAACAGATACAAAAAGATTAATTAGAAAATTGAGAAAAAAAATTAGGTATAGAGGTTCAAAATTAAATAAATTAGGTATAGAGGGTGAACATTAAATAAATTAGGTATAGAGGGTGAAAATTAAATAAATTATTTATAGAGGGTGAAAATTAAATAAATTATTTATAGAGGGTGAAAATTAAATAAATTATTTATAGAGGGTGAACATTAAATAAATTATTTATAGAGGGTGAAAATTAAATAAATTAGGTATAGAGGGTGAACATTAAACAAATAAGGTATAGAGGGTGAAAATTAAATAAATTATTTATAGAGGGTGAACATTAAATAAATTACGTATAGAGGGTGAAAATTAAATAAATTATTTATAGAGGGTGAACATTAAATAAATTACGTATAGAGGGTGAACATTAAATAAATTAGGTATAGAGGGCGTAAATAAAATAAATTAGGTACAGTGGGTGAAAATATAATAAATTAGGTATATGGGGTGAACATAAAATAAATTAGGTATAAGGGGTGAAAATAAAATAAATTAGGAACAGTGGGTGAAAATATAATAAATTAGGTATATGGGGTGAACATAAAATATATTAGGTATAAGGGGTGAAAATAAAATAAATTATTTATAGAGGGTGAAAATTAAATAAATTATTTATAGAGGGTGAAAATTAAATAAATTATTTATAGAGAGTGAACATTAAATAAATTAGTATAGAGGGCGGAAATAAAATAAATTAGGTACAGTGGGTGAAAATATAATAAATTAGGTATGGAGGGTGAAAAATAAAATAAATTAGGTATGGAGGGTGAAAAATAAAATAAATTAGGTATGGAGGGTGAAAAATAAAATAAATTAGGTATATGGGGTGAACATAAAATAAATTAGGTATAAGGGGTGAAAATAAAACAAATTAGGTATAAGGGATGAAAATAAAATAAATTAGGTATGGAGGGTGAAAAATAAAATAAATTGGGTATAAGGGGTGAAAATAAAATAAATTAGGTATAAGGGGTGAAAATAAAATAAATTAGGTATAAGGGGTGAAAATAAAATAAATTAGGTATGGAGGGTTGAAATAAAATAAATTAGGTGTAGAGAGTGAAAAATAAAATAAATTAGGTAGGGAGGGTTGAAATAAAGAAAATTAGGTATGGAGGGTTGAAATAAAATAAATTAGGTATAGGGGTGAAAATGAAATAAATTAGGTATAGGGGTGAAAATGAAATAAATTAGGTATAGGGGTGAAAATGAAATAAATTAGGTATGGGGTGAAAATCAAATAAATTAGGTATGGAGGGTTGAAATAAAATAAATTAGGTATTGAGGGTTGAAATAAAATAAATTAGGTATAGGGGTGAAAATAAAATAAATTAGGTATATAGGGTGGAAATAAAATAAATTAGGTATAGGATTGAAATTTTTTTTTTTTTTTTAACATAGTTCACCCCAAACAAGGCAGGCCGCCACTGTAGACGTAAGGGGCTACTGAGAAAAAGAAAAGTGGAGAAGGTAGGGGGCGGTCAACCTAGATTGGGATCTGCGCAGTGAGGTGTCTGTTTACATTAGTTTTAAATTTCTGCATGTCTGTCCTGTTGGGGAAACAGGGGGCAGGGAGGGGGTTCCAGAGGCCAGCAGTACGAGGAAAGAAGCTATTTGAGTAGAAGGCTCTCCGACATCTGGGGACCTCCACAGTGAATGAATGAGATTTAGTTGATTGTCGAGTTAGTTTAGTGAATTTACGTCGAGGGGGCACCAGAGTAGCCAATTCATCGGAGCATAAACCATTGAAGTATTTGTAAAACAAGCACAATGATGCTACATTGCGGCGATGGGACAGAGGATGGAGCTTGGTTGACAGTGAGGGACCTATTAGGTTGGCGATTCTTTTTTGGACCTTGTCAAGGAGGGAGAGACTAGTAGATGATGCACCAGTCCAGATGTGACAACAATACTCTATGCATGGGCGGATGGTGGCTTTGTAAAGATACAGGATAATGTCAGGTGTGAGGAGTTTACTAGCACGGTAGAGGGAGCCAACCTTCTTTGTGGCAGCCTTGGCAATGTCTTCAATGTATTTGTTCCAATTCATGTTACCTGTGAAGTTTAGGCCGAGGAGTTTGAATGATGAACTCTCAGGTAGGGTGTTATTTGCCATGACAATCGGTGGTTGAAAAGGTTCCTTGTAGTTATTGAAGGAAAGGAGTTTTGTCTTTGCGGCATTAAAAGTTACCAACCATTTATGACCCCAATCTACTACAGACTGGAGGTCATTTTCTAAAGATTCAGCCATTGCCTCGGATATGATTGTGTCGGTTTTGCCAACATGGCGAGAGTAAAGGGTGGTGTCATCAGCAAATAAACCAATCTCAAACTCTATGCCATCAGGGAGATCGTTTATATAGATCAGGAACAACAAGGGTCCAAGGATAGATCCCTGGGGTACACCAGCATTTATGTCATGTTGCTTAGATGAACAGCCATCGAGGACAACCTGGATTTTCCTTTTGTCTAGGAAGGATCTAATTATATTAAGTAATTGCCCAGTAATACCGTATGAGCGTATTTTCAGGAGCCCTTTATGCCATACCTTGTCAAAGGCCTTGGATTTATCAAGCGTTACTGCCCTAGCTTCACCTGCCTTGTCAAGTGTATGATACATGCGTTCAGAGATGACCGTTAGGATGTCTGCAGTAGATCGTGCTTGTCTAAATCCATACTGGCGGTCAGAAAGAAGTTTAGCATTAACTAAGTGTCCTACTATCGCTAGATTGATTAAGGATTCAAAGATTTTAGCAAAGATCGGCAGCAGACTGATTGGGCGATAGTTCTGGGGATTGGTTCTATTTCCAGAATTCTTGTAGACTGGTACCACAGAGGCAATTTTTCAGCTATCGGGGAAGCAAGATTCAGCTAGACACTTATTGTAGAGTTTGGAGAGGACAGGGGCCAGTTCAGCAGAGCATTTCTTTATTACTATTGTAGGTATAAGATCAGGCCCACAAGCTTTGGAGGTGTCAAGGTTTTTTATGATGTCTCTAACCTGGGATGGGGTGATGACTAGGTTATCAAGTGTGGCTTCAGTCAGCAAAGGGAATTTAGGGAGGGGGTGGTTATCTGAGTCCAAAGTAGTTAGAAGCGAAGCGCTGGGCAAGTAGTTCAGCCTTATCAGTGGCCGTGCAAGCGACATCATTGTGGTTTGATAGTGGGGGAATTGTTGATTGACCATTATTCACTACACTATTGTATTGTCACGAGTACCTAATTTCTGTGACTGGATGCGTTTTTTTGTTAACTCATTAAACCTTCTCTTCGCTTCACCTATCACGGCCTTGCAATTATTTCTTGACTCTATAAATTTATTTCTATTAGTAGCTGACTTATGGCGGCCGAATTTACGGAATGCTTGTTGCCTCTCAGAAATGGCAGCTGCACATTCCGAGGTGAACCATTGAGGAGAGTGAGGCTTGCTAAAGAATTTTCGCATGGGGACATAGGCTTCAATGCCTGCTTTGACCCATTCAGTTAATTCGTTTGCCCACTGATTGGCAGGGAGTGAGAAGGTTTCCCTCCATGGGGTGTCACTGATGTGATCTCTGATTGACTCAAAATCAGCCCGCTTGTAGTATCTTGTTGTTTTGAGCAACGGTTCATCAGCTTTTGGACGACTTCTTAGGGTGATATGTGTCATTAGCACAATGTGATCAGCATTCCCGAGTGGGCTATGAGCTTTCGTCACACAAGCCTCGGGCATTGAGGTCAAGAAAAGATCTAGAAGTGAGGCTTGTTGGTCTATTTGATCGGGGATGCGGGTCGAAAAATCGACAGTCTGAGAGAGGGAGTGAGCTAAGGAGAAATTATACGTAGAGTTGCCGGCTGCGTCAGTAAGGCTGGAGAATCCCAACCAGTCACGGTGGTGGGCATTAAAATCCCCAAATACATGTATGTGGGCATTCGAGTCAATTAAGAGTGCTCTATCTATGCTTACAGAGACAGAGTTTAGCAGAGTACAGTCCTGGGTCGACGGGGAGTGGTATAAGAAATATAAGTAACTGATGCTGTGATGTAAAGTCAATCTAAAGCACATGTAGTCGTGGTCATCTGATTCAAATCTATGTTCTCTAGTCAGGGGGAGGGTGTTCCGAACATAAACTCCTAGCCCGTGTTTGTCAGAGTCTTTACGGTAGAGTGGGAGGTAGTCAGTCATGCCAAAGTGGTGAGAGGAGATTGAGGATTGGAGGTTAGTTTCACTTAGAGCTAGGATATCCGGGGAGTTTATCAGGAGAAAGGATTCTACGTCGTTGATATTGGTTCTAAGTCCCCAGATATTTGTGAATGCGAGCCTCAAGGGCGGAGGCGAAAGTGTTTTTTGTTGGGTGTCTGGTTTAGGTTTGCTTTTATTTTTTTGTAATGACATGTTTGTTTTTATTATAGAGTGGGTTGGCCAAGGTGGGTACTTGTTTGGTGCCAATAAGCTCACACAAGCAGTCCATTAGTCTCAACCTGGTCCATGGGGGTTGTGGTCTCAGGAAAGCCCATTAAAATAAAGATAATTAAATAAAATAAATTAGGTATAAGGGTGAAAATAAAATAAATTAGGTATAGAGGTGAAAATAAAATAAATTAGGTATAGAGGGTGGAAATAAAATAAATTAGGTGTAGAGAGTGAAAAATAAAATAAATTAGGTATGGAGGGTTGAAATAAAATAAATTAGGTATGGAGGGTTGAAAATAAAATAAATTAGGTATGGAGGGGTGAAAATAAAATAAATTAGGTATGGAGGGGTGAAAATAAAATTAATTAGGTATGGAGGGGTGAAAATAAAATAAATTAGGTATAGGGGTGAAAATAAAATAAATTAGGTATAGGGGTGAAAATAAATTTAAATTAGGTATTGAGGGTGGAAATAAAATAAATTAGGTGTAGAGAGTGAAAAATAAAATAAATTAGGTATGGAGGGTTGAAATAAAATAAATTAGGTATGGAGGGTTGAAATAAAATAAATTAGGTATGGAGGGTTGAAAATAAAATAAATTAGTTATGGAGGGGTGAAAATAAAATAAATTATGTATAGGGGTGGAAATAAAATAAATTAGGTATAGGGGTGAAAATAAAATAAATTAGGTATGGAGGGGTGAAAATAAAATAAATTAGGTATAGGGGTGAAAATAAAATAAATTAGGTATAGGGGTGAAAATAAAATAAATTAGGTATAGGGGTGAAAATAAATTTAAATTAGGTATTGAGGGTGGAAATAAAATTGTAACTAAAAAATATACGTTTTAGAATTTTTTAAATGAGGATATAATTTGTATTATTTGGATTATTCAGGCTATTATTTTTATCTTGAGTTTTATTCTCACAACGTTTAGGCTGATGTAACCTCCGACCTTCTTCAGGTGTATCTTGCTGAAATCAGGAATTTTTCTTTTTACTGGTTATGATTTACTATTTTTAAATTTCTCTTAAGTGTGGAGGGGAATTGTTTGCACGGCGGGAGAGTGCTTGCCCGCGTATGACGTACTTCCTAATAGGTAGGAATTATATAAATATGTCGATGCCCTGTTACAATTGAATTAAATCGGTTCATGACAACTAGAGGTCGATTGATGAGACAAGAAAACAGAAAAGAAAATGATCAAAAGAATCTAGGGATTACAGGAAGCGCTTCTACCTAGCATGTGTTGCTTTCAACTTCACCGATACTGAAATTGCTCTCGTTGAGTTTCTCTCCGGCTTCGTCGACACAATAACAAACGCTGCCAGTGCATTGCATTTTTTCGTAACCACCTTGCTTGTTGCAATAAATCATCTTGCCAATTAATCCGGTACGTTGATATTTTTCTTTCTTAATGGCACAGTCTGTAAAAATAAAAATAAAAATTTAAATTCTTATTAACTGGTTGAATTTGTAAAAGAAAAAACAAGCAGCTTCTACCTAATCAGCCCATCTTGAAAAAAAAGCATTATTATTTTTCAAATAATCTGATTCTTAGCTTCATTATTACAAGCCAATACGTAAAATCATATTCACTTCCGCTGCTACTTGGTACACTTTGTTACTCCAAGAGTCTCAGTGCATTACGATAACAATTTCTTTGAAGAATTCTCTCATTTTGATGAAGAAGAAAAAGACAATGTCTACAACGACAGAGAGAAAAATAGATGGAAACTTTGGCTGCCCCATCACCACTGCGACTACAGAAATATGACCTATGAGTACCATTGACAAAGTCGATGTAACTGAGGAGATTGAACGACACCCCAGCTATGTTACGCAAATTATAAAATGATCATAAAAATGAAATGAGAACATTTTAAAGAATTTATTCAGAAATTAAATTATAACGAGAAATATTCAAATAAATTATTTCAAAATTATTTGTCTTAATAAATTATGAAATTTTAGAAATAAAAGAGTAGTTGCAAGGGAGATAAATGATAGTTATGAAAATCAATGAAATCGTATAAAACTTATAATAGGGGTGGGGCGTAATGGGTGAAAATTTCAGATTCATGTGAGTAGTATTTTTTTGTGTTCATTTATACATAAATAACACTAAACAATCAAACATTTTGAAAATTTTGCAAAATTCAGAAGGTGCAGGCCAAAAGTAGCCATTAGGGCTCCACGGGACTCAAAATCCATCATTTTTCGGTGAAAAAGTGGTTTCATGCGACATTGCAGGTCCTAAAACATCCTCAAAAGCTATGAATGGATATAGATGGTTAAATCTGATATAGTACTGTAATTTAGGATCATTTTCACTAGTTTTTGGCTATTTTACATTCATGAAAACCCTTTCACAGCCTGAAATTTTTGTTGGTCCCTGATGTTCATCAAAAACAACTTTTGCTTGTGTCACTGTCTGTTATTCCATCATTCCGTTCTTCCATTATTATGTTATTCTTCTGGTTTTGGTTCATCATTATTGACTGAGCTAATTTTTTATTTTTGGAAAACTCAGCTTTGCCTCCCAGGGTATTATAATACCACAGATTCACCAATAATGGCAATGTTTTTAAAAAGTACATCTAAAATTTACTTCGATAGCTTTAGCTCAAAATCCACCAAAAGTCAGGATTCAGCATCAGGGTTTTTGGGGTTTTTTTTTTTCTTTAAATCGTTCCTGGTGGCAGGAACTTTCCTTGGTTTCCTTCCACCTTGTTCTACCCCTCCATAGGTGTGGCCACATAGGACCCAGTTGGCTGTCAAGGTCGTCTTTCCACTAGGTTTTTAGCCTTCTTCTTGGTCTTTTCCATTGTCTCGGTGTCCATTCTGTCACTCTAGTTGGTCTAGTGAATTTACGTCGAGGGGGCACCAGAGTAGCCAGCTCATTGGAGCACAATCGATTGAAGTATTTGTAAAACAAGCACAAGGATGCAACATTGCAGCGATGGGACAGGGGCTGGAGCTTGGTTGATAGTGAGGGACCTATTATGTTGGCGACTCTTTTTGGGACCTTGTCTAGGAGGGAGAGACTAGTGGATAATGCACCAGCCCAGATTTGGCAACAATACTCCATAGGCAGATGGTAACTTTGTAGATATATAGGATAATGTCAGGTGTGAGGAGTTTACTAGCACGATAGAGGGAGCCCACTTTCTTTGCTTCAGCCTTGGCAATGTCTTTAATGTATTTGTTCCAATTAATGTTACCTGTGATTTGTCTGTAGATCTCAGAAGGTGACCTGCTCATTTATGTTTAGCCGTTCATATGGTGATGATGATGATGATGATGATGATGATGTAGTTTACTCCAGTTTGCTGTCTGATCCAGGTGTTTTTCAATATTAGGATTAATAATTATTAATTAATCCTATTTACCTATCTATTCATATTTTGTGGCCAAGTTGGAAGACATTTTTCAGTCCTTTTAGGGGTAAAACCAGAATTTTTCTGGTCGTCACCAGCATTAGTTATTAACATCAAACAAGTGTTGGTGACGGACAGAAAAATTCTGGTCTTACCCCTAAAAGGACTGAAAAATGTCTTCCAACTTGGCCACAAAATATGAATAGATAGGTAAATAGGATTAATTATTAATAATGAAAAATGCCCCCTAAACTAGTCAAAAAAATGCAAATAGATAGATAGATATGTATGTGCATGTGATAAAATTATATATATATATATATACAGCCAGCTGATTATTAAAATAATAGGAGCTTCATAAATTATTTCCATTGGCTATTAATGAATAGCATATAATTCTGTATTTGTCATACATTTAATATGATATCGGTTGTCCTGGTAAGAAAATCTGATGAATGTGAGATACAAAACCGTCCTGATTTTTATTTTCAATTTAGTTTTATTACTGTAAACATCATTAGATTCACTGTGTTAATTTTAAACTTGGATATTAACATCATTTCCTATCTGCTTTAAAAACAAAGACATTATTCAAGTAGTAGTGGTCGCAAGGGACATAACTCAGATTTTACTTGTTTATATTCGAGAGAATGGTGGTTAAGTAGATAACAACGCTGACTAATGACCCGGGTGTGTCAAGTTTGAATCCAATCAGTTCTATAACATGACTTTCACATATGGATGTTATCAACCTTCACGTGGTCCCTCCTGTAAGAATGCCAACAACAGAATTAAGTCAGTCAACAAAGTTGATTCATACGAATTAACTTTTATATTTTTTATATAAAAATGTTTTTATTAATTGAATTTTAAAGATTTACAATAATTTTTTTTATTTTTGCTAGCAAAATTTGTAAATATTACTTTTAAAGCTGAATGTAGATATGGTCTGTCAGGTGGAAGAAGTTATTAGGTATGATTGATGAGTGATGACCTTTGGTGTCAGCTGTGACCCCATATGAGAGTAGATGATTAGTTTGATCATGTGAAAAGATTTGACATTGAATTTCATTGACCGAAAATATTACAGTGAATTTAGATTGTCATGTATGGTCCAAAGAAATAGGGGTGCTTAGACCCCTCGTACATTCTTTGAACAAATAGGGATGCTTGGACCTCCTGAAGATATTTTCCTTGCTTCAACATTAAAAAATGAGTCAACCTCCAGTTATAAGTTTGACATATGTTTTGATCATGCCTTTATTAAAGAATCCCATGGAATGATATTGATCACTGCCTCGCTCCCATACATAGGTAAAATACTAAGGTAGGCTACACTCAAAAATATTGATGGGGCAACTCAGCTCGGAAAAGGAAAACCTCTCAAATAAGACCCTTTTTGTAACACTGGAAACAAAGAGAATTCTTACCATCTCAATGTCAGTTATCTGGATAAAACAAGGTCCCTATTTGTTCGCCTCTTCACAAAAGCAGAGTTAGACACAAGGTCAGTTTTAAATGTGGGGAAATTTCAGCTCCCTAAAAAGGTCACTCTGGATTTGGACAAAAATAAAAGTTGCCTCGGTCTAGAAGAATTTCTGCTTCACTGACCGAGGACATAAATGTTGAAGTGTTACTACACTTTGCTCCTAGCCAAAAGGTCATGGTAATACAAACTCTTAGAAAAGAAGTTTTGTTCTCAGAGTCCAATTAACAAAATGCTATTGCTGCAGCGTTATACGGACGTTGAAAAAACATGTGAGTTTGCGTTTGTCGCATCTACATGACTTGCACAAAAAAACATGTGAGTTTGCGTTTGTCGCATCTACATGACTTACACAAAAAAACATGTGACTTGCACATCAAGGTTTTTCATTTACTATTTAATCAATTATTTATTGAAATCAAAAATGTAATTCTACTTAAAAACTATTTTCTTAAGTGATACACTGGCCTCAATGGCGGCCGACGGTTACTGTGCCTCACTAGAGTAAATCAAACACCCAAAATTCAAATAAAATACTAGTTAAAAATCAATGATAATTTACAAACCATCTTTTGGAATTAGAAGAAATAGTTTAAATTCTCAAATACAATTCGGGGGGGGGGGGGGGGGGGGATATATATGAAGAAGAATACCAAGACAGTTTAAAATTAGATGTATATCTTTCTTTATTCAGAAATTCTGACTGTTGGCCAGGTACCTGGGAGTTAGCCTCATCTGACAAAATAATTTAAGGACTATATTGTACCTACGGGATCTGGTAGTGGTGAAGTGGATAATGACATGGACTGCCGACCTGGGTGTATCAAGTTCGAATCCAGTTGGTTCTATAGCACTACTTTTGTTATGGATGCTGGCAACCTTCACGTGGTCCCTCCTGTTAGTAACTGATTCTTGAAAGAATCAGGAAAACCAATGCTAACAACAGAATCAAGTCGATCAAAAAACGTTGTATGATTCTAGATTTATAGAAATTTACATTTTATCTACGTTTTAAACATGGGGGGAGCCAAATCCTTGAATGCTGCTTATAGATAGATAACATGCTTATAATTATGTAATGATCACGTTTTTATGTTGTTCTCCCTTACGAACGCGTCATATAAACTCATCTGTATTGTTCGGCAAATGGCAATGATAAAGTGGCTAATGACATGGACTAATGACCTGGACGTGATGAGTTCAAATCCAGTCAGTTCCATAGCACCACTTTCATTTACGGATGTTGGCAACAGTGATCCCTCCTGTAGAATTAATTTTTGGAGTTGGTAGCTGAAATACTCAACTCAGACTCCACAGTCCTGTTTCGTACTTAGACGGGTGTAATAAGTTAAGCTTATTCTTACAATCTTGTATCCAGCAAAGGCAATCCAATCTAGCTATGAATAATAATAATCTTAATACTCTGGTAAGTAAAGCATTATCAAGGGATGTAATTTTTGAGATTATAATTATCTATTAACAAAGTAGATGGGTACTTCAGCTAGTTTATAATAAATTAAGTTTGAGAGGACACATGTTGTCTATCATAGATAAGACAAGTACTATGGAACTCCTTTACGACATCAGTTTTGGTTTACGGCCTTTTCTCTGGAGTATGGAAGTCAGCCATATTGGAAACTACCATCACACATACAATTGTAAGCCTGCTTGTATTTTGCTGAATAAAGCTTGGATAAAGTTATCTTCAGAGTCTTAGTCTTTATTATTGACATCATCTTTACAAATAAATTGAGTGTGCATCCATTTGTCCAATCAGAAACTACTGATCAAATTCTAAAATAGGTATGTAGATCGTCTGACGAGATCAGACGATAAATTATCACATATAACATAATTTTTATTGGATCAGGCAGCAAATGGGAGATATCTGAGGACCTCCCGAGTTAGTGTCACGATCACCCCAAAACAGTATTTAGTGAGGAACTGCGACTAGACATCGTTCTATTGTCAAGGACAAACTCTAAAATCATCCTGGTAGAATCAAAACCAGCAAATATTAACATCTTAAAAAAGAGCATGAAGCATTGAAGCAAGAGGGTTTGTTGCAGGCTCCTTTAGTCAGTTTCTGGGCCGAATTGGAATCAAAGAGCATAAAACATCTCACAAGTTCACAAAATGTTTTCTCTGACTCTGGTACATATTAATAGGGGTGGGACGTAATGGGTGAAAATTTCAGATTCATGCGAGTAGTATTTTTTTTGTTCATTTATACATAAATAACACTAAACAATCAAACTGTTAGCATAGCGGTTACCAGGGTTAGGATGTAGAGTTTATTATCTTTACACTAACCCGTATGGGAAAAGAGGCTTGCTAAACTACGTTATCTATGGGGAAATATTAAATGAAGAAGGAATCGACCAAGTACAGTTTACAAACATTTATTCGCTTGGACAAAGGTAAAAACAATTGACAACATTACACAATAGAACACACAAGAAATGTTACTCACCATTTATGGTGGGACTCTACCAATTTGGTAGGTGTTACTTTGGTCTCTACCGCGTGGGGTCTTACCCTACACGGCGAAAGTTAAATAGGTCCTTCTCTCTGGAATATCTAGCCAGGATCTGCTTAACAAGGGGACCTAAGTCACCGGTGTCTTTTGCCCGGTGGTAGTTAGGCCTTGTCCCCTACAATACTCCCCCCCAAAATACAGAGTATCTGAAATTACATATAAACAAACAAAAAAAGTGTTTACATGGAGACAAAATTCTCTAAATGTCTAGGCCACCTCACGTGTCTGCCTGAACGTGTCTTTTTTTGTGTTTTCTCAAGTGTCATGTCCATGGGCACCACACTTGGAGGTGTTACTTCTAGGTAGGCATCTTCAAGTACTGCAGGTTTTAGCCGGTCCACAGAAATGTTTTGTTCCATGTTCTTAATAAGAACGCTGAAAAATTTTTCGTGCCTCTTGATTACCTTAAATGGACCGCGATACGGTGGTTGCAGCGAGTGCGACCTAGCAGTATCTCGGACGAATACGTGAGTACACGATTTTAAATGCTTCGGCAAATACACTTTAGTGCACTTATTCTCCCCTGAAGGTGAATATGCCATCTTGGCCATTTTTGAGGTCAGTCTGTCGACGAACGCTGTTACGTCCCACACTTTCTTTGGTGCCTCGAAGAAATACTGTGCAGGTAGCCGCAGTGTCGTTCCATACAGTGCTTCAGCTGCCGAACAGTCCATCTCTTTCTTTACTGTGGTGCGCAGCCCCAACAAGATCAGTGGAAGGTGTTCTAGCCACTTGGTATTGTTAGTAAGCTCCGCACGTAAAGAAGCTTTCAGGCTGCGGTGCAAACGCTCGACCATACCATTTGCTTGGGGGTGATAAGCCGTAGTGTGGATGTTCCTGGTGCCCAAAAGTTTTGACAGTTTGTGAAACATTTCAGACTCAAACTGTCGACCTCTGTCTGTCGTCACGTTCTCCGGGACACCGAATCTTGCCACCCAGCCGGCAAGGAATGTTCTGGCTGTTGTGTATGCTGTCATGTCTGGCATGGGAAGTGCTTCGAACCATCGTGAGAACCTGTCGACGCATGTTAGTAGGTAGCACTGACCTTCACATGTGGGAAATGGTCCCGTAATGTCTATGTGAATGTGCTTGAATCTCTCATCAGGCACTGGAAACGTGCCTAGAGGGGCTCGAGTATGGCGTCCGATCTTGGCTTTCTGACACTTCACGCACATTTTTGCCCACGCTCTCACATCTGCTTTGATCCGCGGCCAGACGTACCGGTCAGTTAGTAACCGTATCGATGCGTTGGCTCCCGGATGTGATAGTCCATGTACCGCATCAAATATGTCTTTGCGTAATGATGCTGGCACATATGGGCGCAGTTTATTTGTGCTGGTGTCGCATATAATTATTTTGTTGCTGGTAGGGTTGGTGATCGTCACCAGATTCAATGACGTTGCATTGTTCTGCAGAAGGTTTTGCAGGTGGTCATCTTTCTGCTGTTCCTCCGATAAGGTGTTGACGTCGATGGAAGGTTCCAATATGAAGGAATTAATTCCGCGTGACAAGGTGTCTGCTGGGATGTTGTCTACTCCCTTGACATGTCGTATGTCAGACGTGAACTGGAGGATGTAGTCCATCTGGCGAATCTCTCTTGGAGAGTATTTGTCTGAAGAAGACTGCAAGGCGCCTAATAAAGGCTTGTGGTCTGTCAGTATGTGGAACTGCTGCCCTTCCAGGAGTTGACGGAAATGCCGTATTGCGGAGAATGAGGCTAGTAGTTCTCTGGAAAACGTACTGTAGCGCGTTTCTGTCTCTGTCAATTTCCTGGAGAAAAAAGAAATGGGTTTCCAGTCGTTGTCACATTTTTGTTGCAGCACTGCTCCAACACCAATTGCAGACGCGTCTACTGCCAGGCACAGTTCCCTGTTGGGTTGGATGTGTGACAACTTGACGGTCTCCTCCAACATGGACTTTACCTTGGTGAATGCCATTACCGCATGCTCTGACAATGAAATGTTGCAGTTCTTCACATTTGTCAACAAGTTAGTCAATGGTAAAAGTACTTGGGCGCAGTGGGGGAGGAACCTACGGTAAAAGTTTACTAGCCCTAAGAATTGACGTAAATGTCTCATCGTAACCGGAATGGGAAAGTCTCGGATGGATTTGACCGTTTCCGATGCTGGGGAAATACCCTCCTCTGAGATATGGTGCCCCAAAAACGTGACTTCGGATTGACCGAAAACACACTTTAATGGGTTTAAGACCACACCATATTGCTTCAGGCGTTCGAATACCTGCCGTACATGGTCAATGTGTTCATCTATATTCCGGCTAGCGATGAGTACATCATCTATATAAGCGCAGACGAATGGCAAATCGCGCAAGACCTGGTCTATAAATCTCTGGAATGTTTGAGCTGCATTTCGCAATCCAAAAGGAACTCGTACAAATTCAAACATTCCGAATGGTGTAATAATAGCCGTTTTGGGGATGTGTTCGGGCTCCACCGGTATTTGGTGATATGCCCGAATTAAGTCCAATTTTGTGAAAAAACGATTATTCTGGGCTACTGCTGTTATATCCTGGATATGTGGTACTGGGTACCTATCAGGTTTGGTAACAGCATTTAGTGCCCTGTAGTCCCCACATGCACGCCATGTATTAGGGCTTTTGCTCACCAAATGAAGAGGTGAGGCCCATTCGCTCTTTGAAGGACGAACTATGCCTAACTTCATCATTTGCTGGAATTCTGCCTTAGCCGCTACTATCTTTTCAGGTGCCAACCGCCTGGCTTTGCTATGGACGGGAGGACCATTTGACTCTATGTAGTGCGTTACAGTGTGTGGCAAAACTTCCTTATGAAAGGAGGGAACTGAAATTGAAGGGTATTCCTTCAAAAGTCTCAGGAACGCATTATCTTGGTTTGCATGTGCCACTGCTGGACATAATGGAGTACCAGCCTTGACCACACCACACGCTGTTAGTTGTGTTTCTGGATCTCTTAAACACTGGCCAGTCATATCTACAACAAGGCCGAATGCTTGCAAAAAATCTGTACCCAAAATAGCGCTACTTACATCGGCCACTATAAATATGTGGGTAAATGATCTATGCAAGCCTAAGTTGAGATCCATACACCTCTCCCCATATGTGTGTATCAACGAACCGTTTACAGCTCGTAGCGTGAATTTACAGGGAGGAGACTTCTTGTCGGCTGCAATCGCGGGAATAAGGGACACCTGTGCCCCACTGTCCACCAGAAAGGACGTGCCCGAGTTTCTGTCTACTACATACAGTAGGCGGCCAGAGCGGGATGCACCGACAGTCGACGCCGCTTTCTTCTGTCGGTTTAGGCTTTTCCCGGACCCTTGTAATTGCAAGGTGGAACACAAGAAGTTGCCTTATCGCCAAATCTCTTGTGCTTCCAGCATATTGCTCTCTCCTGGCCCCGGTCTCTGGAGTGGCTGCGGCTATCTCCACGCCTTTGGCGTTGCCTCTCCTTCAATGTTAAGTTGGCCACTTCCTCCGCCATCTTATTCATGCGGGCTTCCAGTCTCTGCTGCCCCTCCAGCAGTCTCGTGAGCACGTCGTCCTTATTCGACGTTTGCACACCGGCCACAGCTGATGGCTGTGTAGATAGTATGTCAGCTATGTGGTCCGCTATCACCGCCAGCTGCTCGACTGGTGTGGATTCGTCCTGCGCAGCGATTGCCACCTTATATTGCGTAGGTATTCGCTGGAGGAAGATGTGTTTGACGATGCTTTTATCCATCGCCCCCTCTGCCAACTTTTGTAGGCGTTTGAGGAACTGTGACGGGGTGCTGTCCCCCAGAGTTTCCTGCTCTAACAGTTGGGCAATACGCTTATGCGTCGAGACTGTCACAGCAGTTGTAACTCTCTCACGGAGCAAATCGTATGGCTTGTCCGTGGGAGGGGAGATAATTAGATCTCTTACCTCAGCGACTACGTCTTGAGGTAAGATCGAGGCCACATAACAGAATTTGTCTGTCTGCCCAGATATCGCTTTCTGCCTAAAGAAAAGGTCAAGCTGGGCAAAGAACAAAGCGGGGTCATCTCGTACACCCGTCGGGTTTATAGCAAACGTTGGCGAAGCCATTTAAAAAGAAAAAGAAAAGGAAAAAGAACTCTTAGTGTACGTCTTATTTTCTTTCTTCTAATTCGCCTACAGCGAGTGGCTGCTGATAAAGTTCGCACACAACGCTGTGTATATGCGTGTATAGTAGTAGTAGCAGCTACTGATACACGGAAGGGGATGGGCGGCGTGACGTAGCAGATTAAATCAGCCAATCACAAGACAGGCGCCCAATACGAATTGAAGAAGAAGACAGAGAAGAAACCAGGCCGCCATGTTTAAATATTTAATTAAAAAATATTTCACCAAGGGAGAAAATAGATTTTTTTCTTTTTATAAATCCCCTAAACGTACTTCGTTTGTTTTTACTTATTTTTCAAACTAAATTATATTCTAAACAATTTTATTGCTTTACTGAAATAAACTAGAGTATGCTACGCGTTTCACCGTCTTATTTTTAACTAAGGGATTTATTCTAAACTAAAGACGTTTTTCTATATATATATTTTTTTTTTTTTTTTCGCGCGTGCTCTTATCTAGGGGGTCACCAGTGTTAGCATAGCGGTTACCAGGGTTAGGATGTAGAGTTTATTATCTTTACACTAACCCGTATGGGAAAAGAGGCTTGCTAAACTACGTTATCTATGGGGAAATATTAAATGAAGAAGGAATCGACCAAGTACAGTTTACAAACATTTATTCGCTTGGACAAAGGTAAAAACAATTGACAACATTACACAATAGAACACACAAGAAATGTTACTCACCATTTATGGTGGGACTCTACCAATTTGGTAGGTGTTACTTTGGTCTCTACCGCGTGGGGTCTTACCCTACACGGCGAAAGTTAAATAGGTCCTTCTCTCTGGAATATCTAGCCAGGATCTGCTTAACAAGGGGACCTAACTCACCGGTGTCTTTTGCCCGGTGGTAGTTAGGCCTTGTCCTTGTTATGGATGCTGGCAACCTTCACGTGGTCCCTCCTGTTAGTAACTGATTCTTGAAAGAATCAGGAAAACCAATGCTAACAACAGAATCAAGTCGATCAAAAAACGTTGTATGATTCTAGATTTATAGAAATTTACATTTTATCTACGTTTTAAACATGGGGGGAGCCAAATCCTTGAATGCTGCTTATAGATAGATAACATGCTTATAATTATGTAATGATCACGTTTTTATGTTGTTCTCCCTTACGAACGCGTCATATAAACTCATCTGTATTGTTCGGCAAATGGCAATGATAAAGTGGCTAATGACATGGACTAATGACCTGGACGTGATGAGTTCAAATCCAGTCAGTTCCATAGCACCACTTTCATTTACGGATGTTGGCAACAGTGATCCCTCCTGTAGAATTAATTTTTGGAGTTGGTAGCTGAAATACTCAACTCAGACTCCACAGTCCTGTTTCGTACTTAGACGGGTGTAATAAGTTAAGCTTATTCTTACAATCTTGTATCCAGCAAAGGCAATCCAATCTAGCTATGAATAATAATAATCTTAATACTCTGGTAAGTAAAGCATTATCAAGGGATGTAATTTTTGAGATTATAATTATCTATTAACAAAGTAGATGGGTACTTCAGCTAGTTTATAATAAATTAAGTTTGAGAGGACACATGTTGTCTATCATAGATAAGACAAGTACTATGGAACTCCTTTACGACATCAGTTTTGGTTTACGGCCTTTTCTCTGGAGTATGGAAGTCAGCCATATTGGAAACTACCATCACACATACAATTGTAAGCCTGCTTGTATTTTGCTGAATAAAGCTTGGATAAAGTTATCTTCAGAGTCTTAGTCTTTATTATTGACATCATCTTTACAAATAAATTGAGTGTGCATCCATTTGTCCAATCAGAAACTACTGATCAAATTCTAAAATAGGTATGTAGATCGTCTGACGAGATCAGACGATAAATTATCACATATAACATAATTTTTATTGGATCAGGCAGCAAATGGGAGATATCTGAGGACCTCCCGAGTTAGTGTCACGATCACCCCAAAACAGTATTTAGTGAGGAACTGCGACTAGACATCGTTCTATTGTCAAGGACAAACTCTAAAATCATCCTGGTAGAATCAAAACCAGCAAATATTAACATCTTAAAAAAGAGCATGAAGCATTGAAGCAAGAGGGTTTGTTGCAGGCTCCTTTAGTCAGTTTCTGGGCCGAATTGGAATCAAAGAGCATAAAACATCTCACAAGTTCACAAAATGTTTTCTCTGACTCTGGTACATATTAATAGGGGTGGGACGTAATGGGTGAAAATTTCAGATTCATGCGAGTAGTATTTTTTTTGTTCATTTATACATAAATAACACTAAACAATCAAACATTTTGAAAATTTGACAGATAAAAGATAACAACCCGAGAGGTGGTGATGCAACATATTGATGAGGCATTTTTTGATAGAGAAAAGTTTGTAAAACAATGAACTTACTGCAAGAATGCTGGGTGACATGTTCTGGCTTCAGAGTCTCATAATTTTCAAGCTGTTTACCTTCATGAGTGCAGTAACATCTATCAAACAAAGTAAATTTTAAAAAACAGAGAGCAAATGTTATATGATAAACACAAACAAAATAATGAATTCAACAGCATAAGTTCACAAAAGAGATATTTTATATATGTTTAAAATGGAAGTTTACATAGATAGGAAAACATAGAATGTTTGTTTATATTTGCAGAATAAGGGGAATTCATTCGCTGAGATATCGAGGAAGTCTAAGTCGTAATTTAAGGGCTGTGAATTAAAATCGTAATCAAAACTTCCCCACTCAATTACAAAATTTACATTTAATTAAAAGTTATTAATAAGAGTCAATGTTCATTTGTTTTCATTGTAGAAAGTCCAGTGAGAAATGTTAGGAGTATTAAAATGAATAAGTTTATACATTTGTTTTGATCAGCAGACGATAATGTGAAAGAGTTAATGTGTTGTGTATGTGTGTGCGTTAGTGTCAGGGTGATTATACTTATGACTGTGTGTGCGTGAGTTAAAAAAAGGATTATTAGCTTTCCCAATTGTCCGATAGAGGGGTGAAGGAAGCGAGCAAAATGATGATGTTAGATCTGTTGTGGACTTTAGCTCAAAATGTTTTTTGAAGGAAAATTCTGGCCTTTTATGCACTCAGTGTGGATCAAAACAGCAAATTTGATAAATTCAGAGAAATCCATCTGATTGGCTTAAAATGTTCTTTATTTGTTTTTATTAATTCAGGCGAGTGTATGCATCGAGCTACATGCGCAGAAATGATTTTAAGCATTTTTATTTTGGGCACCGAAGGCTAACCTTTGTTGCTACAAGACCACAGCTACATATATATTTTTATCACACACATAAAATAAATCTGATGATGATGATGATGATGATGATGATGATGACATAGCCCCAAATATCGACACACACATATCTATCTATTCGCATTATTTTTGCCAATTTGGATGTCATTTTTCAGTCCCCCTGAAGGAATCCAGAGTTGTTCTGGCCATCACCAATACTTGTACTTGTATTATGTAAAAAATTCTAACTTTTAGTGGATTTTCAGCAGAAACTAATTAAATAAATTTGAGATATTTGCTTAAAAAAAACATTGGCATTATTGGTGAATTTGGGCTATTTTATCTCCTGGGGGAATAAAACAGTTTCCTCCCCAAAATCTGTCTTTCAGCATTCATAATCATGAACCAAATCGCAATAATGGCATAATGATGATTAATGGATAGCGACATCAAGAAAAGTCGTTTCCGATTAACATCGGAGATCAACGAAAATCTATTTCAATGTTGACTTTGATTATCTCCCCTTACTGTAGAGTATAAAGCCAGGACTTTGGTCACATCCACGTGAATTTGCAATCACTGAATCAGATGTAATTTAGTAGCAGAGAGCTATTGTTTTATTTGACCAGCTGTGGACAGTGTAGAGAAATCAATGTACATTAAATAAATTAATGCAATTTGTACAAATTAAATTATATACATTTACTTGCAAACATCAGAAGTTAATAGTATAGAAGATTTAAAAGTTTATAATCATGTTATTTTTAGTTACTATCGCCTTTAGTAAGGATTGAACCTTCAATCCGCAGGAGACTGTCACTTAGAACTGATTGATAATAAGCGAGAATAACATAGAATAATTAACACTTCAACCCGGTTATGGATGAATTTGAAATTCCGTATAGGTTCCCCGAGTTCAGAAAGATGCACTTGAAGAAATTCGGAGGTTACATCGGCAGAAACGTGAAAATAAAAATCAAGATGAGAATACTAGTCCAAATTATCAATCCTCATCTCAAAAATTCCGAAACTTGAATAACCGTTTTACAGCATATCAACTCCTTTTTCATTTATTTAATATCAAAACAATAACTAGTGTAATGTAAGCACGTCATTAATTGGTTTTATTAGTTTTCTAGCAAAAACATGCGATCGGCAGTCGCATATTTTGTTAGTATATATAATGTAAGTGTTGAGTTTGCTGATGAACAACCGGTTGTGATAATTTCTCGTTGACGTATGCTACCTCCTGCCCAAAATGGAGGAGGTAATACCTGGGAGGATGGGCACATGACAACAGAACAGATACATTAGCACCACAAAGTTGGTTTTTAATGTGGGGAAAATTCAGCTCCCCAAGAAGGAGCACTCTGTACTGGGACAAAATAGCAATTGCCTCAATCTAGAAAGATTTCTCCTTCACTGACCGAGGACAGAAAAGATGAAGTGCAGTATCAGTACAAATACTACACTTTGCTCCTAGCCAAAAGTGCAGTATCAGTACAAATACTACACTTTGCTCCTAGCCAAAAGTGCAGTATCAGTACAAATACTACACTTTGCTCCTAGCCAAAAGTGCAGTATCAGTACAAATACTACACTTTGCTCCTAGCCAAAAGTGCAGTATCAGTACAAATACTACACTTTGCTCCTAGCCAATAGTGCAGTATCAGTACAAATACTACACTTTGCTCCTAGCCAAAAGTGCAGTATCAGTACAAATACTACACTTTGCTCCTAGCCAAAAGTGCAGTATCAGTACAAATACTACACTTTGCTCCTAGCCAAAAGTGCAGTATCAGTACAAATACTACACTTTGCTCCTAGCCAAAAGTGCAGTATCAGTACAAATACTACACTTTGCTCCTAGCCAAAAGTGCAGTATCAGTACAAATACTACACTTTGCTCCTAGCCAATAGTGCAGTATCAGTACAAATACTACACTTTGCTCCTAGCCAAAAGTGCAGTATCAGTACAAATACTACACTTTGCTCCTAGCCAAAAGTGCAGTATCAGTACAAATACTACACTTTGCTCCTAGCCAAAAGGCTAAGGAATCTAGTCTGGGTATTTACTTCCTTCCCACCGTAGGAAGATGTGGCACAAGGTCGGAAGGTGGGGAGAATCAAGCATTTTCTGGTTGGGGTTTCTCAGACAGTTTGCAATAAACTAACTCCTCCCCAAAGAGAGGAGGCAAGGCCTGGGAGAAATCTAGTCTGGAATAGTATAATAAACTGAATTAAACATTAAAAGATAGTACAACAGTACAATATTAATAGAAGTAATAGTATAGGTTCGGCTTGCACAGACAGATATCAAATCTCCATTAGTAATAGATTTCATGGCATTTTTTTTAAAGAAGCTCTGTTCATGGAAATTCCGTCTGACGCTAGGTGCATTGAAGGAGAAAGGAAAGTTTTTTTTTAAAGAATCTCTGTTCATGGAAATTCCGTCTGACGCTAGGTGCATTGAAGGAGAAAAGGAAAGTTTTTTTTTAAAGAATCTCTGTTCATGGAAATTCCGTCTGACGCTAGGTGCATTGAAGGAGAAAGGAAAGTTTTTTTTTAAAGAAGCTCTGTTCATGGAAATTCCGTCTGACGCTAGGTGCATTGAAAGAGAAAGGAAAGTTTTTTTTTAAAGAATCTCTGTTCATGGAAATTCCGTCTGACGCTAGGTGCATTGAAGGAGAAAGGAAAGTTTTTTTTTAAAGAAGCTCTGTTCATGGAAATTCCGTCTGACGCTAGGTGCATTGAAGGAGAAAGGAAAGTTTTTTTTTAAAGAATCTCTGTTCATGGAAATTCCGTCTGACGCTAGGTGCATTGAAGGAGAAAGGAAAGTTTTTTTTTAAAGAATCTCTGTTCATGGAAATTCCGTCTGACGCTAGGTGCATTGAAGGAGAAAGGAAAGTTTTTTTTTAAAGAATCTCTGTTCATGGAAATTCCGTCTGACGCTAGGTGCATTGAAGGAGAAAAGGAAAGTTTTTTTTTAAAGAATCTCTGTTCATGGAAATTCCGTCTGACGCTAGGTGCATTGAAGGAGAAAGGAAAGTTTTTTTTTAAAGAAGCTCTGTTCATGGAAATTCCGTCTGACGCTAGGTGCATTGAAGGAGAAAGGAAAGTTTTTTTTTAAAGAATCTCTGTTCATGGAAATTCCGTCTGACGCTAGGTGCATTGAAGGAGAAAGGAAAGTTTTTTTTTAAAGAATCTCTGTTCATGGAAATTCCGTCTGACGCTAGGTGCATTGAAGGAGAAAGGAAAGTTTTTTTTTAAAGAATCTCTGTTCATGGAAATTCCGTCTGACGCTAGGTGCATTGAAGGAGAAAGGAAAGTTTTTTTTTTAAAGAATCTCTGTTCATGGAAATTCCGTCTGACGCTAGGTGCATTGAAGGAGAAAGGAAAGTTTTTTTTTAAAGAAGCTCTGTTCATGGAAATTCCGTCTGACGCTAGGTGCATTGAAGGAGAAAGGAAAGCTTTTTTTTAATATGGTAGAAAATGCCTTACAAGGAGGAACTAAAGGTTGGAGCTCAGTCGAGCACTTTGCATAGAAATAGCGATCTTCTTTGGTTGTAGGGAATAGAAGAGATTTTGAAGTCGATTTTGTACTCTGTGAAAACAGGAAAGAGTACTCTGTGGCAACAGTACTTAATCTTTGGACTTATCTCATTCTTATAAAGACGTAGGATTGTATTTGGTTTGGTTTGGTTTGGTTGGTTTTACGGCATATCAACCCTTTTCAGATTATTTAATGCTGAATCCGGTCATTTTGGCAAAAACAAAACAATAACATTAATATTGGTCAGGAAGCTGGTATCTTCAGACAGCTTGATCTGGTAGCACAATTGATTGTATTTGAACTCGAGTATTGTCTGGAGCGGTGGAATAATCCAACCATTTTTCCAGCAACTTTAGCGACAGACTCGATATATGCGTTCAATTTTAGATCTGAGGTGAACGTCAGACCTAAGAGCTTATCAAAACAAAGGGCTTCTTCAAGGAGGAAGCCATTCATTTCAACTGGGGCAAAACAGAGATCCGAGCGTTGGTGGTGGAAGGGGAGAAGCTTAGTTTTAGAAGTGTTAAATGTAACAAGCCATTTTTAAAGGGAGTGACGTTGATAACTTTTTCATTTAGTAAGGTCCGAGGAGCCACAGGTGATACTTTGAATTTCTAAGGGAGCTATTCAATGTGTATCAACTGTAATAGTCAGTTATAAGTTATCTCCCTTGATTAGAACTATTCACTGATATCATTAAAACGAAGTAGCTTAATTAAACAACATTATTATCATCGTCACCATATCCGGTTTAATGTCAGTTTTACATGCTAACATGTGTTGGACGGCTTTTAGAAACTGCCTTCCAAATTAACCTATCCCTGGATAGGTCTTTATTTATCCCTCTTTCTTTTAAACTCATTCTTACAACTTTCTCCCATGTTTTCCTTAGACTTCCTTTGTGAACTGAACTTGCTACCTAAGCTGTTCTACATCTACTAACCAAAAAACTCTCATCCATTCTTTCAACATGGCCATACCAATGAAGTCACCTGTTCTGCACACATCTCCCTATACTGTTCAGATTTAATCTTCCTCTGAGGTCATCAGAACTAAGTCTGTCTTTAAGACTCACAAATGACCTTTGGAAATGTCTTATTTCATTTCATGTTCACATTCACCTTTCGGCCTTTATACACTTGCTTACACTCTCATGGAAATGAGTCAACTGCATCTCTGCAAATGGTGAACTTATAACCAGACGGCTCACGCATTTGGTAAGTTATTTATCTTCGTCTTTAACAGTTTGTCTTTCACGTTTGCTACTACTACTACTACTACATACACAAACTAAAGTTTCCCAAAAAACTAGTGTTTAACTGTAAGACCTCAGGCTAAGTTGTTTTTTTTTGTTACAATCGTCCTAAAAAATGATTTTAATTGGTTCAAATTAATTTGACGGTACAAACAAAATTTTTTTTCTTTTAAATAGAAAATAGAAAAAAAAAACAGTTTCTTAATCACATTTTTCATTAAGAAACTATACTTTTCTTGTTACCGTCATCCTAAAAAATGATTTTAATTGGTTCAAATTAATTTGACGGTACAAACAAAATTTTTTTTCTTTTAAATAGAAAATAGAAAAAAAAAACAGTTTCTTAATCACATTTTTCATTAAGAAACTATACTTTTCTTGTTACCGTCATCCTAAAAAATGATTTTAATTGGTTCAAATTAATTTGACGGTACAAACAAAATTTTTTTTCTTTTAAATAGAAAATAGAAAAAAAAAACAGTTTCTTAATCACATTTTTCATTAAGAAACTATACTTTTCTTGTTACCGTCATCCTAAAAAATGATTTTAATTGGTTCAAATTAATTTGACGGTACAAAAAAAAATTTTTTTTTAAATAGAAAATAGAAAAAAAAAAACAGTTGCTTAATCACATTTTTCATTAAGAAAGTATACTTTTTGGAATTATGGCAAAATGTTTTTTTCTTAAATAGATTTAAATCAAATCTAAGAATCACAAAATTTTGGTCGTCATTCCAAGAAATGTTGAAATCTAAAATGTCTTTGTAATAAAAATCATTTAACATTTTGAAAAGTGACATTTTTTTCAAGACAAAATTACAGACAACCAAACATGGGGAAATTTAGTTGCATCCCTGGGATGCACAGATAGGGAGTTCATTGTATCCTTTTAGATTTTTTCAGCATCAGAAGACACGCATATCAAGCAGCGTCACTTGAAGGGTATCTATATATTAATACGGTAGTTTGTGTGTTCGTGTGTCACGCTTACATCAAAAGCTCTGCGCATGCGTCCCGCACCTAGATTTGGAAAAGCATTTGAGTCACCAAATTTTCGTAATATTTTCAAGTATTTCCCTTCGACGCAACGGTTAGCAACGTAGGATTTTGACGTTGGTTGTTTACATCGGCCCAACTGGTTTATAGTTCGATCCCAATCAACCTCTAAGATTTTTCTTTTCTACATCGAAGGGGGGGGGGGGGGGGTAGGGAGGGGATGATCGGGAAGACACATATTAATACGATAGCGTGTGTGTTATTTTGTGTGTCACGCTTACATCAAAAGAAACAAACTTTCGAATCTTTGTATGCTACTCATGAATTGGAGCCAAATTGAATTTAATCTAAAGCATTTACAAAGTAAGGTTTAGTCGTCGAAATATTACCTTCACTAGAAATATTGTTCAATTTTTTAAATAAATATACAAGTCAAATCTTATCATATTTTATTCAAACATGTATAGGTTAGAAACAAGATAATTAGTATTGAAAACATCATTTCGTGTAATTTACACGGGTCCCGCTAGTTACATATGAATACAATATAGCTGACTGGATTTGCATTCTGGTTAGATTATTCTATAGTCTATGACTGCATCCATTTCACATACCCCCTTCACTCCTCCCCGCCAATAAATAAGATGTATCCAAGATTGAATTTGTATTATCAGGAGTCTTTGAACCAATACACTCCCAACAATATTGGACTAACCCATGCATGTGTGATACATTCCATGATCAGGTAAATAAGGACAATATAAGCGAGCCTCGGTTAAACAGGATAATCTCACCATCCGAGACCAGCAGTACACTTTACACCTGTCACTTTACAGAATCAAAATTATTCAACTTACACACTTTCATTGCAGGATACAGTTTGAGATGTCTTTAACAATTTCGCCATGACAGCTGACTCTGAAAAATATTTGGAAAATAAAATAAAAATAAAACATTAATTCTAAATTTTATTGAGTAAAAAAAAGCATCAACTAATAATTAAATATCAAGCAATGAAACATCGAAACTGATGTAAATGAGAAAATTTAATGGAGAAAATCACTCCATCATATTGCCATGGCCAACATGAAACCTAAATCTGATATGAAAAAAAAAACATGCTAAACAACAAAAAAAGGATTAAATAATTAAAAGATTTCTAGATGCATCTAAATATATGGGTCTATCCGATGCTCTGTCACATTTCAGTTTGAAATAATGAAACGTGCAGATTGAATGGATACATCTGTTTTTTTATGCATCTGAGCATATCTAGAAGAGGCTCTGTCCGTTGGTCAGTCAATCATATTTGGCTATCAAATGGCATCTTCGGCGCTAAACAAGCAAATTAAATAGACGCATCTTTAAAAATTATTATTTTATTTCATTAACATTTACAATTAATGTTAACATGTCAGATGTGGTGCTAGAGTTTAACTAAGCTTTTTTTTTGTTTGCCAGAAAAAAAGATTTTTGCTGAGGCTGACAAACTTATTTTAGGCTGGAGGTAAAACCCAATTTTTTGTTTATGCCTCTAGTTCAAGCTGTTGCATAATAAAACTAATATTTTCAATTGCATAAGATGGAAAACCATAAAAAAGCGCCAACTTGCAGCATAAGCAGTAGAAATTGCATGTTGTGCCGAGAGGAAAAATACCAGATGATAAAGCAGAAGCAAAAACTCATCAATAAGAACAAGTTTATTGCAAAATATAGGCATTTAAACAAGTAAATGAGTCCAAGCTAAACACAAGCAAAAAATAAAGAAATATAAACAAAAATAAATAAATAAATGAAAAGATAATACTAATGATATAGGAATGAATAAATAATAACACATAATAAGAACAATATACAATCAAAAAAAAAAAATGATTATAATACTAGTGGGACCCGTGGAAATTCCACAGTTGTGTCCTTTATCTGTTGTATATTGTTGCCGTGTTCGAAAATATTTAATTCTATGGATGTCTAGCGTGCGAACATAGACCCGACGATATTACTGTATCACCTTTGTTAAAACTGAAACCTACTTATCTAACTACTCTGGTTAATGTAGTTTCAGAATATATCTGGTTATGGGAGTCTATCTCCAAGACCCTTGTAGGAGTTTGTGACATATTTCACTTCTATTGACTTCCGGCACAAACACATACCCCAAGGTATTATTGTACCATCTTTGGAAAAAATAGAAATTAAACTGTGATCCTAGCCTGAAGGTAAAAAGTGTATTTTAATTAGTTTCATGTTCAACACTACAGCAGAGGAAATTTTAAGAATTACTTTTATTTTTGCATTGCATCCAGCGATCCCATCTTTGAAAAAAGGGGTGGAAGGTGGTAACATACACACAAACATGAAATTACATTAGCATATTATATTATAATATTACAAAATAATAAATAAAGAGACAAAAATAAACCAATAAAAATAAATTAAAAATAATTTGAAATTACCGTAGCATAATATACAAAATAAAAATTATAATAATTATAATAAATTAAGACACAAAAATAAACCAATAAAAAAGACAGAGATAGTTACATTACAACGAAATACGAGATATTCAATCCAGATTTTAAAATAATGAGAATGCATTTGGCCACAAAATCTAAACGCCTACTAATCAAAAGGAGATTACTTACTGTAGTAAGTTAATAAAAGTAAAGTAAATAATTCACAGCGAATCACGCAACAAACAAATGAATAAGTATTAAATAGAAGTAATAATTGTAATATAATTGTAATAATTGTAATATAATGTAATAATTGTAATATAATGTAATAATTGCAATAATTGTAATATAATGTAATAATTGTAATATAATTGTAATAATTGTAATATAATGTAATAATTGTAATATAATGTAATAATTGTAATATAATGTAATAATTGCAATAATTGTAATATAATGTAATAATTCTAATATAATGTAATAATTGTAATATAATGTAATAATTGCAATAATTGTAATATAATGTAATATAATGTAATAATTGCAATAATTGTAATATAATGTAATAATTGTAATATAATGTAATAATTGCAATAATTGTAATATAATGTAATAATTCTAATATAATTGTAATATAATGTAATAATTGTAATATAATTGTAATATTATGTAATAATTGTAATATAATGTAATAATTGTAATATAATGTAATAATTGTAATATAATGTAATAATTGTAATATAATTGTAATATTATGTAATAATTGTAATATAATGTAATAATTGTAATATAATGTAATAATTGTAATATAATTGTAATAATTGTAATATAATGTAAT
Organism: Sepiola atlantica; assembly: GCA_963556195.1. Taxonomy (NCBI): domain Eukaryota; kingdom Metazoa; phylum Mollusca; class Cephalopoda; order Sepiida; family Sepiolidae; genus Sepiola; species Sepiola atlantica. The sequence goes on from OY744545.1 coordinate 26,072,314, forward strand.
AATGGTAATATAATGTAATAATTGCAATAATTGTAATATAATGTGATATAATGTAATAATTGCAATAATTGTAATATAATGTAATAATTGTAATATAATGTAATAATTGCAATAATTGTAATATAATGTAATAATTCTAATATAATTGTAATAATTGTAATATAATGTAATAATTGTAATATAATGTAATAATTGTAATATAATTGTAATATTATGTAATAATTGTAATATAATGTAATAATTGTAATATAATTGTAATATAATTGTAATATAATTGTAATATAATGTAATGATTGTAATATAATTGTAATATAATGTAATGAAAGTAATAATTGTAATATAATGTAATAATTGTAATATAATGTAATAATTGTAACAATTGTAATATAATTGTAATTGTAATAATTGTAATATAATGTAATAATTGTAATATAATTGTAATAATTGTAATAACAACAAACAAAAATAAATAAAAAAATAAGTTGTTTTTTTTAAATGACATTGTCGAGCAAAAATCGATCGTCAGAAAAATTAACTGCCTATTTATCAAATGACAATCAGAACTGATTATGAGGAGAGAGAAACAAACAGGATTTACATCTAAATTTGTGCCTTGGGTCATCTAAAGATCGCAAACCATGATAAGGCCTAGTAAAACATGTAATTCTTTTAAGTCCTATATATAGTAGGAAGACCCGATGTTGCTCGAGATTAAATGAGGAACAATGTCCTTTTTCACTACATTCATAACACCATATTACTTTTTTTACTGCCCCCCCCCCATTTCGCCCCCTAATATTGTTGAAAAAAACTAGAATTAGTATCTTATACACATGGTTTCAATTTCATTAAAATTGAATATATGGATTTTAAGTTTTAAGGCGGTTCTGTCCTGATAGCTCCCTTTGAGGGAGCACATAAAGATTTTATTTATGTAGATTCTTTAACCTTTCTTTTATAGGGAACACACGCAAATATTGACATTTATATATATACTCGTAGAATACCTGTCCCAGGATGGGTATAAGCAATAAATATAGCATTATGTTATTGGCTGCCAGGGATGTTTAAAATAGAAACATTATGAGTCGTCATCGTCTCGACCAGCGTCGGTATCCATTATCACTAGTGCAGGGTTTGAATCATCTCATTTTTGCACCAGGTGAATGGCGCAAAACATATGCGTTCTTTTACGAAGCCGTTAAACGCCATGTTCATTATACTTTCTTTTGTTGCTTATCCTGATTATACATGTGTTTTCGATCGTGTTTGGGAAAATTACCATAACCTTTTAACATAGTTTTCTTGTTACAAACTACATCTGATTTTCACATCCTTTATGTATCATGTTTCTAATGATCTTCTCTTATGTTTGTCCTTGACAAACTATTTATGTGATAAGTAAATGTATGTAAATCCATCCGTTACTTAATTATTATGCTTTTTTTTTTCATTTATAATACTTCGACCCTCGTGTCATGGAATATTGTAAATCTTGTTTAGGATTCGTTTCTCTTGGTTACTTCCTTTGTGTCTTGGTTACTTCCTTTGTGTACCTTCGTTTATTACATGTCTTTAACTGAATTATACTAGCCAACCAGAGAATGCACTCTCTACTTTCAGAAACCGAATATACATATCGAGATGCATTGCTCTGGGTTACTTCCTTTGTGTACCTTCGTTTATTACATGTCTTTAACTGAATTATACTAGCCAACCAGAGAATGCACTCTCTACTTTCAGAAACCGAATATACATATCGAGATGCATTGTTCTGGGTTACTTCCTTTGTGTACCTTCATTTATTACATGTCTTTAACTGTCCTATCATGTCTAGTTTGTGTCACTATGTAACTCAAACAATCTGTAAATTAGAGACACAGATGTTACACAGATGTTACATAGATGTTACATTGTTACCGAATGTTTCCCTATCTCTTTCGACACGCATTTCATATTTGTCGATACAACAATATTACGATGCAAACATGAACAGCATATGTGCAGAGAATATATTCCCAGCAGTGTGCAGCTAAGATAATAATATTTATACTAAATATTCATACTGTACAGTGTGAGGCTGAACCCGAAAGGGGTTGGGATGGGGTAATGGTAGACAATCTAAAATAAGAAAAGCAACAACAAAAGTAAAGAATGACGACTGGAAGTATTTTTAGCATCGATGGAACAAGTAGCACTCATCCAAATCGTAAACATTCTTTTTATCGAAATGCAAAAAAATTATTAGAATTTAGATAAATTTTTTCTCCAAAACTCCCTGCAAAAATGTTTTTTTTTATTTTAATGATGAAAATTTATTTAGAAATGAAATAAAGACCAACATTTTTTATTAAAATCACATATTTTGCAGATATTCTTATGAATTTTGTATTCGTCTTTCTTGTCTCATCTCAATTTCATGTGCCATGTAAACAAGTTTTCCAACATATGAGGGATGAATGAAAAGTATTAGGATGCTTCAGGCAGACATCTGGGAGATAATTATTTTTACATTGCCCTCGTACTCTGCCACAATTTATATATATATACTAGCAGGAAGACCAGACGTTGCTCGGGATGTAACGAGGATCACTACTATGTACTTTTTCACTATCCTCATAACACTATATAACTTTCCTTGTTTTATTTGCACTCCTCCTCCCATTTGACCCCCTAATATAGTCAAAAGAAGCTGAAAAGTTTTTTAAAAACTCTCTGAATTAATACCTTATACATATGGTTTAATTTTCCTTAAAATCGGATATACCTATTTGAAGTTTTAAGGGGGTCTCTATCCCCATAGGTCACTTAGAGGTGGGGGCACATAGAGAGTAATGTAGCGATTTCAGGACCATTTCCATTGTCTTCCTCAGATAATTTTATACATATGATATAAATTTCAGCAAATAGGATATATTTTAAGCTTAAAGTAAGTTCATCCCCCATAGTTCCATTAGGCTAGGAGAGCACTTGGGGATTTTGAATTATTCCAAAAGATTTTATACATAGAATTTAAATTTCATAAAAATGGATAAACTATACTTTTGTGAAGTCAGTATATATATAACAAACTAAAAATGAAGATCATTTGTAATGTGATGATTTGTGTTGAAACTATAAAATAACTTCAAAATGATTCAAAATAAAATATTTTTAAAAACTGTTTATTAATTTCGATTTTTTGGAAAAGATGCAACTTTAGTTCAAACTACACGTTTGATTTTTTTTTTTTTTTTTTTTAACTTCTTCAGCTAGTATACTTCTGATTGTTTTCGTGTTTCTGCCTTATCATTTTCTTCTTTATCTTCTGTGCCAGTTGGTGAATTGTTATTTAGGTTGACTTTATGGAGGTCTCTTTCATCTTCAAGTCTTCTGCTTTATTCAGCTTCTTTTCTCTTTCAATTTGAAGCCTACGATTATACAGGGTGGGCAAAAATAAGGGTCCTATTTTTAAAAATTCATAACTTTTTTATTTATTGATTTTTAAAATTTTTTTTTTTAGAATAAGTAAAGGACTCCTTCCGAAGCAAGCATGAGCCGTATTAGCCCTAAGGAACGTACCCTCATTTAGAAAACATTAGTTTTGCTTAAAAAACTCAAAACAGTGTAAAAAACAATACTTTAGTTTTTGGAAGTTTTAAGAAGTGTTTTTCGGCTAAAATTTGTTTTGTTTATTTCAAAAAATCTCGGAAGGGTCAGTCTACACACACATAAAGTTTGGTGAGTTTAACTTTTATTTTGTGGAAGTTATTCAAATTCAAGTTATTCAAATTTAAAGATAGGACCCTTATTTTGGCCCACCCTATATCTCCCATATGCTAAAATCTGAAAACCCTGAATTCTGGGAAAACCTGGAACACTTTCATCACTGGAAAAGGAAAGAAAACTGACAACTTACTTGGTTGACATGTACGTCTTTCTTGGTCACACATCAATCCAGGTCCGCACTCTTTCTGCCTGAAGGTTGGCATTAAAATGGACATCACACACAAGTCACCTTCACCTGATAAAAATTTTAATTTAAAATTTAGAATAATGCATTTCAATAGACAAACAAAACATCTATGTTGGCAAAGAAATTATCTATTGACTGAGTTAATAAACATTTGTTTCCCTAGGGCTTATTTCCTATATGTTCAAAATACATGTTAAAATATTCCTTGGTTTTGGGAGTTGAGACGGGAAACTTTAATGGTATGACCACATTAAAAGAATGAATGAGAGTTCTTGTTAGTAGATATAGAACAGTTGAGGTAGCAGGTTCAGTTCACAAGGAAAGGCCAAAGAAAACATGGAAGGAAGTAATAAAAATGGACTTGAGAGATAAAGGGATAAATAAAGACCTGGACAGAAATAGGTTAGTTTTTAAGTCAATTTCTTAAACCCGTCCAACACATGCCAGCATGTAAAACGGACGTTTAACCAAATACGATAATCATTATGTTTAAAAAAATTCCATTTTAATTATTCTAATTAGCCACAATTTGTAATTAATTAACCAAGTGACCAATATCTTACTTTCTATCTATATATCACTCTCATCCTCTCTCACCCCTACCCTGTCCTTATTTTATCAATATCTCTTGCTCCTGTCACTTTGTTTATTAACAGTCAAAGGTAATAAAGGAAAGAATAAAAAGATTGGAATAGTCCATTATAAACAAAAGGGAATATCACCAGCGGTAGTGATATTATTTAACTGTAGCTATAGAGAGAAAGAGAGGGGGGATATAACGAGCAAAAAATGACGAATTTGGGATTTTGAAGTATTTTGTTATATTTCTTGCTTTTTCCTGGTTCAAACGATCTACTCGAGTTCAATGGGCGACCCAATGAGTCACATTAGTAAAACTATAATCTTAAAAAGGCCATAACACTAATGACGTTATGTTCCTTTGATAACGCACATAACATTAAACAAGGCGATAACAATAATAAAGATTAGTCCAGTAAGAAAGTTGAATGAAGTGTTTTGATAGTCTTCCAGTTGCCTGTTTGAGCAGTTGCGATACGGGCCTCATGTTTTAGGGTTTCAAATCTTCGTTTTGGTGTTAAGTCAAGCTTCAGATGAGAGACCGCAGTCTTCACTTCGAATTTTCAAATCGTGTGATCACTCTTATCAATGGGCTTTTCATTGATGAATACTTCGAGCTGATCAGGGGTTGATAATTGCTAAACTTGGCAAACTCTGTTGGAAGCCGAAACATACTGAACAATGCAGTTTCCCCTCGACTGTTGAGCAATAGTTGTCAAATCAGTTTGCTGATGGTCAGAAATATGCCTCCCAGTCAATTAATAGAGCATTTAGACCACCAACTATGAGACATTCGAAATGGAGTTTGAACGTTCCAATGATTGCATTTAACGGCCATTGATAATCATCCAGTCTGTGGACTACAATATATTGCAAGCAGTGGAAACCATTCTTTTTTGAGTCACACTCTGCATAGGATAACGTTGTAGTAGGTGGCTGGTTGAGCATTATGAAGAAGTTAACACTGTGATAGCATTAGGCTGCTTTTAATACATGCAAGGTATTCAGGATAAATTTGACACTTTTTTGGAAAGGATAAAAAAGACATCATATCTTGGCCAATAATTGCTGTATTCTCAGAATGCAAAGTGTATCTCTTAGATGATCTTTTGTCTAATACAGCTCACTCAAAGAAACTACTCTGAGCCTCCATCATTGCCTCCAGGCAGCAACTAAACCTGCAGCACACTGGGCTTCATGGTGTCCTCCGAGAGATGCCTGAAAACCAGTTTGTTCCTGGCATTCAGCTTATCCGTGATATTCCAGATGGTAGAGTTGATGTCTTTCTAAACTATGCCCCACACGTAATAGTCCATGGAGTTGTAATCAGGTAAGTTGGGGGCCAAATGATAAGACTGGTGAAATCGTAGAAGATGTCAGACAACCACTTCTCGGTTTTCCTGGAGGTGAGAAACAGAGCTGAGGCCTTGCTGCGACATTGCCTTGTCGCAACATTGCCTTGTTGCAACCACCCTTGCTAGAGTTACGGCCCAGGAATTATGGCTAAAGTGGACATGGGAGAGTAGCCAAATAGTGTTAATATAGAAATTGGAAGACGGAGGCATTGCTTAAGTGGACATTCGAGGATAGCCAAATAAATATAATATAGAAATTGAAAGAGGGAGGCAATGCTAAAGTGGACATTCGAGGATAGCCGAATATTTTAATATAGAAATTGGAAGAGGGAGGCAATGCTAAAGTGGACATTCGAGGATAGACAAATATTTTAATGTAGAAATTGGAAGAGGGAGGCATTGCTTAAGTGGACATTCTAGGATAGCCAAATATTTTAATATAGAAATTGGAAGAGGGAGGCATCACTTAAGTGGACATTGGAGGTTAGACAAATAGTTTTAATATAGAAATTGGAAGAGGGAGGCATTGCTTAAGTGGACATCTGAGGATAGTCAAATATTTTAATATGGAAATTGGAAGAGGGAGGCATCACTTAAGTGGACATTGGAGGTTAGACAAATATTTTAATATAGAAATTGGAAGAGGGAGGCATTGCTTAAGTGGACATTCGAGGATAGCCAAATATTTTAATATAGAAATTGGAAGAGGGAGGCATTGCTTAAGTGGACATTCGAGGATAGTCAAATAGTTTTAATATAGAAATTGAAAGAGGGAGGCAATGCTTAAGTGGACATTCGAGGATAGCTAAATATTTTAATATAGAAATTGGAAGAGGGAGGCATTGCTTAAGTGGACATTCGAGGATAGTCAAATATTTTAATATAGAAATTGGAAGAGGGAGGCATCACTTAAGTGGACATTGGAGGTTAGACAAATATTTTAATATAGAATTGGAAGAGGGAGGCATCACTTAAGTGGACACTGGAGGTTAGACAAATGGTGTTAATATAGAAATTGGAAGTGGGGTGATGCTGTAGTAGAATAATAAAACACGGTTAAAAATTGGAATTTTGAACATTTTGTGAAACATGTGGAAATGGAAAACAAACAGAATTTATGAGAAATGAAAAAATGAAATTAAAAGAAAATTTGAAATGGAAAATTTCTCCTTCGAGTTGTCTTGTGTTTGTTCTTTCATTACAGACAAACTGGATATTTAACAGCTTTTCCTTGGTGGAAATTTGCTCACTTTTATTGATTTAGGAAGGGTGTCTTCATCGCATGATAAAAATGTTGTAAAATAAACTTACTCAAGGTATCTTGACAAATATCACAGCATCCACATTTTCTAACATTTTTGCAATTCGGGACAACTGGAGGACATTGTCCACAATTGTTTTCACCACAGTTAAAGACCATTCCATAAGATGTGGCAGCAAAAGCCACAACCATCAAACATAAGAGTTGGGTCTTCATATTTCCAGTTTTCTCTTCCTTCAAAGATCAAATTTCTATAAAAAAACAAAAAATAGGATGAGCAAACATAAGTTCTTTCCAATTAACATCAGAGATTAAAATGTAGACCAATTGAAAGATTTTACATATGTTAATTAACTGTGCGAAAAATTAAAATTAATCAAAAAAAAAAGTTTTGACTGTAATTCAACCGAACCGAATTTCGTGCAACCCACTTTCTGCCTTTTTCTCCAAACGTTTTTACTGTCTTTCAATTTCCAACAAAATTTCGTGCCACCCACTTTCTGCCTTTCTCTCTCCAATCCAAAATCGCTTCTGTCCTTCCCAGCTGTCCTCTTCATTTATCTCCCCCCGATATCCACATATGCAAATCACATAAACACCTGCACCTATGAAGAGAAGCCCTTTTTAAATCTGCATACGACATGCAAAGCACTTCCTTCTTTTTCCTGATGGTGAGTGTTCCTCTTTATTGTCACAACATAATTATTATTTAAGAGATGTTTTTATATCTACAGACATGCATGTTTTGTCCTCGTTAAAACTCACCAGTATATCTATATACAACTGATGTGCCGGCCAAACAGCACAAACTTTGGACCACATATATATTGGTATAAAACGTTTTATTCATGCAAACATTTTTGGCTACACATTTGCAGATAAGTTTCAGTTCTAGTGAAAAACCAGCAGGATTTCTTCAAGCCACTATTCAGCATGGATGTACAAATGCAAAGTGTGACTAGAACTATTGAGATTCGAAACTGGGATCCCAGTGTCTAATGTCTGGTGCTCTACCAACTGCTCTTCTATAAAATTAATTGAATACTTTCTATTATGAGCATCGTAAATAAGTAATTTAAATAAATAACATTATTTATAATGCGGTACAATTACTCCAACTACAATTAGGAGATTCATAGCTTTGTTAATAGAGAGACAGACGTCAGTCACTAGGGTCCTGATTTCAAATCTTGCTAGTTCTAGCCAAACTTGTAATGGTATTCATCCGGCGTGCGTTAAGCCGGCTCCAAATGAGTTCATTGTGTCAAAGCGTACAACCCACGTTCGTTTTCAGGCATTGACCATCATGCCCACTTGTTTGTTGAGATTATTGAACGCTTGCTAGATATTTAAGTGTTTCGCCAAGGATAACAACATCGTCCGCATAGTCAGTTTAGGTTTAACTTACATTGAAAACTGACTATCGCATGAAAATTGTAAAAGTCTGCTTAAAAAAAAAAGAATCTAAAAATTTGGTACTTAATCGAAAGTCACCTCTCCCCCACAATTAAAAAAAAAGTTAAAACATGTTAAATGTCTTAGGGAGGATTATTGGATATATCTGCCAATTATATAGAGATGCTATAAAGTGAAATTGCATAAAAATTTTAAAATGGATGCAATAAGCAGTTGCGACACTATAGAGCATCCACCCAACTCAATAACTGGGACCATCGTGGGAGATTAGTTAAGATTAGTTAAATGATTAGTTAAATGATTAGTTAAATGACAATATGAAAGCAATGAACCTATTGTGCTACACAGACAAATGACGCCATGGACAGTTAGCCATTAATAGCCAGGGAGAGGGGTCAGGATAGGGAATTCAGAAGGAAGTATCTAGTTTCTGATTTAAGTAAGCTGAGAGTAACTGAGAAAAAAAACAGACATTTAGGATTTCCAGTCAAAAGTAGATATACTTGAGGGAAACCGGCTGTACAGATAGATGAGTTAAGGAGAACGACGAGATGGGCAAGAGACGTCAGCGGTGAGTAGTCTCGATGGTGTGATGGATTTGAGAGATCAGCACAGAGCTTGACTAAGATGGGTTGAAGGGAGAAAAAGATCTTGGTGTGGGACAAAGAAAAGTGTCACACGGGTCGGACGACAGACTAAGCTGAGATCTTGAAAGATGGGAATATAGCTCAGAAGTAATTACACTAACAATGGGGCCCCAATGACACACAAACACACACACAAACACCTATGTTCAACAAGTCTTGTGTACAATGTATATATCCGAGTCTTTGTTGTTTGTATTATGTACGCAACTCGTGCGAGCTATGCTTTGCTCTTCGGCTAGAATGAACATTGCTACAATATGAAGATGAAAAATAAACATGATACATGCATTTGGGGTAGAACAGCCAGTCGTGAGGTATGGGCAGGTATGGTTGCACACAGTTACAGGTTGGCTGTGTGCAATTTTTTCTTTTAAAATGTGTTACTTATCAGAAGACGGTCATTTTTAATCTTTAAGTAGGTATCCCAAACGAAAGTTTTATTGTCAGTACAAAAAACTTCTAATGTGAGCACATAGATCTTTGCAAAACATAAACAATGATAGCAAATTTATTTTGGTAGCACAATTAGCCATCGAATCGTAATCTTCTAAAGTTTGTTGGAAATTAGAAAATTTGCCCTCTTGTGTGGTTCAGAAGCCAAATTTCACAGTATATAAGTAAAAATGCATGTCTTGCACAAGTGAAAATTCTTTACAGATGTAATGTGATTTTGTGGTAAATGAAAATTAATCATAATGGAAGCAATAATTATTAGATCAAACGAGCCTAAAGATTAAGCAAAATCACATCCCTGCAAAAAAAAAAACAAACGTGCAAAAAAATTTCATAGCAGTGCACCTTTGACTGTTTATTTAAGTTACATAAAACGCTAACGCATCGAATCTTCTTAATAGGATTCATAGCACAATAGAGAGCAAGCAAGATTTTTCTTTTAATAGTAAATCAAAAAATAAACTCAGGTTTGGATCATGTAAAACAGAAGGAAACAATTTGATAATAGAGTAAAAATTTCATTCACTAAAGTTTTCAATTTGAATTTTTTGGTGAAAGACAACTAAAAACCCTATATTTAGTCCACCATATTGACAAGTGTCCATTTTACTTTAAGATGGGACTGTTTTTTCATAAAGAAACCATATATTGTGCGCATTAAGTTGAAAAACATCAATATTAAAGAATACATTTTCCAGTTCACTCAAAATAGTAACCTAACTTGGAAGTAATATGGAAAAAAACAAAACTATTAATGACACCAAAGAAAGAATTTGACATTTATAAAGAGAACAGAATAAATTTTTGTTTACATCCAAATCTTATCAAAATAACCTAAAAAAAATAAATGATTTATCACAAGTTGAAATCGAAGTGTATTTCCTTATATTTACCCATTTTAACACACTAAACTCTAAGCTGGTTTGTGATACCTATTTTAAGTACCGACTTTCTCCTGGGCAATAAAAATGTATTCCCTCTCTATCCTATTCCAATGATCTACACCAAAACTTGTCAATTTCTGTCACAATATTTCTAACGATATACACTTTTATTTTATTTTAAAAACATTCTTCTTGCCTAACTAAAAATAATAATTCTCTTTACGAAGCTATTGAGTTTGTCGAGAAATTTTGTTACCTTAGTGAGACCATTGGAGCACAGGGTAAAGCAGATGCTAATGTGATTACAAAAGTTAGGAGTGGATGGAGTAAGTTCAGGGAACTTCTGCCATTACTAACCAGCAGAGCGTTACCACTGTCAACCAAGGGTAAAGTCTATCAGGATGCATGTAAGTGAAACCTGGTCAGTGAGGGTTGAGGACATGCGTAACATGGAAAGAAATAATATGAGAATGATACAATGGATGCGCAATGTGAGTCTTAAAGACAGGTTTAATTTTGGGGACCTCAGAGGAAGATTAAATCTGGACAGTATAGAGAGATCTGTGCAGAACATGTTGAAAGAATGGATGAGAGTTCTTGTGTCAGTAGATGTAGATCAGTTAAGGTAGCAGGTCCAGTTCACAGGAGAAGGCCAAGGTAAACATGGAAGGAAGTGAAAAAATAGACTTGAGAGAAAGAGGGATAAATAAAGACCTTGTCAGAGAACCAAATATGATGACTTCTTCTGGATAATATAAAAGTAAAACGATCTATTATTTTGCTAACTAATTTACATATGTAAATTAGTTGAAAAGAAAGAGTCACTCTTCCTGTCTCTGCTCAAAAAGACTTAAAAATATTAGAGTGGTTTAATTAACAAAAGGAAAGAGACGTACATAGATAGCTAAGCGAGAGATAGATGACTTGTGCGGTTAATTACAAATTACGGCTAATTAGAAGAATCAAAATGGAATTTTTTTAAAAACATAACTCAATCCCAGAACTAAGGAATGTTTTAGCATATATTTTGTTTCATTAAAGTATATAGGAAAAAAGACTTAGAGAAACTAACCTTGATTAACTCAGCTTTAGTATAATAACAGATTATTGAAAGCCTTTACAATGCAAATCTATATAATAAAAAACATCTGTGTGTACCTGTGTGTCTGTTTGTCCATTTATACAGGGTGTTGGAGCAAAATCCAACACTTAAAATCACCGCCAAGATATACCTGGTTTGACGAGATCTCCACCAGATGTCCCTACATCTTCTAGCAGGACTCCGTTCCTGCACACAAGGCCAAGACGACCCAGGCGTGGCTGCTCAACCATGTTCCACACTACTGGTCACCAGACTTGTGGCCGCCTTCCTTACCCAACTGCAACCCCTTGACTATTTCTTCTGAGGTGTGATCGAGACCAACAAACACGCCCACAACACAGTCGACTCTCTGAAGGCTGCCACTGTGGAGGCGTCTGCCGCTACAGACAAGGACATGGTCGCAAAAGTGTCTGTAACTAATCGTTGCTAAATAAACTGTCAGGTCTCTGCATATACAACTTTTGTTTTTATTACCTATTTCGTTTTCTTTTTGTCAAGTGTCGGATTTTGCTGCAACACCCTGTAGAAAGACAGACTAAAGAGTGGACTTAAATATTAAGTTTTTACACATGTAGAATTTTCTTAGGAACATGATGAACATAGTTCTAACTTTCTAGGTGCCCTTTTCAAACATTTTGCACATGAAATAAATATTTACTTATGGGTGGTATTTTTTAAAAAATGACTTAAATATCTGATTTGCTCAATTGAGAAAGAATCAGACTGACAACATCGAGTTTTAGTTTCGATTCTGCCCTCCAATTGCTTTTGTTAAATGAAATTAAATGAATCCAAATATTTTTCCCTTTTTTTTTTTAAATATAATAAAATGTAAGTGAATAATTTTGGTATATTTAGTATGTAACGTTTCTGTCTGTCTACCTCTCTCTTTCTATATATATATATATATATATATATATATATATATATAATAATGGACAATGTTTGTCTGTCCCTTAATATGAAGACAAACTAGGGAGTGTACCTTAAATATAAGTGTATTCACATGTACAATTTGCCTATGAACATAATGGAAGTAGTTCTGCTTTCTAGCTGCACCTTAGGGAGCTAACAACCTTTTTCCAATATGTTGCACATTGTAATTAATCATGATCCGATTTTAGTATTTCATGTGCTGCAAGTGTCCCAGACTCCGGGTTGGGCAACACCAGGCAATGTCTCATACCTCCTCTCCATGCAGTTCGATCCATAGGGTTGATACCAGTCATGTTGCAAGCAGTCAAGTCACTTTGTACGCACTCAAGCTAGGTTTTCCATGCACCCTTGTGCATGAACACTCCACATGACCATGCCAGATTCGTCCTTAGGAAAACTTCTATACTGGGCAAATGTAGTGCATTCAGAAAATCCTCCAATCGAACGTTTTGGGTTTGGTCAGATTTCACATTGCAGATCCATCTAATCAATTGAGTGAGAGGGCCGAGTGATTTTCAAGCATTTGCTGCCACATAACATGACACGCCTGACATAGCTGCTATACAACTTACCTTGGATGTAGACAGGGATAGCTCACGATATCACAACCTTGTGGTTGTACGGAGTTCACATCCATCACCTGCGCTCAGCATATCTCCTAGGTATCAGTGTGACGGACACTATTATTAATACCTGACACAAGTTAACATTTATATTTTACCGGAATTTTGCTCAGGGGTATGTTCCCTGAATTTTGTCTACAGTAAAACATACGAGATGAGATAATTGGCAAAAGAAATACAAACTATAAGAAATAGTTCAAATAAGCAATTGAATGCTAAAATGCAACATCGATAGAATTCAAATTAAAAAAGAAAATGGATGAAAAAGTGAAGAACTAAAAAGAAAAAACAGGTCCCTCTTTTAAGAGAACAACATACTTGCCACTGGAACTCTATCACACAGGTAACTTTTTCTTTCTGACTGACACCGTAACGAATAATGGGCAATCAAGCAACAGTCGACCTCTCCGACACTACCAGAATGCTCACAGCCGTTCGACTGCCAAACACATTCTGCCTGAAATCTACTGAATTCGTTTTTATGGATAGCAAAGCAAGCTGGTGGCAAGCAATCCATATCTGTAAATATTCTAATTCCGTCGTACACGCTCTAATCGAGGCTTAACACGTCAGACATATTACGTGACCCGAAATATTTTTGCATATTGATTTAGAATGTTTATTCTATGCTAGGATTATTGATTTTTGGTTCTAATCAAGTTTAACATGCAAATTGTTGGATTTTATGACATATCAACCCTTTGTTAGATCATTTTATGCTGAAACTGAGCGTATATTTTGTTTTCGAATGCTTTGTAGATTAATTTATTCAGAGGTTGTTCAGTAGTTTTGTTACCTTGGTGATACCATTAGAGCATAAGATGTGTTGTATTTTCACTTATCGATGCGTGTATAATCCATTATACACCAGTCAGGAAGCAAGGTTCTTTTCGTCTGCTGACAAAAACCACTCGGACGTCGATGTTAATTTATAACAAGGTTTATTAGAAAGAGAATAACAGTCACAGAAAAATATCAGAGACAGGTAACTTGTGTGAGATAGATGGATAGATAGATAGCTTGTCTGGAAGTCACATGGTCTTGTTGACTTCTGTTCTGGGTCACCTCTGACCCTTAGGTGTCACTCAAACTTTTCCATTCAATCAACAGGCTTCATTATGTAACAGGGTGGAGCAGGTGCTAGTGTGATTGCAACAGTTAGGAGTGGATAGAGTAAGTTTAGGGAGCTTCTGTCATTACTAATCAGCAGAGCGTTACCACTCTCGACCAAGGGAGAGTCTATCAGGCATCAGTGTGATGATGTATGGAAGTGAAACCTGGCCAGTGAGGGTTGAGGACATGCGTTGTCTGCAGAGAAATGATATGAGAATGTTACGATGAATGTGTAACGCAAATCTTAAAGACAGGCTTAGATCTGATGACCTCAGAAGAAGATTAGATCTGGACAGTATAGGGAGATGTGTGCAGAACAAGAATATTGATTTAGTCCCATTGAAAGAATGGGCAAGTGTTCTTGGGTTAGTTGAGGTAGCAGGTTCAGTTTACAGTTAAAAGCCAAAGAAAACACGGGAGGAAGTGATAAGGATGGATTTGAAAGAAAGGGGGGGGAGGGGGTAAATAAAGATCTGGCCAGAGATAGGTTCGTTTGGAAGTCAATTTCTAAAAGCTATCCAACGCATACTAGCAATAAGAACAGGTGTTAAACTGATGACGATGATGATAATATAGGTGTAAACTTTATAAACGATACATTCTGTTGCTGCGAATTGTTTGAGAAATGATTGAAATCAAAAGAGGGTGAGAAACTTATTGGCACAGGGTAGTGAACGGATGGCGGATAGACTCACAAAGGATGGCTCATTAAGTACAACGTTCTTGAAGGTGCTTCTAATGAAACCAAAGGTTAGTTCTTGAATTCTCTTTGTTTGCGACCATCCACAGCCCTGCATTAGTCTACTCTACTATTCACTTGTATCTTGAGAGAAGATATTCGTACCTTTCCTAAAGGTATTAGTGCAAGCAATGCAACATCCCCAGAAAAACTTGTGTGAAAAGACTACCCACGGGGTAGCGAGAGAAAGTAATCTATTACTAACAGAGATTTAATATTTGTGTCTGAATCTGCAACTATACTATTACTTCTATTAATTATACTATTGTGCTATCTTTTAATGCTCAATTTGGGGAGGTGGATAGTGTAGTATCTGTTCTGTTGTTATGAGACCATTCTACCAAGCATTAACCCCTCTTTTTCTTTGATGAGGGGGTGGGGGTAGTGTAGTATCTATTCTATGGTCATGATACAATCCTCCCAGGCATTATACCACCTGCCTTTTCTTTGCAGTATCTGTTCTGTTGTCATGAAACCATCCTTCCAGAAATTACCTCTTTTGGTAGTATATGTTCGTTCGTCATGATACCATTCTCCCAGGCTAATAAAAATATGTGACCGGAGGGTGCATTTTTTTGCTAGTAGTAGTAGTAGTAGTAGTAGTAATAATAATAATAATAATAGTAGTAGTAGTAGCAGCTAGTGGGACCAGTGGAAATTCCACAGTTGTATTCTTCATCTGTTGTAAAATTGCTGCCATGCTTAAAAATATTTCCATTCTATGGACATTCGGCACGTACACATACCCTACAATATTATTGTACGATCCTGAGACAGAACAGATACTACACTTTGATCCTATCCCAAAATAAAAAAGTGTATTTTAGTTAGTTTCATGTTCGACACAACACCAACATTAGATGAGATTAAAAAAAATATTTTTTGCATTGTATCTTTGGCAATCAGGCAATCCCATCTTATAAAAAGAGGTGGAAGATGATAACCTATGTACGAACATGAAATTACCTTAACGTATTATTATATAAATAATAATATGCGATAACTAGTAATGTATATGACGATGATGATAGCAGTCTTTGTTATGAAAGTGATGTGATCTGAGTTGAATATGAAACCCAAGGCTGTGTCGTTTTGACAGGTTGTGATTTACGAAGGTTGGTATGTAATTAATAAAATAAACATTTGTGGTTGTTGTTTAGAAAGGAATGTGTAAAAATACAAAGAGATTTTGATAAGTACAGTAGGTTGATCAGAAAACAACAGAACATAAACTTGATACCAAGAAGCAAAGACATCCTGGGTTTTGCTACCCCAGTGGGGCTACGGTACGGAGTCCACTATACATAAAGAAATGACTGTGCGAGACATCAATAAAATTAAGCAACGTAAAATCCTTTTTGCTTGAGTCTTCATTTTGTTTTGATTTGCTGGAGAAAAATGCTGCCCAAAATAACCGCTACAACTGTCGAAAGATACCAAGTTTGGATTTTCAGTTTTATGCAACGTGGCATCTTTACGAATGACAAGTGAATCCTCTCAATGAAGATAATGGCTACCTGGCACATAGCCATAAGAAGCAATGTCATGCATAACCATTTTAAGTACTTTACAGACATTCATAAACTTCACATGTATTTTCAAATTGACTTTGTTTCATTGATGAAATAAAAGTCTTCTACCTCTCCTACCATGAATCATTTGAAGTATGGCAAAATTAACATTTTCAGAGTGAGGCGGGAAGGGGGGGGGGGTGAAGCAAGGCAAGACAAAATGACGGAGAGAGGAAGAGAGAAAAAACAGGAAAAGAGAAAGAAAGATTAAGCGAGAGAGAGAGAGAGATGAAGAAAGAGAGAAAGAAATAAAATAGAGCCAAATAGGGAAAAAATAAGAACTTAAAAGCTGTAGCGATTTGGTATTTACTTATAACAAAAAAAAAAAAAGAAAAAGCAAGATTCTGTTTTTTTCTGAATTACAAAAAAGTGAAATTCTGCTTAAAAGCGGAAAACTAACATCCCTAGATAATAATGGAGTCTAGAGTTGGGCGGTTTTGAAATTTTGGTTTCGGTTTCGTTTTTTTTCCCTTAAAACCTCGGTTTACGGTTTTTCGGTTTTTTTGAAAAAAAATTTTTTACTATGGAAGCTATTCATTCTCTTGTGTGATGATTAGTTATTATTCAACGTTTAGTTGAATTATGCCACTGTTTCGATAATTTTGTGACTGAATCATTCTCCATGATATGAATCATATAAGTTTTAAACTGTTGACTGTTGTAATCAAAGTTCTGATACCTTTTTAAAAGTTAACTCGTTAAAACAGTGACCAAAGATTCATGAAAGATTGCTGAAGAATAAAACTGAGTTTGAATATACATTCTATCTAATTCTTTAACCCATCAGAAGCTAAAATATAACTCAGAAATGCAAGAAATTAAAAAACGAAAATTTATTTAAACAAACAAAATAATTTTACAAATAAAATTAAGCAAAAATGATGATGAAAATGAAATATTGTCAAAAGATAAAAATTTTAATTTTTTAATAGGTGAAAATGTTTGCAAGACGTTGTGTCTTGTCACGTAAAATAAACACACCATATACTTCTCGAATTGCCGGTGTTGACTGTTGGGATGTCTGTCATTTTGTGTGCTCGAAGTTCTGTCAACTGGTGCGTGTTGGGGTTAATATTTGTTTTTAAGACAGGGTAATAAAACTTTATAGACATGCGTAAAAGACTAGTAGTACACCCGAAAACCGCGCCAAGGGAAAAGGAAGGATGGTTAAAAAAAGTAGAGATTATTAATTCACCTAAAGTCATTTTTTAAGCTTTAAGGTAATTTTAGTCATAGAATTCATGACTTGGATTAAAGTTTAATAATTAAACTTTCGAATAAATTGTCAACTCTAAATAAATACCATATTAACAATTTAGTAAAATATAAATCGTTGCATAGTCTACTTTTTGAATAACCCATTTTTGGGAGAGAAAACGGTATAGTTGAGAGATAGTTCTCTAGAAATGACAATTTATGTATGAAGTGGCTTTTCAAAAGTAAACAATGAAATGCCTAATGTTTAAAATAATTTTAAAAATCCGAATAAAGTGACACTAGCATTGGCAACTACTTTTTTTCTTTTTAAATGTTTATACTTACTCACTACTTTTCGTTTATTTACTTTTACAAGTATTTTTTTAAAATTTCATTTTAATAACTTATTTTTTTAGATAACTCTGAAACAAACAAATAATTATTTTACAATTTTGAGTTGAATCAAATAGATTTTCGACATCATACGGAACGCGTTTGATTTTTTCTTTTTCATTTGAAAATAGTTTATGCTAAAAATACGATGTCATGTTGTCTGTCGTATTTCTCTTTTTTTCATTTGAAAATTCAAAATGTTAATGATAAACAAACTGTAAACAAAGATTTCTTCCTACAAGTAGCAATACACATGAAAAAATTTAAATTGCTTAAAATATCTCAATAATGGCATATATAGAAAGAGCTTGATGATCTAAGAAAGAATCGTTTTAAATTTTTTAAATCTGACTAAAAATAAGGAAGTTATGACTATTTTTGTGCCTCACACAATTGGATATTTTCCCCTTTTTAAGACCATATGCGTTTCGTTACATTTTTTACACTAATTTTTCAGTAAAAATGTTATATCTTTGTTAAAACACAAGATTAAGCAATGAAATTTACCATATAAGTGTATTTTTGTACAAGGAATCAGAATATGCCACTGAAAATCTCCAGAAATTAATGGTTTCCAAGTAATCTGCACTAAGTGCACATAAATATGCTGCAATACCTTAAAAATACCATGAATCCATTAAAAGAAAGAAGTTAGAAAACTCAAAGTTGAATTGTAATACATTTTATGTACAAGAAACTAAAATCTAATACTAGGACTGTTTAAAAATGAATATATTGCAAGATTTCTTTAGCATTATTGTAGATTTACACCTTCTGCTAACTCACCCCCTTACCTCCCCAAAATATGAGATTCTACTTTTTTTATTTAGGCAATTACATGTTAACACCCTGAAAAACTTGGCAGAAAGAAAGAAACAAAAACAATTATTTTAGAATTTAAAGTGGGGATCAGTTTCACATAAAATAATCCCCCATTTCAAGGCCATTCTAGCGTTTTAGGACAGTTAATTATTTTTTCTATGGGAGATCAATCCTGTGCGTTTTTCTTGTTTTTTTCTCTTTTTTTTTTAGACGATTATAAGGGGTTTTATGGGAGGAGGGGGGCTTACCACTTGAACTTCAGGTTAGTGGTAGGGCTAGGGGCAATTAAGTGTGAACACCCTGAAAACTTAGCAGAAAGAAAAAAAAACAATTAATTTAGAATTTCGAGTGGGGGGATTAGTTTCACATATATTTAATGCAGAATAATTCACCATTTCCGGGCCATTCTAGCGTTTTAGGGCATTAATCAATTTTTTTCTATGGCAAATAAATCCTGTGCGTTTTTTTTTATGGGCGTCTGCTTTTTTTTTTTTTAGACGATTATGTGTGGTTCTAATGGGCTTTTTTGTAGGATTAGGGCTTCCTACTCGGACTTATGGTTAGTGATAAGGTTAAGGAAGGGGTTTTGTTTTGGATGGAGGTTGCCATTCGGACTTAGTGTTAGGGTTAAGGGAGTTTTTTAGGAGTGGCTTGCCACTCATATTTAAGGTTAATGGTACGATACGTTCAAGATGGCATTTTTAGGAGGTGGGCTTGTTAGTCGTACCTAGAGTTAATGGTAGAGTAATTATTTATTTTATAAATTTCACTAAAAGGCAAGAATGGCCGGGAAATCGGAGATCATTTTACATTAAATTTATATGCGAAACTGATCCCCCACTCTAAATTCTAAACTATTTTTTGTTGTTTTGTTTTTTCTTTTTTTCGCCAAGACTTTAAGACGTAATCGCCTAAAAAAGTAGAATCTTAATTTTTTTTTAAATTGGCGACTAGAAATTCATTACTACTAGAAGTTCGAAAGTTGAGTGAAAACCAGTATTTTTTAAAGTATTTTTTATAAAAGAACCAAATAGGATTAACTTTTTTAAGCACAAAAAGTATTTTTATCTTACTTTTAAAGAAGTTTATAAACGAATTTTACAAAGCTTTACAAGACGCTGCTGCTGATTGATTGTTATATCAGCAATACTAGCAGCCATTGTTGACTTTCGCTCAAAAAAAAGGACAATATTTTTTAGGATAAGATAATTTAAAATTACTATTACCGAAAGACAAAACAACGTACAATTATAATTTTAATGCATAAAAAAAGATGAAAGATTAATTTATTTACTAGTTGGGTACAAAAAATGTAACAACATTTTCTATATTCATATTTTAAAATGTTTAAAATTCGTTCTAGAATGAAAATAAACAAAAATCGCCTCGTGTTTATAGCAGTAATTGCAGTAATATATTTGTTCAATCTGTCCTCTTACTAATATAACATTTTTTGGTAATATTCAATTTTATTCAAATCGGAAAATCTTTTCAACCGTGTTTCCTTGTATATGGTGGCTTACTGTAGTAAAAACACAATACCGAACGGTTACGGTTTAAAAAAAAAAAAAACGATTCGGTATGGAGACGAAACCGAAAAACCGCGGTTTTTCGGTAAAACCGCCCATCTCTAATGGAGTCTATTTACTTCTTTCATGTCTGGGTATAACAATAAATGCAACAGCTATGAATCCGGTTCACTGTTTCTGAAGTCCATGTCAATAAACTTTTTTGCTATTCATAGAAAATAATCAATCATGGCAGACAAAATGCTTGCAACAACCTCAATAAAAAAAAAACAATTCATCAATAATTGTATTTAAGATGAGAGGACAAGTTAGTGAAGGCAGACTCAATTTCATTTTCAAAAACAACATGGCTGTGTTTATTTTGAAAGCCAACAAATCAATAAAACATTGAATAAGGTTTGTCAGCTTAATAAAAGAAACATGTGATTAACACAAACAGATCATTTGTTTAGATTCTCCCCGATGTTAGGCGGTAAAATGCACTGAAGGTGAAAGATGGTAACACCCAATTTTTTTTGAGAGTCAGAATCGACGTTAGCGTCAGGTTTATTTTTGGGGGGCCTTTTGGCTAAGAGCAAAATGTAGTATCTGTTCTGATACTACACATCATATTTTTTGTCCTTGATCAATGAAGGAGTAATCCTCCTAGACTGAGACAATTTTAATTTTTTTTTGTCTCAATCCAGAGTTCTACTTTTTGGAGATGCTGGATTTTCCCAACATTATAAATCTACTTTGTGTCTAATTCTGTCCTCGTGGAGAGGCACGTAAATATGAACTCAGGCATCAGATTGTTTTCAACTAGACAGCAATTTTTAGCAGAGTCAGACTTGAATGTTATTTTTAAAAGCATTGGTTTCTTTTTGTTTTTTTTTGTTTTGCAGTCGACCTCCTACCTCTCTTGAGCAAAGGATGGGTGTTGAGGGAATGTGGTGGAATAAACAGGATACAAATTATGCAGATGACATGATTTTGTGTGCGTGTGAAATTAAAGCATAAAATTAGTGCAGGAGCGTTAACTCTTAGGGAGCTTTAAGAGCGGCTGCTCCATCGACGGTTGTATAATATCGTGAGTAACTGTACGTGCCATGTCACGCATGGAAAAGGGACCCTACAGTTATCCCCGATGGGCTTTCCCGAGGCCACTCCCCCATGGATCATGTCTCGACTAATGGTCTGGATGTGTGAGCTAATTGGCACCAAACAAGCACCCACTTTGCCCTACCCACTCTATCTAAAACCAAAATGACAACACAATTAAACAGAAACAAACCTAAACCAGATACGCACCAAACAACATCTTCGCCTCCGCCCTTGAGGCTAGCATTCACAAATATCCGGAGGTTTAGAACCAACATCAATGACGTAGAAACCTTTCTCCTAGTAAACTCCCCGGATATCCTAACACTAAGTTAAACAAACCTACAATCCTCAATCTCCTCACACCATTTTGACATGACTGAATACCTCCCACTCTACTGTAAAGACTGACCAACATATGCATAGGTTAGGAGTTTATGTTTGGAACACACTCCCCTTGACTAGAGGACATAGACTAGAATCAGATGATCAAGCCTAGATGTGCTTTAGATTAACCTTACAGTACAGCGTTAGTTACTTATATTTCTTATACCGTTCTCCTTTGACCAAGGACTGTACCCTGCTTAACTTTGTCTCTGAAAGCATACATACAGCACTCTCATTTGACTCAAGTGCCCAAATAAATGTATTTGGAGATTATAATGCACATCACCGTGACTGGCTTGGATTCTCCAGCTATACAGACACAGCTGGTTACTCCACGTATAGTTTTTCCATAGCACACTCCCTTTTACCGCCTCCCTGATCATGTGGACCAGCAAGCCTCACTTCTTGACCTGTTCATGACCTCACTGCCTGAGGCTTGTGTGACGAATGCCCATAATCTGCTGATCACCTTGTGGTAATGATTGTATCACCCTAAAATCTTGTCTGAAATCTGATGAGCCGTTGCTCAAAACAACGAAATACTGCAAGCAGGCTGATTTTGATTCCATCAGAGATGCCTCATGGAGTGAACCTTTTTCTCTCCCTGCTGATCAGTGTGCAAATGAGGTAACCGAATGGGCCAAAGCAGGCATTGAAGCACATGTCCCCATGCGAAAATTCTACAGCAAGCCTCACTCTCCACAATGGTTCACTTCGAAATGTGCAGCTGCTATTGTTCAGAGGCAGCAAGCATTCCGACAATTCGGCTGTCATAAGTCAACTACGAATAGACAGAAATTTATAGCACCAAGAAAATAAATTGTAAGGCTGATAGATGAAGCAAAGAGAAAGTATACAGAGATAACCAGAAAACGCATTCAGCCGCAGAAACTAGGTACTCGTGATTTTTGCAAAATCTTCAATAGTGTAGTGAATAATGGGCAATCAACAACAATGATGTCGTTTGCACGGCAACTGACAAGGCTGAACTACTTGCCCAGCATTTTGCCTTAAACTCCACTTTGGACTCTGCAAACCACTCTCTCCCCCAAATTTCCCATTGCGGACTGAAGCCACGCTTGATGGCCTGGTTATCACCCCATCTCATGTCCGAGACATCATAAAAAACCTTGACACCTTCAAAGTTTGTGGGCCTGATCTTATACCTGTAATAGTAATAAAGAAATGCTCGTCTGAACTGGCCTCTATCCAAACTCAACAACAAATGACTTGTCGAATCTTGCTTTCCTGATAGCTGGAAAATTGCCTCAGTGGTACCAGTCTTCAAGAATTCTGGAGATAAAATTGACCCTCAGAATTATCGCCCCATCAGTCTACTCCTGCTCTTCGCTAAAATCTTAAAATCCTTAATCAATCTAGCGATAGTCCAGCACCTCGTTAATGCTAAACTTCTTTCTGACCATTAGTATGGATTTAGGCAAGCACGGTCTACTGCAAATATCCTAATGGTCATCTCTGAACACATATATCATACACTAGACAAGGCAGGTGAAGCTAGGGCGGTAGCACTTGATATATCCAAAGCCTTTGACAAGGTCTGGCATAAAAGTCTTCTCATAAAAATAATTTCATATGGTATTACTGGACGAATATTTAATACAGTGCTAGATAACTTCTCACACCTGACAGTATCCTATATCTCTACAAAGCCACCATCCGCCCATGCATGGAGTATTGTTGTCACATCTGGGCTGATGCACCATCCACTAGTCTCTCCCTCTTAGACAAGGTCCAAAAAAGAGTCTCTAATCTCATAGGTCCCTCACTATCCACCAAGTTCCAGCCCTGTCTCATCGCTGCAATGCAACATCCTTGTGTTTGTTTTACAAGTACTTCAATGGAATGTGCTCCGATGAACTTGCTGCTCTGGTGCACCCACGACATAAATACACTAGACCAACCCGACAATCAGCTAAATCCCATCTATTCACTGTGGCGGTCCCCTGTTACCAGAGAGCCTTCTACTCTAATAGCTTCTTTCCTCATGCTGCCGGCCTTTGGAACTCCCTCCCTGCTCCCTGTTTCCCAAACTGTGCACACACACAGAAATTTAAGTGTAATGTGAACAAGCATCTCGCTGTACAGCTCCCAATTTAGGATAACCCCCAAAACTTTCACCCTAATTCTCAGTAGCCCTTACATCTACAGTGGCATCTTGCCTTGTTTGGGGTGAACTATGTTACAAAAAGAAAAGTAAACTCGTTGCACCAACAGGTCTTAGTCTCTTTCGGGCTCATCATTCGAAGTGCATGGATGTGTCAGCCAATTCCTCCGAGAAGAAGATCAGTACTTGTATAGACCACTACCCATAATTGACTTGAGTATCTTCATACAACTGCAGAGAATAATGGAAACAGTCGAACGTTCAGTTTACAGATATCAACATGATTGTTTCCCCCCCCCCCCCTACTACTTTCCCTCCACCTTATTCATTGCTAACACAAGTTGGGAAATAGACCTCACCCTTCCCAATCTCCCAAATTTGGCAAAATTAAACATTTCAAAAGAAAAGAGAAATAAGACAAGACGGAAAGTGAAAGAAATATAAAACAGGAAAAGAGAAAGCAAGAAAAGGGCAGCTCTGATTTTTATGAAATCAGTACATATATGATAAACTAAAAATGAAGATCAATTGTAACATTGAAACTATAAAATAACTTCAAAAAGATTCAAACTAAAATATTTAAAAAACTGTTTATTAAATTACATTTTTAGCGAGGATGCAACTTTAGTTCAAACTACACACGTTTGACTTGTGACTTTTTTTTAAAACTTCTTCAGCAAGTATACTTCTGATAGTTTTCATTTTTGCTTCTTCATCATTTTATTTTAAATATTTTGTGCTAATTGCTGAATTGTTATTTTTGTTCAATTTGTGGAAGTCTTTTTGATCTTCAAGTCTTCTGCTTCTTTTCTCTTTTAATTCAAAGCCTTCGATGATATCTCCCATAAGTTAAAATCGGTAAACCCAAAACACTTGCATCACTATATTACACTGATGCAAGATTGTTATGTATATTATATTTCTTCAGCTGCATTTGCCCAGGATTGAACTCAGCACCTTGGGATTACGAGATGGATTACGTGCACTTGCATATATTTCCGTTAAAGTAAAATTACTGGGTTTTCTTGTCCACGTGACTTTTTAATTTAAATGCGTTCTCTTTATTTTACCATATATACGTTCTTGGCCTCTGCCTTGTTGGCATTGTAGTTTTGAATTAATTGAATACAGCCTTAGAAAAGGTTTTTCTATTCGTGTCTTCTTTTTACATTACAATTTATTCAATTAATTCATTTACTAAATTTCTCATGGATAAGATTATTCGTCTGGACAAGTTTGATATATCTTCTGCAGACCCTCAGGCTGGCAAGCTCTGGAGACTATGGTACCGTAATTTTACTTATTACTTATCTACTATTGCTTCTTTAAATCCAGACAAACTCGAAGTCCTTTATTTAAACATTGGTGCTACCGTTGCTGACACTATCGAGGGTTGTTCTGGATTCGAACATGCTGTTGAATTGCTGAAAAGTGTTTATGATAAGTCTCCAAGCGTTATTCATGCTAGACATTTGCTTTCTACACGTCTACAACAGGAAAATGAGTCTGTAGACCAGTACCTTCAGGCCTTGAACCGACTTTCCGCAGACTGTTGCTTCAAAGATGTTACTGCTACTACTTACAGAGATGAATCTGTCCGTGATTCATTTATACGTGGTCTCCGGTCTTCCGTAATACGTGCCAGACTACTTGAAAATGATACGTTAAATCTCAAGGAGGCTACTCAATGTGCTAGAGCTTTAGAACAGGCTCATTTTCGTGCTGAGTCATACGCTTCTCAGATTGGACCTACCGTTGCTGCTACCACGACTAAAAATGTGTTTACTGATTCTGTCGAGGAGGCCACTATTACTCCTCCTATGGAGTGTGAATCTGTACAATTGTCTGCTGCCCTTCCTGCTCATGGAAAGTGCTACAACTGCGGAGGGAAACGTCACATTAAGGATGATCGCCGCCACTGTCCTGCCCGCGATAAAGTATGTCGAAACTGTGGCAAACTCGGCCATTTTGCCAAAGTTTGCCGTTCTACCACGTCTACATCTTCACGTTCCACCTCAGCTATTATAGTAGCCCGTGCTAAAGATGATGATAGGTTCCCTCCTATTACTAAAATTGTAAAATTAAAGGGTAAACGATTAACTGCTCTCATAGACACCGGCAGTTCTGATAACTTTATCAGTGCTCGTATTGTTAAAACAATGAAACTGTCTACTTCTAAACGGAATTCCGTAATTTCCATGGCATCATCGGCCATTTCCCTCAAGTTATCTGAATATTGTACTGAGGACGTTATCTTCAATGGTTACGAATATAAAGAAATTGACTTCACAGTACTTCCTGATTCCTGTATGGATATTATACTCGGAGTGCCCTTCTTAAAACTACACCAGAGTATCACTATTTCTTTTGGAGGGTCTCAGGATATTCTAAAAATCTGCGCTTTAACCAAAATCAGTTGTGCACCCGTTAAATTGTTCCGAAACTTGACCCGTGATTGCAAACCTATTGCTACTGGGTCCCGAAATTACCGTGCGGAGGACTCTCGATTCATTGAAAAAGAAATTCTACAAATGCTTGAGGATGATATAATTGAACCAAGTTACTCTCCGTGGCGCGCTCAAATTGTTGTGACTTCGTCAACTAATAAAAAGAAACGATTGGTAGTCGATTTCTCCCAAACTATTAACCGTTTCACCTTACTTGATGCATACCCCTTGCCACGAATTGGGGATCTCGTTGACCAAATAGCCCAGTATCGTATCTTTAGTATAATTGACTTGTCCAAAGCATACTATCAGATTGAAATTTGCCCTGAAGATCGCCCCTATACGGCCTTTCAGGCTGGAAACCGTCTGTACCAATTTAAACGAATACCCATGGGGGTCACAAACGGGGTTTCTGCCTTTCAACGATTTATGAATTCTTTCATTTCTGATAACAAATTACCTGGAACCTTCTCGTATATAGATGATATAACTATTTGCGGTAAAACCCAGGAGGAGCATGACGTCAATTTGGAGTATTTCTTAAAAGCTGCCTCGACATACAACCTCGAAATAAACCGGGAAAAATCAAAGTTTTCACTTCGTTCTATTAACGTGCTTGGATACCAAATTTGTAACGGAACTCTTCAACCTGATCCAGAGCGTTTGAGACCTCTTTTGCAAATGCCTCCCCCTTCCGATTCAAAATCGTTAAAAAGGTGTCTTGGTATGTTTGCTTACTATGCGAAATGGATACCTAAGTATTCATACAAAATTCGTCCACTGGTCGAAAATAAACAATTCCCTATGCCTCCTATAGTTGTAAATTCTTTCGAAAAACTCAAGAAAGACATTGCTGAATCATCCGTAAAAGTTATTGATGATGAATTGCCGTTTATTATTGAAACCGATGCCTCAGAAAAGGCTATCGGAGGCACTCTTTTACAAGCTGGGAGACCTGTAGCATTCTTTTCTCGGTCGTTAAACCTCTCTGAAATGCGACTTCATATAGTCGAAAAAGAAGCATATGCCATAGTCGAATGTGTTCGTAAATGGAGAGATCTCATTGTTGGGAAACATTTTACTATTATTACTGATCAACAAGCCGTATCTTTTGTGTTTAAACCTGCTAATCGTGGAAAAATTAAAAACGATAAAATTATACGGTGGAAAATGGAACTTCTTCCCTTTTCATATGATATAAAACACCGTCCCGGGAATGAAAATATTGTCGCTGACACATTATCCAGAGTATGTGGTGCTGCTGTTTCTTCCTTGGAGGAACTAAAATCAATTCATGATTCCTTAATACATCCTGGAGTACAACGCTTTTGGCATTTTGTAAGGTCACAAAATTTGCCATATTCACTTGATGAAATCCGACGTGTGACATCTCAATGTACTACTTGCGCCAAAATAAAACCCCAATTCTTTACTTCTACTAATAATATTCTTATCCGTTCTACTGCTCCATTCCAGCGTCTTTCTGTCGATTACAAAGGACCTATCCCGGCATCTTCATCAGGTTGCCGTTACATATTTACAGTCGTCGATGAATACAGTCGATTTCCGTTTGCTTTCCCTTGTCGTGATTGCTCCTCTCAAACCGCGATTCAGTGCCTGGTGAATATTTTTTCTATTTTTGGACTTCCCTCATTCATCCATTCCGATCGAGGAACTTCGTTTATGTCGGAGGAATTCAAACAATTTTTGCTGCGACTTGGAATTGGATCCAGTAACACTACTGCGTATAACCCAAGAGGTAACAGCCAATGTGAGCGCTATAACGGCATTATTTGGAACACCATCTTATTAGCTTTGGGATCAAAACGGTTACCCATTAGCGCTTGGCAGGATGTTCTACAGGATGTTTTACAAACTATTCGCTCTCTACTATGCACCTCCACAAATGCTACGCCTCACGAACGCATGTTCAATTTTAAAAGGCGCTCTTCCACTGGCACTGCATTACCTGTTTGGCTCTGTGAGCCTGGGGAGGTGTTATTAAAGCGATTTGGTAACAGGAGTAAATATGACCCGATCGTTGAGGTAGTGGAACTCCTCGAGGCTAACCCTACACATGCAAGAATACGATATCATGATGGCCGGGAAGATTCAGTAGCACTAAGACATTTAGCACGTTTTCCACGCTCGGGTCGATCTCAAGATTCTGCTGAAAACGTTCTACCTGACATGGGCCCTTTGCCTGATACAAGTTCCACAAATACTCCTTCACCTAGGAAAAGTTATACAGAAAATGAATTAGTGAATCAGAATTCAGAGAATCAACCTTCCCAGAGATATGGTGCTTCTGATAGTGAACTACTTCCCCGCCGGTCTAGCAGGATTCGCAAACCAGTCCAGCGTCTGGATTTATAAAACTTTCTGATAACAATCTCTGTTACAAGTGGGGGAGAATGTTATGTATATTATATTTCTTCAGCTGCATTTGCCCAGGATTGAACTCAGCACCTTGGGATTACGAGATGGATTACGTGCACTTGCATATATTTCCGTTAAAGTAAAATTACTGGGTTTTCTTGTCCACGTGACTTTTTAATTTAAATGCGTTCTCTTTATTTTACCATATATACGTTCTTGGCCTCTGCCTTGTTGGCATTGTAGTTTTGAATTAATTGAATACAGCCTTAGAAAAGGTTTTTCTATTCGTGTCTTCTTTTTACATTACAAACAAAAGATCTAGACAGGCTTGAGACTAAATGTTCAGACGAAAACGCATGGAATCAAGGTGTTGGCAGCTGATAATGTGAACCAGTTTAATAAATATGCAATCTACCTTGCTTGCACATTGAATGTATTAGATCAGGGGCGGGCAACCTTTTCAGAGTGAGGGCCAGATGAGACTTTTGAAAGGAGATCGCGGGCCGGAGTGAAAAACGAAATCTCAGAATTACTATATTTTGTTTACATGAATAAATTGTACAAAAATTGCATTGAACACTACAAATCTGATATTTTTTCTCAAGAGACTTCTGTATGTGATGTTATAAAAGGTGCTGACGAAGAGCCATTTTGGAATCATAAAAAATAATGACGGGGGAAGTAGCAAGTTGATCCAGCATTCGATTTGACACACCCCACATAAGTACTCTGTTTCATGCCCTTTCCTTGTCTCTCGTTTCCTCTTTGCCTCTCTCTTTCTCTTTTTCTATTTTTATCTCAGGCCAAACATTTTAAATTAATAGTTAAATAAAAATGAAATATACATGCATCATCGCTCGCTGATATTTATTCATTTTTATCACACTGTAAATCGTAATTGAAACCTACTTTTACGTCTATCTCACAAAATGATACAAGTTTTACTGGGAGGTCTGCGGGCCGGATTGCAATAATAAAGCCTAGCAGGGTGGCAGGCCGGACGCTAAGCCTTCGCGGGCTGGATGTGGCCCATGGGCCGGAGGTTGCCCGCCCCTGTATTAGATGGTGGGAGAGAGGGTGAATGAGACGAGAAGTGGTGGTAGAGGGAAATAGAGGGAGGTGGATTAGTAGTAGCAGCAGAGGAGGAGGAGGAGAGTAAGAGGATGGCGTAAATAAATAAATGATGTAAATAATGGTCAAGTCACTACGACAATATGTGTTTGGATTGGATGATGTAAATATAGTTTTATACAACAGCAGCATTTAAAACCGTGTGTTTATTTTTTAGTAACTCACATCCCTGATGCTTATTCATGAAATTTTTTAACTTTTGTTGAATTAAAAAAAGACGCCAAGTGTATTCTCTAACTTTTGTACCTTTTAAAATACCTATCTACCTTCACAATCATTTACGCGCACAAATGTATGCATCAATGTGCAATGTTCGAACGTTGTCTCGACTGGGTTACAGGTCACTTATTAACAAGATTATCTGGTTGTTATCTGTCTGCCTTGACAAACAACTCCAGCAAATAAACATTCAGAGTAATATGAACCCGTCCAGGGATGTGGATTCTTGTTACATAACCCTGCAAGTTAAATGGAAAAGTTTGAGCGATACCTAGGGGTCAGAGGTGAATCCAAAAACAGAAATTTAATGAAATCATGTGACTTCCAGGCAGAGAGAATTGACTTTTCATGGTGACACTTTGAGCAAAGCAAACGCATAAAAGGCGCTCTCCCTGATTCGCGCACAATGTAGCTAGGTGCAACGAGACAGGCTACCAATATGTCTGTCCTTCTCATGCACGTCTGTAAGTAACAAGTCACTATAAAGTGGTGGTTTCTGTCTGATAAATTTATATATAAAATTAATTGTGGCCGACACGTAAAACACTGAAGATACTGACCGAACTCTGATTCCCCGATTATGTCAATGGGTGTATAATAGATTATACACGCCACGGACCGAAACTGGTACACTTTTTTTGTTAAATATAAAATAAACAAACATGAAAAGAAACAGGTTCGTTTTCTTTTTGGAATTGCTTTGTAAAAGAAAATGGGAGTGTTTTTGTTCCATTTCTCTTATTTAAGAGGGGGGGGGGGATCTGGACCGGGGGGGGGGGTCTAACAAACTGATTTTCACTGAACAACCAGAATGGCTATTTGCAAGAAGGAAACAAAATAAAAATAAAAAATAAAAACGATTGAATAATCTGAAAATTTCAACATTCCTCTTCTTCGGAGCAACCATGTATTTCCGCCATTGGCAAATGAAAAGAGAAAAAAAAAGAAAAAAAAAGTGTTTGTAATTTTCAATACACTGCACTTATTGTGTTTAAAAATACAATGGGTGCATTGTGTGGAGATAATGTACACAATAAGGAAATGCTAGATTACTGTTAAGTGGAGATAAAGTGACAACAAATCTCTTTAATATTCCAGAAATCTATCTTTGGAAAACATTAACATTTGGTAGCAGACCATAGTTCCAAATGTTAATGTTTCCACAGCCTCTTCAGACATTTACTGATCGAATTACTTCCGACACTGAGCAATCAGCATGTCTGCCTTTAATAGAATTTATTTTGTTCACTCTTATTAGTCAATGTTTTAATTGTGTTGTTTTTAAATTAAAATGGGTCAAACAATCAGTCATCTTTCATTGTCTTCCTTTTCTTCCTATCATATTGCACCAGTTACCAGAGAGAGAGAGGGGGGGGAGTAGTCAGAGGGAGAAGTATAGAGAGAGAAAGAGGGACAGTTGAAGTGACTATTGTTTTATTGTAGATCAAGTGACAACAAGTGCTTTGTCAAGACTACATTAACATTTTTCGGTATAATTGTTAGAAAAAAGAATCCATTTATTATTACTACGCCATCTGGTGTTCAACAAGTGGAATCAATGATACTAATTTGTTACAACGCTTACGTTTTAAGACATAAATCGTTTAGACATTACGTTTTAATGGCATTCTTAGTGTTTGCTCATTTCAATCTGTGCATCTGTCAATAAAAAATGCACTGGATTTCTCGTGATTAATAATGTCGATATTAATAAAATTATGTGACAACTTCACGTGTGTCCGTGTGTGTGTGTTTTTTTTGTTTTGTTTTTTTCCGCCTTCTGATGACATTATTTTTATTATGTACTATTAATCGATTATTTATTGAAATAAAAAAAATAGAACTGGCATAAATTCTCCGAGATGAAAGTATTTTGGGGTCAAAATCTTCAGAGCCAAACTCTCCAAGGTAGAAAGATTTGGGGTCAAAATATTCAGGGCCAAACTCACTGAGGTTAAAATATTCAGGGCCAAACTGACCAGGATGAAAAGATTTGGGCCCAAAATCTCTTGTGGACCCAACCTTCACTTATCCAAGAGAACATGTTCGACAAGAACAAACAAAATAGGCAATTTTTTTTTTTTTACTTCTTTTCAAAATCTTTATTTTGTCTGTGAAATTAATTATATTTTGTTCATAAAAACAAAAAAAAACTTATAAAATGAACAGTTTCTCATATTAAAACAAAGTTATTTTATTTGTATTTTTGTTATATATAAAAAAATAATGACTAATATTTTGTAAATTTCGGAACAATCTTTCATTTTACGCAAAACACACGTAGCTGATCTAGAAGTTGACCTGGGTTCAGTTATGGATTACGGTACAAAATAGTCTGTTTCGTTTAATCCTGTTAAGACTCAGCTCGTGTCTTTCAATTGTTGACATTTCCTTTTTTCTTTCTGAGATTCTCATGGATAGCTCTGCCCTTGAGAAGAAATCGACTCTCAACTTCTTGGTCTTTCTCATCAAATTTTTTTTTGGAGTTCATACATTAGATCCATTGCTCTTTCTGCTTCTCGTAAAGTCGGTTCTTTCTATCGCTCCAAACACTTTATCACACCTGAAGTTATTCTTTATCTCTACAAATCTACTATCAGACCATGTATGGGGTACTGTTGTCATATTTGGGCTGGTGAATCTCTGTCCCATTTGAGGGTTCTTGATAAGGTGCAGAAACGTATCTTCTTATATCAAGTGGCTTCATTCTTTGTCTGGAGCGATTTCCATTAAAAAAAAAAAAAAAAAGCATTGCAGAGAAGTGGATTCTCATATCACTTCCTCCACACAATCATACTGAGAAATAATTACAATATTAATCAATTATATAAAGGGCAGTTGTGTGTTTGTATGTGTGTCCAGCTAAAAGTAAAAAACTACAAAACAGCCACAAAGTTGTTATATTCTTGATCAGCGTTGCCCTGGGTGAATAATATCTAAAATTTAAAAAAAAGTTATTCATTCTTTGACCCTAAATTGGTGCAGATTTCGTCGGGGGGGGGGGGGTCAGATATTTTATGTACTAAAGGGAAGTAACTGATTTTTTTATACAAGGAGTTTCTTCCCTTATGTCGACTCATTCCTCGGGAATATATATAAAGGAGAGTTTTTTTCTCACTTTTTAAATTTTCTTATCTTTTTGTTTTTGCTGGGGATGGGGCATCCTACTAGATGCCAGACATTCACCCGCTATTTCAGACACTCCAGCCGTGAGATCTTTTTAAGATTCTAACTGCCCCTTTAAGTGCAATTGATTGTATCTCTCTTGCACTTGGTTCACCGTTTTTGAAATTCTTTTTCATGAGTCCAGTTGCTCCTATAATTACTGGAATGATGGAGATCTTCCTAAGATTCCAGTTTCTTTTCATGTCATACATAAGACCTTTGTATTTCGTAATCTTTTCCCTTTCAGCTCTGTTTAATCCTGCATCATTAGGGACACTGACTTCAACTAGGGTTGCTACTTTCTCCCTTTTGGCCCATATTACGATGTCAGGTTTAACAGCTCTGTTTTCTAGATATGTAGCTGTAGAGATTGTATAGTCATAGTGGATGGTGTATGACTTATTTCCAACTGTTCTTTCTGGTATATGCTCACAGGACTTTCTGCTACACTGGATATTCAACTTTTTATAGATGGTCCAGTGAAGATATTTGCACACTCTGCTGTGTCGCATTGTATAGTAGACATCCCCCTGGGGAACCTTACAACTGGATGTCAGTTGTCTGTGTGTATTTGTGTGTCCAGAGAGTGGAATGGACTGGGCGGGGGAGAAAGAGGGGGTTGGGGAGGGGGAAAGCTATAAAGATAGATAGACGGATAGAGAGGGATAAAGAGATAGAAGTTTTAATAGAAATAGGTTACACTTTTGCCCCGGGCAACGCAGGGTAGCCCTGCTAGTTCAATATAATGGTTAAATTGTTTCAATAATAAATTAACAAATCATCAGTTAAAAATTAAGTTACTTCCCTTGTTTTTTATTAACAAAAATTGTGACCCTATTCTGGACAATTGCGCAAAAAAAACAAAAAAAAACATAAAAAGTGTACATTGAGATAACAAGGTGCTTGCAGATTGGCCCTTATAGTTAACAAAATTGGCTCGCTAGACTCCAATAACAAGTTACAACAGCAGACGAAAAGCAACCACACAAAATGAGACTAAGGTTCCTGAAACAGAAAATGAAAAAACACATTCTGATTTATTTACATTGTGTTATCTTACATTCGTATGGGCTTCCATACGTGCTCCCAGAGCCGGAAGTCGTCAGGTGACACGTATTAAAACTGGCCATATCTGCCACCTTTTTGTATTCCTTTTTTAGTTGAATAAAGCCTGGCTTCCAAGTAACACGTGTTTATTCAACTAAAACTTTTTGTTTTGGGTGTCTACCACGATACTAAGATCGATGTGACATGGAAACCAAAATGCCTAGACATTGATCCCAGTCTACCGACAGCTGCCAAGGAATACCGACACTGGCGTGCAATATTACGTAATTACCGTGAAGATTATGAAGATAGGATACCGAACAAATACAGAGCCCTGTTAAGATGTGTGAGCTCTAATGTTTATGAATTTATAGAAATATGTACGAACTTTGATGCTGCAAAGCTGGACAGCTTGTTTATTAAAACACTGAATGAAGTCTTTGCAAGACATATACTAGCAACCAGACGGCAGAAACCGGGAGAAACGATGGACGAATTTTTCCGAGAATTGGAGAAACTAAAAAGGAATTGCAACTTGGCGATCACAGTGCAGAGTAGTGTGGCGACGAGGCAATGTGTGACGCATTCATTTCTGGAATATCCTCACCTTCAATACGACAGCAGCTCCTGGAAAATAAAACGCTGGACCTTCTGACAGTGTACAGTCAAGCCTCTGCGTTGGACATAGCCCAGCATAATAGTGATGTATATGTAACTCCGGATACCTACCTGGCTACGGTAGTGGACCCAGGATCACTACAGGTATGTGAATGTAGTTGTTCTAGTCCTCCAGTGGCTCCCAGTGAATCGGCTACAGCTGTCACATATAAGAATCGTAAATGTTTCTTTTGTGATTGCTCCTATCATTCAAGAGATAGCTGTCCCGCCCGCGAGGCTACTTGCAATAAATGCTCCAAGAAAGGACATTATGCCTGCGTGTGCAAATCTAAGTCTTCAAGTTCAGTGGCAACATTGGGCGGTTCTCACTTACTGACCACATTTACCAACATACCACAAGGACTCGCGCCAGCTGCAACACGACTATTAACGGGACAAGATTAAGTGCTCTCCTGGATTCTTGCAGTACTGACAGCTATCTTAACGAAAGAATTGTGCAGGAACTAAAACTAAAAGTTTATCCGTCCAATAAAGACATTTCTATGGCTCAGAAAACCTTGAATACTCGTTCCAAAGGCTATGTTGTTGTTAACCTAGCTCTCGATCTTAATAACCAGTTCTATGTTGCTACACGGCTTGGTATTTTGAAAAATCTGTGTTCGGACTTAATACTTGGCCAGGATTTCTTGCGTCAACATCAGAGTGTAACTTTTAAATACGGTGGGCCCCGTCCCGAGTTAACTATGGATAGAGCTCCCCCCCCCCCTTTGTGCATTGGCCGCAGCAAAAATAGAAGAGCCGTCTCTTTTTCAAAATGTATCTTCAAACTGCAAACCAATAGCTGCTAAATCCAGATGTTTTAGCAAGGACGATCAGATATTCATTGCAGAGGAAGTTTATCATCTACTCTCTGAGGGCATAATCGAAACCAGCATATCACCATGGCGAGCCCAACTAGTGGTAGCGAAGGACCCCACCCACCGACATAAAAAGCGGATGTGTGTGGATTATTCACAAACAATTAACCAATACACTGAATTAGATGCCTACCCATTGTCAAGGATAGACGACATGGTGAATGATCTTGCAAAATACAAGGTATTCTCCACTTTTGATCTTAAAAGTACCTACCACCAAGTGCCGCTGAATGAGGCTGATAAAAAGTATACCGCGTTTGAGGCAAATGGTTACTTGTATCAGTTTTGTAGAATTCCGCTTGGAGTTACAAATGGGGTCGCTGCCTTTCAGCGGGCTATGGACGGTATAGTAAAAGAGGGGAACCTGCGTGGTGCTTTCCTGTACCTTGACAATGTAACAATTGCAGAACATACTCAGGAAGAACATAATGAAAATGTAAAGCAGTTCCTAGACACTGTCGGTCGGAGAAACCTTACTCTTAACCAATTAAAGACTGAAGTGCGTGCCTTCTATTAACGTACTAGGGTACTGTGTTGGGAATGGTGTCATCAAGCCTAATACAAAGCGACTTCGCCCATTAAAGGAGCTTCATCCACCCGAGAACTTAAAATCACTTAAAAGGATAATTGGAATGTTTGCGTACTATGCAAAATGGATACATGAATTTTCTAACAAAATTGAACCACTAAAAAACGCGAGAAAATTCCCATTGGAAGAGAAGGCCTTGAAATCCTTCAACTTGCTGAGAATAGAATTGGAAAAGGCTACTCTGCAGACGGTGGATGAAAACTTGCCCTTTGAGGTAGAGTGTGATGCGTCCGATGTTGCGATTTCCGCAGTTCTTAATCAAGGAGGACGGCCTGTGGCGTTTATGTCTAGAACACTACAGGGCAGTGAACTAAAATACCACATCGTAGAAAAAGAAGCGACTGCCATTATTGAGGTAGTGCGTAAATGGAGCCACTATCTGGCACAAAGCCACTTTACTTTGATTACCGATCAGCGGTCAGTAGCCTTTATGCTCGATAGTAAAAGACGTACGAAAATTAAGAATGCAAAAATCCAGGAATGGAGACTGGAACTTGCCGCATTCAGCTACACTATCAAGTATCGTCCTGGTAAAGATAACGTGGTCCCTGACACATTTTCCCGAGCATACACTTGTTCAACCTTTAATACATCTACACTCGCTGATCTCCACAATGGACTGTGTCATCCGGGGATAACTCAACTGCTTCATTTTGTAAGAGCAAGGAATCTCTCCTTTTCTACAGAAGAGGTAAAAAAGATGTGTGCTTCTTGTAGGATTTGCGCAGAGCTAAAACCTCAATTCTATCGCTTACCAAAAGAAACTCTTATAAAAGCAACAAAACCTATGGAACAACTTAGTGTTGATTTCAAAGGTCCTCTGCCTAGTGTATCGATTGTTATTTATAAATTATAGTTGATGAATACTCTCGTTTCCCTTTTGCTTTTCCATGTTCCAATATGCATGCAGCAACAGTGATCAAATGTTTAGATTTGCTATTTAGCCTATGTGGTATGCCAAGTTATATACATTCAAATCGAGGCACATCGTTCATGTCCAAGGAGCTGAAACCTTATCTCTCCCAGAAAGGAGTTGCCACTAGTAATAGCACTCCTTATCATCCAACCGGAAACGGACAAGTAGAGAGAATTAATGGCATTATATGGAAGGTGATTCGTTTAGCGCTTAGATCACGTAACCTGTTTGAAAAGCATTGGGAACTTGTACTTGCCAAGGTGCTCCACTCAGAGATCGTTGTTGTGTAAGGCAACTAACGCCACACCGCATAAACGTTTCTTCACATTCCAGCGCCGTTCCTCCCATGGAAACTCGCTTCCCTCTTGGCTAATGACTCCTGGACCCGTACTGCTACGGAGGTTTGTAAGGAACAAAAATGAACCCTATGTAAACCAAGTTGAGCTCCTTAACAGTAACCCGACCTATGCACACATTAGGTACCCAGATGGACGAAACTCTACTGTGTCTGTTCGTGACTTAGCACTTTGTCCTGAAGCCCAGACAATTTTAAGGTCTCCTATTGAGGAACAAGAGAGAAGGAACGACTTTGTACAGGATAATATACAATGCCATAACGGAGCCTATGATGACACGTTGGCCCAGCCTGAACTAAGGCGATCCAGTCGGGGGGTACCAAAACCTCCCAATCAATATGAAGATTGGCTGGAGTAGCAAGTAAAAATATATATATATATATTGAAGGAATGTAATATTGCTTTCGTAAAGGTAAAAAAAAGTAAAAAGACACAGGTAAAAAAAAGGTAAAACTTAAATTATTGATGACACTATTTTTTTCTTTCTAGCAAGGAAGAAAGTTATATTACATTCGTATGGGCTTCCATATGTGCTCCCGGAGCCGGAAGTCGTCAGGTGACGCATATTAAAACTAGCCATATCTGCCACCTTTTTGTATTCCTTTTTTAGTTGAATAAAGCTTGGCTTCCAAGTAACACATGTTTTTTTATTACACATTGTGCATGTATTTTTCCTTTATGTAATATTTTTCGTCTGTTGTAATTATTGTATTTTTTGCATTTTATTATTTTCTATTATTTTTCAATCATGCAGACATTTATTTGTTTCATTTTTTTTTCTTTTCTTTTTATAATTAGCAGGTATTACATGTTGTTTTTTTTTGTTAATTTTAGTTTTAACATGGTTTGTTGCAGCCTTCACGTCTGGGTCTACGGAATTCAAGGAATGGTTTATTTTCCAATAGTCAGACACAAATTTTTAAATCTTATACTTTTATAGCTTGGAATCCATATTGGCCCGAATATTTCCGATTGCAATTTACTGAAAAGTCACAATTAGTACAGACATTAAATGAAACCATGTTTTCCCTGACTTACGGTTAGGGTCAATTACACCGCCACCGCCACCCTCACCCCGTGTTAAAATGGGTTTAATAATTTTCTTCAAATCATCAAGTGAATAAAATTTACTTCTTTTATTTTATTGAGGAGCTAAAAAATTTTTTTAACCCTAACCAAAATGGTGCGTTTCTGTTTGTATTTGTTGCTTTTTTGGGGTTGTTGTTGGGGGAGGGGGAGCAGAATGCGATTAGTTCTCCCGGAGACTGAACAGCTGCAGTTCAATTCATTTTGGTTTTGCAACCGTATGCTTTAGTGCCATCTGCCTTTTCACATTTTTTTGGCGCCTTTCAAATCGTAAACTGCTTCGGCTTTTTCTGATTTGTTCCATAAGACATAATAAAAAAACATATGGACCGATATGGATCCCCAATTGTAGAAACACCATAATTATTTTGGAAAAGAAGTGTAATGTAAATATGTGAGATAACATGAAAACGAAGAGAGAATAAAATACAAAAAAAAATACAATTACAAAAACATTAAATAAATAAAAAGCAACGATTTACAAAAAAAAAATCATTACATTAAAACAATGTAAATAAATCAGTATTTTTTTTTTGTTTCTTTTTTTATTTTAGGAACCCAGGTTTCATTTTGTGTGGTTACATTTTGAATGTTGTAACTAGTTGCAAGATTTTACCAAGCCAATATTGTCCGCCATGGGAGCTGATCTGTAAAAGTGTTATATAATGAAAACCCACATTCGGATAGAGGGAATCATCAATAGAGTTGGTAGAATGGTTGACGGATTAGAGGTGAAAAGATGACCTTAGCAGGTAAGCGGAAATTAAGTATCTGACGTAATTTCAGAAAAATTGAATTTGCTGTTTCTTGCCAACCCGTCGAGTGAGCGGTCACGAAAAACTGTGCTCGTCCACAAAACTCTAATGGGGGTGGGGGCAGGCGAACAATGTGAGCCTAGCATAAATGGCCGCCAAAGCTATCTTTGTATCTCTTTCTCTCTCAACACAATGAGCACCTTCTAATATATATCTCTCTCAGATCTCTGTAATCATATACTTATTATGTCCTCAAGATAATAAATCCTCCATTTTAAAGAAGCCTTATGTGCCTATGTGAATTAATCAAAGATGATGATGACAATGCAGGGTACCAGCAACGGTGTGTATAATCAGTTACACATGCTTCATACGACACAAGTATCCAACAAAACCAGTGATAACAATACTTGGGAACTGCAGTGAATTTGACTTAATTTTATGTGATGCAGACTTGTTATTGTGAAAAAAAGTATTATTTCAAGTTTTACTGAAAACAGTTTTTTTTATATTTATAATTTAACAAGCTTTAAAAAAAGAGTCTGTAAATGCCTACCATTTAGCTTTTTTTCGTGTTATGATCAAAGTGTAGTAACTGTTGTCCTAAGTAAGAATCTTTCTCGACCGAAACAATTTTTAAAATTTTGTCCTAATCCGGAGTTCCCCGTTTTGAGAGAAACTGACCCGGTGTCTAACTTTACCTTCGCAGGCTGGGGTAAAGCTCAAAGGGTAAATTCCCTAATGCGGATATGTTATATTGACGTTGGACATTAGTTAACAACAATTTATATTATATATAAAGTAGAGTGAGATTTTCCCCTGTAACATTGATGGGTAGCGCTTTCTAACAATAAAAAAAAACTACATTTAAAAATCTACTTTGTACAAAATTTAGTCAAATTATTGGTACGTGTTTTCAAAAACAAAAATGTAGTTTTGTTCAAATTCATCGATTTTATATTAAATCTGGTCAGCCATTGTCTCTTTCATTACTAAATTCAGTGCGGGAGTAGGAGTGATTAACACCCCACAGTACTAAGTTCTCATCTTTCAACCCATTACACTGTAAAGAACAGGAATGTGAGTATTGATTTACTCCTCTCCAGGAGTTAGGCACAAGGCCAGTTTTTATCTTACTCCCACAAGTAAGATGTGACCCAAGGTCGGATCGGGAAAGTGGGGTTTAAAAATAGCCTGGGCAGCCCCGTCGGCATTCCCCGGTAGGGGCGCCTCAGGCAGTAAGCAATAAACTTACTCCTCCCCAAAGAGGGGAGGCGAAGCCTGGGAGGGTGGACCTCCTAGAACTGCACAGGACAGACCCATAGACCGGCGTAAATCAAGACCCGAAGGCCAAGACAATACCAGTCTATGGGGTGCAGTATCCATCGGAACAGATACTACACTTTGATCTTAGCCAAAAGGCCAAGAGTATTGATTTACTCCTC
The DNA here is from genome assembly GCA_963556195.1 of Sepiola atlantica. Lineage (NCBI taxonomy): Eukaryota > Metazoa > Mollusca > Cephalopoda > Sepiida > Sepiolidae > Sepiola > Sepiola atlantica. The sequence continues at coordinate 26,113,551 of OY744545.1, forward strand.
TCCAGGAGTTAGGCACAAGGCCAGTTTTTATCTTACTCCCACAAGTAAGATGTGACCCAAGTTCGGGTCGGGAAAGTGGGGTTTAAAAATTGCCTGAGTAGGGGCGCCTCAGGCAGTAAGCAATAAACTTACTCCTCCCCAAAGAGGGGAGACGAAGCCTGGGAGGGTGGATCTCCTAGAACTGCACAGGACAGACCCATAGACCGGCGTAAATCAAGACCCGAAGGCCAAGACAATACCAGTCTATGGGGTGCAGTATCCATCGGAACAGATACTACACTTTGATCTTAGCCAAAAGGCCAAGAGTATTGATTTACTCCTCTCCAGGAGTTAGGCACAAGGCCAGTTTTATCCTACTCCCACAAGTAAGATGTGACCCAAGGTCGGGTCGGAAAGTGGGGGTTGAAAAGCCAGCGCCCGAGAGGTGAGCACTCTGACCATTAAAAATTGCCTGGGCAGCCCCGTCGGCATTCCCCGGTAGGGGCGCCTCAAGCAGTTAATGTGAGTAGCCAATGACAAAAAAGATGAAATTGAGATGTATTTCCGAACCGGAGAGGGAGGGGGATGGTCACGTTAAACCCCCCCCCCCCCTCTGTGTGTGTGGAGACGGCAGCACAAAAAAAAACTAAAAACAACTTGGATGATGTTTTTGCAATAAGTAATAAAAACACATTTAAAATAATTTTTAAAATGTTTAATTAGTGAAATTAAAATCTTCGTAAACAAAAAACAGGGAAATTGCAAATAAGTTTTAACCATTAGATTAATTGAGCTGACAGGTCAATTAATCAGAATATTTCGTTGCCTTGGTTTTCTGAAACAACTTCAATCTGTTCGAACTAAAAAAAGTTAAAATTAAGAGAAAAACAGTGAACACATGTGTGTGTGGAGGGGGGAGGGGAGTTACAATTAAAACTTATAGAAACAAAAACAAAAAAAAACCCACTTCTTTCTGAGGACATTCTTAGAATATTTTATTTTTTTTACTAACCAGTCATCGCTCATCAAGGCCTAAAGGCTACTTGAGGACAAAGGTTAATGGTTTGTGTTCAGTGGATGGTGAGACAAACACCTTGAGGATTGCAGACGATGGTTGAAAATGTGATTACTTAAGAGGACGGCACAAAAAGAATTTGTTAACATTGGACTTGAAAATGACCATGTTGTAGTAGTCAGTTGAGAAGTAACCCTGTGGCATTGCTTCAAATACACAGAAGAATAAATGAATTTTCTTTACATTGGTTGTAGGTGGACGGGTTTTTGCTGTGAATGATTTACAAGGGGAACCAGAAATTAGAGCTCAGCCGAGCACTTACCATGAACTAACGATAGAGTAAAGACAGATTAGCAACGTCTCCTCTGTGAGAAAGAGGCTCTAGGGGAAAGAAAAATACATGCTCTACTAGATTTCAAAGGCGATTTGGTACTCTGTCAGGACAGGAGAGTGTGCTCTGAGCGGTAATCCCCCAGAAGTGGCAACCATACCCCATCAACGATCTGGCTCGAATGCATGTACAGGATTGCGTACTTTCTGGATCCAACCATTTTCTCAGCAAACTTAGCAACAGATCTTCCATTTCTGGTATGTCAGGCTTAAGTTTGTAACATCATTTGAGTTTCGTCCTCGCATATCTATTAGAAACTTTGTCCGTCAGTCGGTTTGTCGTCACACTTAATTTTGAATTTTCATCGCTAAACGCATAGATTAAATAAACACACGTCAAACCTACCCGTCCTTGTTTTTTGTTTCGTTTTTCATGTGTGTTGATATGCGTGCGAGGGTGTCGTTATGTGAAGCATATAAGGTCTATTTGCAACAAAGTACAAATAGTCCTCACTGAGATTTTCCATGCAGTAACAATATGTCAATTATGCTTTTTTGTTCAGTCACTTTGGTTTCGGGGTAGAAAATCTGACGACATCGCACTTTTGGTTGGGTGGAAACACGCGTAATGTTATTTGGGGTCGACCAGATCATTGTGTGTTACTATCTATTTGTTGTGACTCCGAGCTGATTGGGTTGGAAGATGTGCTGCAGAAATACAATAAATTGACGCGAATACATGCAAATAGAAGAAGAATAATAGTTTTAAAAAATGTGATAAAAAATATTTATATCAGCTTCTTGGATGGGGGAAGGAGTTTCTTGGATGCTTCAATTTACCTTGCCAATGCTGATGCACACTTCTGCTTGTTCTCTTTTATAAAATAATGATTTATGTTTTTATTAGTTTTGCGTATTGTTTTATTTAAAAACTAGACCAAAACCACATACCGTTCAAAACTGGTTGCTTTAGAGTAAACATCCGAAATATCCTCTCACTAATTTGCCCATTTTTATGCAATAATTGCAAAATGATCTACTTGACTGCTTTGCATAATATCAGTCAGGTTTCATTTCCAATAGTTAAATAGCCGAGACCCAGGTTAAGCAATTAATTCCATGACAGTTCAAAGATTATAACAATTATTGAAATATATATATATATTCCATGATAAATGCCAGTATACTGAAATCATATGCCCTTAATAGGTTTAAGATGAAAATTTATATACACTAAATGTACAAAAGCAAGGAAATTCCCAAATTTTTACACTTTTATTGTCATTAAGGGTATGACTACATATCAACCAAACCATTTCATTACCACATCACTACAGTATAAATCTCTATGCATGAGTGGATGAAGTATGTGAGGTGCACTGAAGAAAAATTCCTACCAGTAAAATACATAGTCCTGTTGTGCTCGCATACCCTTAATAACAATAAAAGTGTAAAAATTTGGGAATTTCCTTGCTTTTGTACATTTAGTGTATATGAATTTTCATCTTAACCCTATTAAGGGCATATGATTTCAGTATACTGGCATTTATCATGGAATGTCACTACTTTTGTAAAGGCTATGCCTCAATACAATGGTCATTTTTAAGGTTTTTTGGAATTTTCTGGAAAACTAAGGTATATGGTAAACTGAAATTAAAATGCCATCAACTAGACCCTAGAACCTCTATCTCTGCCAAAAAATCAGCTGAATCCATCAAATAGTTGATGAGATACAGGGTTGCACATATGTACGTACGTACGTACGGAAAACACAAAATCATTCCTGACCTTTCTGGATCTCTAGGTTGCCTTGACTAATGATGCTGACATTCTACACACTTATAGAACCTATCAAAGAAAATTTTGTGCAAAGTTTTAACTAATTTGGTTTATTGGTTTTTGAGTTACGATTGATTAAAGAAATGAGATTTCTAGCATAGGTCGTTTTTGAAGTCTATTAAAGGGATAGAGCACTCTCGCGCCTCCCTTGATTTTAAAAAAATATAATTTGTTTTTTAACACAAAGGTTTTAGTAATAGCTCAATAGTGTAGAACTAGAGCTCCAATTCAATTTAATGTCATATAAACCTCAACAAATTCATGGAACAAATTTTCATAAATTCATCACAAAGAGTTTTTAGTTGCATGCAATTGTTTCGGCCTTCTTCAATCACATACATCTTCATGATATACAGAATATACAAAATATCAATTTTCTTGAGGAGGACATCATCAGTGCTTATAAAAAGAATTCGCCCACCAGGCTGAAAAAAACTGAAGTGCATTCAGTATTCATTTTTTTTACGTTTTATATATTATTTTTATATCCCATTTTTTTTTAATTTTCATCTATTTTCTATTAGCTGATCATGTATAAATACTAACTTACTCGCGTCCCAGTGTTGCCCGAGTGCTGTTTACGGTTGTTCAGTACGAACAGAGACCTCAGAAACTTAATGTAAAACATTGGAGGTGGGAGGCATCCAAACTGATGGGAAAGTTTAATTGTCAACCAGTTTTCTTTGCTTAAATAAGAAATGGGGCTGTTAGAAGGCAATGTCACCAAAAGTAAAAAAGAAAGACAGAAAAAAGAAAAGATAAAGAACATGCCTAAAAAAGAAGAAAAAAAGAAGAAAAAAAGAAATACATAAAAAGTGTGATTTAGAAACGAGAGTGATTCTATAAAAAGACTTATGTTAAGTAAAAGAAAAAAGATGACCTCATCGAAAGCAATAGCCATTTATAAAGCGTATGTTTACTTGTTTGTTGTATTTTGGTAAAAACATGTCACAAGTTTAAAAAGGGAAGAAAATACTAAAGTTAAAAAAGGAAGGAAGAAAACGTGACTGTGTGAGCGAATGCTAGACATGGCAAGTTGTAAATTAGGGATGTGTTCTTGGTATTTGCTGAAAAAAAATGGGTGTTCACTCGATAAATCTTTTTTCTAGGTGACATATATTTCCAAACAGAAGCTATGAAATAGATGTTTTAAAGAAAAAATGAAATTTATGAAGGAAATTAAAACAAAATTTGCGGCCATCTTGCATAGATGCATTTTATTTCGTTATGTTTTCATAAATGATCCTTTATTTTTTAATGTCTGTAAATAGGGGAAAATCAATAATTCTGTGGCTTTTAGTAATTGGAAACCACAAAATCTGGAGTCCAACATTCTAAAATATGCCCGAAAAGAGGAAAAAGTACTTGAAGGGAGCGACCTGTATTTAAATTTGAAATTTAGTGTAGTATATAGACAATAGTAAGAAAAATATGAAATAATAGTGGAGATTTGGCAAAAAAAGTGATACTGGGGGCTGTGGGAGTAGATATTAGCGTGAGAGTGAAATTTCCTTCCGACATTCTGTGTGAATGACTGTAAGATATTCTTTTCTTTCTTAAACATTAAATTTGCACATGAATGAAAGTGACAATTTAAAAAAAAAAAAAAATTATTTTTTTTTAGGAAGAAAACTATATTTTTGTGAAATCTGTACATATATAACAAACGCGGAAAACTTTCATCAGTGTTTATAGTATGAGAGAATTGGAATTCACTGCTTCCAATACAGTACCAATTGTTGGGGACAGTTTTAAAAGATGGTGAAAAGAACCGTTTTCGTAAGTGCAAAAAAAAAATTATCTTTTGTAATTTTAATCCTGTTTATTGCTTAATCTTTAGTAGACCAAATCAATTTTCCTAGAAATTCTCAAAAATTTACATTTTATTGGAAGAACTTTTGTATATCTTCACCATATCATTTACTACTAGGTGTTGCCTGGGAATTTTGGGTTTTTTTTACTTTCATTTTTTTTTTAACCAAATTATTTTTTTTAAATAAGTTTTTAAAAGTTAAATTCAATTATTACGGTATGGTTTGGTTGCTAAATTATTATTATTATTTTAGCAATTGTTAGTTGCCAGTTAAGCTTCCTTCTTAGCTATTTTTAGTGAGAGTTTTATGTCGGCTCTCTCTTACACTAATCAGGAAGCTTGATTTGTTAGTATCACTTCAGAGAACAAACCGAAAATGGCCAAACCAGTTTACGATTTGAACGCTGAAAAAAAAAAAAATGTAAAAATGCATATGACACTAATGCATACGAATGCAAAAGCAGGTTAGGTTAGGGTTAAAAAATGGGTTAGCCCCCCCCCACACACACAAATAAAGTTGAAAAAATGTCCTAAAAAAACAAAAAAAAGAAGGAATTGATTCACTAACTGGTTTGAAAAAAATTATTAAATTCATTCTAAACACTGAGGTGGTAAAGGTTAATTGATCCCAGCCTTAAGTCAGGAAAAAATGAAACGGTTGTTTCATTTAATGTCGGTATTAATTGGCATTTCCGGCTAGTTCCGTAATTCGCAATCGGAAACATTCAGGTCGATATAGGTCCCCCTTCCTATAGAAGTACCAAAATTGTTATAAAACAATGACTAATTTTGTTAAGGTAATGTTATTTTAATCTTTATTCATAAATTGATTGAATGTAAATAGCTCCCAAAACTTTCAACCTTTTAATTAAAATGAGGATTTGCTAATAATTTAAAACCAGTTAAATTGCTTTCTATTCGACAGTTTAAATGCTTCCAAATACCTTTCGAATTTCAAAGAGTCACAATTTCTTTTTAAATCGATTTAATAGATTTTAACTAGTTAATCGATTAGTTATAAATTTAAAAAAATAATAATGTATAAGTCACGTAGAGGCGAGAAACATATACAGATACAAGAAAGAAGTGGTTACACAATTTTATTAATATTATTAAGATTTAATATTTAAAATGGTATTTTATTTTTTGAATCAAGCAAAGGACAAGGATTCCTTGGCCTAGTGTTCTGATACTACACTTCATCCCTTCTGTCCTCGGTCACTGAAGAAATCCTTCAAGACTGAGGCAATGTTTATTTTTGTCCTAATGACCCTTTTTTTTTGGGGGGGGTCGATTTTCCCCTCATTAAAAACCGCCCTTGTGCCTAACTATGGCCTCGTAAATAGGGTCTCGGATGTATGATTGTGTATAAAGTAAAAAATGCTTTTTTATGGCAAGTTTAATTAGTTACCATACGACGGTAGCACGAAGTTTGTCAGATTGGAAACGTTTACATCTCATGCGTGTACTATTTTCTTGTTCCTCGTGCTTCAAAAACGAATCTGTCAAAACTACATGGGATGTCAAAATCAGTAGAAGGTTGCATTTTGTTCTGCAAGGCAAAAGGCCTTCGTGAATATGCCTTCTCCCAATTTCAACTTTTACAGAAGAAAAAGAGATACAAAGTAAAAAGTTCCTTGTATTTAAAAAAAAAAATAAAAAATACTCCCACAAAAAAAAACCCTAACCCTAATTCTAGCACTAACCCTAATTCCCTAAAAAAAGACAACAAAAAAAACTCTGAAAAAAGACAATAAAAATGATCTTTCTTTTTTATATAAGTCGTCTGTTTCAAAAGAAAATTGGAAAAAATAAATAAAATTCCTCTTTCTTTCGTTCTAATTACGTAAAAAAAGTCGTCGTTTCTAGTGTTAGTCTACAATTTGATATTGAAGTCGTCTGATTCTTTAAAAAAAAAAGACAAGTTTCAGAAGTCATTCTTAGCATGAAAGGCCCCCCCCCCTTTCATGCTAAGAATGACTTCGGAAACATTCGGAACGGCGTAACTTCTTCCGTCTAGTTCCGTTCGTTTTCATAGAATTCGTTTACATACATCATGCTTACGTCACGCCTGTAACTTTTTGGTTGTATTCCCGAAACAGTGGCAAAAAACAAATTACCAACCGATTGCTGTGGAGACGAGTGGGGTGATAGGCTTGGCCTATTAATGACGCGCAACACCGGAGACAATGGTGAATTGTCTTGGCATTACAGGAGCCTCTCTATCGCCATTATTCATGGAAACGCCTTGAGTCTGCTCTCGGCCTGCTAAGCCAGCCGGACATTCGAAGAAAACTACTTATTGTGATACGATTATATATAACGAATCGGGATTTCTTGATATTGAACTAAACAATGTCCAAGTGACGAATAAGGGATTTATGAATTATTTACTGAATTATCAATCTTATAGTTTACTTTTTCACCGAATGGATCAGTGTACTACCAAATTAAATGTATTTTATTTTCCTATTTTGATACGACAGGGGCGCGTTCGAAATCGGCACAAATAAACTATAATCTTTTCAACTAGGAAGAATGTTGGTAAAATTTTACCAACATTTTTGTCAACAGAAAAAGAAAATTCTATTTACTTTTTCGTACGATTACACATCAACACACTGGAAATAGCTAAAAAAACATAATATATTTTAATATATTTTAGACTTTAGTGTACTTCTACAGAATTTGAATAAAACTGTTTTTTTTTTTTTAAACCGCCTTAACTAAGTGTTAGGTTTATTTCGGCAAAAGTCTGTTTGGTTCGGTTCAAATTCCGTAGGTATCTACTTTAGAGTAAGGATTCACTTTAATATACAGCATATCTGGGTCAATTCCTATTTCAGTCACGTAAATTATTTAGTGTGAAATGGGTTTTAGAATTAATCACGAACAAACCAATTTTTTACTTAAATGTTTTAATGAAAAATCTAACATTATAATGACTAAGTTATAGCAAGTTTCATCGTACACATGAAATGCCGAAACGAAAACTCGACTGGAAAAATATAGTCGCAAAAGAGGCCAGCTAAGAACGATAACTACACTCCTTGGCCTTTTGGTTCGGATCAAAATGTAGCATTTGTTCTGACACTACACCTCATCTTTTACTTTTAACACTTCTTGTGGTATCTCAATTAAAAAAAAAAATGAATAATCAGTAAATTATTAAAATTGCTTTCTGGGATAATGAAAGTGCTTGTTTTGTTTCAGTTTAACTCAGTTTCCTATGTACATAATGCACTACTTCCGTGTCTATTAAAACTCCATTTTGTTATAAATCTTGATTATTCTAGCATATTTACACATTTCAAGTGTGTTTTTCATCAGATTACATGCGTAATACTAAATAGATTTTAACTCGAAATGGTTCCTCGTTTAATAATATTTTTTTTAAATAACATAAAACCATTTTTATCGCCTATACACAATTTTTATCGCATTTTGTTTAGACAATCAATCTCAACATTCGCCGTTTTTCTTTAGCTTGTCTAACTTGTTTATGAAGATGGCGACTATATTTTCCCTGACGACTTTTAATAGTAAATACAAAAAATAATGTGTAAGTTACGTAGATTCGAGAATCACACACTGACACACGATAAGGTCACGCAATTTTATTAATATAAACATTAGAGAATTAGGTGCTGGTGAAGTTAGGACCCAACCTAAAATCGACTTGGCTTCGTTAGGGTTAGCGGTGCTTGTGGATTGTAGGTCCGGTAAAAGAAATTATCTTTAATTTGAGGAGAGTCAAATAAGGGCGAGAGAACTCTAGTTTTAAGTTTCAACCAAGATGTATCTTAAAATGGATTTTACTATTTTAATTATTCTAAAATAAAGTTTGGCACTTCTGCATTTTTTATGAACACGCAGCCGATTAAGAAATCGACATTGAAGAGTTCCGTTTAGTTTTCTCCAAGTCCCATTTATTCAGAATTCACCGGAAGTCGAATTTACCGGGAGTGGAAGTAGAATTTAGTAGAATGGAGTCATGCCGGTCATGTCAAAGACTGCTTCGTGGAGATAGACGAAAGTCTATTTTCACGAAGAAAGAACAATACGGGCCGTATCCGACGACAACTGTGGGTATTTGGTGGCTATGAAGCGGCCACTAAGTCTGGCTTCTTAGTAACAGTCCCTTACAGAAATGCCGAAACACTAATACCCATAATAAAGCAGTATGTGCGTCCCGGAACAACAGTAATCTCAGACTGTTGGCGTGCATACGACCAACTCGCTTCAGAAGGATTTCACCATTTGCGTGTAAATCACCGATATAATTTTGTGGATCCATCCACAGGTGCCACAACAAATCATGTGGAAAACATGTGGCAAAAGGCCAAAATGCGTAACAAAATAGAATGTGGCACCCACACGCAAATGGTGGAGTCTTACCTAATGGAATTTATGTGGCGGCAGAAGTTTTCTGCTAACCCCATGGAAGCCATTATAAGTCAAATTGCAGAACTTTATCCTGTTTAATAAAAGAAAAAGGACAAAAAAAATACAGCCCCCCCCCCATGAAAACTTTTCATTTAGATAAAAAAAATCTCAAACAAAACTTTTCTACTACAATATATTTAAAAAAAAAACAAAATCAATGTTGACCAAAAAATTCATTCCCCCCCACCCCAATCAAAACTTTACATTTTTATTTATAAAATTTTTAATTCATATAATAAAAAAAAGAAATTGTTAATTGTTTCTTGTTACCCAAAAACAAATCAGTCTTGCATTTTTTTTTTAAGTTGTAAATAAGTAACTTCCGGTTGAATTACTTCCCTTTATTTTCAGTAGAAGGACAGAAAATCTGCGTGTTCATACAAAATGCAGAAGTGCCTAAAGTTTTTTTAAATGTATACATAAAAGGAACTGTTTTCAAACAAATTGCCGAATTTACCCAGTGTAAAACTGTCATTTATTTCAAAAACTTTATTTCCCGTGTTTCATTCCCCTTCCATTTACTTTTTTTTTCTATTTTTTCCTTCTTTTATAATTTATTTTTCAAAATCATTTTATTTTCATTGGTGCCGAATGCGTTGTTTGTTTTATTCCTAGATTATCCTTTTACGTATACATTTTTTTAAACTTTATTTTAGAATAATTACAATAGTAAAATCCATTTTAAGATACATTGTGGTTGAAACTTGAAACTAGAGTTCTCTCCCCCTTATTTGACTCTCCTCAAATTAAAGATAAAAATATTTTTTTCGGACCTACAATCCACAAGCACCGGGTTAGCTTGGGTCCTAATCTGCACCAGTGCCGAGAATTAATCTAAAATGTAGCCAAAAATGCGTCGGTCGATCCCTTTGCCATTTTTATTTCCATTTCATGATTTGTAAATGGAAAACCATTTTTAAGTCTTACCATTCCCTAAAATTATTAGGCGTGACACTCTTCTCATGGTTTCATTTACAAACCACGAAATGGGGGAAAACTTATTTACATTAAACTAACGAAGTAAACGGACCACACGTCATAAAATATGTTTTTTTTTAAATTAAGAAGGAACAATCTGAAAGTTTTGTAACAGAAAAAACAATCAGTATAAAATAATTTTAGAGAGGGGTTCAGCGTCAATGTCTTCCGTGTCCAGGTGAATAAACCAATGTAAACAAAAACATTATGTCATGCTATTTGCAATAATACTGGATATGGCATTTCTTTTAAGATGATATTATGACACTGTAAAGTGTCGAATAATATTATGAAAGTTCATGGTTAATAAAAGGAAATAAGAAACAAAAAATGAATTCTGGAAGAAAAAATAATAGAGAAGCTTTTACCTGAGGAGGGCAGCGATGACAATGTTTACAGTGACACCAAGTGGCGACTACTACTGGCGAATGATGGCAAATTTACAAGGGAGATAACTCTCATATATTTTTTTTTTTTTTTTAATTTCAGATGCGGAATTTATTTCAATAAATCTTTTTACTTTTTATTGCTACCATAAAGCATTGTGATTGTTTGATTCCTAAATAATCCTTTAACCACACCCACCGTAGTTTCTCCTTAAGAAAAATTAAAATTCTACTTTTTGGAGCAAATTACATGTAAACAGCCTTAAAAAATATCCGCAAAGAAAACAAAAAATTATTTTTTTGTTATTTTAGAGGGTGGGGGGGGGGGGGGGCACTTTCCTACATAATTTTTTATGCACTCCAGAAAATGACACTGCCGCGCTGACCTCCGTTTTATCCTGCAAGTAACGGATGATTAGAAAGGATAAATTTAAAAAAGAAACTTATTTTTTTTAATTCATTAATTTGAAACTTCACAAATACATTTTATTAATAATGTAAGTGTTTGAAATAAATACAAACATATGATGTTGTCACCTGTTCAAAAATAACAACGGAAAAAATAAATAATCAAATATTGGTAAATTTTTACTATCCATTCCCAGCGAAGTTTACCCCTTAAAAAAGTTCAAATTCTACTTTTTTTGTGCAAATACATTTAAACAGCCTAAAAAAATATCCGCAAAGAAGAAATTAAATTTTTTTTTTAAATATTTAAGATTTTAGAGTGGGGGTTCGCTTTCCTTTATAAATGTAACGTAAAATGAGCACCCATTTTCTGGCCAGTTAGCGTCAAACGAGACATGTAACCGACTTGAGTTTTTAATAAAAACACGTAAAAATTTAGCGATTTTCGTGTTTGTTTTGGAGGGGGGTGGGCAAACTTTGACTTGAGTTCTCCTTCCCCCCCCCCTAAAAACCCAGAAAACTAAATTGGCTAAATTTCTACGTGTTTTTATTTAATAAATAAATACCCCCCACCCCAAATTGGCTAAATTTCTACGTGTTTATTTAATAAAAAAAACCCACCCTAACCCCAGCCCTAACCCTAACTCTACCTCCAGCCCTAACCCTAACTTTACCTCCAGCCCTAACTCTAACCCCAGCCCTAACCCTCCTAACTCTAACCCCAGCCCTAACCCTAACTCTAACCCAGCCCTAACCCTAACTCTAACCCCAGCCCTAACCCTAACTCTAACCCCAGTCCTAACTCTAACCCCAGCCCTAACTCTAGCCCTAACCCTAACCCCAGCCCTGATCGTAAATAAAAAAACAAACGTCGCTTTGATTATGAGTCCCGGTAAAAAAACACACACACACTTGACAACGAGAACCCGAAACGAGGCTAACAAAACAAGACTGTCGACGCCATGGTTTTGCTGTAAAAATCCGTGCCCAGAATTTTTTTTTTTTCATGTCTAATGAAAAACCGTAAAAATAAAAACAAATGGAATAGCTAACTAGGAAAATCTCCAGTCTCGAATTAGAAACTCAAGTCGGTTACATGTCTCGTTTAATGTTAAGTGGCCAGGAAATGGGTGCTCATTTTACGTTAAATTAATAAAGGAAAGTGATCCCCCACGCTAAAATCTTAAATATTTAAAAAAAAATTTAATTCCTTCTTTGCGGATGTTTTTTTAGGCTGTTTAAATGTATTTGCACAAAAAAGTAGGATTTGAACTTTTTTAAGTGGTAAACTGCGCTGGGAATGGATAGTAAAAAAAATACCCAATGTTTTATTCAATAATAACATCGCAAATTCAAGAAATTATGGCTCTTGTATAGATCGAATACACGAGCGACATTTATTTTAGAAGAGTTCCAATGGTGTAAGGGGCAGTAACTGTACTACGTCAACCAGCAACGTAAGTATATAGATAGTAGATATAGAAGTAACTTTAAAGCCTTTTATGCATATAAAAAACATTCCCTCTCGTACAGTGATTCTTCTATCAAATATAGAGTAATTTAAGGCTCTTGTATATTCTTACGTTGCTGGTTGACGTAGTAGAGTTACTGCCCCTTACACCATTGGAACTCTTCTAAAAATAAATTTCGCTCGGGTATTCGATCTATACAAGAGCCGAAATTATTTTTTTTTTTTTTTTAGTTATAGTGATTTTATTAACACGGAATGTATAGGGCCTTTTTCGTAATATATACGAAACAATTAAAAAGATATATTCAATTTTAAACATCTACAGTGCTTTATTTTCATAAAAAATATTTTTAATTCGTGCATTTTTTTTATTAATACATAAAAATATAATTTTAGTAAAGGTGTATTTTGTTTTCAAACAATAATACATTTTAGCTAAGATTTTAAAATATATTGGTTTCATTATATTACATGATTGTAGATAAATTAATACTGAAAATGTCATTAAAATTGGTTGATTTCCTGAATTTTGGTGAATTTTTAAGGGTCAAAATGTTTTTACATTTTGGGGATCGGCCATTGATTTTGCGGTGTGCGGACAAAAGCCCACCGGACATAAGCCCACCGGACAAAAGCCCACCAAAATAAATCAAACATTACCAACGTAAAAATAAATTAATTTAAAAAAATTAAAAAATACATTTTTATATTTAATTTTTTTTTACAGATTACATCATAAAAAATACAACAAGTAAGGAATATTTTTCATTAATTTGAGTATGACAATTGGAACCTGAGCAATTCAGAGGGCCGTCTAATTTTCTTAGACGTTAAAGAACTTTTTATTATTAGTTGGAGTTCTTAAAGTCGCAAACTCAATTAGTTTTGCAAGACTTTTCTGTATGGTTATTTAATTTAACAAAATTAATACATATTTCCCTCTATCTCTGTCCTCAGTGTCTTCAATCTTTCTTTCAGCATTTTCCGACTTTGGCAAGCAAAACTGAACCGTTCTCTTGCTAATTGCAAAGGCCTCCACTGCAGCAACTCACCACAGCCAGATCTTGATGATAATGAAATTACCTTTGACTAGTTCTTTGCAAGCAATGTTTTTTGGTCCGTTCATGAACTTGTTCTGTGGTAGTTATGCAAGAGCCTTGCCCCAGCATTCGACCAACTGTCCATTCCTTTATTGTAAATTGTACTTATTTTGTACCTATTTTTTATGAAATGTCAGGAATTAATGTGACAATTGTTGCCTTGAAAAAGGCTACTTAGTCTGTTTTTGTACCTTTTATATTCATATTTGTATAAGAAATTTTTAAAAACATGAAAACAATGGCAGGGGCTAGTCATTTTCTGGTGTTAGTTTATGATTAAGCATATAGCTACCTATTATTACAATTTAAAACACCAAGAAAACGTCAAGCTGGCTCGGGGTGGGCCCTGTGTGGGTTTTCATACCACAAATATTTTTTTGATTTCTAATTTAATAAAGGTTTTTTGTCAGGAAAAACATTTATTTTTGTCAGTAATTGTCAGGAATAATGGACATACTTGTCAGGAAATGTCAGGAATTTTATGTAATATTGTTAAGTTGGATTTTAAGATGGTGCCCGTTGATCCCTTTCTGCAAGACTAATTTTGGTAAACTTTGTTTTTACTGAAAGAGAGGTTATTCATGCCCAATATGCAAGTTAAAAACCTTTGTTAGCAATTTGTTTGAGGTTCAGCCACATTTTGACTGAACTTAGTTCCTCAACCGGAGAAGATTATCACGATAAACTGTCATTACGCAGTCTTGAAAAGGGAAGTTAACTTCAAAATGAAAATAATTAAGATGAAAAATATCTGCGGTGATTCAGTGCGAGTGAATAATGAATCTATCATGGTGATCGAGTATATTGGGACATTTCCATCTCGTGATGCCTTATGGAAACTGTCTGAAATCTAATTCAGAATATACAAGAACAAACCCAATGTTAATTGACTAAATGCGCAAAAAAGTAAAAAATATGGATTGCAAAAGTATTTATCTTGAAGAAATCGCAAAAGACGCGATTTATAAACCCCGTAACCTAAAACAAGTCCATAATATCAAACAAATTTATCAAAACAAGATGAAAAAATCTGGACAGTTTTATTCAACAGATAATACTTAAGAATATTAATATCCAAAATAAAAAAGATACACTTATTATACAATATATGCACTGAGGAGAGTGCTCTGCACTGTTAGCCTTGTACCAGACTGACGCTCATGCAGATGAAAAATATAAAATAATTTGAAAACAAAATATAGAGAAATTTACTTGAGGTGCACTGGTTGTTTCCCTTGGTGTTAATCAGAATGGGTCAGAGAGTATCAAAAATTAACCACCTCTGGATGTCTCTCATGACGCCCCACACAATGAAGAATATCTGGGTTCTCCGGATATCTATCTCTTTAACTTAATAGGTAGAGTAAAAACTAATGTCTTTCATTGTTTTGTATAATATTACCTTGCTGTTCTTTATAAATGTCAACTGTAAATAAATGTGTTAATTGTTTGCATTTATTATTAATTCTGATGATGGAAATGTTTAGGTTATATGTTTAGCACAAGGTTGTGAGATAAAATAACCTCATATTCCAACAAAGATGTGGACACACAAGTTGCACATTGCACAAATTGAACCAGTCTGTTTCCTTTCCGGAGCAAGATAGATCGGACATCGAAAAATACGCTCTCCATGGTTTCATTTTAGTTCAAACAGAGGGAAACGAAGATAAAGTTGCAATACAAATATATCAAAGTATATTTGAAGCAATATAGGAGGCTGGTGTTTAAAAGTAGGATTAGAATGGTAAATTTCCACCTAAGGTTAAAAAGTAGGTAGAGTGGAATTTTCTAATTAGACTTAAAGTAAAGCTACGTGTCCTGGCAGTGACGTAATAGAGAAAGAAAGCGGCTAGTCTTACGACGAATGAGCAGGGGAGATCATTCTCTTTTGACTGAATCAGCAGAGAGAGAGAGAGAGAGAGAGAGCAGTGGGTTTGGATAACGAAGTTGCTACCTCCCCCCCCACCATGTATGCTATGAAGAAAGAATAAAACCACAAAGAGATTTTTAAAAACCAATTTTATTTGTCGATGTTTATTTATTAATAACGTTTCTGAAAGCTGTTATTGAAAAGAAGAAGATAACAGAGAGAAGTGAGATGAGAACCTCACCTCTGAGACTACAGGAATTCCACCACATGGTTCTGCCGATTATTGTTAATTCGGTTAGACTTCTGCATAGAACTCACGAAGATCGTGCCTCAGGATTGTCTGGTCAGCATAAACTACTTCACGGTCGCAGCTATTCGTTGACTTGCAGGATTGCAGTTTTACCTCCATCACCAAGAGCAGCAAGGATCAGCAGTTGCATACAAAGTCGGGAAAGCTTTGGCTAAGAACACACAACGAAATAACGCAGAAGTAACATTGCCACTTTTACTCCATGATTTGCAGTTCCGTACCTCACACATCTTTGCTTGCCACATGCAGAGGCAGAGACGACCAGAAGACAACGGATCCTGGTGTCGACTCCTCCTGGATTTTCACCAGAGCCCTGTTAGCCGGGTTGTTCTGAAGCTACCACGTTGCCTCCCCCCTTTACCACATTGCTGAAGGGTTGGATTTTAGGGGGTGATTCTGCCGACAAAGTAGACATGCTGTAGGGATTGAAGAACACCCCAGCTATGCTAGATTAATACCTATCATAAATGATTCATTGTATACGATTAATTGAACACACGTTGCTATTTTAATCATAGCTGTGAGGGAATTGTGGTCTCATGCCTTTACCAATAATATTAGTGCTTAATTAAGTGCAATGGATCCATCAAGATTTGAAGCAGGCATAGCTGATTCCATAGTAATAATAGTATCCATTAGACCAACCGAGCACTGCAGTAGTAGTTGTAGTAGTAGTAATAGTAGTAAGAGCATTTTATTATTATTATTATTATTATTATTTTATAGTAGTCTCAACTTTTGGATGTTTTTAGTTGGAGTTTTCTTGTTTGAACCTCAAGTCAATTCCTTTGACCTTAGACATTCAAGCTGTACCTTAACACTTTTGCGGTTCCTAAAAGGCAAGCGTATTGCAGAATTGGGAAATAAATTGTCTCGTCAATCTGTTTAAGCCATGTATGGTGGCTTTTCGTTATGGTTCCAAGCGTTCCAATTACAACGGGATCACCTTTACTTCTTTACATTTCCATAGTCTAACTAATTCTCATTTTAGATCTTGATATTTATTTATTTTGTCGGGTTATTTCTCCTGCATTCTGGTATTGAAGGGGCAGGCTATATCAATGATTAAGCAAGTTCTCTTGTTTTTGTTTAGAAAGATTAAGTTGGGTTTTGAATGTTCAAGAACTTTATCAGTCTGTATGCGCATGTCCCAAAGAAGTTTGACATTGTCATTCTCCTGTACCACTTCTGGCTTATGCTCATACTACTTCTTATGGTGGTCCAATTCATAAAGTCTACATATATTCTAGTGTAGTACCTGAGCAACTCTGTTGTGTCTCCATTTTTTATACTGGTGTTGTGCTAGCATTGGGCATTCAGATACAATATACGCTAAGGTGTCTTCTCTTTCATTACACAATCGGCATATCAGTGATTCTGCCATTTTGTCAATGTAATATTTGAGGGATCTAGTGCGGGTGGCTTGTTCCTGGGCTGCCATTAAGGTGCTCTCAGTAGATCTTTTGAGATCACTCCTGACCAACCAATTCCAGCTGTCATTATCTCTAAATGCAGTATTCTTAAAGGATACATGGTGTAGTTTCTTTCCAAATAATTTTAACCCTCTCTCTTGTAACCTTTGATTCTTTTTAACCCCAGTTCTTAGTATTTTCGTCTCTTTTCACTTCACAAAGAAGAATCTCATTGCTTTCAGAAATATATGTATATAGACATCCTTCTTCTATATTTACAACATCTTCAACACTAAGTAAACCTCGACTACCTTTCTTTTCTAGGTAGATACAATCGATCTGCATCTTTGCAAAAGCTCCATAAATTGTAAGCATTTTCCATGTTATGGTATCCAAACATTTTAGTTCATCTACATTCCAGTCAAGTATACCGACAGTATATCGAATGATAGCTACTGCTTTGGCATTGATAGAATAGATTGTATTTCGACTGTGGAGGTGTGATTTAAGAATACTCCTTACTCTTCTATTGTACTCAGCTGTGACCTGGTTCTTCATTAACTTGTTTTTAATCTTATCCGCCTCCAGAATTCCCAAGTATTTGTAGCCCCTCTCACTGTCTACATTCTTTATCAGATCTGTTGTTGGGAGTTAAAGGCCATCTGAATGGACAAGTTTACCCCCTTTTATAACAAGAATGACACATTTAATGATACCAAATTCCATTCGTATATCGTCACTAAATAATTTAACCGTGTTCATTAGGGTATCAAGTTGGGTATCATTTTTTCCAAAAACCTTAAGGTCATCCATGAATAGTAAGTGGTTGACTGTAGGAAGTCCTTTCCCAAGTCCATATCCTGCCTTCACATTACGTAAGAAAAGTGTCATTGGGATCAAACTAATGACAAAAAGCAAAAGGGAAAGACTGTCGCTCTGGAAAATCCCTCTCCTGATTTTCACTTTACCTTATGCAACACCTCCTAAAGTTAAATTGGTTTCCCAATTCTTCATGCTATTCTTTAAAACTGTTTGAATGTTGGGGGCTATTCCGAAAATCTCCAGGCATTTGTGTATCCATGAATGAAGGGACATGTCAAATGCTTTCTTTTAATCCATCCACCCCATGGCAAGATTAGTAGTTCTTCGTTTGCAGTTTCTCAGGATAATTTTATCGATCAGAAGCTGATCTTTGGTGTCATGTGATCTTTTTCGACAGGCATTTTGTTCCTCAAGCAGCAAATTGTTTTGGTCTAAATGACCATAAATACTTTCAGACAATAGGCTAGTGAAAATTTTCCACATAACTGAAAGGCAAGTGATCGGTCTAAAGTTTGTCACTTAACCCCCTTTTGTGTTATCTTTTATGATCAAGACTGTGGTGCCCTTTGTCAGCCATTTAGGGAAGCTACCTGTCGTCAAACAGCCATTTATCATTTCTGCAAGACATGGGTGAAGAGCCGGAAGTTTTTTAAACCAGTATCTCTGGACTCCGTCAGGTCCAGGTGCTTTCCAATTTGAAAGCTTTTTAACCCTCTCCTTCAGCATTTCAACGGTGACTGTTATATTCGTTTGTCTTTCTACTCTAGAGGACACCTCCCTTTCAATATCTTTGATCCATTCTGCATTATCGTGATGCTTTACTTCCTTTTCCCAAATGCCTTTCCAGAATGCACTAGATTGGTCAGCATCAGGTATAACGTCATTCCCTCTTTCAATTCCTTCTAGTTGTTCAAAAAGGAGTTTCTGATTGTTCTCAAAAAGCCTGTTTTTTTTCGATACTGCTCAATTATGTCACTGTAACGTTCAACTTTGGCAGTTTTAGCTACGACACATTGTTTCAGTTCTTCAATTACACACTTGAAACCTTTTACGGATTAGTCTTTCACTAGAGCTCTGACTTTTGAGTTCGCCATTTCGACAGCTTGCACTTTACTTAAATCCTTTCTAAGTTGTTTTATCTTACCATTTAAACGTTTCCTCCACCTTGGCTCTTTCTTTACTTCTTTTTTCCTTTTTTCTACTCCGAGTAGATTTGATAACTTTATTACACTGATCAAGTTTTTTATTAATAAAAATGACAATACATCATTCACTTTGGTCATGACAGTTTTAAGTCTTTTCCTATTGACAAATCTCAGGTTCGGTGGCTGTTCTAAATTGCCAGCTTCTCGTCTAACAATCTGAAAATATCAATATCTTCTTCTGTCATCCCATGTTCTATCATATGTTTTATGATTGCATCCGTGGAAACAGCCTGATTACCATTAGTTACAATATTTTCGCTCTCAGGGTTTGTTGTTGTTTCTACCATAGACTTTTCTTCAACTATATCAAGTGTATTTATCTCCCCAAGCTCGTCTAAGTCTTCTCTCTGAATTTCTCTTTTTAGTTCTTCAATTTTAATAGCAGATAGCCATTCATTAGTTCTAATCACCCGGGCTTGCCCTGCAAGATTTTGTTCTGATAGTTCAAACAGACCTAGCTCATTCCACTTTTGGTGCATTCGCTGTCTATATCGTCTCTTAGGAGGATCACTCTTCAAGTAACATTTCATCACAATTCTATTTAAGGCTTTAGTCCAATTAATTCTAGTTGTAGTGTTAGTGTTTCGAGGGTTTCAGAGGATGATGACTTGGGAAGCCTCGTTCATTCCTCCGCCGGACGTGGGGCCTGTACTTGACATTCTGAACCACATACAACGTTTTCGGTTTGATAATTTTGAACACTCATATTGAAATAATATGAGGAATGGTTTGTGTAAGGTTTTCCTTACCTAGTATTTTTATTGAGATACCATTGCTAAGAGAGTTTCTATCCAAAGCTGACGACCCAATCCTGGCCATGAAATGCAGTCAAACCATGCCAGAAGTCAAGCTGGTATTTACAACTGCCTTTGCATTTGCTATCCTTAGAGATTTTGTGTTCGCTATGGCTTGCTGGACATTCTAAACCCCCTATGCCAATTGATCCACGGCTGGGATAATGTTATCATTATCACCATTAATTACTATAATTATCATTATTACTGCCACACCTATTATTACATTCTTTTTTTTTATAATAAACAAAGATGCTTTGCAATTAAATCAAATAACTTACCAGCTGCAACAATTTCAATAGCGAACGATCCACTATAAACAACAAGCCGCCAAATAACTTTGTTTTATACAGAAATACACGTGGGAACTAACAATCACCTCCACTGAAGGGTCTTCCTCTTTTTTTAAATACATTACTATTATTTTTGTTATTGTAATCGACACTCGTTCGTTACACGTAACTCAATAATTCAATTATTATTATTATTATTATTATTATTATTATTATTATTATTATTATTATTATTATTATTATTATTATTATTATTATTAAACGTTTTCCTGCTAGCTGCAGAATATGCACTAACATGGCTGAGTGTCCTCCAAGCCTTACGATTTGATGCCAAGGTGTTCACTTGGCTTACGTTTGTGAATGGACATTCACAAACGTTGTCTATCCATCTTTTCTTTTGTCTACCTTTCGACCGGCTTCCTAGTATTATGCCTTCAATGCATATTTTACATAGTCTACACTGGAACGCTTAACGTGACCAACCAATATCAAGACTTTACATTTGATGACAGATGATATTGACGGGATGCCAGTGAGTTTTCACAACTCTGCAATACTGATGTGATCAGATAGTTTATGATCAGTAATGAAGCGCATGATGTGGTTTTGGACAGTTATTACTTTCTGACGTAATTTTACAGTCCAGTTGACACATTTTATTAGACATTTATTTCAAAAAGATTTATTTAACATGCAATTTAATTGGCATGCAATTTAATTGCCTAGCAATTTAATTGACATGCAATTTAATTGAAATGAAATTTGTTGACATGCAATTTAATTGCCACGAAATTTAATTGCCAGCTCAATTTAATTGGCATCCAATTTAATTGCCAGCTCAATTTAATTGGCATCCAATTTAATTGCCAGCTCAATTTAATTGGCATCCAATTTAATTGCCAGCTCAATTTAATTGGCATCCAATTTAATTGACATGCAATTTAATTGACATGCACTTTTAAAAAGAGTAATTGACATGAAATTTAATTGACATGCAATTTCATTGACATGCAATTTCATTGGCATGCAATTTCAAAACGATTTAATTGACATGCAATTTAATTGACATACAATGTTATTGACATGCAATTAATTGACATGCAATTACTCGACATGCAATTTCGCAAAGATTTACTTGACATGCAATTTAGTTGACATTAAATTTAGTTGACATGCAGTATAATTGACATGCAATTTCATTGACATGCAATTTAATTAACATGCAATTTCCAACGTTTATGAAATCTGTTATTGAGAAGAAGAAAAAGAAGAATACAACGACAGAGAGAAGAGAAGATGGTAATCTCACCCCTGTGACTACAGGAATTCGAGTAGCTGATTCTGCCGATAAAGTGGGCACATCGTGGGAATTGAGGAGGACGCACTGTAGGGATTAAAGAACACACCAGCTATGCTACATACTTTCTTAATGTAACAAACTTCATGTGAGTTTATATGGAACTATGTACATTAGTCTGGGTGGTAGTTATCTGATAGTTTGTCTCCGATATATGAGGTTGATCATTAATCTGTGTGGTGGGCTCCCTTTACCGGACTAGAAAACTTATCACATCTGACAGTATCCCATATCTCTATAAAGCCAACATTGTTACCACATCTCAGCTGGTACACCAACCACTAGTCTCTTGGATAGGGTCCAAAGAAAATCGCTAACCTAATAGGTCCCGTACTGCCTACTAAGCTCCAGCCCCTGTCCCATTGCAGCAATGTTGCATCACTGTGCTTGTTTGACAAGTACTTCCACAGAATATGCCCCAACGAACTTACTGCACTTGTAACCCCTCAATGTAAATACCCCCGACGAACCTGACAAGCAGCAAATGCCCACCCCTTCACTGTGAAGGTCTACAGATGCCGAAAAACTTTCTACTCCAATAGCTTCTTTCCTTTAACTGCTTGCCTTTGGAATTCCCTCTTTGCTTCCTGTTTCTTTAACTGTACCAACATGCAGAAATTTAAATGTAATGTGAACAAACATCTTGTTGTCGAACTCCCCACTTAGGATGCCCTCTATAAATCTGGGCACTAATCATATTATGTCTCGATTAGAATGAAAACACAAACTAAACATGGTTAGCGTTTTATGCTAATACGAAGCCCCTTCTGCTCGCCTTTATTTATAAGTTATTTAAAAGTGAAAAAAATATTTGTATGAAATTTCATCTTACGTTATATTCTATGGGTAGTTGAAAATATGCCTTTGTGAGGTCGACTTTCTAAAATATTTTTGTGCCATCCAGTCTCAATGTAAAATCATGGATGTGGGTGGGGGGGGGAGCAATAATGGTCTGGAGTAGTTGCCACGTTATAGTCCACACTGTTGGGTTTTAAAACCAAATGCAAAGGGGGATTCGAATGGGCTTTTTGAAGGTCTAATATTACTGTGTCGAATTTTGTTCCGAGCTAAGACATATTTTGGGGGGTTTAAATGATGGCACATGAATACACTGTTTTATCATGTGGTAGGAGTTGTGTTTGATGACGTCATCGTTTTTGAAGTGAGAAGTGATGTCTGGATGAGGTGTATCCCATCCTGTCTCCGAAGACAAATACTTTGGTTTGAGAGTCTGAAAGAGTTTTGTTTACCAGACCGACCATTAAGCCAAAATTCATGAGAAAATCAGCCTCTATAATGGGTTTTGTATATCGGTAAGTATACAATTCTATTTGAAGTCATATTCTACCATATGTAGATATGCTAGTGCCGTTTCTTGTGCATAATTTCAGGATGCCTGGATTCATTTTTGAAACATTCTTATTTTAGCTGGAATTACACTGAAAACAGTATCGACTATGAATGTATAGCCATTATTGTCACTACTGTCAACGAAATAATATGAGAATGATACGATGGATGTGTAATGTTAGTCTTGAAGACAGGCTTAGAAGACCTCAGAGGAAGATTAAATTTAGACAGTATAGGGAAATGTGTGTACAACAAGAGACTTCGATGGTATGGCCATGTTGAAAGAATGGATGGAAGTTCTTGGATTAGTAGATGTAGAAAAGTTGAGATAGCGGGACCATTCACAGGGGAAGGTCAAGGAAAACATTGAAGGAAGTAATAAAAATAGACTTGAGAGAAACAAGGATAAATAAAGACCTTATCAGGGATAGGCTAGTTTGAAAATTAATTTCTTAAAGCCGTCCAACACATGCTAGCATGTAAAACGGATGTTAAACCTAAGATGATGATGATAATGATGATGAAATAGTCGACTTATGTGCTGTAGACCAAATGGGTATGTCACCATTAACCATAGGTTGTCTCGTTTCTTGAGTTGTAATTTTTATGAAAATTGAACAGTTTCTCTCATTTTCGTTCTTTTTCACCAAATAGCATGTGGTAAAACCTAACCCTAACCCTAACCCTAACCACCCTGAACTGAATTCGTTTTTTCTTGTTGTGTCTGATAGAGTTGAAAGGAAAGGAAATACTATGAGATGCATCCACTGCGGAGAACACTCTGAGCCAGTAGTCTGGCTTTTAAACGAAAAATAAAACAATATGAGATTGACCTTGAAAACAGGATACAAACAAACAGCTCAGGGATCCCAGATCAACAAAGATAGACTTTAAGAAGACAATAAAAAGATATCAGTTTTTTTCATAACACTGAGTTAGGGTTTGACCAAACACAGTCAGTATCCTTAGAACATTTCCGAGATGTACAGCAATGTAATAATTGTTTCGAAATTTTTTAGATAGATATTATTTTCTTATATTATTTGGATTATTCAGACTACTATTCTCATCTTGGGTGTAATTCTCACAACTTTTTCCCCTGTTGTAACCTCTGGCTTTTTTTTAGGTGCATCTTGTTGAACTCGGGAACCTGTACTGAATTTCAATCAGAACCCTTTATTTCAATCCATGGAGGTAGCATGTTTTCGTTCCATCAGTAGAAGTCTTAAGTAATTGTAATTGTATTCTTAGTATCGCCCGTACTGAGGATTGAACCTTCAACCTCCAGAAGACTGTCACTTAGTACTGATTATCACTTAACATTTATATCCGTTGTGCCACGAGTTCTTGTGGAGATGCACTGACGAATATCTTTCTGAATGCCGGTAACCATATTGTTTATTTAGGCCGGAGCGAGAATTATGACTAAACTTTGACTTTTTTGGTTAAACTTATGAAATTTTTAGTAAAAAGTAGGTCCTTTTTTTAATTCAGTGTCTTAAGACTTTAATTTACTAATTATCTTTTAAATAGTTTCTGAACGCTTACATTTATCTTTCAACAGATTTTTAAAGTTAAATTCTTCAAATTGCAAATTTCACTGAATTCATGTTTTTTATCCGCCGTCAGGACACTTTTCGTTTTAATATGTTTTCACGCGTAAAAATACTATTTTTTTTTAGATTAACTTTAAGCTTTTATCTTTTAAACTCAATTAAATTTTAACGAAAACAAATAAATATATATTAAAATTATTAATATTAAAAATACATAGTCCGTATAAGCCACGCCCACTTTTGCACAAAATAGAAGGGTAATAATAATAAGGTGAAAATTTAACATCTTTCCAAAAATCTATTATTTTTGATTATATTCAAATATATTTGTTGCATTCAAAGGCAAATAATTTCACTTAAATTGTATTCTTATAATCATTATATCTAATATATATCATGGACGGCGGCACCGGGTGGGGGCAGGGGGGGGGCTCAAGCCCCCCACTTTACGGTCATCAATAATGAAGTTATATATGCATGTGTTTAACCGCCCCCCCCCACTTTTTAGGAGAGCCCCCCCCCACACACACACACACTTTTATAACTGTCCCGCCGGTCCTGTATATGCATTCAAAGGGAAATAGTTTCACTTAAATTGTATTCTTATAATCATTATATCTAAATTTAAACTATTTCCTTAATAAATTACGTATTTTTTCTAAGCAAAATAAGACGATCTTAGATTTGCAAGACATACATTGAGATGGTAATAATAATTACGATGAAAGTTTAACATTTAAAAAATAATTTTGCTTTTATTACATCCAAAGGGATATAACTTCTTATTGCCTTTCAAGGGAGATAACTTCAGTTAAATTACATTTTTGTATTCATCTTATCTAATTTAAACTGAAATAGCTAAAATTTAGATAAGATGAATACAGAAATGTAATGAAGTTTTATAAATTACGTATTTTTTTCTTAGTATAATGAATCCTTCCAAAACCAATAACATTTTCACAAGTGATATTAAGCATCAGTTGAATATAAAACGATCTTAGACTTGCAAGATAAAATGGAAGGGTAATAACTGTTAGCATCCGTCTGTCTCAGGAGACAATGGAATTCTGCGCCTCAGATTTATCCGTTACTAAATTGCAGCGTCTGCTGTGACTGTGCAAGCCTATCCTGGGTCGACAGGCCTTGTTGCAGTTGCCACAGATGTAGGTGGTGTCTTGTTGCGAGAGCTCTACCATCTGTTTTCTCTACTCTCCCTCCACTGCTGGTCTCTCCTCTCCTTACCCCTCTTGCAGCATGCCTTTACAGCTCTTCTCCAGCGGCTACGATCTTCAGTGATGGACTCTCAGCCTGTTGGGTCAATGCCAACTTCCCTCATGTCTCGCTTGCAGACATCCTTGTAGTGTAGGACAGGTCTTCCTGTTGGTCTGGAGCCGGTTGCAAGCTAACCATAAAGAATATGCTTTGGGATTCTCCCATCATCCTTTCGCCTGGCATGGCCAAGCCACCGGAGTCATCATTGGGAGAGCAAAGCGAACATGGTCGGGATGTCCGCCTAATCAAGTACGGTCTTGTTTGAGATGTGGTCCTGCCAGGTGATTCCTAGGATTTTCCTGAGGTTGCGCAGGTGGAAGGTGTTGAGTCTGTTCTCTTGGCAGGAGTAGAGAGCCCAAGATTCACTTCCGTAGAGCAGCGTGCTAAGCCCGGTACACCTTCATCTTGGTATTGGTGGTCAGCATCTTGTGATTCAATACTCTCTTTGTCAAGCGAGCCATGGCTGTTGCCACCTTGCTGATACGTTTGTGAAGTTCTGCATCCAGGGAGAGATGGCTGGAGATATTGGAGCCGAGGTATGTGAAATCCTCGACAACCTCGAGGCTGTAGTTGCCAATGGTGATATTTGAGGTACTACTTACATCTTGACTGAGCATGTTAGTCTTTTTTAGGCTGATGGTCATGCTTAAACTCTTTGCATGCGTGCACGAAGCAGTTGATGAGTCATTGCAATGCCTCTTCAGAGTGTGCCGTCAGTGCTGCATCATCAGTGAAGAGCATTTTGCATATAAGTACCTTCCGCACTTTGGTCTTAGCTCGAAGGTGGGTACGGTTGAAGAGGATGCCACTGCTTTTGGTATGGAGATACACTTCATCCTCCGACTTGTTGAAGGCATACGACAACAGCAGAGAGAAGAAAATGCCAATGAGTGTCGGGGCGAGTATGCCCCCTGTTTCACCCAGCTCTTGATTAGGAATGAGTGCAAGGAAGAGCCATCATACTGTACGGTGCCCTGCATGTCCACATGAAAAGATGCTGAGAAGAAGAAACAGTGCCTCAGGAGATGTGTGACACAATCATCATCACTCTGTACAAAAATAAGGGTGACCACTGCGATTGCAACAACTACCGTGGAATATCCCCCCTCAGTCTTATTGCGAAGGTCTTCACCCGGGATGTCATCAAGAGACTGCAGTAACTTGCAGAGCGTGTATACCCCAAAGTACAGTGTGAGTTTAGAGCAGAAAGATCTACTGTCGACATGATCTTTTCGCTTCGACAGCTCTGGAAAAATGCCATGAACAGAGACAACCACTGTACATCGCCTTCATCGACCTAACCAAGGTATTTGACCTTGTCAGCAGAAAGGGACTTTTCACTCTGCTGCAGAAGATTGGCGCCTGAAAAGGGTAATAATAACTACGGTGAAAAATTAGAATCTTAAAAAAAAAAAAATATTTTTCATTATGTTAAAAGGGAGATAACTTCTTATTACATTAAAAGGGAGATAACTTAAGTCAAATTAAATTTAGTAACTATTTTATCTAAAACGATCTCAATTTTTACAGAAACAGCTGAAACAAAAAAAAATTGAAAATTTCCGAAATAACAAAAAATAAAATGAAATAAATTAATTTTAGAGGGCGCGGATGTTATGCACAGCTGGCTGTTTGAGTTGTTGTAAACACAAGTTATACGATTCCAAAACTTATTTTTATTGTTTTTTGTTTTTTTTAATTTAAAGAAAACAAAGCATGGGCCATGGTATTTATGTCCATGCCGCCACGAAACCCCATGAATCGACCAAAAAACACCCCAGTCAGGAGTTGAAGTTTATGCTGTTGTTGTCGTTGTTGTTAAGTTAGTTGGAGTTCTGCATTTTTTTTAACCTACAGGGTTGCAGGTTTTACCACCAACACTGAGAGAAACAAGGTTGAGGGGGTGTATGCAAAGTCGGGGAAGGTTTGGCCCAGGAAACACTGCCACTTTCACTCCATTTATTTGCTATTACGCACCTGTCACATGTTTGCTTGCCACACGCAAAGTCAGAGACGACCAGAGGACGACGGATCCTGATGCTTACTCTTTCTGGATTTTCACCGGGACCCTGTTAGCTGTGTCACTCTGATACTACCATGTTGCCACCGCCCCCTACCATAGTGAGCAAGGATTGGACTTTGGGGGGGGGGGTGTATGCTGGGGTTAGTGGTGACTTAACAGCAGCTATTCTTAGCAATCTGATCGTGCAACAAACATCTTTGATTGTCGGTGTTCTGTCTGGAGTCATGTTCTCTTGACACATCACAAATTGCTCTGTGGATATTTCGTCTCTCAGCTTCTTTTTCTCTTTCACTTCTGATAGTTGTAATCATGGGAGAAATTTAAAACAACAAATAAACCATCATTTGCTTCTTCCCAGTAATTTACAGCAATGTACATCTAGATGGGCTGTAGTTTCCCACCTAATCTCCGTAGGGGTGGTGTACATCGTAAAAGACGTCTGCTCACTTGGATGCCCAAAATAAAGCAGAATTGATCTCACTTACTTCCTTCCATGACGTCATATCCTGTGATGTAATCATAACTCTAGTCTGTTAACTTCTAATAGAATTTTCCACTACTCTAACCTTAGGCTTCTTATTCTTTGTCTCATAAGTGATGTCACAGTTATGTAAGCTAAATATATAACATCTAAAAAAACTTTAAAACTTTAGAGCATAAAAGCAGTTTTGCATCTTCGTACATACTTACAAGCAAAAAACTGTTGGGCACAGATAGGACAGAGACTTACCTTTTCATTCGGTTTTTCGTTCAATGTGTTGTACAGCCTCATTTTACGACTCAGCACTCAGAACAAAACCAGATGTTTAATCCTGGAACATCTTAGACTGTATAACAGAAACCAACATAGTGGTAATAGACAGGAGAAGTTGGAAGTCATTCACTAAACGTTGAAGCTATAAATAGATGTCAACTGCTAAAAACTTCTATTTTCTTTTGTATTTAAATGTAACCACTCGCATAGTGATTAATACCTGGTTTCGTAAGCTAACGCAGTCAAACACAGGTGATTACAACACTTCTACACATGTGTGCCTTTTCTATGTTTTTGCCCAGCTCTATTTTGCGCCTAATATGAACAGTTTCAGAGGAGATGACAACCTGACATGATATCAAGACGCCTCTGGTAATGGCTTTGGCAGGAGGCGAGACCCAAGACCAAAGACCCGAGACCAAAAGACCTGGACTCAATTCCTTTTCTCTAATACATGCTAGCCAAATAAACTTGTCTTATATTCTTGTGTTTCTATGTTGATGAAACTGTAGGAGCGCAAACCTTAGCTTAGTAAGATATTGTGTCTTAGAGAAAATGCTAAGATCCACGCTTACATTTGGATTGTTGGAGAAATGTTTAAAAGAGTAAAAACAGATAAAACATGAAAAACATGTATGAAAGTTGAATGAAAAATAAGGCATGCATATTGTTGAAGGAAGAATAAAACGTAGTTTAAAGGTAACACACAATATTTATATATTTACAAATTACAGAGCATTAAGTGGTTATTTCAAGTGTCCAGTTAGAGAAGAGATAAATGTTCATGCCTGTGAGTTATGAGTATGTAT
The DNA here is from genome assembly GCA_963556195.1 of Sepiola atlantica. Classification (NCBI taxonomy): domain Eukaryota; kingdom Metazoa; phylum Mollusca; class Cephalopoda; order Sepiida; family Sepiolidae; genus Sepiola; species Sepiola atlantica. Next base: position 26,143,146 of record OY744545.1, read on the forward strand.
GTATGTGCATAGTGTAACCATGTGTGAGGCTTGGCATTAGTACGTCGAAGTGTGTGAATATACATGCGAGCGTAGAGTTGATAATTCGTTTAGGCATTTGCATGCGTGTGTCTTTGTCAGTAGTGTGAGGTTGCGTGCGTTAAAGAATGATAGGAGTGTAAGCCTTTGTGTGTGTGTGTGTAGTAGTAGTTAGCCGACGTGCTGGCACCCCTCACCCAAAGGCGAGTGTAGCTGAACTTGTATTCGCTGTTAAATGTCCGAAAGACGGAAAGGGAAAGAGGAAAGAGAAAAAGAGAGAAGAAAAGAGGCAGATTTTGTTGCGCAGTCTGCTTTTATATCGTTTCACCAGTGCTTTGGCCGACATAGTTGGGAGCACCCCACATGTTTTGGCTTTTTTGTGCCTCTTTGATAGACTGTCTCTGGGAGCTGATTTTTATGGCTCTAGTTTGAGCTTTTGTTGTTAAAGTAAATTTGGTATTGCTTTCTGTTTTTGTGTTTACACCAATATGATAAAATAGAGGATGTCAATCCTATAAACCTGTTAAAAAAATTGTAGAAAAGATGTTTGTCTTTTTAACTGGAACTCTGGTGACTCTTTTTCTTCTTCATCTAAAACAAGCCCAGTCAGATGAATACAGACGCTACTACAAAATGGCTATCTCCGACAAGCATCTTATCACCCTCAACTCTACAAGTTATAAATGTGCGTATTGTTTTGTTTATGATTCAACTGGAAGTAAAAGTTTAAGAAACCGGTGTAAAGGTAAAATGTCTCCTTTTGGTCGTTGCTAATTCTGGGATGACTCAAGTATAATAGATCCAAAATTAATCCTGTATCTCTACAAACCCACCATCCGCCCATGCATGGAGTATTGTTGTCACATCTGGGCTGGTGCATCATCTACTAGTCTCTCCCTCCTTGACAAGGTTCAAAAAAGAGTCGTCAACCTAATAGGTCCCTCACTGTCAACAAAGCTCCAGTCCCTGCCCCATCGCCGCAATGTAGCATCCTTATATTTGTTTTACAAATACTTCAATGGATTATGCTCCGATGAATTGGCTACTCTGGTGCCCCTCGACGTAAATTCACTAGACTAACTCGACAATCAACTAAATCTCATTCACTTACTGTGGAAGTCCCCAGATGCCGGAGAGCCTTCTACTCAAATAGCTTCTTTCCTCGTGCTGCTGGCCTCTGGAACTCCCTCCCTGCCCCATGTTTCCCCGACAGTACTGACATGCAGAAATTTAAAACTAATGTAAACAGACATCTCGCTGTGCAGATCCCAATTTAGGTTGACCCCCCCCCCCCAATCTTCTCTCCTTTTCTTTTTTCTCAGTAGCCCCTTACGTCTACAATGGTGGCCTGCCTTGTTTGGGGTGAACTATGTTAAAAGAAAAAATTTAAAATTAAAAAAAATAATAATAAGATTGGTGATAATATCGTAAGTATTTGTTGCTTATTATTTACAGAGAAATGGGTTTTGGCAACATTTCATTGTTCTAAAACAACTTATTTTCCATAAAAAAAACATGCTTCAATAAAAGAAAAAAATTGTTAGATGGAACCTTTCACCTAAAAAATAATAATTAAATATTTTTATAAGGAAATAACTTTTTATCCAACAGTTATCTTTCTTGCCTCAAAGAGATTTTGAGCAGAGTTATGTCCCTTGCATTCCAGACCAGCCGACATTTGGGATTGGACTTGCAATTAATACAGCTTAATTATAAAGTAATTCTTCTTCAGTTGTAAATATATAATAAATATTATTTGTTCATCTCTACAGAAGAGTTTTTAACTCAATCATCTGCACTCACTGTTCAGGTTGGGTCCACAAAAGGTGCAGTGGCATAAAGGGCTCTCTCAAAGCAGATCCTCACTTTATGTGTTTTCGTTGCACCGGCACGGCAAGACCAATAGATGGCAGACCACTGACGGAGATGGATACTGGTGACAACAAGCTGGAAGTAGTGACAGACTTTTGTTATCTTGGAGATGTGCTGTCATCAGGTGGAGGCTGTGAACTCGCGGCAGCTACACGTTGCAAGTGTGCCTGGAAAAAATTTAGAGAGCTGCTACCAATCCTGACAAACAAACACCTGCCAACAACTACGAGAGGGCGTGTATACTCCTCATGTGTCAGAAGTGTGCTGTTGTATGGCTCAGAAACTTGGGCTGTCTCTGCTGGCATACTAAAGAAGCTGCACCGTAATGACAGGGCAATGGTCAGATGGATCTGTTTGGTGAGGCCTGAACAGTACGTTTCTTTTGAATCCTTGCTCTCACAGGTCGACTTGAAAAGCCTTACGGACATCATGCGGAAGAACAGACTGCGTTGGTTGGGTCACATTGAGCGTAGCGATGGCTGGATTGCTAAAGTCCGAAAGTTGAATGTGCCAGCAGAGAACATCACCACTGGCAGACCCAAGTTGACTTGGGAGGACGTAGTCAAACGTGATAGGAAGGCCATGGGTATGGATTCCATCAAACCTTGCCAAAGACAGGAGTGGAGAGGAAGACTTAGATTTCGAGACTAGACAATCAGGCCCCACCCTCATCAGAGGATTAATTGTGGCCTGATTCAACAAATAAACCGGTTGATGATGATGATGATGATGATGTCCCATATCTCACAAATACCCCCACTTCATATCTGATATTCATTACAGGACTTCAATCTACACATGATTCAGGCATTTGTATGTGTTTACTTTCAAGACTGGACCAGGATAAAAACGTCACAATCAAAGCCAGCGTTTTATTAAACCGTAAACACGACACCATAATAGTACAACAAAACAGTAACTCATCTACAACAAACAGTATTTGAGCAAAGTTTTATAAACTTCTTACAAGGAAAACCCCTCCAATTGCTTGCTGGAATTGCAGCGAGATGCATTTTTTGCACTTTTGTCCATTTAAAAAGCATAAGTGTCAGGAATGCTTCAATTACGGACATAAAGAAGCATTTTGTAATCCCAGAAAGGCAAAACATCCAACACATACACACATGTCATTCAAATTTGACACACAAAAATTTTTTTAAAATCAGCCTGGAAGAAATCAAATTCAAATTTGCATTACAAAATTGATTTGGAAGATCGCAGAAAATTTATTACTGTTATTGTTCGTTTACAGTTCGTTTTCAGTTCAACATTGCTTCAGACATTACCCATAATTCATGCTTCACGTAGAAACATATTAGGAAGCTGGCGTTAACAGAAACACATCATAGAGCTTGAAGTGCATCAAGCAACACAAATAGGCTGACAGATGAGTAAAATGTGTCCTTTAAAGAAACTGTAATGATATTGGCTATATAGTGATATGCCTAATTAGCATAAGAGTATAAAAGTCTCTCTCTCTCTCTCTCTCTCTCTCTCTCTCTCTCTCTCTCTCTCTCTCTCTCTCTCTCTCTCTCTCTCTCTGTTAAAGTCGGTTCGTTCTGAAAAGTCACAGAATGACGACACATGTGTCAACGAATAACTATTTTATCAATAAAAATAAATAAATAAATATATATATATATATATATATATATATATATATATATCCCTAACGATCTGGCGAAATTATGTAAGCAATCAAAGAATAATCTCCACACAGCTTGGGGAAGCCAAATGTACCAGTAGCGGCAATACAGACATTTATCATAAGAAAAACAACAACAACAACAAATATTAAATCATAAAACGATAAAAAATAATCACATATATTCTAGACAGGCCTCACAGCTTAATGGTAGAGCACCCGACCACGGTCTCCATGGTTGGGGTTTCGAGACCTGTTAAAGTCGGTTCGTCCTGAAGAGTCATAGAATGACGAAACACGTGTCAACCAATAACTATTTTCTCTCTCTCTCTCTCTCTCTCTCTATATATATATATATATTATTGCTCTCTCTAAGAACGAGGTAGATGAAGCTTGACTAACCACTAACAAGGTTAATCTTACACTTCGCCACAATAGCGTCGCTGATAGGATTTCAGTTGTCTCTCAAGGATTCCGACTTTGTCGGTACATGGCTACAATGTTTTGTGACTAGTATAAGAACTAAAAAGTTAAAAGACAACAGGGAAATGAGAGGAAAAAATGAAATAAAAGATTTATTTATGGCTACAGCTGGATGTGATGCCATAATTAAAGTATCCACCATGTTGTATTTCAGAAATCTGACTTTCGAAAAAATGATTCAGATCATAAGAAGAAATATGAGACCTAAGAAAATGTTGGTTGTGACAGAAAGAACGAAGTACATGTCGATGAAATAAGAAAGCGACAGACCAATCATAAAATATCTACACTGTCTACGAAATGTGAGTAGATATTGCGAATTTGAAAAGCTCGGACAAGAAGAACAAACAATTGAAGAGGAGTCAATTCAATTAAGATTAATTGAAGGTATGTGCAATGCATCACACCAATATGAAATAATGGAACAACTACAAATAGGAAATATGTCTTTAAATACATGCCTTGATTTTGTACAACAACAAGAATTAATACAGACATACAACCAGTACAAAAATGAGTATAACGAAAAAATATTTACTGATACTTACATGTTAAAAAAGATTTTTTAAATCTTGTGGACGTGAACATGAAATAAATAGGGAAAAATGCCCAGCATTTGAAAAGACTTGTACAAATTGCTTAACAAAGAACCATTTTCAAGCCGTATGTAAATTCAAAAAGAAAAACGTTGAAACAGTTGAACTAAAAGAAAAAAGTGGAAGTTTTTTCATTAAAAAACAAAAATAAAAATGTGAAAAAAAACTGAACAAAAGAAAAAAGACATTATACTAAAAGTAAAACTGAACAACGTCGGTTTGGATATGCAAATTGATATCGGCAGTGAGGCTACATTTATATCAAAACATTTCTGAGAACGTATTGGAAAGTCAACTTTACAAAAGAGCACTTTATGCTAATTTTATGGGTCAGTTATAAAAACTTTAGTGTACTTTGAAGGTTCCTTGGAGTTAGAAGATAAATTTGAAGTAATACCTATAATCGTCACATTATGTAAAAAGAACCACGGAGGTCACTAACAAGGTTAATCTTACACTTCACAACAGAAACAAGATTTTCTGGAACATGCTATCTCTCAGATAATTTTGATTTAAATTTGCTTGGTTTAGACTGCAGAGAGGAATTGAATCTTTTCGATATTTCTCTCAAGCATGTTTTTAACACTTTAAATATTTCTTCTATTTTTGGTATTGAAAAACAATTCACAGAAATACTCAAGACTAAATTTGGCAATGATTTTGAAAAGAGTCTAGAATTTTGCACCAAATCAAAGGCGACTCTCAAATTAAAGTCTGATGCAAAACCGATTTTCAGACCCAAACGTTCGGTACACTATGCTGCACTTGACATAGTTAACAAGGAGTTAGAACGTCTGCAACAAAAGGAATACTACAGCCAACAAATTACTCTGCATGGACAGTTCCCAATGTTGTTGTTGAAAAAGCGAATGGAAGAGTAAGAATATAAGCTGATTATTCCACTGGATTAAAAAAATCCTTAGATGCACATCAGTACTCGTTACCCTAGTCAGAAGATCTTGTTGAAAAATTAAATGGTGGAAATTCTTTTGCAAAAATTCATTTTTGGATGTTTTCTTGCAATTGAAGTTTGATAAGGAATCAAAAGAGCTTTTGACAATTGACACAACCTTCTTCCTTTCGGAGTCAAACCAGCACCAGCCATATTTCAGCAAACAATGGATGCAATATTAACCGGATTGACAGGAGTTACAGCATTCTTTGATGATATCATTGTTACAGATGTTACACAGCATGCACTTTTACAGCATTTCACTTCCACATTTGAGTAAATTCAGCAGTATGAAGTGTCGTCATTATTTGCCTTCCTTTACATAGTTCCGAGTATGTGCATAAAGAAATGCCAGAAATAAATAAGGCCCAGTAAAAACTAATCAGTTTAACTCCGGCACTGATTGAAACCACACGTCTATCTCTTTGTCTTTGTTCTTTCTTTCCTTTTTGCCTTTATTTCAGCCTTGCGAGCCGAGCCTATGACGTTACATCTGTCGACAACAATGAGAATTTAAGTGACGTGCTCACGTTTCTCTACCAAAACAAAAAAAAAAATGGAACGTCTACACGAGAGAAAAGAGAGATATGGCTAGTTTGCCCGTTTTTCCCAATTTCAGCATCCACTCTGACCAAAATACAATTGCCATTCGTTGACAAAAGTGGATAGATTAATTGGAAAACCGAAAGCGACTCTTCTACATTATGGAGTTTTCGACATCTTTCACAAGATGTCGGAGCCACCACTGAAGCAAAAGATGGAACGTTAATACCAAACCAATATGAAACAGTGCAGAAATCACTAACCGACCAAAAAACATATCATAGGAATTTTTTTAATTTTGGCATGTGATGCAAAATACAGCTGAAAACTTGGATTCTTACCATGCCAGGCTAAAAACTCTAGAATGCACATGTGACTTCCCAGATACAGACCGGAAAATATGTGCCCAAATACTGCAAGGTTGTTCGTCCTCTAAAGTTAGAAGAAGGGCGCTAAGAAACAACTCTACCCTCAAACAAATACTAGCCGAAGGTAGGGCCATTGAACGTGTTAACACACGAGCTGAAGACATGAAATGAAGGAAGTCCATGCAATTTTGTCCCACATCAACCACAAAAACCCCAAGCGATACACACGCCGAAACGAAGTCAGTAAAAGTGTCAACAACTCCAACAGCAAACGTCATCTCGGATGTACACGAAATAACAGCTGCCATTTTACTCTGAGATGCCGACCATATGAGAGACAAAATAAATATGGCAGACAGGCCTGCCACTACTGTGAACATTCAGCAACACACGTAAAGTGTTCTGTCAAGGGGAAGGAGTGTAGGAACTGCCTTAGAAAGAACTACTTTGCTCAAGTCTGCAATTCCAAACCAATGTACAAGCAAAAAGTGTAGTATTTAATGTATGAACATCGAAGCAACATTTCAAAGTTGAAATTGGGCGAAGATGACAACCGAACTAACGAGATGGATTTACGCAAAGACAAACGGAATGTCAAAGTAAAACTGAAAGAAAAAGAACTGTAGTATCAAAATACCATCAAAATCCTCAAATTAACAAACGATGAAAGCATGAAGAATTTACAAAGTGCAGTTGAGTGCAAAGTCAAAGAGATTGAATCAAAATTGGAAAAGAAGATGAAGGCGAACTTGAGCTGAAACGTAAATTGGAAATCCATGAAATTGAAGAGAGAAAAACCAGGTAAATAAACACGTTGATGGAGAATCACGAAAAAGCGTTCAGTGACATCAAGAATTATATGATATTACGTTTATCAACTTTGGTTTGATTAACGATCTCAATGAAGAAAAAAGAAGAGCGACTGGAAAAAGAAATGGTTAATCTTACAAACGAAATGGTTAATCTTACAAACGATTAGTCGAACCAACGGAAAGAAGTGGACGAACTTCGAAAATCTTTGACCAATTATGAGAAGAATAAACAGAGTTTAAAAATGACCAATGCCCATTTAAATGTAGTAATAAAGGAAACAGGGAGCAGGTAGGGAGTTCTAAAGAACGGAAGCCCAAGGAAAGAAGCTATGGGAGTAGAATGCTCTATAGGGACCTCTGCAGTGAATGGATGGGATTTAGCTAATTGTTGGGTTGGTCAGGTTGTAAGGAATGGGTTTCCATAGGATTTCAATACTGTAGTAATTTTATTTCCAGAACTCTATGTGGACGGGGAAGGGGGGGTGGCATTCTGATTATCAGTCGGTCAAGGCCACAGATAGAAAATCTGTAACTGCTTTGCCGGCTGAGTTTATGCAAATGTTGCCAAGAGAACTCACTAATTTACATAGGTGATACTATTTTTAAGATGAAATCTGTCAAACCACGGATGACGGGTTGATACTTGTTTTTCCATGAAGGTAGAAACGGATGAGTACGGAAATCCGCTGATAGTTAAAGTGTTACTGTTAAATTTACAAGGACGAAAGATATTGCTTGTAAGCAACGAGGCAATTCGTTGCAACGTCAATAAGCGGTAAGCAGTGAAGGAAATGCTACAAAAGGTAAGAGTTTCGTCCATTTTTCCCCGTTCACATTTGAGTTGCCTAAATCGTCCCTCCCCCCCATTTAAGTCACGACAAGAAAAATCCGATAGTACTTACCGAGTCAATCCCAAGTATCGATGGAGAATCCCGAGTCAGTCTTTGAAATAGCCGAAGCAGTTTACAATTTCAAAGCTGCTTTATTTTCTTTTTTTAGGAAGTCTTTTCAACTTTATTAATTTTTTTGAGGGACTAAAAAATTTTTTAAACCCTAATCTAACCGTAACTCTAATCTAATCCTAACCCTTTGCATGCTTAGTGTCGTCTGTCTTTTACATTTTTTTTTGTGGTTTTCAAATCGTAAACCGTTTCAGATATTTCTGAGACTGACTTGGGATTCTCTGTCAATACTTTAGACCGACTCGGTAAGTATTGAAATCTTTTGGTACCATTTCCCCCTAAAACAGGATTTTAAATAAACATAAGTTGTTTGGGAGCAATGAAACCCTTCACATTGTAAATAACTCCGACCTATCATTAAAATGTGTATCAGAAGAAGGGTCGACGCATAGTCAGCATGCCACTATTCCAAATTCACAACAGCAACTTTTCAAGTAGCAATCAATAGACTGTGTTTTGTGCACCAAACGGTCATAATTAAAAAAAAAAATCAAAATCTTTTTCATGTAAAACTTTATAATTAAAACTTGCAGAAATGAAAAGTTTTGCAATTTTATTTTAAATAATTTTCTTTAGTAAAATAATTAATCAAATAAGTGGTTTGATTTTTTTTTGGGGGAAAATATAAAATGTTTTCGTTTTGGTACTGGTGTATATTGAGACTCTTGTAGCAGTGTGGATCCTAGCTTGTTAAGATGATGTTAGAGAAAATGCTAAGATCCGCGCTTACATTAGAATTGTTATAAAATGTTAGAATCAGTAAAAAACAAGGAAAAACATGAATGAAAGATGAAAGTTGAATGAAGGAAGAATGGAAAAAAAGGAAATATTATTTAAAGAAACACAATATTTATATATATACAAAATACAAGGCATTAATTTTTCATTTGAAATGTTCCGTTAGGGAAGTAACAAAATGTTTGTGCATGTAATTTAAGAGTGTGTGCGAAAGTGTAGCCATGTGTGAAGCTTTGCGTTAGCATGCAGAAATGTATGAATGCGTGTGTCACCTTTTTTCAGAGTGCATGGCTGTATAAATGTGTGTGTGCGACCGTGCGTGAGTGAGAATTGATAGGGAGTGTATGCCTTTGTCAGCAGTATGTGTAAGCATGTGTATGCAAGTTGAATAGTGAATAGTAGTCACCCAACGCATCCCTCACCCAGAAGTGCAAGGAGAGTCTGGACGTGTTCTTCTGTTAAGCGTCAAAGGAAAGAAAGAGAAAGATTTTGTCATGTGGTATGCTTTTATATTTTACGACCAATGGTCGTACGGACATAGTTGAAGACAACCCACGTGACAGCCATTTTTGTTTTTTCGATAACATTAGTTGTGTGAGGCATTTTTGTAATCAATATCTTGTTTCGTTTTTAGTTGGTATTAGTGTGCGTGGCTTGTGTTTTTTTTACTCACGCCTTTGGTCAGTTAACTTTGTAGGATTAGGATAAGTCTCAATCCTATACTCTGACCCTAATCCTAACTCTAACCGTAACGATAATCCTAACCCCAACGATACCAAGTCGATTTTAGCTTGGGTCTATAGCAGTTATCTCCCCCTGTCAAACATAATTACACCGGTTTGCCAGTAGGTATCGCGTTTCACCGTTAGGTGGCGCTGGAAGACGACAACCAGAGTTATCTGCCCTTCTTGATTATATAAACCGGTGCACAACAGCAGACAGGCCTCTCTTTTTCAGTTCTGGCCATGGCAGACGATAGTCATCGGAGACACTGCTAGTTTCCTTTTAGCTTTCACCCTCACTATAGCTAATACTGATACTTACAATGTTCTGGAAGTTTCGTTGAATTACCGTCTGCGTCCTTTTAACTCTAGCAATGAGCTGCAGCAGTTGAAAGCTGAGATGGGTGAACTCAAGGCTATGATAAAAACCAACTCCTCGACATTTAAACTGTAAGCAGCAAATGGCTCACAAATCTAGATGTACGGCACTAAGCAACTCACTCTACACTTAGGACTCTGCCGTAACTTCGACTGGAAATTTATGCAAGCCAACGTCAAACGTCAGGATGCACATCATAGGAGCTGATTATGGTCTGTCTGTCCATATGTACAACTAAACACTCTCAGACAATATGACAGACATCAAGGTGAAGAGAATGCTAACACAGTTTGGCCCAACAGGAATTTGCTCAGCAACCCACCACACCAAAGAATGTGTCAACATCTTGGCCCAATACCCTGATATAACGAAGCCATTTGACATCAATGATAAAATTAAGCATTCCACACAAAACCACATAAAAACAACCGGACCTCCAGTCTATAGAAACCCTCGACGCCTGTTGCCTGAAAAGTATAAATATGCCAAGCAGGAATTTCAACAGATGATCGAGGATGGAATTATTGAACCCTCAGAAAGCCCATATGCTTCACCTCTCCACCTTGTTCCTAAACCAGACCTGAATTCCCATCGTGTATGTGTCGATTATAGGCGACTCAATGCGCAAACCGTCCCAGACCGTTCTTCTGTGCCGCACATACACGATTTCATGTTAGGACTTCAGGGTGCAACAGTCTTTTCCAGACTGGATCTGACTAAAGCCTTCTACCAGATCCCAGTAGTAGAAGAGAACATTCTGAAAACGGCCGTGACCACACCTTTCGGACTCTTCCAGTTCAAACGTATGCCTTTTGGACTGAGAAACGCTGCTCGAACTTTCAACGCCTCATTGGTAATGTTCTAAGAGGACTACCCTGTGTATACGCATACATAGATGGCGTCCTCATAGCAAGTCCAGATGAAGCGACACATGAGCAACATTTACATTAAGTTCTGCAGAGACTGTCACAAAATGGTCTTAAGATCAATGTAGACAAGTGTATATTCGGCGCCAAGCAACTTCAGCATTTGGGACACCAAATTGATGAAGGCGGAATCACACCCCTGCCTGAAAAGGTAGAAGCTTTATTTAAACACCCTATTGCCTGTGAATTATTATTTTGCCTTGCATGTGACATTGCTTGTATTATGAACATGCAACCGGGATTCCCCCTAGAAAATATAAACATTTTTTTGTTGTTGAAACATTGAAATATGAAGTTTTCTACCAATCATAGTGCTGTCGGATCGCATATATTAAAAAAAAGCTGTATTTATGCTTATATAGCGGAGACATTCGAAAAAACAAAACAAAACAAACAAACTGAGGAATATCTGTTTGATGTACGTACCCGTCACGGGCTAAATATATCCTATATAAAAAAATCACGTAAATTAATCAAGTAGTTTTTATTTTATAAATAAAAATTAAATTTTACCGATAAACGAATGACGGGGAACTACGTCCACCATTACGGCATATTCAAGGGAGATACATACCCCTCTCCCTTGAATATGTCGTAATGGTGGACGTATTTCCCCGTCATTCGTTTATCGGTAAAATTTAATTTTTATTTATAAAATAAAAACTACTTGATTAATTTACGTGATTTTTTTATATAGGATATATTTAGCCCGTGACAGGTACGTACATCAAACAGATATTCTTCAGTTTTTATTTTTATTTCTTTCTCGAATGTCTCCGCGTTTCTGGATAAACACTAAAAAAATTCGGGTATCTTTTACAATAATCCGCAGAGTGAAAACGCTCAAAAAACAAATATACAACAAATAAAAGTAACTGTAGCCGATAAAAGTTATTTTCCAACTTATCTGTGACATTTGTTTGTATTTTTAAAACGTTCCAACTGCTATTTATTAGAAATCAATATTTTTGTCACACGAACATTGGACAAAAAAAAAAAAAAGGCGATTGGGGGGGGGGGGGTATGGTAAGGAGGTAAGGCCGAGACGCCATTATTTTTTAGTAAAAATACGTGCAAAAAAAAACAAGAAATTTTTTTTTACATCTAATAAAAACCCATTTATACTACGTAAAAATACAAACAAATTTCATAGGTAAGTAGGAAAATATCTATTCTCGACGTAGGTCAGCTTCACTTGTTGTATATTTATTTTTTTTACCCCGTTCTTGTTCGTTTTTTGGACCCCGTTAGCGACTCTGCGGATTATTGTAAAAGATACCCTATTTTAAAAAGTCAAAATCTTTTTTATGTAAAAAAATGGGGTCTCGGCCTTACCTCCTTACCATACCCCCCCAATCGCCATTTTTTTTGTCCAATGTTCGTGTGACAAAAATATTGATTTCTAATAAATAGCAGTTGGAACGGTTTAAAAATACAAACAAATGTCACAGATAAGTTGGAAAATAACTTTTATCGGCTACAGTTACTTTTATTTGTTGTATATTTGTTTTTTGAGCGTTTTCACTCTGCGGATTATTGTAAAAGATACCCTTAAAATGAAAATTATGACCGTTTGGTGCAAAGGAGATAGTCTATTGATTGCAGCTTGCTGGTGTGAATTCGGAATAGCGGCATGCTGACTTCGGGTCGCCCTTCTTCTGATACGCAATTGAGATTGGTTTGTTTACAAAGTGTTAAGTATCATCATAGCCCCTAGCGCCGCCAGTGCTTGTCTGTACGTCGTATATCTCCACGTCGTATATTTTTTGTATCACATTTTATGCTTAGCGTAATATTGTATTGTGGCATTCAATGAACAATATTGTTAGCTAACCTAATAAATTTTGGACAGCATATAACACGAATAATTAAATCAATTATTATTTATATACGGGCATATATAATGATAATAATAATAAATTAAAAAAATCTATATTATTTTAAAAATGAACCATGTATACGAAACTAAAAAGTACGAAACTAAAAGTGCTTGACTATCTTTTTTCTGATTTTGCGGTGAATGTCTAATTGTTCAGTTGTGTAATTCCGTCAGACGTGAAAGTACCCACCTGTTTTCTTGTTCATCTTTTTTCATTCATCTTTTTTTGCCATGGTCTGTGGAGGATTTGGATGTTCTAAAAATGCCTTGGCAGCACTTAACGTATTATATATCGTAAGTTGATCGTCTTTTTATCTCATAATATCGATAATTATTTTTTCCCCTTTTCGTAAATCTCTTGGAGTAAATCAATCGTCAATCATGGATTGAAAATATATTGTCGACTGCTCTCTCTTTGACTGAAAATTTTGTTTTACAATATTTTATTAAATAATAGGTTATATTGAAGTTTTTAGCTTTAAGATAATGTTTCAATGGCAGCCATATTAAAGCTAACATCTTCAATATAATCTAATAATAAATAATTGATAAATTATTTATTCGTCAGTTATTTTATGTCGGTAATGCCAATGATTAGCTAAAATTTATATTTTAAACTAAAATTTCCCCTATATAATAATGTGTTCACCCATCTCTCCTACACTAACCCAGTCTAATAATATGAAACAAGCAGAGACGACGACGTTTTTTTTACTACACTTTTTCGTCTTCAAATCTAAAAAATAAAAAAAATATTTTAAAACAATTCTTTTAAAAATATAAATTCATCGATTATTTAAGGATTAAAAAATAATCATGTTTTGAATTTTTTTTAGATGAGAATTTGGATTATTCGGACTACTATTCTCATCTTGTTTGTTATTTTCACAGCGTTTTGATCGATGTAACCTTGGATGCATCTTTTCGAACATAAATTCTCAAGCTTAGACGATTTTCAAGAATAGTTAACAGAAAATATGGGTGAAAAAAACCCAACTCAAAACAAATAACTTATCAAGGGCGATAAAAGTTACTTTTCTACTTAATTGTCCAATTTTTGTTGTTTTAAAATATTTTAAAGCGCTTTTATTTACATTTTTATCGTTGCCTGCAGAGTCTTGTAAACCCGAAGAATTCAACATTGCGCTGGATTTTACTCGATGTCGTATAATAAACAACCCAAAGATCGAAAATAAAAGAAAAATACAGTTAATAACTGTCACCAATCGGTCGAAAATTTAATTTTCAACCTATCTGTATATTTTTATTATGTGGATTTTTGATTTTGTGGCGATTATCAAGTAAAATCTAAAATGTGTTGAATCCCCTCCCTAAATTCCCATTGCGGACTGAAGTCACACTTGAGAACCTGGTCATCACCCCATCTCAGGTCAGAGACATCATAAAAAACCTTGACACCACCAAAGCCTGTGCGCCTGATCTTATACCAATAATAGTAATAAAGAAATGCTCTGCTGAGCTGACCCCCGTCCTCTCCGAACTATACAACAAATGCCTTGCTGAATCTTTTCCCCTGATAGTTGGAAAATTGTCTCTGTGGTACTAGTCTTCAAGAATTCTGGAGACAGAACTGATCCTCTAAACTATCGCCCAATCAGTCTACTCCCGATCTTTGCTAAAATCTTTGAATCATTAATCAATCTAGCGATAGTCCGGCACCTAGTTAATGCTAAACTTCTTTCTGATCATCAATGCGGATTTAGACAAGCACGATCTACCGCAGATATCATAACGGTCATCTCTGAACGCATATATCATACACTGGACAAGGCAGGTGAAGGTAGGGCGGTAGCGCTTGATATATCCAAGGCCCTTGACAAGGTCTGGCATGAAGTGCTTCTCCTAAAACTGCATTCATACGGTATTACTGGACAGTGGACACATATTTAATATAATTAAATCCTTCCTAACAAAAAGAAAGATCCAGGTTGTCCTCGATGGCCGTTCATCTAAGCCATTAATGCTGGTGTACCCCAGGGAACCTCTACCGTTTCTGATTTTCATAAACGACCTCCCTGGTGTCATTGAGACTGAGATAGTAATATTTGCTGACGACACCACGCTCTACTCTCGTCATGTGGGCAAAACTGACGCGCACATATCCGATGCAATGGCTGAATCCTTAGTAAATGACCTCCAGTCTGTAGTGGATTGGGGTAAAAAATGGATGGTAACTTTTAATGCCGCAAAGACAAAGCTACTTTCCTTCAATAACTACAAGAAATCTCTTCAACTACCGATTGTCATGGCAAATAACACCGTACCTGAGAGTTCATCATTCAAACTCCTCGGCCTAACTTTCACAGGTAACATGAATTGGAATAAATACATTGAAGACATTGCCAGGGCTGCTGCAAAGAAGGTGGGCTCCCTCTACCGTGCTAGTAAACTCCTTACACCTGACATTATCCTATATCTCTACAAAGCCACCATCCGTCCATTCATGGAGTATTGTTACCACATATGGGCTGGGGCATCATCCACTAGTCTTTCCCTCTTAGACAAGGTCCCAAAAAGTCGCCAACTTAATAGGTCCCTCAATATCCACCAAGCCCCAGCCTCTGTCCCATCGCTGCAATGTTGCTTCCTTGTGCCTGTTTTACAAGTACTTCAATGGATTGTGCTCTGATGAACTTGTTACTCTGGTGCCCCCACGACGTAAATACACTAGACCAACCCGACAATCTGCCAAATCTCATCCATTCACTGTGGAGGTCCCTAGATGTCAAAGAGCTTTCTACTCCAAAAGCTTCTTTCCACGTGCTGCTGGCCTCTGGAACCCCCTCCCTGCTTCCTGTTTTCCTGACGGTACTGACATGCAAAAATTTTAAAGTAATGTGAACAGACATCTCGCTGCACAGCTCCACAGCTTAGGTTGACCCCCCCCCCCCAAAACAAAAACGTTCACCCTTTTTCTCAGTAGCCCCTTACGTCTACAGTGGCGGCCTGCTTTATTTGGGGTGAACTATGTTAAAAAAAAAATACATTCTAGATTATTCAGGTAATTTGAATAAAACCAGTAACAAATTATACAGTATGGTAAAATTTTACCCTTTATTCCAATACGTTCAATGAAAATATAAAGGTACTTGTAAGGAATGGGTATCCAAAGGATTTCAGTACTTGCGAAACCAGTATTGACGGAGAATCCCAAGTCAGTCCCGGAAATACCCGAAGCAGATTACGATTTGAAAATCGAAAAAAAAAAATGTAAAAAGGCAGACGATACTAAACATGCGAATGGTTAATTAAAAAAAATTAGTCTCCTCAAAAAAAATCTTAAATAAAATGGTGAATGTACTGAATAGTTAAGAATGAGTTTCGGTGCTTCTACAGAATTTGAACCGAACCAAACCGACTTTTGCTAACAGAAACCTAAAAGTTAGTTTAGGGTTAAAAAAAAACTAGTTCGGCTTCTAATAATAATAACGTTATTATTTAGAAACTCATTCTTACCATTTCGTTGGAAAAGAAAAAAAAAAGTGTCTTTCAAATTGTAAACGGCTTTAGCCATTTCCAGGACTGACTCAGGATTCTATTATTTTTTTTGCGCGATTACACGTCAACATCCTGGAAAAATAAAAAAATAAAATATTTTGGAGTTGGATGTTCATTTTACTGACTTTATTATTCAAAATGATCACCCAGTTCTTGACCACATAGCGTAGGACAGAAGGAGTAACAATTTTTTTGAAATACAAAAAAAAAATGTTTTGTTTCATGCTGATAAGTTTACCTAAAATTTATATAATGAAGTGAACCTCTTTTTTTTAATGGCGGTGGAGTTATGGACAAGCACCGGTTAATGTATATTTTTTAATTAAAAAAAAAAGGTACTTGTCCAAATTAGGACCCAAGCTAAAATTGCCTTGGCGTCGGTTAGGATTAGTTCAGGTCTTAATCTGGATAAGTACACAAACAAAATTCAGGGGTTGAATGTGTAAATCGCACACAAAATAATATTGGTTATCGTGAAGTTTTCAGCTTTAAGATGGCTGCGATTGAAACATTATCTTAACCAAATTAGTTCTAGTTTTATAGCATTTGGTTGAATCATTGTTTAATAATTAATTAAATGACCGAACAATACCGTGTAACCTAATTATTATTACGGTATTGTTTAATCTTCAAATTATTAATTGTATTGTTATAAAACTAAAACTAATTTGGTGAAGATAATGTTTCAATGGCAGCCATCTTAAAGCTGAAAAGTTCAAGATAACCATTTTTTGTACGATTTACATATTCAGACCCTGGAAATATCTGGAATTTTTTTGTATTTAAAGCTGTAAAGTTCAAGATAACCATCTCAATTTTATTTATTTTATTTTTGACGGTGTGGGAGCAAAGGTTGATTTTTACCGATTAAAAAAAAAATATCGATGAAATAACTGAATCGTCACAAAAGGTTTTTTTTTTTTTCAAGGTAAAAAAAAAAAAACACGATATATACACGATATAAACACGAAAATGGGATTTTATTTGAAATATTCTATAATTTTTCAATAAACGGAACAAAACAAACAAAAAACAAACCGTTCATTTACGACATCAACAACAAAAACGATTATGTTAATTTTCTTTTACGTTCCCTATTATATCGTGTCTTAATAATAATAAAAAAAGCAATATGCTTCAGATTTTAATATTTCTGACGTTTATTCGTTCGTTACTTATTCGTTGATGTAGTCTAATTTTATTCATATTATTGATTTGTATTTAATTAATATATTAAAAAAAAAACATTTTTTTTTACATAAGAGTCCCGGTACCGGCGGTGGCTGTTATAGTTAATGAAATATGGCAAACGTATACAAAGGTAGCCCCCCCCCCCCACCAAAAAAATATTTTTATGATTTTTAAAAAAAATAAAATCTTTTGATTAGTAAAAATTAAGAAGCAGTAAACTGTGTTATATATATATATATATATATATATATATATATATATATATATAATAAATTGGCAAATTTTTACCCCTCCCCCACGCTGTCAATGGAAAAATAACGGTAATTTTATAGAATCACTCCCGTCTCCAATCAGGTAGTTTTTTTTCTTCTAATCCGTAATCGGTCACACACCATAAAACCATTCGACTGGAGACGAGAGTGATTCTATAAAATTATCAAAATAAAAATGACATTCTATTTTTTTGTTTTTGTACGACGATTACATGTCAGAACGCTGGAAAAAATTAGATTTTTATAGTGGGGTAGTGTCACTTTACTATATAAATAAAACGTAAAATAATCACCTACTTCCTTGATCACAAAGTGTCGGACAGAACAAGTAACCATTTTTTTTTTTTTTTTCAAAATATCCTCCCAGATGGTTACTCGTTGACGTTCTGTCGTACGTTATATGGTTAAGAGTTGGGTGAGAATCTAATCTTTATTTTACCGTTGATAGCAGGTGAAGGAGGGCGGGGTTAAAATATGAGCAACATCCCCCCCCCCCCCCTAGTAAAGAGAAAGGGTTCTATTCGTTATGAAAACGGACCCTGACTCAAATGAGTCGGGACAAATTTGAAACCTTGAATTTCTTCGTGTTAAAAGTTTGAGGTAAATTAAAAATAGACCAAAAAACGAAAAACAATTTGCAGAAATTTTCCTGCAACAATTTTATTTAATATGGGGGGGGGGGGGGGGGGGGATCCAGCTCCCTAAAAAGGATCACTCTGGATTGGGACAATAATAAAAATTACCTCAGTCTAGAAAAAATTCTACTTCACTGACAGAGTGCAGAAAAGATAAAATGTATCAGCTAATAATAAAAAATGAGATTCGCCTTTTTTAGGCGATTACATGTGAAAACCCTGAAGAATCTTAGCGGTAAGTAAAAAAAACCCTTAAAACAAACAATATTTTAAAATTTAGAGTGGAGGATCAGTTTTAACGTAAAATTATTGATTCCCCATTTCCTGGCCATTTCAGCATTTCAGAGCAGTTAACCAAAAAAAAAAAAATTGTTGATCGGAGATTTCCAACTCTAAAACACCTGATCATCACTTTGATTTTGGTGACTTTCACTATCTTCTACGTTCACCAAATTTAAAAAAGCTATATTAGAAAGATCAGGAAGTTTCATCACATGTCCTGCTGGCTTGGCAGGCCGAGAGCAGGCTCAAAGCGTTTTCTTTAATCGTGGCGATGGAGAGCTTGTAAAGCTAATTCATAATGGTCCCCTGTGCGACGCAGCATGAATCGACCAAGTTTGTTGAGGAAGTGCTGCGCTGTTTTGTCGTAAATTAATTGAATTTTTTTTTTTTTAGAACCTCTGGTTTGTTACATCACATCAGCCAAGTTTTAAATTAGTTAAACAATTATAAAAAAAACTTGTACTTCTATAGTCGAGAACCTAACTCGACCCGAATGTTTGCGATTTACAGGATAGATCGGAAATGGCAGAGCCGTCGACGAACAGTCAGTTAGTACTGACATTAAATTAAACATTTACTTTCTCCCCTAACTTAAGGTTAATTAATAGTCCCCTCCCTCCATGTTACGAATATGCTTAATAATTTTCTTCAAATCAGTAACTAACTCAGCCTTTTTTTGTTGGAGTTAGGGTTAAAACATTTTTGACTCTCATTCTAAGTTAGAATCTAACCCACACTTTTGCATTTGTATGTTTTAGTGTCGTCTGCCTTTTTACATTTTCTTCCGGCTTTCAAATCGTAAACTACTTTGGTCATTTCTAGTTTGTTCCGTAAATTGCAATTGGGTCGTTACTCGTGTTCTAATGTTTTAAAGTTAATTATTTGTGTATGTGTTAAGAAAACACTTTAAGAAATACCCTTTTAACATTAAGCCATACTATAAGTCATCTATGTTTATTTATGCTTGTGTGTTATTGTTTACGCGGGTAATATTACTAAACAAACAATTTATTTAGTCCGCTGGGCTGAGAATAAAAAAAGAATACCACAAAGTGAAAAATGAGACTAATAATACAGGATTCGAACCTATGCCTCAGAGGAGGCACCATCTAATGCGACGGGCGTCATTTTAGACCGCTTCACTAATGAGCTGTACGTTTAGAGAAAGCTGAAATTGTACAAATAACTCATTTCCCAAGCTCTTCAGTAAATCTTTGTTTATGTTTTTACTGACGAGCTTCGCAAACTAAATAAATCGCTTGTTAAGTAATATTACCTGCACAACCAATAGCATCAACAAATAAAAGCAGCTTAATAACATATTGTCATGAATTTCTAATATTAAAACAGATACACCTACTATGTGTAAGGGTGGGTAACTTGGGCTATATATAGTTTTATGCAAAGGTTAGTTGAAAGCCCTGTGTGAAAATTCAGATACCCCAGATTTTTATGAAATTATAATCATTGATATTGATTATCATAAATATTTCAAGATTTCAGTTTCTTTGGAGGATTGTTGGTGAGGGTGGGGTGACCATAATATGAGCTCAAAAATCTCCCATTTGAAAATTCAGATATTTCTGATTTGCATGAAATTTGACACCAATTAAGCAAGATTCCCTGAATTTCAATTTCTTTAGACCCCTTAAACTAAAGCCCCAAATTTTAGACATTTTTTGATCAAAAGTGGAATAAGTATTCTAGACATAGGTTTAGTAGCATATATATGTTGTTTTTAATCTTTATACGGAGACATAAAAGTGGTGCAAAACTGTTCTGTTTCAAACACTCTAGCCTAGAGATCTTTTTAAGGTTCTAACCGTCCCTTTAAGTGCAATTGTTTGTATTTCTCTTGCACTCGGTTCACTGGGTATACTCGCCAGATAACTTTTGAAATTCTTTTTCATTAGTCCTGTTGCTCCTATAATTACTGGTATGATGGAGATTTTCCTAAGATTCCAGTTTCTTTTCATGTCGTACATAAGACCTTGGTATTTTGTAATCTTTTCCTTTTCAGCTCTTTAATCCTGCATCATTAGGGACACTGACTTCAACTAGGGTTGCTACTTTTTCCCTTTTGTCCCATATTACGATGTCAGGTTTAACAGCTCCGTTTTCTAGATATGTAGCTGTAGGGATTTCATAGTCATAGTGGATGGTGTATGACTTATTTCCAACTGTTCTTTCTGGTATATGCTCTCAGGACTTGCTGCTACACTGGATATAAGACTATTCAAGATGTTATTTCAAAATATCTTTAGTGGTAAGCCCTTCATCCCGATTTTGTAAATCCATAAATTTGTTGGCAATTGCCATAGTAGTTTACTCCCAGGAACTTACATTGATCTTCGCACAGAATTTTTATCTTACTAGTATTATAATATTAATGTTAGTATATTAGTATTAATTAGTATTATAATATTAATGTTCGGTTGTTTGCTATGAGAACTGTTTTGACGATTTAAAACAAGTCATTTTATCATGGTTCCCCAACAGTGTTGATCAGACATCACCTCCCTCAAAACGTCAGTGGTCTAGATCCCAGATCCAATTTCAGCTTTGAGTTAGTAGTTACCTAACATATTTTGATATTTAAAAAATATTTTACTAATATTTTAATTCATTTTCAATATATATAATTTCGAAAGTGGACTCTCTGAATCAATAGTTATCAATAATAGTGTTAAACAAGATGACATAGTTGCAGGAAGTTAACTACTTTCTGATGATGCTTTTCGGGACTGTAATGTGTTCTTATGTTTCCGAAACATCAGCAGGATCTTCAACCTTGCTTGATATAATGCAAAGATGATCTTTCAAACTCTGTTGATCATGCAGACTTCATTGCCGCACTGAGGAGGATATGCAGGTGAAAATAAAAACGTCTTCTTTTGAGTGAGCATCACCTTTGAACTCACCATCAATCTGGAAAAAACTAAGGTAATACTCATTACTACACCAGGACTCTAGTGTATGAAACCCAGCATCTACATCAAGGGGCCCAGATTAAGTGTAGTTAACTCCTTTGTATGTCTTGCACAGTTTCAGGTTACCCTTGGGCAAGGTGTAGCACCTGTTAGCCTCCCTCTGATATTCCAGAGGGTTATCATACAGGCATGGTCACCTCTCAAGCGGCTAACGAGGGAATGACCACCCTCTACCTACACAGGTCAAAACCTTCGGCAGCAGGAAGGCGGATGTTTCTCAGGCAGACGAAATTAAACAAATCAATGGCTGAGAAATGAGATGACTTTAACATAACTGAACCATACTGGGTGGCAACAAACAGTCCAATGAGCAGACATTGCAAAAAATCCCTCAACGGCAGACCAGTCTGTATGTAAGGTTGTGAAGGTGGATGAAGGGTTGCAACCAGTCAGGGTTTCGTTGTCTTAATTTTCGTGCCACTGAACATAAACCTGCCTGGCCAAGATGATGGGTCTGTTGTTTCTGCATCAGCCTATCCATGTTAAACAAACCCACGCACAGGCATTTCCAGGGACACAAGTAGTGGGACAATAAATCGAAGAGAAGAATAGAAGGAAGACTGACGTTGATCTGAAGAACGCGGTGAGGACAGGATTGTGATATCTGGAAGTCTTTAGTGTTCAACCGGCACGTCCAGCAGCGGATGATTAGTTCAGTCGTTTCGCTCTTGGACCCAAAGCAAGAGAGTAATTCGACAGTGACATCCGTGACTGAGCAGCTCTTTTCAAGGATCCACTTAGCTCACCCCGAATGGGGAGGTGACTAGAAAAGGTGCCCTAAAAATAATTTGCTGAACCTGCCTGGAAAACCGCTTTCAAGGGGTTTCACCTTAATTGCGGTTAGAACAATGAAGTAAAATTAAAAATGGCATCATGGAATGTCCGTACCCTACTGGACGTAAACCATTCAAGACCCGAAAGAAGAACTGCTCTTGTCGCACACGAACTCCAGAGACTCAACATCGATATTGCAGCACTTTCAGAAACCCGCCTTTCAGGTGAAGGATATCTGCGTGAAGAAGGTGGTGGCTACACAATTTTATGGAAGGACTACGAGCCTGACAATCCGCGATTACATGGGATCGGCCTCTTCTATAACGAACACATTGATGTTGAGATTCAGTGCATTACCAGTCGGCATAAACAAACGCCTTATGACCCTTAGAGTTCAAACTGGGGAAAACTCTTATGCCACAGTAATCAGCACATAGTCCCCAACATTCGATGCTGATGAATAAGCCAAGGAGGCGTTCTACAATGACCTTGACAAACTGCTTTCCGCCGTTATGATTGAAAATAAAATCATTCTTCTTGGTGATTTTAATGCAAGGATTGGTAGGGATTCTCAAATTTGGAAAGGAACCATTGACAAAGAGGATGTGGGTAAAATATACTTGAATGGAGCACTTTTACTTTCAAAATGTGCCGAATACAATCTCATTGTCATTAACACGCTTTTTAGACAAAGAGACAAATGCAAGACCACTTGGCAACACCCGCAATCAAAGCATTGGCATCTTATAGACTATATTATTGTTCGCGCACGTGATAGGAGAGATGTTTTAATTACAAAAGCTGCTCCACTCACCAAGGACTGCTGGACAGACCATCGTTTAGTTCTCGCAATAATGAGAATCAAGCTGCAGCGTAGGAAGAAAAAACGGAATACATATAAGAGGCTCAAACTCAACGTCGAATTACTGCGGGATCCGACTAAGCAGCTTCAGCTACAACGAATCTTCTTCAGTACCTACGTGGCCAACATCCTGCCGGTGCTGAAGAACCAATGTTTTTCAGCACTGGCAGGAAAAGCTGAAGTCTGCCATTTTGGACGCATGCAGGAAGGGAGTCGTTTGGTTTGAAGAAATATAAGAATCAAGACTGGTTTGATGAAAATGACAAAAAAATAAAAGATCTAATCGAGCAAACAAGAAAAGCGCTCGCGTCACATCTCAATGACCCGATCTCGGAAGCCAAAAAGAAAACATAGAGAATTAAAAGCTAAACATCTACAAGAGCCATTAAAAATAACTGGTGGACGAACAAATCTAAAGAAATACGTTGATAAAAACGACATGAAGAATTTCTTTAGTGCAACTAGAATTCTCTATGGTCCCAGCACACAAGGACTAGCTCCTTTGCGAAGTAGGGATGGCTCTCGAATTCTCAAAAGTAGTGGAGAAATCTTAGCCCGGTGGAAGGAACACTTTAAAGATCTGTTAAACTGACATCCAGTTGTCGACGACAATGCGATACATCAAATCCTGCAACGACCTGTGGACACTTCACTGAGCAGAATTCCTTCTCATGAAGAGATCAAGACTACCGTCCTTGCTTTGAAAAATAATAAGACTGCTGGTTATATACAACATCCCTGCCGAAATCTATAAATCTGCTGGACCACTTCTGTATTCACAACTGCATCAAAATATTTTGTCAAAATATGGGTACAGGAAGAAATACTAACTGATTTAAGGGATGGTCTGATTACAATCATTTTCAAGAAAACAGGAGAAAGAACTGACTTATAGAGGTATTACACTACTATCAGTAGCTGGAAAAATCTTGGCTCGTATCTTAACAGAGACTAACATCTTTCGCTGAGTCTGTTTTACCCGAGTCACAATGTGGTTTTCGACCAGCTCGTGGCACAAACGACATGATATTCAGTCTAAGGCAGCTTCAGGAAAAATGCAGAGAGCAACAGCAACCTCTATATCTATCTTTCATCGATCTAACAAAAGCCTTTGATAGTGTAACTATAAGCCGTGAACTAAAAAATCTTATCAAAAGCTGGTTTTCCAGAGAAGTTCATCAAAATAATGAAACTTCTTCAGAACGATATGACTGCAACAGTAATCGCAAATGGCAGCTCTACAGATCCATGCAAGGTAAAATCTGGGGTCAAACAGGGATGTATAACTGCACAACCTTGTTTTCAATCTTTATTGCGGCTGTATTGCAACTAATGGATGGTCAACTTCCACCTGGTAAATCAATAAACTACAGAATGGATGGTGGAGTTTACAACGTGAAACGTCTTAAGGCCAAAACAAGAACAAATGCTGATTCTCTTATTGAATTTCTAATATGCAGATGATAACGTGTTTGTGCTCCGACTGAAGAGGACTTACAAACCTCGATTAATGCCTTTGCTGATGCATACTCTAAACTAGGACTAAAAATCAACGTTGAAAAAACTGAGGTGTTATTTCAGCCTTCAACTCAAGACAACAACAAAAACCCTCCTAATATCCAATTAGGCGGTGAATTGCTAGAAAACGTGGATCACTTCATGTACCTGGGTAGCCACCTCACTTCCAATGTCACCATTGATGGTGAAATCCAATATCGTATTAGGTGTGCAAGTGCTGCTTTTGGTAAACTTCGTCTCAGAGTTTTTGATGATAAAGATTTAAGGTTTGATACCAAAATACTAGTGTATTGAGCCATTGTCCTTCCAATACTCTTGTATGCATCGGAGACCTGGACGACATACCGTCGACATCTTATAGCACTCGAAAAACTACATGAAAGACTTTTACAAAAAACTTAAAACATTAACTGGCAAGATTGTTTTAGGACAGAAGAAGTGGTACAAGGATTATTTGAAGAAGGATATGAAGAAGTGTGAAATTGATCACACAACATGGGAAGCGAGTGCACTTGGGAGTGTGGAGGAATGGAATAAGGAGTGGTGTGAAAAGATTTGAAAGTGAACATCGTTATCACGTTGAAGAACTGAAAGCAGCAAGAATAGTGCACCACGTGCACAATTGCCAAATAATAATGCATGTCCGATCTGTGATAGGATGTGTGGATCTCGAATTGGACTGTTTTCTCATATGAGAACCGACAAATGAAACCCCTAATGATCCGTATACTCGATTCAAGTGACGGTCATGGTGATGATGATGATGTCTTGGTAGCATTTTTTTTTAATATGGATGCGTCAATTCCAAAATAAGGATCGAAAAGGCGAGCAAAACCTTTGGTAGACTTTAAAAAATGTGTGTGATCAGTCATTGCCATAAAAAAAAAAATAAAGCTTAGTGTGTACGAATCATGCCTCTTGTCTATAGTCTTGTGTTCTTTGGAAACATGGTCCATGTACCGAAGACACATCAAGGCTCTGGAGAGGTTCCACCAAACATGCCTTAAGAAGATCCTAAACATTAATTGACAATCACATGCACTAGAAATCACTGTTCTACAGCAAGCTGGAGTGTCGGGCCTAGAAGTGTACATTATACCTAGTTAGGATGGCAGATGAGAGGCCCTGAAACAACTGTTATATGAGGAACTACAGCATGGTAAATGTCAGACACAAGCAAAAATGACGTTTTAAGGATGTAGTCAAATATTTTACACAATCGTTGGCAAGATCCCATTTTGAGTTAAATTTTTCTAATAGATATCGCCTTATTGATAGAACCCTATTACAAGCGAACAAAAACAGCAGCAGCAAGCAACAACAAAAGCAGCAGAAGCAGAAAAGACAATTTCTCTAAAATACTCAATTTTGATTGGTTAATGAAATCCCTTCAACCAATCAGGAAGTTGCCCTGGGAGCCGAGCACCTGCACCAAATATTTTTATATAAACGAAAATTCAAACACACTCATGAAGAAGGATCACAGCTGCCACACGGAACCTTGTCAGTCAAAACATGACTACTTAGACACTAGCGAACAACCCAAATTAACCCTGGCCGGTTGGGCTAAGGCAGGGGCAGGCAACCTTTTCAGATGAGACTTTTGGAAGAAGATTGCGGGCCGGAGTGAAAAACGAAATCTCAGAATTACTATATTTTGTTTACATAAATAAATTGTACATAAATTGCATTGAACACTCTACAAATCTGATATTTTTTCTCAAGAGACTTCTGTATGTGATGTTATAAAAGGCGTCGACGAAGAGCCATTTTGGAATCATAAAAAAATAATGATGGGGGAAGTAGCAAGTTGATCCAGCATTCGTTTTGACACACCTCACATAGGTTCTATGTTTCATGCTCTTTCCTCATCTCAGGTTTCCTCTTTGCCTTTCTCTTTTTCTATTTTTATTTCTTAATAGTTAAAGAAAAATGAAATATACATGCATCATCGCTCGCTGATATCCATACATTTTTAAACCACTGTAAATTTACGTCTGTCACAAAATGATATGAGTTTTACTAGGAGGTCCGCGGGCCGGATTGCAATAATAAAGCCTAGCAGGGTGGCGGGCCGCACGCTAAGCCTTTACGAGCCGGATGTGGCCCACGGGCCGGAGGTTGCCCGCCCCTGGGCTAAGGGTTCTTGACAATCAAAGACAATCCACAGTTATTGATATCACGGATTTAATCCAATCTATCAAGAAATATTTCTTCGACACTCTATAATCGAGAATCAGCTATCAACAAATTGATAATCCACAAATCCGTTATTTTCATCTAAAAAGATAAATCGATAACTCCAACCTACTAAGAAATATCTCATTTCTCTCAGCGGATGAGAGCTGGCTATTTGCGATCAAAGTCTGCACAATATTATCTAAAAAATAAACGTCTGAGAATTATCGACACACTACTGCTATCCCTTCTACTTCAGAAAAATTTTCAAAATGTTTGATTGTTTAGTGTTATTTATGTATAAATGAACAAAAAAAAATACTACTCGCATGAATCTGAAATTTTCACCCATTACGTCCCACCCCTAATTTATACTAAAATCAGTTAAAAGTACATCTTGTGTTTGTCTGTTTCTTTCTCGTCACCATATGCTTATTAGTAATGTAATAAAGACAATCTGAAAAACCCTAGCATGAACGTGGCGGATTGGGAGAGGATGGCTTCAAAGCTGTTTGGTGAAAGTGTGTCTATGATAACTGCAGGAGATTTGAGGTAAGGTGATTAGAATACTCCATCTTAAACGTGCTTTGCAGAAGCAGTTCATATCCAACCACGTGTTTGGTTCCTATGATGGAGCCTGTCTGTTGAGGGTTGGTCTACTGAGCTACATGAGTTCCTATGAGAGCAACCAATTACCTGAGTGTCACACAGGAGTAGAACGTAGGTATGTACAAAGGGAAGCCAGTGTTCTAATGTGTCATATTTGCAGCAAAACTTTAAAAATAAATCGGGGCTGCTATAATCAGACATTGCAATCTTGTAGGATGGCCTGCTTCTGTAAAGAATTAGTAATCACCACACACACACACACACACACACACATATATATATAAAATATAGAAAGAAAAAATTCACATACACATCGTAGTTGTCATCACTATAATTTATTTTGACCTCCTGGTCTCTTCAAAATGCTTACAGCACAACTACATATTGGAAAAAGAAATATTCACCAGTCAAAAAAGAAATAGCATAGGCAGAGAGGGGGGGGGGGAGAGAACAACATACGTAAGTTAAAATCATCAAAAAGAAGGGGAGGGAAAATTAAGAAGATCAAATCATATGTATCTCAAATTTGGATGATTAAGTTGAATTAAAACATTTTATTAAAATATGCAGATGATTACATAGGAAAGTTATATCTGTCATCAGTAGTGTCGTGGGGGGAGGGAAGTGAAAAAGTAAAAAAGAATCAAACGAAGGTAGGGGGGAGTCCGAATAACAATACAAATAAAGAATAAAAATATAAATAAAAGAAAGGAAAAAAAAAGAAAGTAATTAGCAAGTTGAAAAGGAAAAAGAAAACATGAAAAAGAAGAAATATAAAATAAAATGAAGCGTAAAAGAAGGAAGGAAGGAAGGAAGGACTAACTAAAGTGTTTAATGTATTTGTATCAATTTGAGACAACAGGAATTAATCATGTGAAGAAATGAGGCAATAAAACAATAATGATAAAGGTAATGGTAAATAGTAAAAATAATAATTATAATAATAATAATAATAATTATAATACAACTAATGAAAATAATAATGAAAATAGCAATCATAGTAATGATAATATTGATACTGGTAATAATTATTATAATGATGATAATAGATAATAATGATGATAATAATGGTAATAATAATAGTGTTGATAATAATGATATTAATTGTAATAGAAAAGTAAAATCAAATCAAATAGGTAAGGAAAAATCAAAAGAAAAATAGAAGATAGAGTAAATAAAAATAGAAGATAGAGAAAGGAGTAGTAGAGGGATTATTAGGGAAATGATATCGCAATCTAAAAATATTTAAAAAATAACCACTCTAACCCCAAAGAATATTAATAGAAATAAATGAATCCAAACTTGATAGACATACGATCGGACCAAATTTTAGTAGATCCACAATTCAGGATTACTGTAGATCTATAATTAAGTGTTGCTGGTAATTTTGAATTTAAATTTATGTCTGCACTTGGCCATCAATTCTTCTCTTTTGTTTAAAAGATTGCTCTGTTCAGAATCCGTATTTTTTCTTCCAAGCACAAATTGCATTTCTGTCTAAATCCTCTCGGAACATTGGAATTATACAAAATTGACCAGGAAACCACCGGTGTACGATTTTCGTTCTTCAGTAACCACCACTGTTTAGCCAACTCTGTTTTATTCTTAAGTTCTGGGTTCACAAAACAGTGTTTATGGACGTAAAAAACGTTTCCAGATCCCCGCAAATATACCGATGTAGACTTTCTTGTCCCTGGTATTTTCTTTCGGAAAAATCGTGGCCTTGTAAACCACGCACTCTACTTTACAATTACCATCTAGTAGACATTCACTTTTCACCTATATATATATGAGGATAAAATACACAATATATCATAAAATGAAATGCTATAGAGACAAGATGTCTGAAAAGACAAAAGGAAAAATAAATTAAACACAGGGAGAAATTTACCAGTTGAATTTATTAAAATAACGGCATAAACCTCAGAAAGAAAGAAGAATTCACAACTGGATGTTTTTAGCACGTGCGTAACTATTTAAAAAAAAAAAGAATTATCAGCGCATGCGATAAAGACGTTAAAATGGGAAAAGTAGGGAAAAAGAAACCGTAACAAATGGATAAATCCAGAAAAATAATTAGTATTTTAACCAGGGTTGGATCCTGTTATGCAGCGATGAAGTATATTGCTTTGTTTAAGTGCGATTATTTTATTTATTATTTGTTTTTCCAGAAGTTTTTCTAAGGAATAAGATCTGAGTCTAGGGTTTACGTTAGATGATGATGATGATAAAAGGATTACATTTGAAGAAATATAAATATTGTACTTGTATGTTATTTTTTCAAATCAATCATCTTGAGATAATCTTGAAATAAAGATGAAACGTTGAGGAATATATAAATAATTTTGTTTTTTAATTTTCTATTAAGTTGGAATATTATTTGCATAATTTTCATCATATATATATATATATATATATATATATATATATATATATATATATATATTACTCCATGCTTGACACCACTAGCTATATATTGGGAGGATAACATTAAAATTCCATGCACAAAGAAAACTAACTAAAAATTATTAAATGATCTCAATTGTAAGGATCTTTCCCACACTGGGCTGGCATATTTTGCAGTAGAGAAGCTGAGTGCATGGGCTGTGGCACTACGTGCCACAGCCCTTGCTCTCAGCTTCTCTACTGCAGAATATGCCAGCCCAGTGTGGGAAAGATCCACCCATGCTAAAAAACTGGACCCCGCTCTTAATGAGAGCTGTAGATGTATCACTGGGTGCCTAAAGCCCACTAACACCAACGACCTGTACATCCTGGCAGGTATCACCTCCTCCATTAGAAGAGCGGTAACCAGCAGGATAGAGCGGTGCAGGCAAACCAGATGAGAGGCACCCCCTACATGGCCATGTACCTGCCCCCAGTTGACTGAAATCACGCAGAAGTTTCCTGACCAGCACTGCTCCACTGGAGACAACACCATCTGAAGCCAGCCTTAAAATGTGGAAGGAAAAGCTGTCCAACCACCCACACAGCTCAACTATGCTCATCCCCCTACCTAAACCCTCCTACCAGGATATAATAATTTGGCAAAATGAAGTGCCTGAACCGACTCGGCTCAGGTGCCGGCCATTTCAGGGAGGTCCTAAGCAGATGGGGCTATCTTAGTGGCCCAATCACGTGCGACTGGCACAGAACCCCAGACCATGGAGCACCTCCTTCGACGTCTTTTGTTGGGCGGACCCTGCACAGCAAAGGATCTAGCACTCTACAACATCAAGGGACAGCAATGTACCAAGCACTGGTTGGATATTATATAAGCTGAATAGCTTTGTATATGGATACGAGAAGAAGAATTGTAAAGAATAGGTTGGAATCCTTAAGTGTAACTACTTTACTAGAAAGAATGAGGTTGAGTCCTTCAAAATAATTAATGGAATTTCTGAAAATGGAACTGTTTTTTTTTTTATAACATTCTCCTCCTGCTGGAAATTTATTGTCAAGAAAGGTTTACAAAACAAATCTACCACACAAAAAAGATTTTTTTTTTCTAGCAGTGGAATATATTTTTTGGAAAAATTGCCTAATCTGATTAAAAATATCTAGTGTATTTGTGTGTGTGTTATATATATCCGTCCCATCAAAAGAAAGTTAAAAAAAAAAAAAAAAATGAATGGATCCATTTCAATTATTTAGGGTAATTGAGAAAGCAAATCTATTTCCATAATGAAACAGTTTCTTTTTTTTTTCTATACCGATTTATACGTTTTATTTTCTTTCCTTTCTTTTTTAAAACTTTCCAGTTGAAACGTTTTCTTTTTTTTTAACCTTACCAACATTATTTTATATGGATATGAGTGCAAAAATTAGGGAAGGATAATTTTTTTTTCGTCATTGTTGATGAAGGGTCTACCCGTTTTAAGAATGAACTTGATGCATTCAGAAATAATGGTAAAAACTGAATGTACTAGATTATTTTTGGGGTCTATCAGATGAAATGTTTAGAATTTGATATGTGCATGGGTCCCGCTAGTTATAAAAAGTAAAACTTTTTTCTTTCCTTTATGATTACAAATGTGAAACTAGTTTATACCGGCTCCGTGAGGGTGTTCGTACGGTACCTGGGTATGTCAATTTCCATCTTTACCTAGTGCATTTTAGCTAGTACGAAACACTATTTGTGGAAAAAATATGCTACTAAGTATTTGCATGAATGAGTATTGATTTACTCCTCTCCAGGAGTTAGGCACAAGGCCAGTTTTTATCTTACTCCCACAAGTAAGATGTGACCCAAGGTCGGGTCGGGAATGTGGGGTTTAAAAATTGCCTGGGCAGCCCCGTCGGCATTCCCCCGTAGGGGCGCCTCAGGCAGTAAG
The DNA here is from genome assembly GCA_963556195.1 of Sepiola atlantica. Lineage (NCBI taxonomy): Eukaryota > Metazoa > Mollusca > Cephalopoda > Sepiida > Sepiolidae > Sepiola > Sepiola atlantica. Next base: position 26,175,205 of record OY744545.1, read on the forward strand.
CAATAAACTTACTCCTCCCCAAAGAGGGGAGGCGAAGCCTGGAAGGGTGGACCTCCTAGAACTGCACAGGACAGACCCATGACCGGCGTAAATCAAGCCCCGAAGGCCAAGACAATACCAGTCTATGGGGTGCAGTATCCATCGGAACAGATACTACACTTTGATCTTAGCCAAAAGGAGTAACTAACTACAATGAATGTATTTACTATTGTGTAAGAAGGTGAATTGTTTTAAGGTGATGCCAATGCAATTTTGGTTGAAGACACCGTTTGATACGAGGCAAAGGTAAATAGATGAAATGACTATTGAAGAATTAGATATTTACTTACCAGCATAGTGTATCGACTCTGATTTTTATGGTGTCATATTTTATTTATTTGTTTTTTTTAAAATTAATTTTCAAGGTATCGTCTTTTTCTCAAAAAGAAATCTTCACTCAATTTAAAAGAAATGTCTTCAACTTAAACAGCATCGACATCACCTTTAAAAAATTTAAACTTTTTGCACACTGCATAATGCTTCAAGCAAACTAACATCTTTTTATTTACATATTTTGGTCAAAGTAGTAGGCTTTTTCAACTTTATCGAAAGACTCAAATTGTCAACTGTTTTCATAAAGTGCTCAATTGATCGAAATAGACCATAGTCAAATAGACCATAGTCTCGACTATAGGCTGGATACGGCACAACTTCCACATTATACAATTCTTTAGTTCTTTGATTGTTTTTTCTGGTAATAAAATTTTTTTTAAAAAGATCATTATTTTAATAAATCTAGTATTTCCTGTTTGGAATCATGAACTTGCCCAAATGCCAAGAAAAAGTAATTTAATATTTATCTTGTATCAATTTTTTAGTTTTATTTTCAAACTTAATATTTTCAAGAGTTAATATTTGTTTGTTTTAAAAATGTGTTTTTTAACTTTTATGTTAAAATATAAAATATGCTAAATATACCTCTGAAAAAAAAAAAAAAAAAATCTCTTCTATAAAATCTAGCTATATTCACAGCAGGGAAAGATATTAAGTTGATGAAAATTAAAAAAAAACTCCAGAACAAACGAAAGGAATATAATAACACTAATTTACACGTGTTCAACTCTTGATTAAGAATTAAACAAATTACTAGTGAATTCACTTTTTATTGGCAAAAAAACAAAAACATTAGAAAGTATGTTTATAAGCAAAAAATAATTAGTATAATTTGTATTATTCAAACTAATGTTCTCATCTTGGATGTTATTCTAATAACGTTTTGGCTGATGTGACCTCCAACCTTCTTGTCAAACTTGGGGAATCTGTACGTAATTTCGAATGGGCCCTTTATTTAATCCATGGCAATAGCTTGCTCTTGTATCATCGGCTATGATCGCATAGAAATTTTAAGTAATTCGTTATTGTATTCTTAGTATTGCCCGCATTGAGGATTGAACCTCTAACCTCTAGAAGACTCACTTAGAACTGATTATTACTTTTTTATCCGTTACGCCAAATTCTCAATCCTCATCTCAAAAATTCCAAAACAGAAAAATAATTATTGCTGATTATCAAAAAAAGGGAGGTAATTTGATTTTAAAAACAAATATTTATGTAATGTTTTTTGTTTTGTTATTATGCTGTAAACATGCACTAAGCGGTTGCACGTTTAGTGGGTTGCAGGTTTGTGTTGCAGGCTTGTTGCAGGTGAGAGATGTTTGGCTAAGAGAAAAAGAAACCACATCAGAAATTGAAAATATCTCTGATTTTGTATTTAGCCATCCAGAATTTGATTTCACTTTGAAAAAAGTTAAGTGTCTCCTTAAACGAGGATTTATGCTGAGAGATGAAGCCTCTGAAAAAAGTAAGATTCCCTGTTGTGGTTAACTCATTCAGGGACTTCCAAAATACGGAACCCCTGGGCAGTAGATTTTTGTGTGTTCATAAGACTGGCCATTATCTCAAGTGGTCAGTTTCTGGGTGGCCGAATGGGCATGGGCTGAAATGTAGTCACTTCCGGTGACCAGCTGAGAGTAACTGAGAAAAAAACGGACATCTAGGATTTCTGGTTGAAAGTATATATATTCCAGCAGGTGGGTAAGGGAGATCAGTTAGAGTGTACCCTCTGAGCGTCACAGTCAGTTAGGTTTTCTAGGGGCTGACAAGCAGTTTGGTTCGTGTGCCTCTCCAAGCAAGATGGGCCCTTGGGCTCTCTAAGCCATTAGACTTGAATTTCTCATTTGCAAGTTAGTTATTCAAGGGAGGAAAACGAGCATTCTTGTTCCCTCCAAAAGGATAAAACTTTGTTAATTGTTTTAAACAGGAGTTGCGATTTTATTTGGACGGAGAATTCTTCTGTTGTAGCACTGAATGAGACCAAAATAACACTGTGGCCGGAATCAAAATCGAGCAACAACTTTGGATCGGTACATTGAGCGGATGATCACGTGTTCATAATGCTATGTCAATTTCTTTAAATTTATAAAACACGTATCAATTTTAAAAATAAATTTTTTAGACTTATGGGTATTGACATCGTAAGAACTATTGCCTTAGTAATGTATACTCTGTCGATTTCTTTTTTGTCGACCAATCACGTTTCTATTTGCAGAAAAGCAAACTACAAAAACACCATAACTTTTCAATGGTATACAAATGAAATGACTTAAAAAATGACGTCAACATTTGAACATAACTCTGACATAAAGCATTAAAAATTAATCGGATTAAAAGCTGATAAGGAAATAAATATGCAATCTGATCTCAAGGTTCAGATGATAATTGTAATTTTTATGTTAAAATTTTGAATCTATTGTTAAAAATAAGAGCCAGATTGTGCAGTTTTTATGAAGAGTCAGATATGAAATATTTATACTTAAAAATAGGGGTGGGACGTAATGGGTGAAAATTTCAGATTCATGCGAGTAGTATTTTTTTTGTGTTCATTTATACATAAATAACACTAAACAATCAAACATTTTGAAAATTTTACAAAATTCAGAAAGTGCAGGCCACTAGTTTTTGGCTATTTTACATTCATGAAAACCCTTCCACAGCCTGAAAATGGTCCTAAATTAAAATACTATATCAGATTTAACCATCTATATCCATTCATAGCTTTTGAGGATGTTTTAGGACCTGCAATGTCACATGAAACCACTTTTTCACCGAAAAATGATGGATTTTGAGTCCCGTGGAACCCTAACGGCTATTTTTGGCCTGCACCTTCTGAATTTTGCAAAATTTTCAAAATGTTTGATTGTTTAGTGTTATTTATGTATAAATGAACACAAAAAAATACTACTCACATGAATCTGAAATTTTCACCCATTACGTCCCACCCCTATTAAAAAAAAAGAAGTTTTTCTTGATTAAAAAAAAAAAAAATACACTATTGAATAGGTGTTGTTCGTACCAGTCAGGGATACGTCCTTGATAACCAGTCAGACATTAACATTTCTTTCTTTTTGCGGAGAGCAGTTCACGTGAGGTGGTTGGATCACACGATAACCAATCAACCTCCAGGGTATACAAATTTCGACCAAATTATTGAAAGACTACTTCCAGACCCTTGGTGATTTGCAGGTCAGAGAGAGAGAGCTTCCTAGCACCTAAGAAGAAAGACATCCTCTCTCCTACTTCTGTCCATTGATATACAGCTCTAAGAAAAGCGGCAACCAAACTTTTTTAACTTTGTTACTTCCTTCACTGCGACACTGTTTTAATTTTCGCCAACCTACATCCAAAGGTGCAGGTCACTTAAATAAATATTGTTGTTTATAGAAAGGCTTTGTTCTCCTTTCATTTGATGGCTCTTTTATTACAAATTTTTATAGTAGTTGATCTTACAGTCTATGCGAAGGTAAGCTCCTATAGGGGCATCTCGGATGACAGATAATTAAGTCACTCCTCTCCTTCCCAACCAAGGGAGGAGGTAATGCCTGGGAGGATGCCACCGAACAGAAATCAAAGAGGCTCCCCTTTTTTTTTTTTTTTTAACCAAAAATGGTCATATCTTATTATGGTCAAAAGCCATTTGAAGATAGAATGATTGTCAGGACCAAGTTAAAAAAAAACGCCCAGATAGTATCGGAATGTAAATAAATTATCAAAACAATTAAAAAGAGCGTTTGTGCAATATGAGTTGTGGTAAAAAATGAAAACACTGAAACTTTTGCTTTTAAAAATAATCCGAGAAGAAAAATAGACGTCGTAGTCATTTGTGACTCAATATCGACTGATCGATCATATGGCTGTTAAATACTTGAGAAGGCAAGGAGAAGGAAGAGCACTTCTTATTACAGAAATAGATTTATACGCTATCGTTGTCCTGTTTTCCTGTCCATATTACTCGCCTCCCCGCGAGGTCAAAGCTAGACACCATTTTGGTTTTTAATGTGGGGGATATCCAGCTACTAAAACAGGGGAACTCTGGATGGGGAACAAAAAAGCAAAAAAAACAAGATCCTTGGTCTTTTGGCTGTGATAAATAAAATAAAATTTTTAACACTTTGGGGATATTTTAAGTAGGATGTTCCCTAGAGTAAATATGATATCGTGGTGACTGAGATGATTCTAGCTGAGAGTAGAATAGACTGTAAGATAGACAGAGGATGACCAACGACCCCCATTATCCACAAATTTGATGGCCTCGTGCCTAATTTTTCAAAATGTATATTTTATATTTTTTTCGTAAATAAATAATTCAAAGTGTAGTATCTGTTCTGATATTAACACTTCATCTGTTCTGTCCTCAACCACTGGAGAAATCCTTATAAAACTGAGGCAATTTAAATTTTTGTCCCAATTCAGAGTGCCCCCTTTTGAGGAGCTGAATTGTTCGCATATTAAAAACCGACCTTGTGGGGAGGCAAGTAAATAGGGATTTTGATCCTAGCCCGATCTCTGTGTAGGTTAGTACATTATTTATCTGACCCCCACCCCCATCCTCACACACAGCATCAAAGTTAGACACAAGGTCAGTTTATAGTAGGAATTCAGCTCATCCACAAAAGGGAGCACTCATGATGGGTGTAAAAATAGCCATTATCGTCCCCGTCAGCATTCCTTGGTTACGATGGCTCAGGCGATCATCCCTAGACAATCTCTCCACTCCCAAAAGAGGAGGTAATGTCTGGAAGGATGTCATCCAGAGACTTCCCAGGAGAGATACTATACTTTGATTCTAGCTCGAAGGCCATGCAGTGGACTTTTATTTTAGTATTTTTTTATATATTTGATTTTTCATTTTATTTTTAAATATTCAATAGGCTAACAAATGTGTATCTTTGCTCGTACATACATTAAACTAAATATAGCCTACATTACTCACCCTTACACCTTTCCATCAAAAATGAGATTGTCTGATCGCCAAAGATGAAATTGAGAAATATCTTGTCGCTGGTTGCCAAAAATGAAGATTTTTACCCATTTCAAAATGAATTGTTCCAAGATTGAATAAGACGTCATGAATAGAAATCAGTTGTCTTTGATTTAAAAGTGAGATTCCTTTTATTTAAGAAATGTTCAGCTGACAATTTTTTTTTTACCATAATAAGAACGAGAAGACTAAGTAAGTCACCATGGAATTTCCACGGGATTCTAAGATTTAATGTTATTCTTTGTCTTTCACAAGCAAAAAATTATTACGATAAAATCTATTTATCAAATATTTCCATTTTTATCTAACTATATATTATAGATATTTTATTAAGATTTATTCTTCTTTCATCTCTATTTTTATTTTAATCTTTGAAAAAATATCTCCATCTGTTTTTGTAAGTTAAAAGATTGGATAATATTTTGATTTTCGTTTGGTTATAAAACAAACATTCTTTTATTATTTTATTAAAAAAATAAAAGAAAAGAAATCCCCGATTAAGCATTAAAAAAATCAACTGGCAGTTTCAGTTCCCGTGGGTTCGTTTTTCTATATTTCTTGTGTTTGGGTAGCGTTATTCTATTTCAATTTATGTTTGCTCAGTGTCGCCTGGTGATGTACGTTGGTTTCCGCATTTTGGGATTTTCCTTAATATTTCTGCTGTATTTATCAATGGCATCAATCCTTCCTTTGATTCTAATTTCTCCTAATCTTTGGTCGTAGGCCTTTTTCCAAGTTTTTTGGAACTCTCCCTAATGCCTCTACAATTATTGGTATGATGGTTGTTTTATTTTTCATATTTCATATTTCCTTCAGCATTACTAATAAAAATCATGATTTTTATAAAGTACTAATCTTCAAAATCAGATTATTAGTTTACAAATTACAGTTACTTAAAGTGAACCTCCTATTGCAAATTTCCAAAACAATTAAGAAAAATCTGAATTTCGTGTGTTGATAAAGCATTGCTTTCTGATGGGGTAAACTATTATTCAAACAAACCAGTGGCTTGATAAGTGTTATTTGAACTCTACTCTGCCAGAAACAATGATTAAGAGGTGTTATGTTGATTTTAAACGCGGCCATACAGATACAAACAGCACTGAACGCTTAGATTGTCCAAATTTGGCAGTTGTCTCGGAAAACATGAAAAAAGTCCATAAACTACTTTCAGCCGATCGTAAATTGAAGTTGCGTGAGATAACAGAGGTGTTGAAGATATCAGAAGGTGTGTATTCACTATTTTGCATGGACATTTATCAATGAGAAAGCTGTGTTCAAAGTGGGTTCCGTGTTTGCTCACAGCCAATCAAAAACAACAACGTGTCAACGATTCAGAGCATTGTTTGCAACTGTTTCAACACAAAAAAATACGTTTTTGCATCAATATGTGACAATGGATGAAACATGGATCCACCACTTCACTTTGGAGTCAAATCGACAGTCAGCTGAATGGACAGTAGCAGGTGGAAGCTGTTGAAAGTGACCACGACGCAAACATCAGCAGGCAAGGTTTTAGCCTCTGTATTTTGCTCATCGATTACCTTGAGAAAGGAAGAACCGTCAATTGCGGATATTATATAGAATTATTGGTGTGTTTGAAGGAAGCAATTGAAAAAATATAAATGAAGAAAAAAGTGCTCTTTCACCAAGACAATGCACCGTGTTACAAGTCAGTTGCAACGATGGTAAAACTACATGAATTGCACTAAAAATTGTTTCCGCATCCACCATATGCTCTAGTTCTGCCCCCCCTCCCCCCTCCCCCCTGTGACTACTGCCTGTTTGCTTCAAAAGAATGCTCCAGCCAGAGAAAGAGATTTGACTCCAATGAAAAAGTGATATTGGAAATTGTAAGGCCGAAGACACATTGTTCTACAAAAAGGTACCAAATTGTTAGCAAAGCATTGGAATAGGTGTATCGCCAGAGAAGGAGACTCTGCCGATGAATAAAGTCGAATTTTGCCTAAAAGTTGTTTATTAGTTCAGCCAGGGACTAAGTAGTGTATTATATAATTAATTTTAAAAAGTTATCATCTGAAAATGTTGTGCTTAATCGATAGTAATTAGAATATTAAATTAAAATAAATAATAAAAAGTCTGGAATGTGTCCACAAATATTTTATTTATCTCTATAAAATATCTGATCAAATTTTGTGTATGGGTAAACACGAATAAGCATTGTTTGTAAAATAATAATAAAAAAAATAAAAATCGATGTTTTAATCTGTTATTTAAAACGGTTAATTAAAAAAGATTCAAAATCATATTTAAAAAAATATTTGGTTAAAACAAAAACAAAAAAAAACAGACCAGCATGCACTTATTTATAAATTTAAGAGTAAAAAAAAAAAAAAAAAAAAAAGAAGAAATGTGAAAGTATTGAGAAATTTTAACATTATGTACACTCCCCGGTAAATATGCTACTGAAAAATCAATTTTCTGGAAATACTTTGAGTGAGTTTTTTAGTCGAGAAACGCCATTTTCTACCTTAGTTTATATATAAATATCAAGAAGCCTGACACCTTGTAAGATAAGAGTACTGTGAGTCTCTCGATTCACAAACTCGGGCGAATTAAATAATTTAATTTTTTCAATTATAGAAACTTCTACTGGATTGTTATCTGTAAATTTTGATTACTGCTATTATTTTTACTATCACATGTAAGTATTTGCAAAAGTTTTCTAAAGATTTGATTTTTAAGTAGCGAATTTCCCGGAGAGTGCAATGTAAAGAAGCACATACAAATTTTTTTTTTTATTTTTTTTTTTTTTACAAAAACAATTTTTTTTCCAGGAAGAACTGACAAGAAAAGATAGGGGGGAGGCATAAACGTAACAAAAATGAGAGTAAAACTCCCAGGCAACGCAGCGTGTATACAGTTGAATATATTCCAATAAAATATCGAAATTAACTGTGATTATTTTAGTTTTTGAGATTTTAGTCTTTCTTTCGTCCTTAATATTTTGATCTTTTTAGAATGTCTGACTCATGATTTATTTTTATTTAAAAATGCATTATTTAAACTAAAGGATCTACTTTAAAATTTTTATTTTTAAAATTTATTTATTTTTTTCTTCCATTCATTTCACCCCCATCCCCTCCTCCGCGAACAAGTGTTCATTAAGTTGATCCTAAAGTGTTGGTTTTCTATCTTTTTTTTTCTTTTGAAAATCCTTTATTTTCTTCATTCCCAAAATAATGGAATTTTGTACTGAACAGACATAGAGAAAATAAAAATGGAAACAGTCTGCGTATGATTAATATCTGTATTCATTTCAAAATTCAATTTCTATTTCATTTTTGTATGGAAAGATTTGAAGAAAAGATAAATAAAAAACGATTGCACGTCTCGCTTTTTCTCTCTCTTGCTTTTTCTCTCCCTCTCTCTCTAACTCCCTTTCGCTCTCTACTCCACCATGACTCTCTCTCTTCCTACTCCACCACCTCGCTCTCTCTTCCTACCCCATTATCTCTCTCTCTTCCTACCCCATCATCTCTCTCTCTCTCTTCTTACTCCACCATCTCTCTCTCTCTTCCTATCCCATCATCTCTCTCTCTCTTCCTACCCCATCATCTCTCTCTCTCTTCCTACCCCATCCTCTCTCTCTTTTCTTACTCCATCATCTCTCTCTCTTCTTACTCCACCATCTCTCTCTCTCTCTCTTCTTACTCCACCATCTCTCTCTCTCTCTTCCTACTCCATCATCTCTCTCTCTCTTCTTACTCCACTATCTCTCTCTCTCTTCTTACTCCACTATCTCTCTCTCTCTTCCTACTCCACTATCTCTCTCTCTCTTCCTACTCCACTATCTCTCTCTCTCTTCCTACTCCACTATCTCTCTCTCTCTTCCTACTCCACTATCTCTCTCTCTCTTCCTACTCGACTATCTCTCTCTCTCTTCCTACTCCACTATCTCTCTCTCTCTTCCTACTCCACTATCTCTCTCTCTCTTCCTACTCCACTATCTCTCTCTCTCTTCCTACTCCACCATCTCTCTCTCTCTCTTCCTACTCCACCATCTCTCTCTCTCTCTTCCTACTCCACCATCTCTCTCTCTCTCTTCCTACTCCACCATCTCTCTCTCTCTTCCTACTCCACCATCTCTCTCTCTCTTCCTACTCCACCATCTCTCTCTCTCTCTCTCTTCCTACTCCACCATCTCTCTCTCTCTCTTCCTACTCCACCATCTCTCTCTCTCTCTTCCTACTCCACCATCTCTCTCTCTCTCTCTTCCTACTCCACCATCTCTCTCTCTCTCTCTTCCTACTCCACCATCTCTCTCTCTCTCTCTTCCTACTCCACCATCTCTTTCTCTCTCTTCCTACTCCACCATCTCTCTCTATCTTCCTACTCCACCATCTCTCTCTATCTTCCTACTCCACCATCTCTCTCTCTCTTCCTACTCCACCATCTCTCTCTCTCTCTTCCTACTCCACCATCTCTCTCTCTCTCTTCCTACTCCACCATCTCTCTCTCTCTCTTCCTACTCCACCATCTCTCTCTCTCTCTTCCTACTCCACCATCTCTCTCTCTCTCTTCCTACTCCACCATCTCTCTCTCTCTCTTCCTACTCCACCATCTCTCTCTTTCTCTCTTTTTACTCCACCATCTCTCTCTCTCTCTTCCTACTCCACCATCTCTCTCTCTCTCTTCCTACTCCACCATCTCTCTCTCTCTCTTCCTACTCCACCATCTCTCTCTCTCTCTCTTCCTACTCCACCATCTCTCTCTCTCTCTCTTCCTACTCCACCATCTCTCTCTCTTCCTACTCCACCATCTCTCTTTCTCTCTCTCTTCCTACTCCACTCTCTCTCTCTCTCTCTCTTCCTACTCCACCATCTCTCTCACTCTCTCACCTTTCTATCTTCACGGATTCTGTCTGAAAATTTCACAAAAACTAGAGGTATTTGAATTGTCACAAAGGGATTCCACCCTTTGTCACCTTTGCATTGAACTTAAACTAAATATAGCCTACATTACCTACCCTTATGCCTAACAGCTGTGTTCCAAAATTCATAATGATCTGTTAATTAGTTTTTGAGTGAATCTTATATGTAGAAATATACATATATATATATATATATCCTCCACTGGCTGTTTCGCTGTATCACAGCTCTTCAGTGCGACTAGACTAGCACTGCTCCCAAGCCAGGAATCAAATCTTCAACCATCTAGTTAACAGTCGGCAACTCTTACCATTAGACTATTGGAAATGATATCTACAATGTCTATTTTATATATACATATATATATATATATATATATATATACATACACACACACATATACCTAACGTTATATAGAGATAATACGTTGAGAACTCTATAGAAATAAATATTGATGTACAAAATTAATAACGCAATGATGAATGTTAATAAGTTGTTTGTAAATTTAATTTACTCTGGAAAATAAAATCGTTCTCGGCCAAATTGTCCAACATAAAATCTTTATTGTTTAAAATATGGGTGTTTTTAATCAAAATACGCATTCCTTTCTCTATTCATTATATTCTAAACCAAGTCTCGGCGAGTGAAAGCGATATCTAATTTCATCATGAATGTGATGGAAATGGAGGGGAAGGAAGGGGGTTACTTGTAATTCCAATTCAATATTCAGTATCGGAAATGGAGAAAAAAATGTAGATTAGATTGTATCTTATTGCCATATTTTTGGATCAATATATATATATATATATATATATATATATATAGCATGTATCACAAGTTAGTTGAAAAAAACCATTAAAGTGCTCGAACGTAGGTTCTAATAGAGCTAATATTATTTTATTTAAATGCGTTACATTACAATGTCTGTTGGGGATACCCGGGTTTCATCAATCTGGTCATTCACCCTGTTGACAGGGCCTCGAATTCGCCGACTGCAACTCAATTCAGAGTGGTATAACTCCATGAAAATGGGGCCACCTGTAGGCTGTGAGTGGCGACCCGTGATTCCTTATGGGATTCTGGTGGCTGAACCATTCTTCCACTTCAGCTAGAAGGGAGATCGAAGAGGCCCGATCAATCGGCTGATCATGTCATGCCCTAGTATCTATAAGTTCATCCTCAACCGTACTATTCAATATGATTCTTCTTCTAAAAATCAAAACCTTATGTCTTTTTATTTTCTTCTCAAATACATACTAGAAGGCGGTGGCTGAAGGTCAATCGTGTTGAGAACAAAGATTACAACTGCCAAGGAGTAATATTTTCTAAGATTAATGTTCCCACTCTCCCTATAAAATTTCCTTCTGGGAGCAATGTATTCTGATAGCAGTGTATTTTGAGAGCAGGAATATAAAATTATCTTACCTATAGAGTTATATTTGACACCTTTATCCAGCATTAAATAACCCATAGATGGTTGATATGTCGTAAACCAAAACAATCGATCTGGTCATCCTAGATTTAGGAGAAAATCCAGCTAGTCATGCCAGAAAGATTTTTTAGTTCCGCTAGATGTAGAACCCAAATTTTTGAGCTTTTTACATCAAGAGGAACCGCCGAATCTTTTTTGGTCAACAACAATATTTAAGTATTTTCAGAAATATTATCAATTATTCCAATCCAATTAAAAACTTTTTTCTTCTAAGTTTTCATTTTTATTTATTTTTCTGTGCCTGACAAGTTATGTATCGTCCGGCCTGGTGATGTATTCATCCTGGGTGAGTTGAGCCAGCTTTTTTTAGAGGAAGTTTCTAGGAAATATTAAATTCACAAGCAGTTCTCAGTCACATGTATATCCCAGTTAGAAGAGATGAATTTGACGTTATTTTTTTTGCAATGAGATGTTGCCGTACTTCGCATTATATACCTAGTATTATCAGAGTTCTTGGGGGAATATGTAGCAATGTATTATATTTTTAAGAGCTTTTTAATCTAATTTAAAGTTCGGATGCATTTAGTTACAGAATAGATTTATATAGTGGGAATTATTTAGCTGATTATTATTAGTATTGTTTAAGTTTCTAATCATTAATTTTATTTGTTCGTCTACAATATAATTGGGAAATTGATTATTAATTATTGTAATTCAGTTATACGTTTGAATCTTGAATGCGCTTAGAACGTAATCACACTCTCATGTAACATCTCAATATTATAAATGCTCTTTTTTAAGTTGTAAATTACTAACCGTTATAATAAAATTAAAAAAAAACTCAACAGTAAAGACATATTTGTAAAGACACCAAGACTAACACTGTTTGAAGATGATTTGACGAATTAAATCGAAAGTACTTGTGAAAAAGGAAAGAAAATTGAACAAGAAACCTATGGAACTTACATACACCAATCTGACCGAAATACTAAATTGACTGTTCGGAAATTGAAAAAATAAAAAGTCTTATCAAGCAAAAACACTCCGTGTTATTTAATAATGTTTGCATATATATATATATATATATAATTTGTTGGTTCTGTTAGGTGGAAAGAAATCCGATAGTGCTCGATTATTCTATAAGAGCGTTATATTTATTCGTGAATTTTAAATAAGTTTAGATTACATATGTATATATGTATTATTATTTCATGTATCCACATAAAATGTCATAAGGAGATATATTTTATGTATCGATTTTCAGTATTTACTTTAACAGTGTTGAATATTTTAGTAGAGCTAGGTAGTAAGTTATAAAAATATATTAAAGCCAGATATAACAATCGCAAAAGCACATTTAATAACAAAAGAACGCTAAATTAAAACAGCACTAGCGACTCATTACTAAGAGCTAAAAAAAAATGGACGCTCGGCAATAATTGAGTGGAAAATAGTATGACAGACTAGCACATGTAGAAATTTAGATGACCCGTATAGACTGAACAAGAAATTTGAAATTCTAAACTTTAGACTCCCTCTAACCTGTAGAAGTGAAATAGCAAACAACTGTATACACAGAATAAAATTTACTTTAGGATAACAATACATAAAATTAAATAAAAAATTAAACTAAACCAACACCTAGAAATAGAAAAAGTACTCCAAGCACGCACGTGTTTAAGTTAAGTTACCTATAAATTCGATACATTCACACAAAAAAGGTGGGAGCAAGATAACAATAAGGACCCCAGTTCAGTAACAAAACAAGCGGGACATCTTTTGAAAGCACCGGCGTGTTGACCTCGCAATACACGTGGTCGTTATTTACAAAACAACTCGGGTTTTTTTTCTTTTAACATGTATACACTTTTTTAAAAATCGGCTGACTTGTAATCTGTCGTTTTGCAATAAAGAAAACAATTTATCATTTTTTTTCGTTTTACTTTTATTTACTAAATAAAAAACAAATTTTAAACGCAATTCTATATTTCATGTTGTGTATTTTAAGAAAAAGTGGATACTTTTTTTTCTTTTCGTAGGGAGGCGAGTAACTAGCGAAGTTTTATTTATTTGTTTATAATTGTTGCTTACAGAAAAAAAAGGAAAAAACTTCATAAATTTTAAATTGCTTCCGTTTGGAAACTGATTTTTGAAGTCTAACTTCGCCCCCATGGGGAGGCAAAAGTGTAGTATCTATTTTGATACTACACTTCATCATTCCTATCTGCGGTCAGTGATTTTTTCTTTTAACATGTTAATATTTTTTTTGGTGGGGGAGGTATGTATTTTTAAAAATGTAGGGTCCATTTTCTTTTTTCCTTTTATTTACTAAATAAACAAATAAAATATTTATGGTTTTCTTTTAAGACATAAAAAGGAGCACTCTGGATCTTACCTCAGTTTAGAAGGATTTTTCCATACTACACTTTGCTCCTAGCCCGAGGAGGCAAAACGGAAGATTACGCAAGTTATTTTAATAAATAAATGAAATATATACGCTTCTTTAAAAATCGGCTGACTTGTAATCTTTCGTTTTGCCTCCCCACGAGGGCGGAGTTAGACTTCAAAAATCAGTTTCTAAACGGAAGCAATTTAAAGTTTATGAAGTTTTTTCCTTTTTTTTCTGTAAGCAACAATTATAAACAAATAAATAAAACTTCGCTAGTTACTCGCCTCCCTACGAAAAGAAAAAAAGTATCCACTTTTTCTTAAAATACACAACATGAAATATAGAATTGCGTTTAAAATTTGTTTTTTATTTAGTAAATAAAAGTAAAACAAAAAAAAATGATAAATTGTTTTGTTTATTGCAAAACGACAGATTACAAGTCAGCCGATTTTTAAAAAAGCGTATACATGTTAAAAGAAAAAAACCCGAGTTGTTTTGTAAATAACGACCACGTGTATTGCGAGGTCAACCGGAAGACGCCGGTGCTTCCAAAAGATGTCCCGCTTGTTTTGTTACTGAACTGGGGTCCCTATTGTTGTCTTGGTCCAAAAGGTGAAACATCTCTATACAAAACAGAAAAAAAGAAGAGGAAGTAAAAGTCATCCGAACCTTTGTTTGTTAGAAGCTCGGCCATTGGCTAATGGAAACATTAACCCATAGGAGGGAATAACAGAGAATCTGAGTGGTTAGCTAGCTAGACTAACCAGCACGTGTATACATAAAAAACACCCGGTAACACAAATTCCATGCATTTTAGCCTGACGATTCTCTATGGGGATGAAACGCTGAAGCCTCTGTGTAGCTTAGTTGCCATAAATATATTTTCATAACTTACCATGTATATATATATGTATATGTGTGTGTGTGTGTATATATATATAGCTGAAAGTTTGACAGATTTCTTAACTTTCCGTTTTCTCCACCTCAACTGAATTGGAAAAATATGCAGTCTAAATGGTCTACTGCAATGTTGATGCAGAGTGTTCTTCAATCCGACATGTTATGACATCGACTTGCCTATGATTGGTGATAAAAATTGTACTTTTAATATGCGTATACGCTGTAAAAACAAAAGCGGTTGGAAGAGGAGGAGGAGGAGGAGTAGAAACGTGTACATGTAATTATTAGTTATTTTGTGTTACTTGTCAATCTGTCACCGTGATCCAGATGCATGTTTACTCGCAGTCTTCAGTTTTATGCAATGTGGGCAGGTATAAAATAGTAAACTTTCATCTCTATATATAAACGTCTGTGTGTGTTCCCTATAGAAAGAAAGGTTAGAGAATCTACATAAAAACTAAAAAAGTGCATTCTTATGTAAAATCTTCCGGGGAAGACAATGGAAGAGGTCTCAAATCTCTAAGTGCACCCCTAAGGGAGCTATGAGGACAGATCGCCCTGTCAATGGGGCCACAAATTCGACGACTCCAACCTCATGCAGAGTCCCCCCCCCCCCAAAAAAAACGGGGCCACTTGTAAGCCGTGAGTGGCGTCCTATGATGCCTTAGGATGAGATCCTGGTGGCTGAGCAGTCCGTGACCTGGTGACTTGCAACAATCAACTTCGGTCCTTACTTCAGCTAGATGGGAGGTTGTAGAGGCCAGATTGGATGAATCGGCTGGTCATGCCCTAGTATCTATAAGTTCATCCCCAACCATATTATTTAATTTGGTTCTAAAAATCAAAATCTTATTTCTCCTTTTTATTTTCCTCTCATATAGATACTGAAAGGCGGTGGTTGAGGGTCAGTCGTGTTAGGAACAAAAAAGATTACCACTGCCAAAGAGTAATGTTTCCTAGGAGTAATGTTCCCACTCTTACTGTAAAATTTCCTTCTGGGAGTAATGTTTTCTAATAATATAAATTAATTATCTTATCTATAGAATTTCATTTGACGACTTTATTTGGCATTAAATAACCCATTGATGGTTGATATGCCATAAAACAAACCAAAGCAACTATGAAAAAAACTCTAACCCTTAAACTTTAAATATATTTTGGTAAAATTTAAATCATATGTATAAAATCTTCTGGGGAACCTTTAAACTGTTGGATAGCAAGTCATTTCTGGCTTAAAAATTCTTAGCGAATGTATCGAAAGTTTTGGAAGCTATATTTACTATAGGAATATTTATATATATATATAATATATACTTAGGGCTCAACTGTACGAACAGTTGAGCAGCAAGATAAGTAACCAAAAAGCCAGTTTATAAGGAAGCTGGACTGCTCCACTCTGCCAAGTTGGGCAAGTCCATTATATGAATTCTGATTTGCTGCCAGTCTGAGAGTTAATAATTCTATATATAAATATTGCTTCATTAAAGCAACATTTGCCGATAGGATATAGGATATTGGAGCCGGTAAGTGTTAATTTGATTCTATATTTACATCCAGTAAAATTCTAAATAAAGATTAAAAACATTACCTCAAATTAGTTGTAATTTTATAAAAATTTGGTTTAATTAATGATTTAAGGTTGAAGGTTACATCGGCCGAAATGTTGCAAAAATAATATTCAAGATGAAAATGGTAGTACCTATTGACTCGCTTCTTCTCAAGGACAGAGTTAAACACAAAATTGGGGCAAAAATAAAAATTTCCTCAGTCTAGAAGGATTTCTCCTTCACTGACAGATACTACAGCTTGATCTTAGCCAAAAGATTTTAAGTTAAAATCATCATTGTCTTCAAATTCCATCTTCAAGTTACCAGTCCTAAGGAAAGGTCCAAAAGAAAAGCCTATGATAAAAGAAAGACAGACAACAACATAAGCCGTCATGCTTAAGTTTAAAATATTCATTTTTAGATTCGTCAATGCATATGTGTAAGAGGCTCCGTCTGTCACACCAGATTTTGGTAACGCTTATATTGAATGGATGTATCAAAAGAATGTCCATTCTTGTTTTTCCCTGTTGTGATTGCTCGCTGAAAAAACACATTCCAGGTCAGCGTGTTGCGGAAAGCTTTCTTTGTAAAGGTCAAGAGGCGAGAAGAAAATGTTTTAATGGTTTCTCGGAAGAAACAACTTCAACACTAAACGTTTTAACATCTTCGTCAAGCATACATTAGTTATGAGAATCTGTAACCGCATCTGGCTTGCTGTGACAGAAAACAACAAATTGTTTTTTTTTTCACGCAATATAAAACTAAAAGTAAAACCAGAATTGGTACGACCTACCTTCGGAAACCTTTGCCCACGCCACTGGAGACATTTGTTTCAACAGTGCTTTGGGGGGAGCTTCCTTAGTTTAATTTTGTTGTCCCTTTCCATAAAATGTTGGAAAATAAATAAAAGCCTGTTTTAACAATTCCAACATATTCATAGGTATCATAAATCAGCATTTAGAATGTGAAAACGTGCAAATATAGTGAAATTCTCTTCAATTTCAACTTTTCATATCTTGACTTTTGGGATTATTAGATAATTCTTATGTATTCCTTTGTTAGCAAGTCTGCTATCACTGGTCATTTACAGGGTGGTCGCTAAAAAAGCGGGAAATTTGAGCAAATGCTTCAATTCAATTTCTTGAGCACTACTCCTGCTTTCATTGCACCGAATGATTGGCCCTAAAAAAGCGAGAAATTTGAGCAAATGCTTCAATTCAATTTCTTGAGCACTACTCCTGCTTTCATTGCACCGAATGATTGGCCCTAAAAAAGCGGGAAATTTGAGCAAATGCTTCAATTCAATTTCTTGAGCACTACTCCTGCTTTCATTGCACCGAATGATTGGCCCTAAAAAAGCGGGAAATTTGAGCAAATGCTTCAATTCAATTTCTTGAGCACTACTCCTGCTTTCATTGCACCGAATGATTGGCCCTAAAAAAGCCCAGCCTTAAATGTCATGGATTACTGTTTGGAGCTTGTTATTAGCAGAAGCTCAGAAATGTCGACGCGACATAGACTCTATTGATGATTTAAAAACGTGCTTGGCAAGAGCTTGGAATGATATCCCACAGGTATATTCTTCAATATGCCAAATGAGCTTGGATTTCTAGGTAAAGACACTGCTATGAAGTGCACAGATGACATTTTGAGCATCTGTGAATATTATAATATCAGTCTTTGAAAAACTTTATAAAAGTTATTCTTTGTAAAAATAAATTACCATTTGACAAATTTCTCGCTTTTCTAGCGACCAACTTATATATATATATATATATATATACACACACATACATGTGTGTGTATATATAGACATATAGCGATCACCCTGTATTTTAAATTAATAAATTTAAGAATACACATGCAAACATAAAAGATTAAGTAAAACAAAATTGTCAGATGTTGCTAACATAGGACAAGTACAGAAAAAAAATATTTTAAAATATTACAAAAACAAATATGCACAATGAAGATATACGTTTAAATTTGTGGATGGTTCTTATATTTATATATATATATATATATATATATACACACTTAACATACCCATGACCTGTTGGGTCACTACCACTATTTATTTTATTTGAAAATTCATAAACTGTCACATATCTGTTAAGATATACTTCTTGCATAAATAAAAATCATAAGCTATGCTCAGTTTGTGATAAGGGAGTCGGGTGCAATTCAATGTTCTGTGGTATATGCAAGCATTAGGTGCACAAGAAGTGGTAGGTTAAGAGGGGATAACCAATTTGTGTGCAAGAAGTGTAAGATAACGGAGATGAATGATAACTCACATGTGGTGAACATATATGTGGATGGCAAAGTTATTGAGGTTGTTCAGAAATTTTGTTACCTTGGTGATACCATTGGATAACAGGGTGGAGCAGGTGCAAGTGTAATAGCAAGAAATAGAAGTGGATGGAGTAAGTTCTGGGAACTATTGCCATTACTCACCAGCAGAGCGTTACCACTGTCGATCAAGGGAAGAGTCACTCAGGTATGTGTATGCAATGTGATGATGTGTGGAAATGTAACCTGGCCAGTGAGGGTTAAAGACATGTGATGCATGGAGAGAAATGATATGAGAATGATACGATGGATGTGTAATGTGAGTTTTAAAGACAGGCTCAGAGCTGATGAGCTCAGAGAGAGAAATGAACTCTGAACAATATAGAGAGATGTGTGCAGAACAGTATGCTTTGATGAACTCGTGTGTAAATGTAAAACAATTGAGGTAGCCATGGTCAGCCAACAGGTTAAGGCTGAAGAAAACATGGGAGGAAGTGATAAGAATGGACTTGAGAGAAAGAGGGATAAATAATCACCTGCACAGAGATAGGTTATTTTTGGACTCAATGTAAAATGGACGTTAAACCGAATATGATTCAATTTAATTCAATTTATTTAGCAAAAAATAAAAAGCATATTTCAGTTGCCATGTAGCGAAAGGGTAGTAGAAATTAACACGAGAGGATACAGTAGCTCAACACCTGTCCGAATTCACCGTGAATTGCTGCGTTGTTGGCGCATTTATTACCTCTTATTAGTTATGATGAAGCCTCTTTACTTCAATATTATTATTATTATAGATTTTGTACTCTGTCAAGGCAGGGAAGAGTGCTCTGTGCAGTACCTCCCCCATCTTAGGACTATCCAGCTCTTATATAGTAAGAGGATTGCTTTCTGGAGCAGTAGAATGATCCAACCATTTTTCCCAATGACCGTAGCAACAAACTGGATATTACTTTTGTCATACTACTTTGCATTTTGCTGATAAGAATTAAGTGTTATTGGGTGGTTTGAATTTACACTCAGACTTTTGAGGCATTATAAAAATACTAGCAGGACCTATAAAAATTCCAATTTCATGCTTCATCTGTTGTATATTGCTGTCATTCCTCAAATATTTCCCTTCTATTGACATCAAGCATGAACATAAACCCCCACGATCGTATTGCATCACTGTTTTTCAAACTGAAACATACTTATCTAAGTACTCTAATTAATGTAGTTTCAGAATATATTTGGTTATGGGGGGTTTATCTCCAAAACCACTTGTAAGAGTTTGTAACATATTTTCATACTATGGACATCCGGTGCAACAGATTCCACAATCTTATTTTGAACAGAATAGATACTACACTTTGATCTGAGCATGAAGGCCCAAAAAGTGTATTTTAATTTGAGTTTCACGTTCAACATAACAGCGACATTGCGTTGTATCTTCGGCGATCCCATCTTTTAAAAAAGGGGTGGAGGGTGATAATGTACATACGAACATGAATTTGCCTTAGTGTATTATTATAGAAATGTTCAGAGATTCCACACATGTGCCATTTATTGTAGGTAGACTGAATCCTTATGTTTATATGCACAGAAATTTGCATTTAATGCAATACATCTTATGGAAATCTGTAATTGGTGACCAGTAAAATCTATTGGGCTTACCCCCTCCCCCTTGCTCTTACTGTTATGTAAGGTTTTGTATGTACACACTGACCATCGACTTAATTTTCTCTGCAGCTAAGTGAAATAACGAGTATTTTATCCAGTCAGTTGGTCATTCATTGTCCAGTTAAGCGTCTCCTATTTCAAGTAAGGTAGGTGAGAAGGAGAGTGGTGTCTTAGGATTAAACTTGTTAGTGCTGGTTTACTTGACTTCGTTACTAAAATAACTAAAGTTTACAGAACTAGTTCCTGTTTTTTTGATTTTATTGTTTTTATTTGTTTTGTACAAAACATTTTTTTATGAATATATGATTTAAACGTATCTTACTGGAATGGAGATTTGTTTGTCTATCCAACCTTTCCTTAACAACATTAGTTATAATTGAGATTTCAGCACTTTTTAATGTTTATAATCAACCGTAGAATTTCAGACTCGCTGATCATTACTTGCATGATCAAGTCTGTGTGATTACGTCATTTAATCTTTCCTGTTCAAGGCCTGATGTTCACGTACATGTTTATAACTTTTCCCTGGGCGGAAGTTTTATTCTCAATCATGTGGTGAATTTCCCCAGAAAGAATATGCTATTGTTTTTTTCTTTTTTTCCCCCCAAAATTTGTTTTTACAGTCACACTTTATTATTTTGTGAGCTGTTCCCGATCATATGCCAAGAATTGGAGCTGGCTCCTCACACGTTCCCCCTTTTTAAAAAGGATCTGTTCCAACTTCAGAAGAATTTATTTCAAAGGATCGACTGTATTTATGCCCTGACGATTCTCAATGTATTAGCTTCAAGAATAACCATTTTTTCGATTTCCGCCCTGCCCCTTTCTGTCATGTCATACCTTCATTTTCTTTTCTTTTTGTATGGCTCAGTAAAAAAGAAGAGCTTGATGAAATGTTCTAAAAGTAAGCACATCGTATTTAACAGGAAGTTTTGTTTTTCATATGTGTGCGTGTAACTTCTACTACCGGATCGGTCATTTCATCTTTAACTGAGGAAGGAGAAACTTTCTCCGAAAATTAGCTTCAATGAACATTAGCTTCTAAATGTCCAACCAACTGCTGGACAGAGACTAATAAACAAAGGAGTTACAGATTTTGGTATTTTATTGTTTTTGTTTTGGTTTATTAATCGGCTGATTCCGCACACACATTTATATATATATATATATACACACACATACAAGAAGAATACCGTCCCAAAACGAATAAAAGTAATTCCCAAAGCAGAACAGGTTTATACCACTTTTATGTCCCCTTACGAAGATTAAAATCTTGGATATAATGCTATTAAACCTTATGTCTAAAATCCTTATTCGTGTTTTGATAAAAATCCATAACATGATTTTGATTTTAAAAAAATGTCTCAAATTTAAGGCTTAAGTTTAAGAGGTATTAAGAAGAAATTGAAATTCAGGGAATCTTGTTTAATTTGTGCGTAATCACTATGGATCAAATTTAATGCAAATCTGAAATATTGGAATTTTCAATTACACTAAAGAAACTGAAATTTAGAGAATATTTATTAATTGAAGTCTAATATCTATTTGTTAAAATTTCATAAAAATCGGAGGTAGTTTCATGCAAAGGTGCCACCTTTGCATGAAACGAAATATAGCCCACATTGCTCACATTTATTGTCAACAGCTGTATTTCAAAATTCATAATGATCAGTTAATTAGTTTAGAAGTGAATCTTATATATAGAAATATATAAACATATACCTAACTTTATATAAATAGAGATGACACCCGCCAACAAACATTGTTGTTTTTTTTCCAAATTCTTGGTGTGTAATTTTCCGCCAATCAGCAAAAACTTCTGATTACTGTCATTGTTGTTCTGGAGTAATGTACCGGCGTATGTTTACTTACACGAGAAGCAAACCATTGTCTCTAAGCTAATTCAGGTACTTTGTCACTTTGTAATCACTAAATATAATACATCAAAGCCACTTGTGATAGTTGAGATAGATTGGGAAAAGTAACTAAGTATAGCAGCTAGCAATTAGGCCAGACTATAAGATAGCGTAGTGGACAAAGAAGAGGAAGAATTTAATTTATTGATTGGGATTTCTTTGAAAGTATTCATAGTGAATTATATAATGGTCACATCCACTGCACGTCTATCCGGATGCTGTTGTCTTTACGCTTTAGCTGGTTTACTGAGTGACCTATTTAGCAATTTTGTTTTTCAATTACTTCATGATGTATATGTATTCATATTCTGTGACGTTTGTGCATGTGTATGTATGTATGTATATATATATATATATATATATTTTTCCGTCCATCGTCGACGTGTAGAACGCGTACAGCATCGCGCAATGATTTTTACTGGCATCAAATAAATTAACAATGGTATACATGTCTATAAAGTATGAATTTACTGATTAAGTAGTATTTATTTGATATCATAGTTGATTATTATACACGAAAAGCATATTCAATCATAATAACAGAGGCTCTGAAAAAAGCAAAATTCAATGATACAAATGCGATTTCGTAAGGCTTATGCAACAATGAGCGGACTCCCTAATATATATATATATAAAATATTTCCATTATGTTTTTCTCAAAAGGCAAAGACTCATCAGAGCAAATAATCTGAAGTCGAACAATATCCATTTTGTAATCGTTCACTTACCGTGATCTTCGTTTTGGGTTGTGCATACTTCCTTCCTTCCTTCTTTATCATTTCTGCTTTGAAATTATTATCTGCCTTTCTTGTCCTATATATATCTAAATGAATAAATACAAAATTTTCTCTCACCTATCCTAACTATATTAACATCAAGATGGGTTATGCTTATCTTATTCTATGATACAACATTTTGTAATACCTTATATATAGTAATCGGCAAACTCTCACAAACACGTTTAGGTATTAATTTGCATATTTATTTTTAAACAGTTTCTAATAAATTAATATTCTCTAATATACATTTGTAATTTGCATTGTCATATTTTCTTATATATACACCAATAGTAAAACGTCTGTTGCTGAAATGTTGAGAACAGATACTACACTTCGAATTATTTATTTGCAGAAAATAAAAAAATTACATTCAAAACAAAGTAGACACCACACTACCACATTTACTCTACTTAAGATATCCCCAAATTGGTTTGAAATTTTTTATTTTTCATAAATATGATTATATATACAGAAATTCATTGGAGTATAATAGGGAGTGGGAGAAGGAAAAGCAAAAACCGGTTAGTAAGACCCTTCCAACCCTTTCTAAATAATAGACTGTCCACTGTTTTCTGAACCAAAACAAGCAGATCGTTCTCTAAATGGAAGTGGGATTTAAGTGAAAGAAAAAAACATGGGGAATGGAGTTATGAGAATGGGTGGTGTCTTTCCAAGATAAATGCAATTTAGGAGAGGCCGAGGACAAAAAAAAAGTGGGGGGTGGGCATCTTGGAGGATTTCTATTACCGGGCAGAAAGGGGTTAACTCATTCACTCAACTAGCTAAGAGACTAAACTTGCCCGAAATCATGGAGTCCGACAGGACCCGGAACTGTGTGCGCCATGCTCAGGCAGAGAACACATACTCATACTTGACTCCTCTTCGTACAGACAAGCTTACTACTTGTATCCATTTTTTTTCAAAAACAGGAATGTAATCTTTTTCTATCACATCTAATCTTGACCTTCAGCTAGTGCTTGAAGAACCTGATCAGATCCTGATCAGCAAAAGATTCAATCCCTTGGTCATCTCTCTGACGAGACGTCAACACCATCATTCGCGTTGTGGTCAGGATCGCGAGAAACACCATTCGTTTCTCCCCGTCTCACAGCGGCCCAACATTGTCGATCATATAACATACGTTTAACAGCAAAGGATGTTCAGGATCGATACGAGCCATCACCTTGTTGCCATACCCCCAGTACCGCTGGAGTTTGCGATATTGTAAGAAAGCGTGATCATGTTTCTTCTTTGAGTTTCTGAAGAACTGCGATTCACCCCTCATCCTATGACAGCCCTCGACCGCATAGTCGAGAATGAGGTCGGGAAAGGCGCTATCGACTGCAGGGTTTCATGCATATTCTTCTGTCATTCTTTGACTCAGGAAAGCCAGTCTCTCGGCGTTTCGATGACACGTCAAGTTGGGCATTCCAAAGCCTCCCTCACACGGACATTGAATACAGACTTGTCTGCAAACCCAGTGCCTCTTCTGGTCCCAGAGAAGCAAGGATTTTTAGGCGGTTCACAGGCAGGGAAAGTATGGCCAATCGGTAAAGGATAAGAGGAAAGACATAAGTGGCACACACCTCAGCTTTACCATTTTAAGGAGAGTTTCCTTCGAAGCCAAGTGTTAACCGACGTCCAAAACACCCGCCGAGGATTCGAACCGGGCCATCTGTCTAGCAGAAAGGAGCCAGAAGGTTGGTGTCACCACTCCAGCATTCCAACCGGAGGCCTTGTTGCTGTTGATTTTGGCCCTGTGATTGTTTTGTAATGTGTGAGCACCTCTGTCACCCTCTCAATATCTTGGAAGCATGACGCAGACGTTGACTCGGGCAAACTCAAGGATGTAGACATCCCTAATGCACCGACCGGGGAGATAGCAAAAAATTATGAACACTTTCCATTTAACTGCACTACTCTAGTCGCCGAGCAATACAGAACGGAGATCCATTTGCAAAAGTCCTGTTTAAAACCGGCAGTCTCTAAAACAGACTATTTCGCCTCTTTTTTTTTTTTTTGAGCCCTCTCTCCAAACAAAAAAAAACAAAATAGTTTTGTGGTATCTTTTCCATTCCCATAATACCATACTCGTATTGCCTTCTTTAGGTATTACCTCCTCTACTTTGAAGGAGGTATTGTAGTATCTGTTCTGTTGTGATGATACTATCCTACCAGGCATTACCTTCTCCTCTGAAGGTAGTGTAGTATGTTTTTTCATCATGATATCATCCTCCTAGGCATTACTGTCACCTTTTATGGGGAGGGGGAAGAATCTTCCCAGGCTTTATTTTCTCCTTTGGAGGGTAGTTTTTATTTTCATTCGTCAAGATACATTACCTCCTCTTTGGAGGGGGGGGGGCAACATAGTATATCTTCGTTCCTCATGATACCATCCTTCCAGGCATTCATTCCTCCTTTTTTTAGGAGGGGGCGGCAGGTAATATTCGTTCGTTCATCATGGAATAATCCTTATCTCTTCCTTTTCGGGTCAGTGTATGTAAGTCATTCGCCATGATGTCATCATCCCAGCCTAGCAAAAATATGCCATTGGAGGGAGCATATATATTTTACTTCAGTTCACCCCAAACAAGGAACACTGCCACTGAGACGTACTCTCAATTAGAGGCCAGATTTATAGGGGCATCTAAGTGGGCAGTTGTGCAGAGAGATGCTTGTGCACATTACATTTAAATTTCTACATTTTTGTGTACATTAAGGGAGGGAATTACAAAGGTAAGCGGTTCAAGGAAAGAAACTATTAAAGTAGAAAGCCTTTCAGCATTTAGGGACCTCAACAGTGAAGGAGTGTGATTGCTGCTTGTCTGATTTGTCAGGGGACATTTACGTTGAGGGGGCACAAGTGCAGCAAGTTCGTTGGAGCACATTCCATTGAAGTAAACCAAGCACAGGGATGCAACATTGCGGCGATGGGGCTGGAGCTTGGTAGACAGTGTCTGACCTATTAGACTAGAGATTTTTTTTTTGGACTCTGTTCAAAAAGGAGAGACTAGTGGTTGGTGCTCCAGCCCAGATGTGGCAACGATACTTCATGCATGAGCAAATGGTGGCTTTGTAGAGATATAGGATACTGGCAGGTGTGAGAAGTTTTCTAGCCCGGTAAAGGGAGCCCACCTTCTTTGCAACAGACTTGGAAGTATCTTCTATATATTTGTTCCAATTCATGTAACCTGTGAATAGGCCAAGGAGTTTGAATGTTGGATTCTCAGGAAGGTTGCTATCAGTCATGGCGATTCGTGGTTGGTAACGTTTCTTATAATTGTTAGAGGAAAAGAGCTTTGTCTTGATAACATTAAATGTCACCATCCGTTTTTGTCTCCATTCCACTAGACTTGAGGTCATTTTCTAAGGATTCAGCCATTGCCTTGGATATGTGTGTGTTCGATTTGCTCACATGCTGAGAATAGTGTGTTGTCATCAGCAAATATACCCATCTCGGACGCAATTCGATCATGCAAGTTGTTTATTAAAATCAGGAATAGTAAAGGTCAAAGGATCGACCTCTGGTGCACACTTGCATTAATGTGATGTTGTTTAGATTTCCGGCCATCTAGGATAACCTGGTTCTTTCTTTTAACTAAGAAGGATCTGATTATATTAAATATTGGTTCAGTAATACCGTACAAATGAATTTTCTTGAAGACCTTCATACCAGACCTTGTCAAAGGCTTATCCGGTGTATAGTATATGTGTCAAGAGATGACCATTAATATATCCGCAGTAGAACGTGATTGTCTAAATCCATACTGTTGGTCAGAGAGAAGTTTAGCATTTTAAAAGTGACAGACTATCGCTAGATTGATTAATGATTCAAAGATTTTTGTAAAGAGCGGGAGAAGACTTATGGGGCAATAATTTTGTGAGTCAGTTCACTTCAGGCTAGAAGAATTTCTCTTTCACTGACCAAGGACAGAAAAGATGAAGTGTAGTATCAGAACTAGTGATTGGACGATTCCAACATTTTTCCCGATTTTGATACAATTACCGATTCTCTTCTAAATTTCCGATTTCGATACAATTTACCGATTCTCTTCTAAATTTCCGATTTCGATACAATTTACCGATTCTCTTCTAAATTTCCGATTTCGATACAATTTACCGATTCTCTTCTAAATTTCCGATTTCGATACAATTTACCGATTCTCTTCTAAATTCCCTGTTTCGATACAATTTACCGATTCTCTTCTAAATTCCCGATTTCGATACAATTTACCGATTCTCTTCTAAATTCCCGATTTCGATACAATTTACCGATTCTCTTCTAAATTCCCGATTTCAATACAATTTACCGATTCTCTTCTAAATTCCCGATTTCGATACAATTTACCAATCACCTTCTAAATTCCCGATTTCGATACAATTTACCAATCACCTTCTAAATTCCCGATTTCGATACAATTTACCGATTCTCTTCTAAATTCCCGATTTCGATACAATTTACCGATTCTCTTCTAAATTCCCTGTTTCGATACAATTTACCGATTCTCTTCTGAATTCCTGATTTCGATACAATTACCGATTCTCTTCTAAATTCCCGATTTCGATAAAATTTACCGAATCTCTTCTAAATTCCTGATTACGATACAATAACTGATTTTGTTCTAAATTCCTAATTACGATACAATTGCCGATTCTGATTCTAATCATCTAAAAAAAAGTAGAATTGGGGAGATTGCGAAGAGTCCTCATCTACTTTTAAAAGTAAGTATAGTTTTATTTTTAATTTGACAAACTACTTAATGTTTTCCCTTTCTGTATTGTATCCAAGATTTTGATAAACTCATTGTAAGATTTTCATCTATATTTTTGGGGGTCAATTTTTCTTATTTATTCACTTGTGCCATTTTTTAGCGATGCCATGTTACCAGGATATTTCTTGTATCACTTTTACCTAAATTCATTATGAATAAGTTTTAGTTTTACTGATAGTTTAAAAGCAATAAATATTTACCATTTTATCATTAGTTCTAGCAATAAAAAATTAAGTTTTAAACAAAAAAAATATATAAAAGAATCATTTTTGGAATCAAAAATTAGGCTAAAATTTTTCTTATACAAAAGGTCAAGAATACTAATTAGGATGCTTAAAACCCCAACGGCCTCTACAGGAGCGAGACTACATTCCCCCATGGTCAGATTTTTCGCTAGATTATATAAAGTCAACTGTTATATTTGGCTAGAGTCTTATCTTAAGTCCGGAGGTTCTGGCATTATTTTCTGAAAGCTGATTCGTGTCGGATTCTATTCTCTTGTCTTTGACCGCTTCTCGTGTTTGTCTGGCTTTTAAGTTTGGTCATTTCTTCTTGCTTGACTGCCTAACTGAAAGAGATCTAATCGGATTATACAATCGTCTTGCAGACGGACCACTTCTGGCTGAAGTCAGTTCTACTTGACCAATGTTTCCTACTTTTAGAGACGAGAGATTTATTTTCTATTTCTGTTAAAGCTCAAGATATTTCTAAAGGGTGGTTTGGGTGAACAGCAATGCCAAAAGCGCTCAACCACATTTGAAGTTGGATCTATAAATACTTGTTTGCTAGAATAAGTCATTATTTGTGACCTACCCTTGAATATAAATAGGCTCTACCAATAGTTGTTTGATTGGTATTGTTGTGCTTTAGATAACACTAAAAGGGCGGGGAGTCGACAGGAAAAAAATTGACTTTGAAAACGGTTCCATCAAATTTGGTTTAACATTTGTTTTACGTGCTGGCATGTGTTCAACGGCTTTTAGTAAAAATTGACTTCCAAACTAACTTATCTTTGGCCAGATTTTTATTTATCTCTCTTTCTCTCAAATCCATCTTTATCACTTCCTCCAATAGTTTTCTCACCCTCCCCTGCCACCTCAACTGTTCTACATCTCACTGAATGACTCTCGTCCATTCTTTTAATGTGACAAAACCAACAAAATCTGTTCTGTATAAAACTTGCTATACCGTTCAAATTTAATCTTCCTCTGAGATCATCAGTCTTTAAGACTCGCATTACACACCCATTGTATGATTCTCATATCATTTCTCTCCATGCCACACATATCTTCAACCCTCACTAGCCAGTTTTCACTTCCATACATCCTCATACTGCGTACACATGCCTGATAGACTCTTCCCTGATTCAATAGTGGTAACACTCTGCTGGTTAGTAATGGTAGAAGTTCTCTGAACATACATCATCCACTCCTAACTTTTGCAATCACACTAGCACCAGCTCCTCCTTGTGCTCCAAAAACAAAATACTCAGACTTCTTCAAAAATTGTTGATTCTAAACCTTAGTGTTAAACAGGCTGACTAAACCAAACATGTACTACGCGCTATCAACAAAGCCAATTTCAAATCAAGGCAAGATGGCCAAATACTCGGAAGATGATCTGCCCAGGTCTTATTTGCAGTTGATTTGGTTTTAAACTCTTAATGAAAAAGACAATTAG
Organism: Sepiola atlantica; assembly: GCA_963556195.1. Classification (NCBI taxonomy): domain Eukaryota; kingdom Metazoa; phylum Mollusca; class Cephalopoda; order Sepiida; family Sepiolidae; genus Sepiola; species Sepiola atlantica. Next base: position 26,204,825 of record OY744545.1, read on the forward strand.
TTGGTCATCAGAAATAAAAACAATCGAAGGCCTTTGACTTGAGTTCTCTTCTCCTTCGTTATTGGCAAACTTCTTTAGGAAATCAAGAGGGAGAGTTTCTACTAAGGCTAATGAATAACTGGTTGATTAGATATGGGCTTGCCTGATGGAGAAACCTAATTGGCTTAGTTGATTGATTGCACTCTGTTCCAATTAAAAGGAAACTGTGCCTCTTGGAACTTGGCTTCAATATTATTTGGATTTGCTTCAGAAAAAGCTATATAAAGAAAAAAAATGTTAACTTTGAATTCGGTTTAGGGTGGAGAGTGTTGAAATGCGCCTTGCATCGCGATGGGAGGCTGTGTCGGTCAATCGATGATAACGATTCAGTTTGAAATAGGATTTTCATCATTAAATATTCAGATTGAATTAACTTATTTTAAACTCGCTGTTGAATAGAATACAGCGACGGCGGTCATTGCTGCCGTGTAGATTGAGTACCAACTCAATATCTCCGTTGACTGAATCTCCAACCCTTGCTCTCCTTCTTTCTTCAACACCGTCTAAGATGTTTCGATCATGAAGCTTGGCACTTGGAGGGAGAGTTCATTAATGAGGTTCTTCCCCTCCCCTCTTTCTTCTCTTCCTGGTAAACACAAATGTGCTGGTAGGCAACTGAAGACCAGGGTGGCGATAGTAAGAGGGGACCGAGCAATACTATCGAGCCCACGTAAAGTTGGTCGTAAAGTCTGTTCTCTTTATCGCTTAAAACACTTTCTCATACCTGAGGCTATTCTCTATCTCGACAAACCTACTATCAGACCATGTATGGAGTACTGTTGTCATATTTGGGCTGGTGAATCTCTATCCCATTTGAGGGTTCTTGATAAGGTGTAGAAACGTATCTGTAATTTGATTGCTCTCACTCTTTTTTTTTCTCTGCACCCTCTTTCTCACAGATGTGATGTTGCTAGTCTCAGTTTTTCTATAAATATTATTATGGCATGTGTTCTTCCCTGCTTCTTTTGTTCCAGCTCGTTTTACTCGTTGGTCTAGTGGTCTCCACCAATTCGCTGTTTTGATACCTCATTGTAATACAGCTTCCTATTCCAGTAAGTTCTTTCCAAAAAAGACTATGAAATTGGATTGACTACGCATATCATGTGACCTAGCTCAGGATTGGCGAAAATGTGTTGCAATAGTCAAAGACACTGTACTTGCTCAGGAGGAAGCCAGCTTAACCCGATCAGGGTGAAAGCCATTACAAGCAAGCAAGCCAACTAACTGTCCCCAACTGGCATTGTCCGGTAGTCTTTTTATTTGCAATTAAAAAAAAAAATATGCTGTTGTATTTTTTGAAGTATGATTTTGTTTAAAAGGAAGTAACTCTGTATTAACAAATATAGTTACCTCCCTTTTTAAGGTGGTGTCTATGCAAATAATTCCGACTCAGTTAAAGTATTTTCGTGAAGGAATTAATTTAAAAATTACATTTTATTGTTAGCTGCAGAAAAAGAACTGAGGAACTTGAATCAAATATTGATTTTATGTAAAGAAAGTTATGTTTTTATATTTGTTTACATCACCAGTTAATGAGAACTTGATTCTAATTATAAAGTGTTATGCTTTACGTAAAGTGAAAACCATTACTTCCCCTACTGAAGAGCTCAGCCTTGCCCACGAGTGGGGAGTGAATGTAGTCATTCACAGTCAGCTGTTTTGTTATATCACTTCTGTTCAGTATGGCTAGACGTGAGTATTTTAAACTGAGATTCGAATATATATATTTGATGTGAACTGTAGAACAAGTCCATTAATCCTGAAAAATTGAACAAAAAGAGTTGAGGCAGTAAGGTGTTTTTTTAAAAGGATGTGTTAAAAAAAAAAAAGGTCAAGAAGAAACATGAATTAAAAATTTGTAGCTTTGTAGTGTTACACCTGTATTGATTCCAACTAAAAATTGGTATTTTGTTCTATCTTTTTCTCTATTTTATACATAAACATTCAAATAATCAAATATATTTTTGGTACTTATGCAGTTTACAAGCCGGACTGAAATGATAATGTTATAACTTAGAAACCCATTCTTAACATGGGGAGGTGGGAGAGTTGAGTAACTATTCTGAACATTCACCTAACAATTTAATAAACATAAGATACCGTAAATTTTTTTATTTAACTTGAAAATCCTATCTAAATATAGCCCGGTTCATAAACTGCATGAGCACCATATTTTTGATAAATTCTTTTGAAATATTTACTACTTTTTAATTCTGTTAAATATCTGGTTTGTTGTACCGGAAATAGGACCTAGCAGGAATAACTAAACTTCGCTGACCCAAACATGCATGTAGCCAGAAGAAATAAAACTCGGTTGATTGACATGGAGACCTAGCTGTCCAAAAATGAAATATGTGGTGATTTGATGCAGAGACATTTGCAAAGTCATCTATAGACAGAAATACGTCCATCACTAAATAAACAATAAAATGGATAGAAGCCACGTCCCGTAGGGGGTATAGCTACATTGACTGCGAAGGTGAAATTCCAGAATGAGTTGCTAGTTGTGAATGCGTGTGTATCCAAAAATGTTATCTAAACAATCCCAAAATGAGATTGAGACTGCTGGCTAGCAAGTTTGAGAGATTAACCTCCATCAATTTCCATGTCCCCCCCCCCTCTCTCTCACCCCACTTGTTTGCTCCTACTGAACAATAAGAATATTTTCATCCATCATTGTTTGTCATCATTCTTTTAAGCACAGAAGTAATTCAACTGAATTTTATATTTATTGAATAAAAGTACTAATGTGGCACAAGGCAATGAAGGTTCACTCCTTTTTGGCATGGTCTTGAACTTAACTTGGAGCTGGTGGAATATAATGCTGTTTTCGCAACCAAGATATCATTGTACCCGATATTGAAAGGGAGCCCTATCAATCAAAATTCTCCTCATCCTCGCCAGCAGGTTTGTTGTAAATAACCCAGGTCATTCAGTGCCCCGAAGTATGGCAACGTTAAGACATCTATGTGTGTGTGTGTGTGTGTGTGGAGGTCAGTGGATAAAACACCACGAGTGACTCATGTTTTCCTTTTCCTCTCTTTCCTTTCGTAGATCCTTTCTTTCTCTCTTTTTGTTGTCACGAGAGAAAAAGCAGTCGTTAAAAACCCATCAGACAGACAAGACGTGTTTCTGCCCAGTGTCAACGATTCGAGTTTTCTGATTTCGAAATGCAGTGATAAAAATAAATATTATTTTTATGTAAAATGCCCTGTTCACTTTTTTTATCAAGTGTTTTAAGTTGCTATGATCCTTTTTCCGAAGTCAAGATAATTAAATCCATGCAGAGAATTAATGATTAACGTTAATGCGACTGATTATTACCTGTTCGGTGAGGCAGCAGACCACAGGCTTTTGAGGATCAAAAACAATGTGCACTCAAAATAATGGTCAACCACTGCTCCAAACATGGATGTGACTATCGTGCTCCTCAGAGGCTGGTGGCGCCACACTCAGGACGATAATATTCCACCAGGGAATATCTCTGTTGGCCACATAACACCAAGATACACACCTTGGGCCATGATAGTGTTATGCTAAATATTAAATTATATTTAAAATATTTTAGTTTTTATTTCTAAAATTAAACAGTTAATAAAGTTTCTTGGCAACTTCAATAGCTTTGCCATCGAGGTATACTTTATCCACATCTGAGTTCTCATCCATTTCTTTTGTCTTACACTTCTTGCACACAAATTGGTTATCCTCTCTCAACCTACCAATAATTTCACTGCATTTCTTGTGTACCTAATGCTTACAGGTACCAAAAAAAATTGAATTTCATCAGACGTCCCTTTTCACAAACTGAGCAGGGGAGCTTTCCTTTTTTGGAGAGCTTTTCAGTACTACAACCACTGATCATCATTTGGTCTTGGTAACATTCATTTTCAGACCGCTACTTTTCATAGCATTCCTCTTAGTCTTTGACTTAACAAGTAGGTCATCCTTGTTTCACAGGCAAGTACTAAATCATCAGCATACAGCATCTTTTTCAGACAACCCGGCACTTTGACAAAAGCTTTCTCCAGATATATGTATTAGATCTTCCATTCTCATCGAAAAGTTAAAATGAATGAAAAAATTAAGATATCTAAATGTTTTGTTTTGGAATGATTGAGATAAGGATTGATAATTGGATTTTTGACTCCTGTTCCCATCTTGGATGTTATTCTCACAGCGTTTTGGTCGTTGTAACCTCTGACCTTCTTCAGGGACATCTTGTTGAAATCTTGAATCTTTGTTGAACTCTGAAATCTATACAGAATTTCAAACTGAACCCTTTATTTAATCTATGCGGGTAGATTGTTCGCGCTCACTACAGGCGATACTAAGAATAAGATAAGTTACTTAACACTTTTACCCACTCATGACTGACGGAACGAGAACGATCTACTCCTGTGGATTAAAGTGTAGTATCTGTTCCGATGGATACTACACCCCATAGACTGGTATTGTCTTGACCTTCGGGGCTTGATTTACGCCTGTCTATGGGTCTGTCCTGTGCAGTTCTAGGAGGTCCATCCTCCCAGGCTTCGCCTCTCCTCTTTGGGGAGGAGTAAGTTTATTGCTTACTGCCTGAGGCGCCCCTACCGGGGAATGCCGACAGGGCTGCCCAGGCAATTTTTAATGGCCAGAGTGCTCACCTTCTCAGGCGCTGGCTTTTCAAACCCCACTTTCCCGACCTGACCTTGGGTCACATCTTACTTGTGGGAGTAGGATAAAACTGGCCTTGTGCCTAACTCCTGGAGAGGAGTAAATAAATACTCCTGTGGATTAAATAAAGTTTGAAAAGATTCACCTGAAGAATTTTGAAAGTTACATCAGCCGAAACGTTGTGAGAATAACATCCAAGATGAGAACTGTAGTTTATATAAATAATACATCTAAATGTTTGTATTCCAATCTCCTTTCTTACCCTGACCGATATACCCTTATCTCTTACTATAGACTTTACACCCTCCAGCCACAAGTGACACCATAAAAAAATGTTCAAGAGTTTTGAAAAAAAAAAAAATTAACTCTCTCCAATGTTAACCGTAATCTTATGAGATTGAACATGTTGAATTCGGAATAGCTGCATTAAGTAGATAATTCTTCCTGAATTGTGTCACAAACAACTAGTATATTTGTGTGCGTGTATATATTTTTGTATTTATATTGGTATGAGCTGTGCCGACCTGGAATTGTGCTAGAGTATTTAAAATCTATTTTTATTTATTCTAGTATCAAAATAATATTAAATGAGTAGCTCTATGTGCATGTCATTGTCTGGTAGTCTTTGTACGTGCATGTTTGTTGTATGAAAAAACAGCAGTGCATTGTACGTGCATGCCTGCTGTAGAAAGAAATGGAAGTGCATTGCGGTGGATTTAATTTTGTATTAAAAAAAATAGGATTATAGAAAAATGTTTTCAAAATGTTGATTTGTTATGTAGTTGTTTATTGTAAATGAAAGTAAGTAATTTAAGAATTGCGTACCTTATTTAGGCAGCCATTTGTAAAAGTAAGCGGAAGCAGGTCGGCAGAAAAATGTTACTCTATTTGCTACGAATGTTAAATTACTTCACAAAAAAGCATAAGTTGTGAAGTAATTAAATAAAAACACTTTATTTGCAAATTATGGATTAATTTTATAAATATGATTTTTGAAAGATAATTTAAATATCACGGTATCATTTGTTTTATTTTTGCCAACCAACAATCACGCCTTAAGTCTTTCTCCACCTAACAGTTTTGTTAGCCGGAATAAGTATTTTCAGAAAAAGACTTAAATAACATATACTTGTGCCAATAAGATAGTGGGAAAAACTAGGTTAAAAAGTAGGCTAGCCTAAATGAAATAGATGTATGTCTGACGGATTGCTGTTTGGGTTTGACTGAAAATCTGACTGACTAAATTTTATAGAGTATATATATATATATAAATAAAAGCTAGCAAGTGTTCATTCACACATGCATTGTTAAGTCATGTCGGTTGTGTACTTTGGATATAAAATTATGGTCATCCAGTTAGAACATTAGTTTTTTTTTTATGAGAGTCAAGACGACTATGTGGCAATGTGATGTCAACTTCATTACGTTTGATGGATACTGTCGAGATGATGGATGCAGATGACATTACTGATATGGATGTTGCTAAGATTGTTGTTGTTCTCGACATCTTAGTTCTAACCGATGTCATATTCACTGTTCTTATGACTTTTTTTTTTTTTGCAAACACAGACATTAGTTGAAATAGCATTTTATTTGGTCTGTCACACATGAATTTGAAATAGCGTTTCATTTGGTCTGTCATATAACAGTTTGAAATAGCGTTTCATTTGGTCTGTCATATAACAGTTTGAAATAGCGTTTCATTTGGTCTGTCATATAACAGTTTGAAATAGCGTTTCATTTGGTCTGTCATATAACAGTTTGAAATAGCGTTTCATTTGGTCTGTCATATAACAGTTTGAAATAGCGTTTCATTTGGTCTGTCATATAACAGTTTGAAATAGCGTTTCATTTGGTCTGTCATATAACAGTTTGAAATAGCGTTTCATTTGGTCTGTCATATAACAGTTTGAAATAGCGTTTCATTTGGTCTGTCATATAACAGTTTGAAATAGCGTTTCATTTGGTCTGTCATATAACAGTTTGAAATAGCGTTTCATTTGGTCTGTCATATAACAGTTTGAAATAGCGTTTCATTTGGTCTGTCATATAACAGTTTGAAATAGCGTTTCATTTGGTCTGTCATATAACAGTTTGAAATAGCGTTTCATTTGGTCTGTCATATAACAGTTTGAAATAGCGTTTCATTTGGTCTGTCATATAACAGTTTGAAATAGCATTTCATTTGGTCTGTCACACATTAGTTTTAAATAGCATTTTTAGTCGGACTCATAGAATGCTCTAAGTTTTATTTGATTTTTTGATTTTGTTCTATTGGTGACCATCTTATCTTAATTCTCGGGGCGACACCAGGTAGATACAACTAGTTTGAATATGAAAATAGCAAAACATTGTTTCTGGTATTTAAATCATTTTGTGACTCATTCTGTTTTTTAACGAGCCTTGAAGTTGCGAGATAAAAAAAAAGAAAATCGCTAGAAAGACAAAGGATACGGATATTAAAACGATCAAAACAAATCACCGGAAGTTGTTAAAACATTTTCTGCCGGATGACAAAAAAAGAAAAATGCTATTTCTCCAAAAATCAATCGACAGTCTGAATATTGGAAGACTATAAAATAAGGAGTCAGAATCGAATATTTTGGTAGTCTAGAAGTTGGATATTCTGGTCTTGATAAGAGACTCTGTCTGGTTGCCTGTCATGTTCAAGTTTGAAATAAAATTTTTATCGCTAAACGCACGGATTAAGTGGACGTATGTTAAGAATATCCATTCTGGTTTTAATTTCGTCAACATCGATAAATATTAATTTCTTTTGATGAAAATATTTTTGATAGATTGGTTTTAATAACAATATTTTTTTATCATTTTCATTTATTCGGTGATCGTACTCTTCTCTGGATAGAGAAAGAAATATTTGACTTGACCTTTTATTTGCAATGAGTTGTAATTAAAATGATAGTCTTTTAAGTGGCATAAATGATGTTCGCTTAATTAATGGACACTCTCGGCTCCAAATAAGATAATTTCTGATATGAGGTTTTCAAAACCTCTGGAATTGAGTCGGCCATCACTTTTAGATTAATTATTTGGATCCTTCTGTATAGGTTTCTATTTTAGATGCGTTCACACATCTCCGTTGGTCTGTCATGCTTAAGTTTGAAATAGTGCCTAGCATCAGGCGGAATTTCCATGGACAGATCTTCTTTGCTAGGGCTTCCCACCTCTTCAACACATTACCACGGGACTGCTTCCCTGTTGATTATAACTTAGTCTTCTTCAAATCCAATGTTAACAAATTCTTGTCATAAACCGCTCGATAAGTCATCGAACGCAGTTCATACCATTGATCAATGTTGGTACTCCCATAGTGTTCCTCATCTTTCGACTGGCAATGTTTTATCCTCAAGTGGCTCTTGGCCTTGATAAGTGGTGACCTAATAGTTAAATAAAGAAAAACAATCTTTTCATTATGAAACGTGCAGATTGAATGGATGCATCTTAAGAATGACCCCATTCTGTTTGCTGACCCGAGTTTGTCCTAAAAAAGAAATGTTTTTGTTTTTAATAAATATTAAGTACCTTTTTATTTAATTCCTAGTGAATCCTCAACAAAAAGTGTTTGTTTTTGTTTTTATGTTTCAATTAATCTTCAATAATTAAGTATTACTGCTTTTAAAAAAAATATTTTGCTCTTTTAATACATCTAATATATATATATATATATATATAATTTATTTAGATACTGTATATTACATATTTCAGCAATGTACCACGGTTTCATCGAAAAGGGCAGATTTAGACATCTTTAGTAAATCTCCGTGCCCAGTGGAATCATCGGCAAGCTGAAATGATTGTAGTCCCGTCCCGATAAGGAATGGCGTCAACAATGACAGACCCCCTCAGAGATACACTGTTTTCTGTCATTGTTGACGCCATTCCTTATCGGGACGGGACTACAATCATTTCAGCTTGTTGATGATTCCACTGGGTACGGAGATTTACTAAAGATGTCTAAATCTGCTCTTTTAGATGAAACCGCGGTACATTGCTGAAATATGTAATATACAGTATCTAAATAAATTATATTAGCTCTCTTATAGGATCGAGCACTTTATTTGATTTCTTTTCATATACAACCTGACACACTATATATATATATATAGTCACTAGGATTTTCAAAGTAAGACCCCAAATAACAATCTATTATACAAAGTCGTGTGTTGTGTATGTTCGATTAAAAGTCAGAAACTACATAAGTTACATACTGAATCCGATGTATCTCTTTATATTTAAAAAAAAAATAAAAGAAAAACTTAATATTCATTCCCTTGGAGTCATCAGTGATCAAATTAGTGCATGGAGGGGGAAGTTAAATTAGTTTTTCGTTCTTACTTGTAGTGGTTTCAAAAACCACACTGAAACAAGCTTAAGCAGTCATTCAACTTTCTATTATATTGAACCAGTTGCCAAAGAAAGAGAACCAGTTTAAGGTAAAGAGAGAAAAGGTGGGGCATTCTGAGAGAGGGGGGGGGGGAAAGAACTTCTAAAAGAAGAAAGATCTTACACATACTTTCTTTTTAAATCCTGTATGTGGTTATTTATGCCCCTGAACAACGCTGGATAGCCCTGCTAGTTCAAATATAAGTTAGCAATTTTCGTCAGACTTTTTTTCAACCCGACTCCCAACTTGAGTTTTTTTCTTCTTTCCTTCATTTAATAAAAAAAAATTAATACTTCATTGCACCTCTTTTCATTTGTATACGCCCCCCCCCCAATCAAACACTGATTGAATTACAAAGTCATGAACTACGATACTCATGTACATGATTCAGTGTTCAAATATATATTCTTGTGCACAGATGGTAAATACTCCCCACAGAAGCAAATAAAAGATCAATTGTTTTATTTTTAGCTGTATGCCGTTCTTTACCGAAAACTCATTAATATTTGTCTACTTAACTAATACTTTAAACCATGGGTGGAGATTGGCTGAAAGAAATCCCCATATAGTCGGTTTTAACAGCAAAAATCAACTCTGATTCCCGAATCTTCAGAGGTGTTGAGTCAACTGCAAAAATCCAATTCCAAAATGAATTTAAAAAAGAAAACGGATCGGCAAAAATTACTGACTCCGACTCCACACTAAAGAAGTGAATCGGATGAAAAAATCTCACTTTGGAGTCCGTTAAAAAAAAATTGATTCAAACTTGTTTTAAAAAAAAAAAAGTTCCCAACTCTGACCTTCTCCCCACTTATTTAAAATATAATTTATTTCAGAGGAATAGAATTCCTTACAGGTGTGTTTCTATTTATCTTCCTCCCACAAGGTAAGATGTGACACAAGGTCGGGAAAGTGGGAAAAAACCAGCGCTCGAGAATTTGAGCACTCTGGCTGTTTAAAAATTGCCTGGGCAGCCCTGTCGGCATTCCCCGGTAGGGGCGCCTCAGGCGATTAGCAATAAACTAACCCCTTCTCAAAGGGTGAGAAGGCAAAGCCTGGGAGGGTGCACCTCCTAGAACTGCACAGGACTGACAACCGATAGACCGGCGTAAATCCAGACCCGTAGGCCCGGACAATACCGGTTTATTAGAGGGGGTGTTTATTTACCTCCTTCTTTGTAGGAGGTTAGACACAAGGTCAGGTTTTGAAAAGCTAATGCACAAGGTGAAGTGCACACTAGCCTACAAAAAATGCCTGAGCAGCCCTGTCTGCATTCCCCTGAAGGGGTGCCTCACGCGATTAGCAATAAACTAACCACTTCTCAGAGAGAAGGTAAAGCCTGGGAGGGTGGACCTCCTAAGACTGAACAGAAGGTTTATACCTCAGCCCAACAGCAACAAAGCCACTATCAGACTGATTGTCGAGGACGTATCTTCAACTGGTACGAACAATACAATGTGTGTCCTTTTTAAAAGCAGAGTAATTTATTAAACTTGTTACATATTTTTTTTTTATATATATAGGACGCAGGTCTCCATTGGGAGTCTTGAGCAGCAACTTTCATCACATCTGCATATATGCAGCAACAGAACATTTTGGATTCAAAGGGTCGACATGCGATAGATGCACAGGGTTAGGGTACGAACTGATTATTATTTAACATTTTTGTCCGTGGTGCCACGGCTCCTTGCAGACGATTCTAGTATGAATTTTAGGAGCCTTAAACCTATTGTGTTTTTTTATCTTTAGATGTGTAATCTTACTACTTATTACTATATATATATATATATATATATATATATAATTTATTTAGATACTGTATATTACATATTTCAGCAATGTACCGCGGTTTCATCCAACAGAGCAGATTTAGACATCTTTAGTAAATCTCTGTGCCCAGTGGAATCATCGGCAAGCTGAAATGATTGTAGTCACGGCCCGATAGGGAATGGCATCAACAATGATGATTCCACTGGGCACAGAGATTTACTAAAGATGTCTAAATCTGCCCTTTTGGATGAAACCGCGGTACATTGCTGAAATATGTAATATACAGTATCTAAATAAATTATATTAGCTCTTTTATATGATCGAGCACTTTATTTGATTTCTTTTCATATACAACCTGACACACACACACATATATATATATAATGGTTGCTGTATTATATATATGTGCTGGTTCTTAGAGGCATATAACTCTCCGCCGTTCTTCTGTGTATAATTTCTACTTTGTCCCATAAAGGTAGATGGTTTCTAAATAATCAATCCTCATCTCAAAAAATTTAGAAACGCTTTTCTCTTGCATAACGGGATGGCAGAACATATATTTATTTATATACAAATAAATATATATTGGTTTTTATTATAGGTGGAGAAAAATATAAGTTTCTCAAATCTTGAATGGAGACTTTTTTTTTTAACTTCTGAAACTTGGTGAAACAAAATTACTATTCTTTTATTGATCGAAAACCAACGGAAAACTTTCTAGTTGGATAAGCGATTATATTTGTATGTTTTGAATGAGAATTCTTGTAAAGTTCAACATTCAAGTCTGTTATTATAGAATCAGAACGGTGTCTTTTCATATAGGAGAATGCAAGACCATTGTTTAATATGAAAAGATTCTTATCCTTTCTGTCAAAGTTGACACCGATTCCAGAATTTGATAGACACCCAAGAGAGTTCTTGGAAATTGGTGAGAAAGCTTCTAGGTGGCGTCTGTTTTTTTTAGAAATGTTATAGAACAAACACTTGCGGCGTTGAATCAATGATCAGAGGTAATTGTACCAAGTTGGACAAAGGTCTTGTGTTGGGGTTGTAACTTAATAAGCAATTATATAACCCTTCTCTCCCCTTCATATCGGTAGGTTATGATAATTAACTTAATTACTATTCTGTGAACCCTTTTTAACCCCCCCCCCCCCGTTTTTGGGGGAGAGGGGCCCCTTTTCACCCCCCCCCCCCCTCTGTCTGCAACTAGGGTTACTTTTGATCATTAGTAATAGCTTTTGGAGTACGACTAATGAGCAATGTTCTAAACCATAGGCTCTCAACATTATTTTACTATTTTGCTGAGAGCTATTTTATCATTCATGGAACCCAATCAAAACTAACAATGAATCCATTTTGTTATATTCATAACATAAAATCCAAATCTTGAAAATTTCAATAAAAACACTTACATCTAGGGAAAAAACCCAAAATAAATAGAAACTTTTTTGGGGGTTCACCCTTAAAGCTTCTCTAGAAACCTGGGGGGGGGGGGGGGGGGGCATGTAGACCCCGGTTGGGAATCCCTGTTCTAAACTATTTTCTTTTCTTTGTTATACTGAAAATCAATTTATAGATGACTCCAAAAATCTCTAAGAAAGGCTCTGTCCAGCAAACTGTCATGCAAATGAGCATATCATAATCCTTTGAACCTAAAATACCGATTTTTCAGCATTGACATAATTGTGTATATACGCAAAATAGTAGCAATCCACATTATTGTTTAGAAGGACCATTTAATATGTTCATTCTATCAATTAATAATTTTGGAAAAAAACTGTTAGGTTTATAAGGGAGGTAGTACTGTGGATAAATTTAGTTTTATGCAAAGAGGGGTGGAACACCTTCATGAAAATTCAGATACGTCGGATTTTTGTCAAATCTTAATAGGCATCAGACATCCATTAATAAATATTCTACAAAGTTTAGTTTCTTTGGAGTATTTTAAAGGGTTCCCGTTTGAAAATACAAATATTTCAGATTTGGATTAAATTTGATCCAATTAAGCAAGATACCCTGAATTTTAATTTCTTAAAATCCCTTAAATTTCAGACATTTTCTAGAATTAAAATTATCTAATAGATTTTGATCAAAATAGAAATAAGGATTCTAGACATAAGGTTTAGTATCATTATCTGTTGATTTTAATTTCCATAAGGGGACGACATAAAAGTTGTTCTCTTTGAGGAATTAATTTTACCAATCAAGGGATGAGTATTCTTCTAGTTTTCTAAAAATGTTAAGAATAATTATTTTATTTTACTAGGAAAAAGTCATTTAAGATTTATAAATGAAACGGTGGCAGTTATTTTTTGGAAAATAAAAATGAAAGTTTAGTCTTGGTGGATATCTGCACTTTCTGAGTGCTTTTATTCTTGACCTTGGAAGTGTTTATTTGTTGACCTTGGTAGGTCTGAACATTTTGAATGCTCTTGTTCTGAGAAAGTGCAGATCTCCACCAAGGTCAAGTGCCCTCGTTCCTGACCTTGGTTGAGGTCTTTACTCTCTAAGTGTTTTTGTTCATGATTTATTTTCCTTTACATAACCATGTATACACACTCATTTTACGTATTCCTTTTACTTATTTTAATATCCTGTTAAGCTCTGTGGACTAATTTATAGGATCAGCATATTGTCTCTCTATTACAATAATTATTTCTTCTGTTTTGCCCCCGCCCCCGCTTTATTGAGTAAAGCATTCATAGGTATAGTCATCTGGCTATTTATGCATATATGTTTGCTTTTCGAGTTACAATTTGTCTCTCATGTAGACCAGCTGTTACTTATATCGGCAGATAGGTGGAGTAATCTTCAACAGTCTGTTACAGTTCTGTCCATGACAATGAACAGGGAAGGGGGGGGGGGGCGGGAGGGGGGGGGGATATCCAACAGTATGATAAATAATGACTGGAAAATCCTTTTATCTGAAATAGGCTTTATTCGGTTGCTTTCGGTGAAAGTAAAATGTATCCTTTTTCAAGAGGGTGATGTAGTTTGCTTGAAACATTGCGTATGTATGTATATATATATATATATATATATATATATATATGATAAAAAAAATGGAAACAACATTCCAACGGAATGCAAAAAGAAAAACCAAAAATATTTATGTGTTTATCAAACTTTTAAAAATATTTGTACTTGTTTGTTATTTCTTCAAATTATCATCCCGAGGAAGTCTTGAAATAAAGACGAAACGTTGATGAATACATAAATAATATTTTTGTTTTTCTTTTTTTCATGTTTCACATACATATGTAAGATATTTTTGATAGACTTTTGACTCGTTCCTGAATTTTATTGGAATCTATTACCCTTTACTATATAATACCATGTTCTCATCGGATTTTTCAACAACTGCGCTGACACATTCACTACTACAATGACTTTTTACTAATTATTGAAACATTTTTTTGGCTATTTTTGCTTTAAGCATAACTCAAATTGTGTTGTAAATTTTTCAAATTAATACTTACCAATAATTAGCAAATTATTGTTTTTTTCCTTCTGAGGATAAAAGTAATTCTTTGAAAATCCATGGATTAAAGGTCATTCTTGTATTTTATTCTATTCCTTGTTTAAACACCTGATTATTATGATAAACTTGTAAAGTATGTAACTTTACCATTTTTTTTATTACTTCAATATCTCTCTCTCTCTCTCATATATATATATATATATATATATATATATATATATATTGACAATTTATAGAAGACTAGGAGTACTGAAAATAAGATGACAATAGGTTTATTTTGTTTTAACTTATTTATTTAAAAAAGACAAACTTGCTATCAATTTTCGCTTCGTTCACTCGGGATATGTGTAAAGCCCGTATATAACAATAACACATCACTCAGGTTGTCCAAATTTATCAGTTGTCGCAGAAAACATTAAAAAAAGTCTACAAACTGATTTTGGGCGATCGTAACGATGGCGAAACTGCATGACTTGTACTTTTAATTATTGTTTCCGTACCTGTCCTTTTCTCTAGATCTGGCCCCCTATCGACTACTGGCTGTTTGCAGACCTCAAAAGAATGCTCCAGGGAAAGGGTTGGCTCCAACGAAGAAGTAATATCAGAAACTGATACGTATTTTGAGGCCAAAGACATATTGTTCTACAAAAAAGGCATCAAATTGTTAGAGAAGTGTTGGAATCAGTGCATCACCTTAAAACGAGACTATGTTGATGAATAAAGTCAAATTTTGCCTGAAAGTAGTTTTATTAGTTGGGCCGTGGACTTATTGAGGTGTTAACAACCACCATGGTGAGCATAGCCGTCAGAATCATAACAACACCTCATCTCAGAAATAGCGTCAAATACAAGTCCTTACACTTACCCAGTCCGAAAGCACTCAATTATTACAAGATTAACTTGTGCAGGAATCGCACCCTCTAAGATGAATGTAATTGTCACGATTCCCTTTTCCCGATTCTAATACAATTATTCCATCAGATTTATCAAATATGCAGAATACGAAATTATCCAGAGAGGATGGAATTGATTTATATCTCAATGATTTCTATTGAGATGCGAGGGTGAGAAACAACAAAAATGGATGTTAAGCTGAACGTTACGTGACGCAGATGCCATTTCAAGTGTGACAGACGGACGCACAGACAGTCTCTCATGAATGCGTGGACGTATCTAAAAATTTGTATTTGTTGCAGCTGAAATCTAATGAATAATTAACATCAAACAGCGTGTGTTTTCCCGTTGGATTAGAAGAAACAAAGACTACCTGTGAATTGAAGAGCAACTCTATTTCTTCTCTCTATACAATCATCATGATCATCATCATGATCATGATGATGATCATGATCATGATCATGATCATGATCATGATGATCATCATCATCATCATGATGATGATCATGATCATGATGATGATGATGATCATCATCATCATTCGTTTACTGTCCATTTTGCATGTTGGCATGTGTTGGACGGCTTTTAGAAATTGCCCTCCAAATCAACCTATCTCTCGTCAGGTCTTTATTCATCCCATTTTTTCTTAAGTCCGTTCTTATTATAATTTGTAGATGCGAGAAGGTGGTGGCTGAGGGTCAATCATTTCAAGGAAACAAAAGGCTTGATCACTACTTCATGTTACTAAATATTTGTTTTTGCGTACTAATTCTGAAACTAGCAGTGACTGAAAACTGTACTTTGTGTGAATATACTGGTTATGTACCCCTGTCTAAACCAAGGTGATTAGAATTTCCTCTTGGTATATTCCCAACAGAAGTTGGACTTCACGCTAGGTGGTGGAGCACAGGACCATTGAATAAGGAAACTAATTTTAAAAGACCAAAAGGGTGAAGGGATCTTTAGTCTTGGTAAGCAATCACCTAGAGTTGGTTTCTGTATAAGAGCACTGGTCCCCACCACCACACTGGGTAGGTGTGAGGAAGCACATCTAACATATAAAAATCTTGCTTCAAATAAGGAAATGATTTCCATAGAAAATCGGTTGCATTTCCAAACAGAAATATCCATTAAAATCATATTATACTGGTTGTTAGGTTAATAATATCGAAGTTGTCAATGGCATTCCTTTGTTTTTGAAATGTGGTTACGTTAATGTCTGTAATCGGAGCCTAGTGATTTTCTTTCTTTTAAATATTAAAGCACTTCTGAAATTTGTCAATTTTTTCATTTCTTTTGAGTTTAGAAGTAAACTATTTACAAATTATATGTAAGTCGGAAGATTTTCTACTCTAATAGCGTCTTTCCTTGGACCGCTAGCCTTTGGAATTCCCTCCCTACTCCCACAACCCTACCAACATGCAGAAATTTAAATGTAATATGAACAAGCATCTTGTTCAACTCTCCCACCCAGTTCACTCCCTATAAACCTGGCCCCTATCATTGTAGCCCTTTATGCTTCAGTAGCAATATGCCTTATTTGGAGTGAACAAAATTTAAAAAAAAAAGAAAAAAAGCATGATCATGTAATGGAAATTCGAAAGAGAGAGAGAGAGGAAGGAAAAAAAAAAAAAAAAAAAAAAAAAAATGTAATGGGGAAATTTTAGTTTATGGATATAAGCATGTGTTTATGAAATGATCCAAGATCACGATCATAGTCTGGTAACAGAATAATTTTCTAGTACTTCTATAGGAGATAACCCATATCGACCTGAATATTTCTGATTGCGATTTACGGAACAGATCAGGAATCGTCGAACTGTCGTCAAACAGTCAGTTAGTACCAACACAAATTAAACAACTTTTTCATTTTTTTTCCCTGGCGTAAGGTGAGGGTTAATTACCCCTTCCCTTCCGTGTTAAGAATGGGTGTAATAATTTTCTTCAAATCACCAAGTGAATTCATTTTATTTCTTTTCTTTATTTTTTGAGGAAGTTTTTTCAACTTTATTGAACAGATTTTTTTAACCCTAACCTGCTTTTGCATTCTTATGCTTTAGTGTCGTCTGCCTTTTTACATTTTTTCGCAGCTTTGCCTATTTCCAGTTTGTTCCATAAATTGCAATCAGAAAAATTTGGATAGATACGAGTCCTTTCCTGTAGAAGCACCAATGTTCTTTGTATATACATGGATAAATTACTGCCATCAGCAGTCTTGCGATTTTTATTTAAAGAGTTTCAGAATTATTTAGATGAGGATTGACATCATTTGGATTACTATTCTCATCTTGATTGTTATATTCGGAATGTTTTGGCCATTGTAAGCTCCAACCTTTTTCATGTGCATCTTTTCGAACTTTGGGGGAACTTTCTACAGTAAAAGCCACCCTTTAGGCCAGTGCTTATTAAAACTGGATTTAAACTTATCCAAAACAATGTTGCGATTTATTTGCTTTTTGAATCACAAATTTCAGATGCTAGTAACTCTTTCAGGAATGGGAGTTCTCGCCTTTTTAGCGAAATTTGGATGCCGGTTCTCGGCTTTTTTTTTTTTCTTGATTAGAAAAGGATGATTTCTGCCAAATCAATAGAGCCTTACCTCCTTATTTTTCTGTCCTTATTTGGCTGGATTTTATTTCTCTTTCTTCCTGTCTCGCTTCATCTTTCTTTTTATTTTTCTCTTTTTTCTCTCTGTCTTGCCTTGCCTTTTATGACACTTCTCTGAAAATATTAATTTTGTGGTGAGGCTAAGACTTCAAAGGATTCATGAAGGAGTAGGGGAGTTAGATGACTTGTTTCATCAAACTATGACTTCCTGTCTCCTTTCTCTCACATGAGCACTCAATGCCTTCTCTTAATTTTGACTTGTTTACCAAGATTTTAATTTCACTAATTAAACACTTTTCAAATTATTTTCAATGTATTTTTACTACTTATCATTAGCACGTCACCCAAATTGTTTTTAGTTTTTTTTCGCTACCCTCTTTCTCTCCACATATATGGGACGGGGGGGGGGCTTCCAGGTTGGGAAATTCATCTTGATTTCAGCTTTTTTTGCCATTGGCTACTCACATTCGTCCTATTTTAAGCTATTGGGATTTAAAACTTTGTTTTGGATTAAGGGATAAATCTTAACGTGGGATTAAAGTCAAATGTAACACATCTTCAGTAACAATTAACGTTACGTACCGATTTGGCCAAGTGAATATTCCTTAACATGCAGAAATAACAACTGTCAATATTCTATTTATAGTCATAGATTCCGATCCCGGCAATCCTGCTTGGAATTTTCATTGCTGGAAGCATCAGATGATAGATAAGATAATTGCAGGGTGTTATCAATCAATCAATTTCCATTGCGTTTAATCATTGGAAATCTTGATTTTAAGGAAATTTTTTCTCTCTCTTTTGATAATTCCGAAAACAAGTATGGTTATATAATACAACCGTCTCTATTCATTATCCCAATCCGAGAAGATTGTCTCCAGCTAAAAGTTGTGAATGCTCTGGTCTAACCCATTAGTGCCCCAATTTTTTTCTTTAATGTGTTACCAAAAATCTTTTGTAAATACAATATTATTTGGTACTTAATATGGTTTGGTTTGGTAGTTTTGTTTTACGGCATATCAACCCTTTTTGGGTTATTTAATGCCGAATCTGGTCATTAGAGTAAAAGTTTTTATGCTTCAAGTTCTTTATATCTTCAAATGTTTAATCATCGTTTTTTGTTTGGTAGTTTTGTTTTACGGCATATCAACCCTTTTTGGGTTATTTAATGCCGAATCTGGTCATTATAGTAAAAGATTTATGCTTCAAGTTCTAAAAATAAAATAAAAAAGGGGAGGGAGAAAGGGAGAGGGGCTGTTGTTTTTGTTTTTGGTTTTGTAGAACATAATTAAGTTTTACAAAAAAAAAAACGTCAATGTAGGTGAATTTCGTCTCAGGGAGCCACAGGGCAGCCTGATCTGGTATCACCAGTACTTAATATGTACTTTCAAAGATTTACTTGACGTTATAGGATAGTTAGTTTCGTTTATACTATAAGCACTACTTGGCAAAATAATTTTGATCAGATAATAGATGAAACTAATTGTATCCTTCCACTCTAGATTTTCACAATATAATGAAAACTGAGACATCAGTGTTGCCAATATACATCAGACAGTAGGTGTAATATTTGAAAGACACTCCAATCTATGACTAACTATAGATATCTCAGAAAAAATACAGATGTTGCTGAAATATAGTTAATTATACTTCCGGTTCTAAAATCAAGGACCATGAGCGCTAATGGGTTAAGTTTAGATTCAGGTCTTAAAGAACCCTTGATACCTGTCTCGGAATGCCCTCAATGTAATATCCAATTAAAAGCAAGACCCGACCTGAGATAGAGCATTCTACTCCTTGTCCCATGAAATGGTTTACTCAGAGTGTTGAAAGCCACTCCATGACCTTGATTACAAGATTTAAAAGGGGAAAATGAACCGTTAAAGCACTCTTATTGTTTTTGATGGATTCTGCTTCAATATATTTCTTTCATCTTAAAAAAAATTAACCAGGCATATATATATAATATTTCATATGTATTTAATAAGGCTGTTTCCAATGCGGTAGTGAAAGATATACTGAAAAATAAATAAGTGTTATTAAAGATAAAAATATTGCATGTATTATCTCCATTTATTTGTTTTTCTTCGTCTTGTCTTTCATCGTTCCGGCATCTACCGCATTGCAAACAGCCTTAGTAAATATGTATATACTTGGAAGTAATGCTTCAAGCAAATTAATACTGTACACTTTAAAACAAGATATATTTTGAATTATTCGGATTACTATTGCCATCTTGGTTGTTATATTCAATGTTTCAGCTGATGTAACCTCCAACCTTTTGGATATATTTTCACCACACCTCCTTGAACATCAGTAATATTCCCAAGTTTGAAACAAGGCACTTGAAGGTCAGAGGTCACATAGGCCGAAATGTTATTGACATAACAATCAAGATGAGAATAGGAGTCCGAATAATCCAGATTCTACAAATTGTCAATGCTCATCTAAAAAATTCAGAACCCAGATATATATTTTTTATAGTACAACGAGCAGGCTTTGTCAGCTCGCTATCGCTTTGCAAAGTTTGTTACTTGAAATACTTAAAACATTTATTTAAAATAATAAACATTTTATTCATAACTTTGTTGTAAATACGAAACAAAATCTTTCTCATTTATTCATATAGATAAACATTAATATTTTCGTAATTTCGGTACAAATTATTTTTTCTTTTAAATGTGACCATAAAGAAAGGAAAAGAAAGAAGAAATCGATTTGCCTATTCACTTGCAATTTAGAAATAGATTGCATCTTGTTTAAAATCAAGTCGCTCCATTTCAAAGAAAAGCACATTTGAGCACAAATGCTAAATATTTGTCAAGGAAATAAGGCAATATATCGAAACAGAACTATTTGTTATATTAAAATCAAAACAATCATTGAATTAAAAAGACAATAACAAATAATAGTTAATTAATAAAATGTCCTTTTTCAAAACCAATATGCAAATTAGTTAACCTTCTGATATTGCATACATAAACAGTATACAAAAATGTGCTTCTATGGTATGAAGTTGAATTAACTTGAAATAGGGCGTTTTGACTTTATCGTTAGTGCAAGAAATGGGCCCAACTTTTGCATTTATTAATTTAAATTATCCAAAAATTGTTTAAATTTAAGGACATCTGTAAACAAAATCAGAGATTGTTTAATATTGGCCATGCCACCATCTGCAATGTCAGGACAATCTGAAGTGAGCTGTTCACATATCAGAACAACTTTGTTCATCATAAATAGAGAACCACCATATTATCTCAGACATAGTGGAAAATTCCAGTTTTGAGACTGGTGCCAATGACAAAAAACTGGGATCTAAATTATTGTTGTGGGTTTCATGAGGAGTGAAAAAAATAAGGAAGCTAGTTGAATTTACCAACCTCCTCATGAGGGCTACATGTGACATAAGGTAAAATTTGAATCCGTCGGCATTCCCTGTTAAGGGTGCCTCAGTGGATCGATGATAAACCAACCCAACCATCTAATGGAGGAGACGAGGGAGTGACCCGTTTACCATCCTCAAAAGGAGGAGGTAATGTCTGGGACGATGGCCTTTTAAGCAGAACCAATACCCACACCACACTCTAATCATATCCCAAGGAGCAGAAAAAGAAGGTGCGAGTAAACTTTCTTAATTCTATCGTTATTTTCATGGTAGGTGCTCGACTGAGCTCCAATCTCTGGTTCCCCCTGTAAAATATTCACAACAAAAACTCATCTAGCTACAACCACTGTAAAGAACTTTCTTCCTCTGTATACTTAAAACTAAATGGAATTTCCATTAACAAAGTTTCTTTCCAAGAACTACCCATCTGTAGAACACAATAGTACAGGACTGCTTCCCAGCTGATTACAACAGGGTCGTTTTCAAGTCCAACACTAACAAATTCTTGTTGAAACGTCCCCTAAATAATCCAATCATACCCAGTTTCACCTATTGTCTACAGTCCTCAAGGTGTTGCCTCATCATCCACATCACATACTCATTGCGTGGATTTTTGGCCTTCTTGATGAACGGTGACTCAATTACTACAAAAAAGAAAGTAATCTTATGAAAGGATTGATAAAAATATATTGAAGTGTAGTAGTCAGTTCATTAGGACCGAAATAGGTTTTCCTTCGTCTTATTTGCCTCCTGAAAGAAAGTATTTAATCTAACAAAGTTATCTTGTGAGATTTAAAAAGTTAGACCTAAATAGCATTTGAGCTGACATCCATCGTTGATTTTTAACTAGCCAATTTTCATTTGTTATTGGCACTATAACATTCTTTGTTACAGTTAATTAAAAAATTGTAGTCCTGCTCGAACAACTGGCAATGTGCAAACATTTTTCTATTATACCTCATCCCCTCAAATCAAAATCAGTAAGAAGAACTCATATCTTTTTTAATTAAAGAATAAAGAGTTGTCTCCCTTAGTTACAACTAAAATTTTCATTTCTTTTTCTGTATAAGTTTAAAAAAATGTGCAAACAAATAAAAATTAGATTCTAAAATGACTTAATTGCATCCCGGGCAATGCCGGGTAGGTACAGTTAGTCGTTTACTAAAAAATTCTTAACATTCTTTACTCTCTTTATTCGAAGTCACATTTAGAAGATGACCTTATCAAGAATGGCTGATGAAATGCAGGGACAGATTTGTATAATAAATTGATTCTTTGCTTTAGTTGATGTGATGTTGTTTTGACATCGCTGTGAAGACGTTATTATAGCAACGCATCGAAAAGTGACTGGGTGATAAAATACTCTTCTTTATCGATGGATGCCTCATTCTAATCAAAATCGGAATATTTGGAGCAGCAAAGAGGACGGCGATGAATGGCATTACTGAAGCAGTAGAAACACTGTCCACGTGGATTTGGTTCAAAAGAGCTTATTCCGAAAACAAAAGGAATGCCATTAAATATGTTTAAAGGAAGCTGGCATTCAGGTCTACTGAGTTATGCTCTATGATCGAACCAGATCTACCCTTTTGTTGTTGATGTCTTCCACCTCTTTCATGGATGATGTCACAAAACTATCATCATCATCATCGGTTTAACGTCCCTTTTACATTCTGGCATGTGTTGGAGGGCTTTAAGAAATTGATTTCCAAACTAACTTATCTCTCACCAGGTCTTTATCCCTTTTTCTTTCACGTCCATTTTTATCACTTTCTCCCATGTTTCCCTGTGAACTGAACCTGCTACTTCAACTGTTCTACATCTACTAACCCAAGAACTCTTATCCATTCTTTCAACATGACCATAACATCGGAGTCTACTCTTCTGCATACATCTCTCTATACTGTCCAGATTTAATCTTTCTCTGAGGTCATCACAACTAAGCCTGTCTTTAAGGACACATTTTATAATTCTCATCTCATTTCTCTCCATGCAACACATGTCCTCGACCCTCACTGCCTAGGTTTCACTTCCATACATCATCACACTGCGTACACATGCCTGATAGACTCTTCCCTTGGTCGACAGTGGTTACACTCTGCTGGTTAGTAATGCCAGAAATTTCCTGAACTTACTCCATCCACTCCTAATGTCATAAACTTCTCAAAATTAAAGTAGACTTGAATCAGGACAGCAGATCTTGCACTCACTAAAAGGCGGGATATCCTTTCAGAAAGAGCTTTCTAGCGCTAATAAACAATTAAAAGGACTTA
This sequence comes from Sepiola atlantica, assembly GCA_963556195.1. Classification (NCBI taxonomy): domain Eukaryota; kingdom Metazoa; phylum Mollusca; class Cephalopoda; order Sepiida; family Sepiolidae; genus Sepiola; species Sepiola atlantica. Next base: position 26,228,335 of record OY744545.1, read on the forward strand.
TCCTAACACTTAATTGCAGTTTCACGGTAGATCCAATCGTCAGAAGTTCATTAATAATATCTTGCTTTTTATAAATTTGAATGCAATTTTAATTTGAATTTAAAGTTATAAAATATATTATTTATACACTTCTTACAATCAGATCTACTGTGAAACTACGGTGAAGTGTTAGGATAAGCCTTTTTAAGTGTTTATTGATATATATATATATATATATATATATATATAATATGTATGTGTGTTTGTATCTTTTTATTCAAACAACTTTTGATTTTAGTTATTAAATGTATTAGCAACAAAATTTTTATTCCAAAAATGTCCTACAGAAAAAATTCAAATTACTACTGACGTAGGTCTACCATGCGTGTCATCTGCCAAATTTATTGAAATCCATTCAGTAGTTACTGAGTTTCTCTTGTGAACAGACAGACACTTTATTTTATATATAAGAATAAGAAAAACCTATTCTCAAATTGTTTGCTTCAATATCCCAATCTCTAAGTAAATGGCATCGTTTTAAACTTAAACAGTCGGATTTATATACAGCTTTAAAAAATATTTGGATTACAGATCAATGTGTTATCGACAAATTTATAAGTCTTTAAAATCAGTCAACTTAAAAAGTTCTACTTTATGATATTTAATAAAATAATCTTTAAGATGTTTCATTTCGATTTTTCAAAAAACAAATCCTCTGAATGCGTCATGTTTTCCATGCATCAACTCGTCTCTATAAAAGACTCTTAATCAGTCTCTCATGCTTTACCATTTTCTTTGTTTTTTCATGCTTTGAAATATTTTTTCTTTGGTTTTTCATGCTTAAGTTTGAAATAGAATTTTTATTGCTAAACTATAACTTTCCTATTCCTTCATGTTCTGAAAGTTTTTAGGAGTCATATGAAAATAAGCAAATATATAACACTATTATCAAATGTTCAGAAAACAATAACACAAAACAAGAACGAGGCAAGCCAACGAAAATAAACTATTTATCCCTTCTGAATAATAATAATAATAATAATAATAATAATAATAATCATAATCATCATACTACTACTACTACTACTACAACAAGCATAGCCCAAGTAATGTATCCTTATTATCCATCTCTCCTGAACACTATTCCTGTCTAATAATACTAAACTAGCAGTGACAATAAAGATATAGACATAGAATATAAAATATAGATTTAAATAATTGATGCTAAGGCAAAATGTCTGTAAAAGTATTAGATTAAACAAAAAAATTGTGAGTGTTGAAAAGAAGCCAGCAGCAGAAAGAAATGAGTGAAAAAGACAAGGATAGAACATTGAAAGTATACATTTATGTCATTGTCACTACTGGTGTAGTATTAAAATGGGTTAGTGCAGTGTTTCTCAACCTTTTTCCCTTGTGGCCCATTTTCAGCATCAAAAGAAATCTCAGGCCCACATAACTTTTTCTAAAAATTTGGAGTAACACCGAAATGTTTTTTATTAGCATAAAAAATATAGTAAAAATGTCAAGACTAAACTACTCCTGCTGTCTATCTATTAGCTTGTCAAGTTGAATTTCAAAACCTTGGTTCAACCTCAAGCGTAAGTCTCCTCTCTTTTCAATCTGCAACTGATGACGTTTCTTTGTGAATAAATCATTTGCTGCAGAAAACCTGTCTCAACCAACCAAGTGGTGGGAAAGCCAAGTAAGAACGGAACTACTTTTTCAAAGAGCAATGGATGGGATGATCTTACTTTCAGCCATCCAATTAAGCCATCCCTTTCAATATTTGCCATTGATACGTTGTTCTTCTTTAGTTCAAGAAGTTCTCCAGCAATAATGGGATCAATGTTTTCGTCAAAATGTGCCATATCCATAATCCAACTAGACGGACTCATTTCGATGATATCTTTAAATCTTCTGGTCATATCTTCCCTCAAGTTTTGCAGGTGGTCAATGCAGCTTGTGATTACTTCTGGGCTTGGAGCAGTTTTAGCCAAGTTACAAAAATTAGCAAATTCATTTTTTTGTAGATGCATCTTCCAGAGACTTAATTTGTTCAAAAAAAGAGCGTACTTTCTCAGCACAATCTACCAGATTAGCGTTTCACCCTTGTAGTGTCTTGTTGAGTTGGTTGACATGCACAAATAAGTCAGCCAGTTAGAAAATCCTTGATTTTGTATCAGTGTTATTTTCATCACTGAAAACAAAGTCTCAGCTTTACCTTTCTGCTTCTTGCTACAAACCTGTGTTTCCATGTGATGAACAAAGATAAGAACCATGTCCCACATTTCAGCAAGACAGACCAGAGAAAACCCTTTGGAAAGTCACCGAACTTCAGTGTGCATGAGAAGTGTCTGGTGGTTCTCACCTTCACATGATTTCTGAAATAGGCGGTCATGTAAAGCATTGGCTTTAACAAAATTCACTGTTGAAATAGCAACTTTCAATGCCTCGGCCATGTCACCATTGAGAGATTTAGCAGCAAGATGTTCTCAATGAATAATGCAATGAATTGTCAATATATGATGGGCAACTTCTTTTAATATTGCAACAAAGCCATTGTACTTGCCAGTCATAGCGCTAGCACCGTCTGTTGCAATCTGCCACAGATTTGACAGAGGGATCCCATTATCGTGCAGATAGTTTTGTAAACAGCTGCATATATGGTGTCGCTTCATGTTTCAATCAGCTTCTTCATGAATTGCCATTTCTTCATGAATTGCCATTGCATCAATATATCGAACATAGGCAAGTAATAAGACAGAGTTGTTGATTGTTGTCTCATCAATTTGTAGTGAGAACTTTGAATCTTTTAATTTTTCCACCAGCTGTTCCTCGAGGTTTTCATCCATTTCATCCTGCCTTCTCTTCGCTGTGTTATTAGACAAGGGGATTGTCTGTAGAATATTGGCAGCCTGTTCTGCTAGCAGTTCTTTAGTATCAATCACCATTGCTGGCTTCACCAGACGTTCTGCAATTGTGTGAGGCTTACGCACCTTAGCAATTAATTCACATACTGCATGGCTGACTTTTGTTGCCTTCTTCTTATGCTCATCTGCTTTTTTCCAGAAGAACTCTAAAGATTTTGGTGCATTCTTTTGGCGTAACTCCACTTTCTTCTCGAAATAGCTGCGCTCCTTTCCTACAGAACCAGGATGCTTCAGTTGTTGATGAGCTAATAATTTTAATTTCTTCATAGAATCATTTGTCATTACTAACCCACAGTCCACACATTCAGGCTTCTCAGAATCAGCACTTGATAGATGGAAGCCTAGTAATAAAAAATCTTGCCGGTAATTGCGTGTAGTCTTCCTTTTTTTCGAACTTGATGATGACATTGTGGAAAGTCAGAGGGCTAAAAATAAAATAAAAGAAACATTAAGCATTATCCTAATAAAACTACAATACATGCATTTATAATTAAAAAAAACATAGAATTTCAGCCCCCATATATTTTCCTTGGGACCCACTCCGGTTCCAATGAAAGATCCAGGCCCATTCCAAAATTCCTTAGGCCCACGTTAAGAAACACTGGGTTAGTGTTCAAGAGTGTTGGAGAACATGCACAGGTGTGAGTTATTAGGACCTTCCATAACTAAAAAAATAAAAATGATTTTTAAATGTTTGTAAGTAATGCTATTATTTATGGTAGCAGAGTAAGTTTTGTTGCATGCGAGTTAATGTTGGGCTCCCACATGCTCAGTCTTTCTGAGGATGCAGACGAATGACATGACAATGGTTCAGTATGTGGTGTGTGCCTTGATGGCAGTTAGTTCTAACTTCCTTCTACTAAGGATGAAGGTGTGCTAACTTGAGTCACCTCTGCATTGCTATCGTCGTATGTTGAACAAAGCTCTGGTTGGATAAACAGATATACACACATCTCGATTTAGGGTAAGTGAGGAAAAAGCAAGCTGACATTCTTTTTAGCGACCTCAATTACTTCAAGAATCATGCCTCTTCAAGTAAGTCTGTCTTTGGCTATTTCATGCTTTTCAAGGAGACTGATCGGATTGGCATTACCACAGCAGGTGTTATTTAGGAGTTTTCCTTGTTATAGTAAAGATTAGGTACTGAAATTCAGATCTGGTTGCTGCTTCACAGGCGGGAAGGCGATGTCAATGCAGAAAAATTCATTATAAACTGTTTTTGTAAAAAAAAACAAAAACTACATTTCCGATTCATTTGAGTATTTGTAAAAGAAAGAACCGATAATTCTGTAATTTACAGATCGTGCTGAAATAATGAGGTTATTATTTAGAAAGTCATTCTTAACATGGGGAGGAGGGGGGGGCTATGTTAACAAAAGATAATGTAAAAATTCCATTAAAAACGTTTTTTTCTTATGTAAATTATTATGGGGAACACTTTTTGCATTACCATGATCTTCTCGTCTACGAAGCAGCAACAGAACTGAATTAAAGTACCTAATCTTTACCATAACCGTTTTCCTTGCCAAGGATTGAGTCTATTTTATTCTACTATTTAAACCATAGTGGAACAAATGGATTATCTTTCACTGGGTCGATATGCAGTAAAAATGACATACTAAACTAAAAATGATAAATTGATAATTAGGAATTATAATTTTCCAAGTGTTTAAAAACCTGATTCTGGACTTCCTGCACGTTAATGAGCAGACTATCACAAACCTTTGCTTTAGGACGGTGAGACACGTTGCACTTGTCTTAAAAGCATACAATTCTAGTAAGTTTTATTTTGATTATTAGATACCATAAAACATTTACCACAATAAAGTATTTATTTCTAATAAATTCTTTTAAAAGACACACGTATAGGAGCCCCTAAATTAAAATTGTTCAGATTAATTAAAAAAATTTGTTTTTAAATAGGATACTCATGTATTAAAAAAACTGTCATATATATATATATATATATATATATATATATGGGAAAGTGAAAAAGGAAAACCAAAAAATGGATGTTTTTTATGTGTACATCAACGTTTCGTCTTTATTTATAAGACTTCATCAGGATGATAAAATAGAGAAAAAATGTCATGCAAGCACAGATACATGTAGGGTAGACATATTGGGAAAAATAGAATGAAATAGTGGCCAACTGCTGGGTGGACGTCCGTATTTGTTGGAGAAATAGAGATGAATGTAGAAAAAAATGAGTGGGGAAAAAATGGAAGGATGGGGTGAGCCAGGACTACTGTGGCTGGTGGTAAGAGAAAGAGGTGGGGGGATGAGCAGGGGTAAAGTGGATGGCAGAGAGAGAGTGGAGGAAGAGGGGGGGAGGGAGGTGTTTGACCAGATGGCTGCGGTTCAAGATTGAAGGGGAAAAAGTAAGTTGGAATGTTTGTGTATGGGGGGTGTATGTAGGGAAAGGAGGATGGGTAGAGAGGGAGGGGGGCTGTGATTTTGGTGGATGGGCGAAAGTTGTGGTCTTAGAGAGCGTTTTGAGAAAATGAGGGAATTTAAGAAGGGGTATGGGAGAAAATAGTTGAGTGAGGGAGAGGGAGGATTTGTTGTGATAGGGTGTGAAATATTTGAAATATTTGGAAAATGATAGCAATGAGTGAGGGATTGGGGGGGGGGAGGAGGGCGGTGATTGAAAGGGTGGGTATGGAATATTTGAGATATTTGGAACATGAGAAAGTTTATTTGGACTGCAGTATTAAAAGTGTGAGGAAAAAGTAAGGAGAAAATGAAGATTCAAGGAGAAAAAGAAAGGGAAAAGTAAATGGGAGAGTGTTATAGAGGTTGGAGATGAAAAAAGTTTAACCATGATCAGGCAAGAGTCTTTGTTCTGTGAGGATGATCTTGCTTATTAAGGGTGATAGGTTAAAGAAACCATTACGTTGCTTGATGGTGGTGGAGGCGGTGATGAGGGCAGTTTCTAATAATCTTCGCCAAGATTTGTTGTGGATATATTTAGTGATTTTGGCTTGTTCAAATTTGAACGCATGACCATGTTCTAGTGCATGGGAGAAAAGTGCACTAAGAGGGTTGTTGTTTTTTATGTCCCTTTTGTGTTCATTTAATCGTTTCTTTAATTCACGTTGTGTTTCTCCCACGTAAAATTGATGGCAGTCATTGCAAGGGACAGTATATAAGCCGGCATGGGATGTGGGTGTTTTTTGGAAATGTCTGGATGTGTTTAAAGTTTGTTTTATGGATTGAGATGTGGTTTGTACTGTAGGAATGCCTAGTTTGTTAAGCGTGTTGCATATGGATGTGTTATTGGAGTGCGTGGGTAGGAGAAGGGGTCTGTCTATTAGAGAGGTGTTAGGAGTTTGATTTTTTTGTGTGGTGTTCATTCATTCTATTTTTCCCAATATGTCTACCCTACATGTATCTGTGCTTGTATGACATTTTTGCTCTATTTTATCATCCTGATGAAGTCTTATAAATAAAGACGAAACGTTGATGTACACATAAAAAACATCCATTTTTTGGTTTTCCTTTTTCACTTTCCCATCACGTCGGATTATTTTCATCCTTCTCTTCCCATATATATATATATATTCAAAGAAAATTATAACATTGTATTTTATAAATATATTTTCACAAATATGATGAAAAAGTTCCTAAATACGATAAATTTATGCTCGATATTGGGAATAGAGCATTATTATAATTGAAAAAAAAAGATAATCACACACACACACACACATATATATATATATATATATATATATATATATATATATAAATAGGTATTTTTTTCAACAAAAATCATCAGAAGTTAGTCTAAATATGTCCTTTAAATCCCGGACTTTTCAAAGAAAATATTCTTCTCTTCAGAAGGTGATGAGATGATTTTTGGAATAATCAGCTTCAAATATTTTTTGGAAAAAATATTAAAACAATAAAATCAATAGATGATTTTATCTTTTGAAAAAGAGTCTAAAACCATTTGAAATATTGATAAATAATGAACATAATTCCAAAGAATAATTGGAAAGAATCAAAACAAAATGGATGATATTATTCCTTTGGTTACAGGCAGAGTATCAGTTTGTGTAGTAATAAAGACACCAGTAAATGATTGTTTATCCGCATATGCAACAATGCAGACGAGAAGATTTCAAATCGTGTAGTAGATGAGAGTTTATCGTTTTCAAAATAAAATTCCTTTGGTAATAGGCAGATCATCAATTTGTGTCGTAATAAAGAAAACAGTAGATGAGTGTTTATCCACGTATGTAAGAGTGCAAATAAGATTTTTTTCTTGTCAAAATTAGCGTCCATACTTAATTTAGACATTTCACATTCTCCTAATTTTATTCCGGCACTCCAAAAATTTATTCTGATCACTTTTATCATTTTTCTTATGCTTGAATATGTTTCATCAATTATTATTACATACGATGATAAACACTTATCTACCTGCTTGCTTCTTCATGAAAACCTCTCATCTTGTTTGTAGATGAATGTTTTGGATGGTGGGAGGACAGGCGAATGATAAGACAAGTGTTGAAATGATGTAAAAAGATTAAGAGAGAGAAAAAAAAGAGAAGGCTTGAAAGAGAGAGAGAGAGAGAGAGAGAGAGAGAGAGAGAGAGAGAGAGAGAGAGAGAGAGAGAGAGAGAGAGAGAGAGAGAGAGAGAGAGAGAGAGAGAGAGAGAGAGAGAGAGAGAGAGAGAGAGAGAGAGAGAGAGAGAGAGAGAGAGAGAGAGAGAGAGAGAGAGAGAGAGAGAGAGAGAGAGAGAGAGAGAGAGAGAGAGAGAGAGAGAGAGAGAGAGAGCACACACACAATGTCTTCTGAAATCCATTGACTTTAAAAAAAAATATTTGTTGAAAAGGGGGGTGTTTTGTTTATTGATTCTATTAGTTGCTTAAAATGTTGATTATGTTGAACCTGTCTAACCATTTATTTTTCTGTTTTATCTATTTATTTAATATACAATGCACCAATGTTGACCTAATGAATTATCATGAAACAGACAACCATCATTAGTATCTATACATTTTCTATTCTTCTTCCTCTTCACTGCAAAGTTTTCTTATTTAAGATAATGCTGCAAACAATTTCCATGTTTCTGAATTTTTGAGATGAGGGTGGATAATTTGAAGTACTGTTCTCATCTTGAGTGTTATTCTCACACCTTTTCGGCCGATGTAACCTTCGACCTTCTTCAGCAAAGACCCGCGGCGGAACGGATAAAGTACTAAGTAAAATTCAGTTCTAGGTGCAGTCTTCTGAAGGTTGAAGGTTCAAACCTCAGTGCGGGCGATACGAAGAATTGCTACTTACTGAAGACTTCTACCCGGTCATGGTTGATGGAATGAGAGCATGCTACCCCCGTGGATTAAATTAAGGGCTCCATTCGAAATTCTGTACAGATTTTCGAGTTTGACAGAAATATTCCCGAGTTCGACAAGATACACTTGAAGAAGGTCAAAGGTTACATCGGACGAAACATTGTGAGAATAACACTATAAATGAGAACAGTAGTCCGAATAATCCAAATTTTATGAATTTCATTCCAGTTTTGTCTGTTGCAACACACGTTTTTTAAGAATGTTAAGGTTCTTAGTATTGATACGTTCAAGAGGAATTGATGACAAATTCTTTGTAACCATTTCGAACCAGGTTGTTTTTGGTCCTCCTGTTGGCTTCTTTACTGGCTTCACGAAGTGATCCAATGCCATATGTGCTGGCGTTTCTTGTGGTAGGCATTGGTAAAGATTGTTATTTGAGATAACATTAAGCCAGTAGATTTTCAGAATTTTCATCAAGATTCTTCCTCTCAAAGACATCTCTGGTGTTTTCTTGTCTTCATCAATGTTCAATTGTAGAGAATAATGCTTTCTAGATGTGTCTTAAAAACTTTCATCCTTACGCAAGCTTCACTGATGTGTCTGTTCTTGACGATCACTTCCAGTCTTTTGTAAGGCATCTAATGTCAGAACTTTCTGTCGTTTTATATCCTCTTCCCTTGTTAGCAGGGATACCAAGTACTTGCATTTTTTCCACGATTCATCTTAATCTCTGTTAATGTGGTATTTTTCTGTCTCGGATTTGTTAACAATCAGGTTCTTCGCGTTTAGCATCTCGGGAATTAGCCGCCCTAATTGGTTTATGTTGCTTTCATCTGATTTTCACTTTAAAAAGTCCTTTGTACTTTTTAAAAGTGTGAGAGTTCTGAATAATAAACCAACCTTGTTACTTCTTTCCCCTGTGGTCAGTGGCATTTTTGTTTGTTTTTATTATAAGTTATTATATTGTGCCAGTTAACAGTCCCTATTTACTGACACCCCCTCCCCACCCCCATTCACACCCCGGAGGGCAGAGTTAAGCACAAGGTCTGTTTTTAATGTCGGGAAAATCCAGCTCCCCCAAAAGGGGCAATCTGGATTGGAACAAAAATAAAAATTGACACCGTCGATAAAGGTTTCTCCTTCAATGATTGAGGACAGAAAAAAATGAAGTGTTGTATCATCAGAACAGATACTGCACTTTGCTCCTAGTCTAAAGGCCAAGATTAAAAATTGGGAAAGTATATTATTGATGAAATGCCTACAGTGTCCACGTTTGATTCAGCAAATCCAGCAGCAGGTTCTATTGCATGTGTTTTCGATTGTCAACGAAAGATTGATTGATTGTTATGCTTTACGGCATGTCAACCTCTAATGGGTCATTTTATGACGGATCCGTTTACTTATTTATCTATTATATAAAGGGCATTTATTATAAAGTCTGTTTTTTTTTTTTATTGTAGAGGGAAGGTTTATAGCAGGATTGTTTGTGGATAAAGAATTTTTTGATTTGGTTTAACGGCATCCTGTTTAGAGTCCCTATTTGCTTGCCTCCCATGAGAGCAAGGTTTGACACAAGGTCTGTTTTTAATCTGGGAAAAATCCAGCTCCTCAAAAAAGGGATACTCTGGATTGGGACACAGAAGATCAAGTGTCGTATCAGAACAAATACGACACTTAGCTCGTAGCGTTATCTGTATCGTTCATAAATACTGAACCATGTATATTTTTTTTGATTGACCAGTATTTTTATTTATTTAAAAAAAAATTTTTTTCTCGTGCTTGTTTAACTGGTTTTTCATTAAATAATCCTCCCTTAAAAGGGGAATGAATTGCCAGAAAAGTGACAAACCAAACCAATCATTAGCATAAACGGCTGATTGTTCATTTTAAAATCATGAGGTTTATGAACAATGAGCCGACCATGTCACATCTTGCCCTCATGGGAAGGGTGAGTTACTACGCATGCAGTTGTAAGGGAAAACCCATTTCCATTCAGTTAAAAATGGTTGATTGTTTAGTCGTTATTGATTTTTGCTTTTTATCTGTATCGAAAAAATAATGATTAGCGTCTGTTTGCATCGGGCCTCAGAAATAGGTGGAAAGATCTGGCTGAAGCTTTTTTGATGATATTTTTATGTCTCCGCTATACAATTCTTCAAGGTATCCCTGTACTTGTTTGACAAGTGTTACGCTCATGTCTCGTTGGGAACGACAAGACAATCATGCAGCAGAAGAATAAGAGATTTTGGTCCTCAGGTTCAAGTCTGCAGATACACTGAACAAGAGAGGAATAGAGACTCTTAAGACGCTTGTGAAATGAAGATATACAGACAATGAACACTTTGTGAAAGAATGAAAGACCAACACAATTTAAGGAGTTTATTCACAAAAAGTATAGGGAGGAATAAGATAAAAGGACAAAAAATAGCAGGGACAGGGTTCTAAATAAGTAAACAGCTAGACCGAGCGAAGAATACATGTACATATATACAAAACATCAGCTTGAGAGAAAGAAATGATCTTAACTTAGAATTTGCTGATGTATCTTCAAAGTTCATGAGAAGACACGTTCAAATATCTTTGACACCTGTGAATAATTGTAATCGGCAGGTCATGGTGGGAATAGTCCAAATAATTTTCCGTGGTTTCGTTTATTGTGGCAATCCGATTAATTGATTATTTTTCAATATGCCTTTGGCATTCATCAAGGTATATCCAAGACGTTTTCTTTATGTCAGTGTCAGGTGATTTGGTAGTCTCCAATATGCAGGATATTTGCATGTCGTTCATCTCAAAAATCCAAAAATCAGTCTTGGTCTTTCGCTTTTTCTGTCATTTTTAAAAACGACAAAATTTAATTTCCTGCTCTTTCGGCCTCAGCAGAGTTTGTGTATAGAATTCTCCCCCCCCCCCCCCTATTTTCCAAGCTGAGAAACAAATAAAATTTAAAAGAATGTATTTTCGCTCAGTGATATTTTATTTGTAACAGGAATCTAGTTTTGAAATTACGTTAGACAAGTACTTCCATGAAAAGTGCTCTGATGAACTCACTGCAGGTTGACCCCCCCCCTAACATAAATACTCCCAACCCACGCGACTAACAGCAAAATCCCACCCCTTCACTGTAGGGGTCCCTAGATGCTGGTAGATTTTCTTTGATAGGTTCTTTTCTTGGACCGCTTGCCTTTGGAATTCCCTCTATACTCCTTGTTTCCCCGACCGTACAAACATGCAGAAATTTAGATGTAATTTGAACAAACATCTTGCTGCCCAGGTGCACACTGAGGCTGCACCCCTAAAAATCTGATTCTTATCACAGTAGCCCTTTACGCTTCAGTGGCAATATGCCTTGATTTTGGGGTGAATAAAAAAAAAATTAAACAACACTTAAGCAAAAGTAAGTTAGCAGTTTACGTGACTTTGTGGTGAAATTACCTTGTTGAAAAGTGATTGATGGTGGCTGGATTTGTGATAGTTGGCAGTACATGTCATGGCGTTTGTAGTAGATGTCTCTGTAAATAAGATTTGTAATCTCTATATGTGATACAATTGACGGTGCTAGTGTGATTGCAAGAATTAGGAATAGATGGAGTCATTTCAGTGGATTCTTCTGCTATTACTAACCAGCAGAGCGTTACCACTGTCGACTAAGGGAAGAGTCTAACAGGCATGTGTATGCAGTTTGATGATGTATAAAGTGAAACCTGGCCAGTGATGGTTGAGGACATGCGTTGTCTGGAGAGAAATGATATTAGAATGAAACCATGGATATGTAATGTGATGACCTCAGAGGAAGATTACATCTGGACAGTATAAAATGTGTGCAGAAGAGTAGACGTCAATGTTATGGCCACATTGAAAGAATTGATGAGAGTTCTTGGGTTAGATGTAGAGCAGTTGAAGTAGCAGGTTCAGTTCACAGGGCAAGGCCAAGGAAAACATGAGTAAAAGTGATAAGGATGGACTTGATAGAAAGAAGTATAATTAAAGACCTGACCAGAGATAGGTTAGTTTAGAAGGCAATTTCTACAGACCGTCCAACACATGCCAGGATGTAAAACAGATATGATGATGATATGTATATAAACCACAAAATCACATTAAAAAAAAAACATTAAGTAGAATATTTCGCTTTTATTGACTGAAGCCTTTTCACTCTGAAGCAGCTTCCGTTAATAAAAGAAGTGAAATAGATTTTAAACAAGAACACAAGTCAGCCATAAAACTGCATACATCCGCCTAACAATATAATCTATAGCATCAATGCACTGTCTGAGTCTAGGGATGCAACTGAAAACAAAGCCATATACCAAAACCAAACAATTGTCAAAAGAATCCAATGGTGGTATTAATTTTATATCAGTTTTTTTTAATCATAATAACATGGGGTCGGCACTTGCCACGGGCATCCATAAACAGCAAAGATGATGTTTTATTTAATTTTCCTGAAAATAGAACATTATAGAAGTGAAAATAATAACAAGAACATAAGTTGGCACCTAACAACTTAGGATGGGCCAAGTCTTATCTGGGCCTTACTTCTCCATATTGTATGAAGTATTCCCCAAGTTATGCCATAGAAACATTGATAACTCAAAAACTATTTATTTGATCAGGATGGTACTTTGCATGGTGGTTACTATTATCAAAGAACATCAGATCCATACATTACATTTGGAAAAAATCGGAGGTTAAAATTCTGTAACAATTTCGACTATGACGTAACTTTTAAAGGTCAAAGATCATATAAGATGCGGGACTTCATTGGCTACAATATGGGCCAAGTAGCAAGTCTCTGATGAAGAAAAGCGAAATGATCGCCTAAAGTGTGAATTTCACATTTTCTGTTACCTTGACTTTGACCATGATATCCCAAAATTAAATCAGTTTTAACTTAGACCATGACCGATATTTTGACTAAGTTTGGTGACGATTGGTCAAGCGATGTGGATGCTAGGCTGTATACAAATAAACATAGTGACAAAGCAACTCAACTGAAAACATAACCTCCGTCTGAAGGTGAAGTTAAAAACTTATTTAGTTGTTGAAAGTTTGAGCAGAAACTCAACTCATTTGCCGATTTTCATCCAATGACCTTAACATGCATCCGATGGTGAGGCCCCGATTTTGGAGCTTTGAGGAGGGTGGAGTTACCCTAGTTACCATTAGGTCCATTCTGACTCCCAAGTTTCAGGGTCCGATCTATGGGTTAAATAGAATCTGTCCCGGTACGACACTAAACTACCTCAGACACTCTTGGGCAAGGTATTTGCCTCTATCCCACTTCATCTTCCCTAGCCCTTTCTACTTTTTATTCTGCCTACCCTATTTCCCAACCCTATCAACTACTCAAGACCCCCCCCCCCCCGCCTCAAGACCTTCTGACTCAAAACTGCATCTAGTTTTGGAGTGGAGTTATCATTTAGTTACTATTACTCCCAGGTCCACTCTGATCCGGAGAAGTGGTAGTACCTGTCAGAATCTAAATCTATGAGTTTAATAGAAACTATCAAACTATTACAAACTATTTGTTTATAAAATATACGACGCCTACAAAACAAATTAATCTACAAACCAATCCTAAACAAAACGTGTGTCTGGTTTTGCTATAAAATGACCCAACGACAATTGACATGTCTTAAAATGACACAACCAGCCAACCAACAAATATACTTTTTTTTTTTGATGTATTAGTCAGAGTAGACCACATTCACATGCGATTGAAAAAAATAAAAATCCCTTTGTACACTTTGTGAGCCTTTTGAACAATTAACCAACCTTGTCATGTCTCGCCTTCATGTGACGCGTGGATATCTTTGCGGTTTATAATGCAACAGAAATCTATTTCCATTCACTTAGAAATGTCTGCTTGTTGAGTTATTATTGATTTTTGCTTTTTACCTGTAGCAAAGAAATAAAGGCCATCAATGGCGTGTACATTTTATGTTCGGTATCAGAAATAGGCGGAAAGATCACGCTGAATCTTTTGGTGATGTCTTTGTCACCTATTTTTATGGAGGTGGGCACGTTTGCAATAATTCTGTTTTCACTTTTAGATAAACTCCGTTTGTTTTCAATTTTCACTTTTTTCACAAAATTTACAAAATTCTAGACACTCTGTATTATTTAATATTAATAATATAACCTAATTATTACGGTATTGTTCAGCCATTAAATTATTACTTGAACTAAATTGTTATAAAACTAGAACTAATTTGACCTGTGGTGCAGTGGATATAGTACGAAGTAAAATTCAGTTCTAAGTGACAGCCATCTGAAGGTTGAAGGTTCAATCCTCGGTGCGGGCAATATGAAGAATTGCGAATTACTGAAGATTTTTTCCCAGTCATGGCTGACGAAACGAGAGCATCCTACCCCCGTGGATTAAATAAAAAGGATTCCGTTCGAAATTCCGTCCAGATTTCCGAGTTCGACAAGATACACCTGAAGAAGGCCAGAGGTTACAGCGGCCGAAACGTTGTAAGAATAACACTAATAATAAGAACAGTAGTCCGAATAATCCAAATTACACAAAAAATATTTAAATAAGTATTTTAGAAAACTTTTTGGTTTTGTAAACTTCGGAGATTTATAAAACAAAAAGGGGAAATAATAATAATAATAATAATAATAATAATAAAATATGATTAAAAAAAAATACATAATTTTATTTACAAATCTTTTTATAATAAAATATAATTAAAGAAATACATAATTTTATTTACAAATCTTTTTATAATAAACAAAAACAAACAAATATAAAAAAAAACAACATTGCAAAGCTGGTGTCCCTATTTACTTACCTCCCCACGAGGGCAAAGTTAGACGTTTTTTATGTACGGAAAATGCAGTTCCTCAAGAAGGCTATTTTTGGCCTGCACCTTCTGAATTTTGCAAAATTTTCAAAATGTTTGATTGTTTAGTGTTGTTTATGTATAAATGAACACAAAAAAATACTACTTGCATGAATCTGAAATTTTCACCCATTACGTCCCACCCCTAATCTTAAGTTTAGTTTGATTTTGTATGTTTTGCGTCGTATTAACTCTGTTCGTTTTTTGTAATACCAAAGCATAATACTTTTTTATATTCACTAATGAGTCCCCGCTTATCAAGACCAAAAGTTAATCGAGGATGAAGGTTAGCGAGATGGATGGATTGTTGGTTTAATGATGAAGAAATTATGAGAGGATGAAACTGATGAATGGAATGAACAAAATTTGATCACTTATGAGGACGGTTTATGACAAGTATTTGTTGACATTGGATTTGAAGACAGCCATGTTGAATTCTGCAGGGAAGCAGTCCTGTGATAATGTGTTCCACGGATGGGAAGTTCTTGGAAAGAAACTCTGTTCATGGGAATTCTGTTTGCTGTTAGGCACATGGATGAAGAAAAGAGTGTTCTTTGCAGTTGTGGTAGTAAAACGAGTTATTGCTATGAAAGTTTTACAAGGAGGAATCACAGATTGGAGCTCTTATTGTAAACTATTTTTTTTTTAATAGAAATGGCTCCAGACAAGGCATGAAGCCACTTAAATGCAAATTGCAATTTTTACGCCTAGTAGATTTAAGATGGATTATAAGTACTGTAGCTAACCACATAATATAATTTAACCTTGTTTCGGTGCTAAGGGTCTTATCGTCTCATCCCTCCCCATCCCATTTTATTATACGAGGCAACTAGGAGACTACTCTCTGTAAACCTACTCTACAAATCTACTGTCAGACCATGTAATGTTGTCATATTTGGGCTGATGAATTTCTGTCCCATTTGAGGGTTCTTGATAAGGTTCAGAAGCATATCTGTTATTTGGTTGGCCCCATCTTTTATTCTTTTCTGCACTCTCTCTCCCACACAGACGTGATGTTGCTAGCCTCACTCTCTTCTATAAGTACTATTATGGCATGTGTTCTTCAGAATTGCCTAATTTATTCCCGGCTTCCTTTGTTCCAGCTCGTTTGACTCATTGGTCTAGTGGTTTTCATCAATTCGCTGTTCAAGTATTTCGTTATAGTACATCTTCCTATTCCAGTAGCTTATTTCCAAGAATTGCAGGCTTATGGAACACTTTTCCTGCTGACTGTTTTCCTCCTACCTATAACTTTAGTCTTTTCAAGACTAAGGTCAATAGGCATCTCCTGTCTTTGCGTTAATCATCTTTCGTTCTTTTTAACTCCTTACATCAAGTGGCTTCATGCCTGGTCTAGACTGACTTCCATAAAAATAAGAAAAAACCAAAAACCCCCCAAAAAATCCTGTGTTAAAAATATTATCACCGAAAATATAAATTTATCTAATTTTATTGAAATCTTCAGCATTTAATTAATAAATCATTCAGTCTTTCCATCCAAGTCAATCTGTGCAGAAGCAATATGTATTCATACGTTTCCTTTTCCAAGGGTATTAGTAAAAGTGATTCAATAAAAGTCAGCAAAACTTGAACACAGCTTGCCGAGCCCACAGTCCGTGTCAGTTACCACAGCATCACCAACACTTTTTATGTTACATAAATAGAATATTTATAATGCTGTCTCCTTCCTTTATTGCATCGTTCGGATAATGCCATTGTTTTTATCTCCAGTTATGTCTGGTTTCTTTCAAGATGGCCGTTTTTATGCGCATCTTGGGATGTTCGCTAATACCCATTGTAAAATGAAAATCTGTTACTTATATGAAAGACGAGCTCGAATTTTTTCCTTTTCTCTTTTTATGTCATGTTTCTTGTGTATGTGAGCCGGAGAAGGGGGAAACTAATGCATCTTTCGAATCCTATTTTTAGATGCATCATCGCATCTGTACGAGAGACTTTGTCGCTCCATCACGCTTCAATTTGAAATAGCATTTTCTGTCACGCGCTGATTAAATGGACGTTTCTTAAGAATATATGTTCTTTATAAGAGACTCCGTCCGTGTCAGTCGTTTGGTCTGTCATGCTTCAGTTTGAAATAGCATTTTCATTGCTAAATGCGCAGACTAAGTGGATTCATCTTCAGAATATTCCATTAATGCAGCTGGTTCAAAATTAAAACAACGTTGGGGGAATTGCTCAGCTCTTTTTCCGAGCTGCATCAGAATGCAACACAGGTTCGTAATTCGCTTGGAAATCGATTATTTAAGCGGGTTTCGATTCTTTGAATTAGTTTGCTAACATCAAGTCTGTTTGATTCTCTATTCAATCTAACTAGCAAGGTTACCAGGAATACGCATTTCTTAGATCAGAGATAATTCTTAATACACAAGTTCAAAGTGGTACATCAGTTAGTTGCAAAGTCTGAACTTTGTGGATGAAAGCAAACTACAGGGTGTTGGGGATACATTTGATGTTTTTTATATTCTTTCATTTCAGAACCATTTGAAGCATTTAATAGCGGTAAAGTGCAACGGATAGCTTTTTCTGTGTAATGTCCATGGGTTTGAGAGCTAGAGACTATGGACAACTTTTTTTTTTTTTTAACTTTCCAGTTTGAGACGTTTTCTTTATTTCTTTTGTTAAATTTTCTTTTTTGTTATTATGCAACAATTAATCATCTTTCATTCTTTTTATTTCCTTACATGAAGTGGCTTCATGCCTTGCTTGGAGCAATTTCCATAAAAAAAAAAGACCATCATGAGAATAAAACAAAACCTAAAAAAAAACCCCTTAGGTTACATTATATAGACTTACTAATTATATGCATATATCCTGTCTGTTGACCGTTGAGCCACCATAGAAGTTGCATGGTGAAAGTTTATCAGTTCAATCCCAAATGTAGTTCCTTGAGGTGCATGTGTGTATGTGTTTGTCCATGTAGTAGTTTCTGATGCGGCCTCGAGAGGCCCTGTTTTAGTCGAATGTAGAATCACTTAAAAACAAGGTAGTCTTTTAACTGACAGTGATAAATAATCAAACCTAAAGTCGAAACATTAGCATGGCAGTGATGGACACAGTCATTCATGCTGTAAGCATTGGGTACACAAGAAGTGCAGTGGAATTACCTTAGAGGAAGATGTGTACTAAACAAGAGACGTCGAGGAGAAGGCCACGTTGAAAGAATGGATGAGAATTCTTTCGTTAGTATATGTAGAACAGTTAAGGTAGCAGGGCCAGTTGGCAGGGGAAGGCCAAGGAAAAGATGGAAGGAAGTGATAAAAGTGAACTCAAGAGAAAAAGGGATAAATAAGTCAGAGATAGGTTAGTTTGGAAGTTAATTTCTTAAAGCCGTCCAACACATGCCAGCCTGTAAAACAAACGATAAACCGGATATGATGATGCAATTCTCAAGTGCAACATGTTTAAATGAATGTTTTTCATTTTCTGTTAAAGGCACAATTAACTCATTTATCTGTTTTAATACATACAATAAAAACATCATTTTTTTATGCGAGAAAATAAAAACCAGAAGGAATTAGTCATAAAAGAAACGTAATGTTTCTTTAACAGTACATGACTCAAGATATTCAAGAACAATTATGAGGATAGGTTTAGTCTGCAAAAATACATCCACAGATAATCCAAGAATAAAAAGAAAGAAACTATATTTAGAAGTATCATCTGTACATCAATATTGCTATAATTATTTACATATGCTGTTGGTTGGTTGGTCTCATGTCTTGAGAGAAAATGGATGAGTTTATAGTGAAGCAGAAGTCCAGTCTATCCTACTGTTTCACCCATGGATGGGGAGAAGATGGATTCATACCTTTTCTAAGGGTATCCTAGAAAGTGACTTTTCAACAGCCGCTTTAAAACTGACCCCCATCTAAGTAAGGACCAGCCCCAACATTGCTTAACTTTATCGATCTGATGAGAACTAATGTTTCAAAAGAATAGTTCAGTTAAATCTAGTATAATTGTGATGTCATAATAAAACTATCCGGGTGGGGGGTGTTTAGAAGCAGATGTGTAAATAGTTGGAAGATTTTGTAACATATTAAGACAGGTTCCCCCCTCCCCCCCCCTCTAAAGCTTTTCCTTTTCCGGTGTAAAATAATAAAACAAACTTTTATGAGTAAATAATAAAAGCTATAAAATAAATCAGATATTTATGTAGTTCAAAATTGAACCTTGGCATTTACTTTGGGGGAGGTGTTAGAAAGAAAGTCATAAAAAAGAAAGGAAGAAAGTCAAAAAAAGGAAGAAAGACACAAAAAAGCTGAGTGACTGTTTCAATGTTGGTTTTAAAACAACTGCAAGTAAGAATGAAAAAAGAGAAGTAATTTTTTTAAATCTCCACCAATGCCAATATGGTTGGTATTGAACAGAAGATGATTGTTTTCATGTTGCAGAGATTATTGATTCTGTTGCAAATTTGAATAATTAGTGTATTGCTCATTTTTTCCCAGTTACTCATGTGAAGGTCTTGAATCTATGAGCTTTGAATTTGGTTGAGCTGCTGCTTTTGATTAAGTTCAATGCCAAATCAATGGCTGTTACTTCGGCAGCGTAAATTGATGAAGCCATTAGCAATTTCTTGGGTATTCTTTATTTAGGAAAAAATGTCACCCGTAAAAATGTCATAAGTGGATAAATAGGAAAAAATGTCAGGAGGCAAAGATATATATGAAAATCTCACAAGTTTATCAAAACCTTGGATACACCACATACAGGGAGAACTTTAAGAAGTTTGTCAAATTAAAAAGAAATTATATCTATATTTAAAAGTAGATGAAGATCCTCAGTTAGCCCCCCCCCCCCAAAAAAAAATGAGATTTTACTTTTTTTAGGTGATTACATGTGAACACCCATAAAAAAAAACATATTTTAGAATTTAAAATGGGTGATTAGTTTCATATATAAATTAAACGTAAAAAGATCCCCTATTTTCGGGCCATTCTAATTTTTAGGGCAATTTACTAATTTTTTATCTCTTACCCTAAGTCTGACAGGCAAAATCGTAAAACCACACAAAATCTTTAAAAATTCTGTGTGTTTTACTTACTTCCCATTACCAAAAAAAATGCTTAACTGTCCTAAAACGTTACGGTAATGAGGGATCCTTTTACATTAAATTGGGCAGCACTTTTATGCCCGCTACCAATCACAATCAAGGATTTGTGTTTTTTTATCGTCTGCTATGAATATTTTAAAAGTGATAAAAATCTTTTTGATGATTAAAATATTTGCCGATGATACAATATTTTTTCTTTTCGGTTTATTTTTATTTTTTTTTTTACTTTTAAAAATATAATTAACGTTAAAGTGAGTAATCGTTGAGATTCGCGTCGGGAACAGATTCTTCAAAAAAGTGATTAAATATTGTGCATAAGCAATAATAATTGTCTTTTGTTTTTTTAAGGTTATGACATGATGAACGGTTTGGAGTTAACATCAATTTAGTATCACATAGTAATAGGGGAAAAAAAAAACACATTTTAACACTACATCATGAGTGATGCAAAAAACTTGAATGGAAACTGTAATGAATGAAATAAAGTCTTTTAATGAATTATAAAAAGATTTATTTAAAAAATTAAGACTTTAAAATGTTTTCATGTTTTTTTTTCAAAGAACTTGTGTTGAAATAACAAGAATTATGTTTTGTAATAACTATTTTTCTAAATATCTTAGTTTAAATTTATTTTTTTATGAGTCAGTAAAAGTGTTTACTTCGTTTCAGCTAATGTACACCTCATTCCGCTTTTTAAGTAATAATCTACTTCCGTTCAATCATGCCACCATCTTGGAAATCCGTTGATTATATTAGCATATTTACCCATTTAAAAAGTGTTCAGATTTCATGCATAATACTAAATAGATTTAAACTCTAAAGGGTTCATCATGTCATAATCTTAAAACAAAAACATTTTTATCACTTATAAACAATTTTTTTATCGCAATCTGTCCCTGATGCAAATCTCAATGTTTACCTTAAAGTGTAGTATCTGTTCTATATACTTTATCTTTTTTTTTTACCTCGGTCAGTGAAAGAAAACATCCTTCTAAACTGAGGTAATTTTAATTTTTTGTCCCAATCCAGAGTGCCCCTTTTTTGAGGAGCTAAATTTTCCTCACATTAAAAACCGACGTTGTGTCTAACTCTGTCCTTGTGGGGAGGCAAGTAAATAGGAACAATAGAATAGTTAAGTCGAGAAATAGTAAACAAAATAACAAAAACAAATGCCATTATATCGAGCAAAGTAGAATTTAATTATCTACCGACCTGTATACCTTTAACGTGCTAAAAGTGTTTTTAAGTTTTTTTTTATTTCAATTTTTTTTAAGCTGTCTTTACGACATGCAGAACATAAATTGCTGCTTAACTGCAAGAGTATTTGTTCTTGAAAATTGTTAAAACTATGACTACTACTAACCATAAGTTCAGGAGGAGGGCTTGCAACTCAGACTTAGGGTTAGTGGTAAGAATAGTAAGTGTTTTCCAACTTTTTAGGAATTAAGCCCCTCTCTCCAGTTAAGCGATAAACAGCCATTTGTATTTTCTCCTGTGTGTAAAGACTGCTTTGAACAAAATTATATTTTGAAATAAAAAAAAACATTGACAGTTTCAGCACGTTAAAAGTATACAGGTCGGTAAATAATTAAATTTTACTGCGTTTGGTATAAGTCATTTGTTTTTGTTGTTTTTACAATTTCTAGACTGTTAACTACTCTGCACTTTTACCAAGTGAGTAACTACTTATTTTAAAATATGTAGGGTGGGGGCTTATCCCTCTATTTAAAAGTAGAGGTGAGAGAACCTAGACCCCCCCTCCTCCCAAAAAAGAACTTAGAAAAGTCGATTTTATTTGCTTCCAGAGTACTTATTTTAAAATATTAGGGGTGGAGTGATATTAGTCCGTATTTAAATCTAAACTAGTCTGCTCCCTAGCCCGCCCCTCCTGAACAATTCTAATTTTCCGCTACCGAACTTTTCTTGCTTTGTGCCATTTTTTCTTATTCATTCACTTGTGGCATTTTTACCGATGCCATTTTTTTTTCGGCGCCATTTTTATCGAGCACCCTTTGGTGTCACAGATGGCATCTCTTCCTACTCTCACCCTTAGATGTATCCATGGATGTGTAGTCAGAATGCTTGTCTTTTGTTTCAAAATTAATTTTGAAATTTGAGTTTTTCTTCTTTAAAAATTTCGTCAAATCAAGTATAAAATCTGGTTGCTTTAATTTCCAAGGTGCAGTTTTGGGTATGATTGATTAGTTTATGTGACGAAAGTCCATTTCCATTTCACTGGTAAGCTCCCAGATACGGTTTAATGGCGTTTATCTCTTTTTTTCCCTTTCTTTCAAAAAGGGTTTTGTATTGTGTATTAAATACAGTCATTAAGCAGGATGTGATAATTTTAAAGTACCAAATACTTAGAGCAAAACATTATGGGTGTGGCTTCACATTTCTTTGTGCATTATTCTGGGATGCACCTGAATATCCACACTAAAGTTCATACGTAGTTAAGCTAAATGATTATCATTTGCAAATGCTTATAATGTAAATTGTATGACTCGTCATTGTGCGAAGGCCATTAAAGCCAGCATTTGTGTAGATACAAAAAACGAATAAAAGACCTTTCCTCGCATGACACATAAAGCCACTTTGACAATGGATAATTAATCTCATGTTATTTAATTATTAATCAGTAAAACACTCGTACATTTACTTTAGTATTTGCACAGCAGTTGTCATTTCTTTCATCCAGAACTGCTAATCTATATAAGACACTATCACACACATACACAAAAATGGTATGGCCATCTTTTTCTTTTTAAATTAAGTGATTGAGTGAAATACAACAAAAAAACAGGTCATGTATGTTCAATCCAGTCTGCACTGACATAAACTCCCGTTACTGGTGTCAATTGTAAATTAGACTAGAGACAAATTAGTGGCCAGTTATTATATTCGATTGTCGGTTATTTTGAAATGTAGTAAGCTCCTTTTCTTTACAGGGGGCCAATTCCATAAGACTAAATGGAAAACATGCTTCCAGAAATGCGAGGAGAATTCTAATTATAGAATTCTTCTCGCATTTCTGGAAACATCTTCCCCCTCGCAGCATAGTTTACAAATGAAGACTCGAAAAATGCAAAAGTAACTTTTATCATTTTATTTGATGTTATGTTTTCTTGCACTCTTCTATTTTATGCACCGGGGAGGGCTAAGAGCACCCCTCCAGCGGGAGCAAATGCGGAACTCATCCTCACTATCCAGTCACAAAATCTGCTCAGATGTTCTGATTCTCTAGCTAGTACCTATTCAATTGTGTTTTTGTGCATACCTTAACTAACCCACAAATCACTTTTGTTTATTTTTCAAATCTCACAATATAGTATTCAAATTCCATCAATACATTCTTGAGTAAATTCCAAAACTTAAACTTTTTGTCGCAATTAGTATTGACACGACTTACCCCCAACCAACCAGGGGCAATTTTGTTATAATTCTAGTACTAAATATTTACCTAACAAAAAAGAAATCGTGTCCAAGATGGTCTCAAAATACCTTCAAGAATTAAAAATAATCAAAGGGTGAGTGTATCCCTTGCCCGCTTTCATTTCAAACAAACTTAAGTCTATACACACATGCAACCCCTTATTTAAGAAATGGAAGTTACTTTAACCTATTTCTGCTTTCGCTCAAAGTCGTGTTAGAATTAACAGCACATCTAGCGACAGCTTTTAAAGTAGGAGTACATCCGGGTTCTGTACCGAGTCTGTTGCTTTTTATTAGTGTCTTAAAAGCATTGTCCAGGGAGTTTCGTACAGGTTGTCTAGAAGAAATGCTGTATGCTGATTTAGTACTTGCCTCTGAAACAATGGAGGACCTACTTGTTAAGTTAAAGACTTGGAGGAATGCTATGGAAAGGAAAAGTCTGAGAGTGAATGTTCCATCTGTCCATATCCCTAGCTCTATCTGTCATAACTTTTCAGTGGGCATTATAGAACCTGGTGGAGCTTATGTCCTCTCCAGGCCACATACAGCACCTGGTATTTCCAAATGGTCACCCATTTAGTACTGGCCAGGCTCAATGTCGCTTAACTTCTGTGATCTAACAGGAACCTGTGTGTCAATGTGATTATGCCGAATATCACCAAGACCAAAGTGATGATCAGTGGTTGTAGTTTTGGAAACCTCATCAAAGGAGGAAAGTTCCCCTGATGAGTTTGCGGAAAGTGAGTTAGGGTTAGGGCAATCTTTTGCGGTACTTGTAAGCATTGGGAACACAAGAAGTGCAGTGGAATTACCTTAGAGGAAGATTAAATCTGGATAGTATAGGGAGATGTGTGCAGAACAGGAGATATCGATGGTATCACCACATTGAAAGACTGGATGAAAGTTCTTTCGTTAGTAGATGAAAAACAGTTACGGTAGCAGTCAGTGATGGGGGAAGGTCAAGGAAAACATGGGAGGACGTGATAAGAAGTGATTGAAAGAAATAGCGATGAATAAAGACCTGGTCAGAGATAGGTTAGTTTGGAAGTCAATTTCTAAAAGCCATCTAACACATGCCATCATGTAAAACGAACGTTAAACCAAATATAATGATGATGTAGGGAGAATCTTTATGAATAGGTACATTCCTGGGGCTATTCAATTGTACTTTGAAAAAAAATTACGAAGATTGTTATAAAATGTAAGTTCAGCCAACCCCTTAATTTTATAGTTTTTGTTACTCGTGACATATTAAGATTTCAAACCATAAACATTTTACGTTCAGTTAGTCCTTGCAGTGTCTCCTAAAAGTGGCAACAATTTGATGTGCTGCGAATTTTAAGGTTGTAAAAGATTTCACATGTTATTTATTGCAATATTGTGTCAGGTGGGTGAATAATTACACACACACACATATATATGCTTTTTCTAATTTCATTTTACTTCAGTCGGTGTTAACACTTGATCTCTATATGAGATAGATAGATATTCGAATATTCTATTAAAGTTTTCCTTTACCACTCAAACAGTGAGTTTGTAAAGAAGTTAAGAACATTAATTTTAATCTCCCCAATTGACCAGTTAACTATGTTATAGTATATCTTTCTTGTGGTCTCTTGGTCCTGCCGAATTCTAGAACAAGAATTCATCTAGTCTGGTGGAGTATCCAGCTAAGTGTTGTTACTTGAGGTAACATTATTTAGAGTGGGTGCACCATTCCTCATATGGGCCAGTGTATAGCCATATCGAGGGGATCTTATTTTGGCTTTGTATACTATGTTATTTTGAATATTTGGTCAGGGTTTATTTGTAGGGTGAAGTATCCTCATGTCAGGTTGTCCTGACAAACCCTTGTACAGAGAGACCGAAGACACTCGAGGATGGTGTCTAGTAGGTAATTCAAACTCTTCTGTTATATCTGTGTGTGTATGTGTGCTGCCATGGAGACAAGATGTAAGAAAAAGACAAAAGAAAAAAAGTGATTTACTGGTTTTGTTCGGATCAAAGAACTTCAGAAAAAGTGAAGATTTAAAATTTATTGAATAACGGCAAAACAGGAAAAAGAAAACACACAACAGGATGTTTTGACAACTTGCATAACTATTTAAAAAAATTATGTAGCACATGCAACAAAGACGTTAAAATGGGAAAAGAGGAGAGAAAGAAAAGGAAAAGAAAACAAATAAAAACATGTCTGAAATGCAGTAAAAAAATCAGTATTTTAACTGGATCAGAGTTTGTTATGCAGGGCGATGTATATTGCATTGTTTCAGTGCGGTTTTTCACAGATGTTTTGTTAAGGAATAAGATGAGAGGATTGCAGCACTTTCGATGTGGAAGATATATATATATATATATATATATATATATATATAATACCTATATTTAAAGAAAAGTTAAAAAAAACTCAAACTATAGCTATATCTTAAGGAGATTACATAACACAAATACAATAAGATATTATGAATCGCCAGGATATATTAAATACTGCAGATAAACTTAAGCTCAATAGTTAACTTAATGTCAAATAGAGCATATATGTTCAGTAGAATACAAAATTTATGACATAATTAATATTTTGTAATCATGCTTTAAAAATTGACACTGAACAATATTTCTATATGTGTACGCGTGTTTCAGAAAATGTTTATTATCACTGTTACACCAGGGTAAAACTTGATGGATTTATGATTTTCTGCTTCAGCACATTGTTTGCGAATTTCAATTATAGCAATTTCTAATGGAAATATTCACAATTCAAAAAGAAAGCAAGGTGCAGAAGGATGGATCTGATACATTTTTTCTATGACAGTTTTCTATGACACGTTACCTTAACAAAAAGTAAAAAATACATTTCAGGAAGGAACCTATTTGAATATATATATATAATGTTGTGACCCTGTTTAGGAGCCAAAATGAAAACACGGAACACAGGGATATGTGAACAATATATATATTGAAGAAAAGAAATGTACAGAGAATAAGAGAAGTGGTATATCAGCCCTGACTGCCAGGGTAGACTGGAGTTCAATCCTATTACTACGAGAAGCCTAAATGCTTCCAGTATTTTATTAGGAATGGACGAGTCCAACTGTTCGTCATATAGGTACGGCACCATAATGATACATATATACATTTTAGTTATATTCCAATGACCAAAGGAAAAATCAATCCATTACCATAATTTTTATTTATTTATTTTTCTCAATTTCCTAATTTTCCAACTTCAACGAATACCTGTATTTTTTTCCTTCGTCTTACGAACAAAATTTTCATTATTTTTTTTCACTTTTTAAATTTTTTCATATCTTATGCACGTTTCACAGTTAGTAAAGAAAAATACGCAGTTTATATTTTAACATCGCTGATCATCAGAGAAATTGTTCATTTAATAGTCATGGAAAAAACATATCAATCCAAAACAGAAGAAAGGAAGATGAAAAAAGTCCAAGAAGAAAGCTTGGCAAAAACATTTGCAAGTTAAAAAGGCACAAAATGAAAAAAAAACCTAAATCAAAAGTTGGCATATATTTCGACTCCCCCCAAAAGGGTTGCATCCGAAACCTGGAGCGATTTTCATGTCATAGGATTCAAAATCAGAAAAATGAAAAAATTAAATAAATAAAAATGATGGTTATGGATTGACTTTCCCTTTGGTCATTAGAATATAACTAAAAAGTATATATGATCTAAAGCTTGTAACACAACTTCATTGAGCTTGCAATTTGAAACAATTTCTTGGATTATAGAGTGTATGCGTAAATATATATTTTTTTATAAAAACTTATATATATATATATATATATATATATATGACTAGGTTTATCTATTTGGCGTTGCCTGGGATTCACTGAAGTCATTCTAAGTTTTATTTATTTGTACATTATAAAAACTTTTGCAGAAAAAGAAACACAATGTTAATTCCAAGAGAGTTAACTGTTTTTATATTCTGCAACTAAAACTGTGAGTTATTCCCCTTGCAGGTGACTATTGTTGAGAACATATACACACATTTTCTACTCCGCTAACAATGATATCCATTGTTTTTCTTTTTTACTTTTCATTTGAATAATACCTTTATTCTCAGCCTCGGCTTTTATACGTTACCATTATTCGGATTCCTATTGTGTTGACCTGTTCATTGATATCAGCTTAACTTTTTGAATGCATCCTGCGGAAAACACCAAGAATGTTTTATATTTATGATTTTTTTTTTATTTTGATCGGTTTTCATACTTTTCTATTTGCTAATGTAAAGATACCTCTCCATCATTGACCCTGCAGCTGTATTGGAAACTATACATGATTGACAATGCTTCTTTCAATAACTTGCAAATAAACCAGAACTTAGAAGAATATCCGTCCCAGGAAAGGTAAAATTAATTTCCTAAACGGAACAGTTTTACACCATATTTATGTCCCTTTATGAAGATTAAAATGAAGATATAATGCTACAAAACCTTATATTTAGAATCCTTGTTCCAATTTTGATAAAAACCATTACCTGATTTTTATTACAGAAAATGTCTCAAATTTAAGACTTCAGCTTAAAGGGTCTTAGGAAAAAATTGAAATTCAGAAAATCTTGCTTAATTGGTGTCTACTGACTATGCATAAAATTCAATACAAATCTGAAATATTTCAATTTTCAAATGGGAGATTGTGCCCATAGTATAAAACCTTATAAAATGTTGCAAAGAGACTGAATGTGGGGAATATTGATTAATACCTATTGTTAAAATTTCACAAAATAAGAACTATCTGAATTTCCACAAAGGGCTTCCACTTCCTTTTTGTCCCCTTTGCATAAGACAAAATTAAACTAAATATAGCCCACATTACACACCCTTATGTAACTGTACCTCACTTTATACGGAGATAGGTATTCAGAAAATAACTTAGATATATCTATCTTCTAAGATAGTCATCTTGTCAGATTTTCAAAGTCAGACCCAAATAGCTATCTGTCTGACATATTGATACTTTATTTGAACTAGCCTATTTTTTTTTTGTTTCTTCCTTCCTTCCTCTATATTATTGGCAAAAAAATATTTTATTTTGCATCGATTTCTTTCTGAAAATATTTATTCCGGGTAAGAAAATATTTACAGTGGATAATTTTTCTCTATTCATTAGGGAGGTAACAAAGATTTTTTTCTCTTGGAAGTATTTAAAATTCTTAGTGCATTGATTGCAAGTTTTGGAAACTTTTTACATCGAATAATTTTAGAAATAGATTAAAACAATATTGCTGTAATAAAATGAGTTAGTTTAATAACAATTTGGTTTAATTAATAATTTAATGAACAAACAATACCGTGATAATTAAATTTAATTTTGGCATATTTAAAAAAAAGAAGAAGAATATTACTGTGGTAAAAAAAACAACAACAACAAAAAAACAGTTTGAAAAAAAATGCAAAACAAAATAAGATTACAAAGACTCCCAAGAAGCGTCGAGTATGTATAGCTGGTATATATACATATATATATATATATATATATATATATATATATATATATAGTCTAAAGAAGCTTTGAGTTATTTTAAACAAAAAGACAAAAAAAAAAAAGGAAAATGCAGTTTAAATTCCCAGAGAAACTAACTAAATCCAAAATAGTGTAGACTTAACATTTGTTGGAAAATTCATAAATAAATAATATATAATAGTAAGTAAATAAAATAAAAAGGGGGATTAAGTATCTAACAGTGAAACAAAAGCAGGAGACCTTAACGTAAGCATCTAATATTAACACGGGGATCTTCAGCTGTTTACCATGTAACTGTTTCGGAGATTTAAAAATATATATATATATATATTAGTGTTGGGACGATTAATTGGAATCAGAAAACGAAAAAGTTAGAACTTTTTGGGTATCTGAATTGGGAAAATGTTTTTGTTTAAAACTTAATTTTCCATTGCTGATATTAATAATTTATTTTAAATTACAAGTAAAATTAAAATCTATAGATCATGAAAAGAATTTAAGTAAAAATGGCACCGGAAAAAATGGCACAGATAAAAATGGCACCGGAAAAATAGCACAGATAAAAATAAGTGGATAAATAGGAAAAACTGGCCCAAGTGAAAAATATAGAAAGAAATATCAATGAGTTTATCAAAATCTTGGATACAATACATAAAGGGAAAACATTAAGAAGTTTGTCAAATTAAAAAAGAAAATTATATCTATGTTTAAAAGTAGATCTCTCAGCTAAATCACCCCCCCCCCCCAAAAAAAAAAAACATGAGATTCTACTTTTTAGGCGATTACGTGTAAACACCCTGAAAAAACTGGGGGAGAAAATCTAATTATTTTAGAATAGAGAATCAGTTTTGCATTTAAATTTAACATAATAAAATGAACTTTAATGAGTAAATAATAAAAGCTATAAAATATATCAGATATTTATGTTGTTCAAAATTGAACCTTGGCATGAGGTTAAAACATAGAATGGTATTTACTTTGGGGGAGGTGTTAGAAAGAAAGTCATAAAAAAGAAAGGAAGAAAGTCAAAAAAAGGAAGAAAGACACAAAAAAAGCTGAGTGAGTGTTTCAATGTTGGTTTTAAAACAATTGCAAGTAAGAATGAAAAAAAAAAGTAATTTATTTATGATTTTTTAAATCTCCACCAATGCCAATGGTATTGAACAGAAGATGATTGTTTTCATGTTGCAGAGGTTATTGATTCTGTTGCAAATTTGAATAATTAGTGTATTGCTCATTTTTTTTCCAGTTACTCATGTGAAGGTCTTGAATCTATGGGTTTTGAATTTGCTTGAGCTGCTGCTTTTGATTAAGTTCAATGCCAAATCAATGGCTGTTACTTCGGCAGCGTAAATTGATGAAGCCATTAACAGTTTACTTGGTATTCTTTATTTAGGTAAAAATGTCCCCGGTAAAAATGTCAGAAGTGGATAAATAGGAAAAAATGGCACGAGGGAAAGATATATATGAAAATCTCACAAGTTTATCAAAACCTTGGATACACCACATACAGGGAGAACTTTAAGAAGTTTGTCAAATTAAAAAGAAATTATATCTATATTTAAAAGTAGATGAAGATCCTCAGTTAACCCCCCCCCCAAAAAAAAATGAGATTCTACTTTTTTGAGGTGATTACATGTGAACACCCATAAAATAAAAAACATATTTTAGAATTTAAAATGGGTGATTAGTTTCACACATAAATTAAACATAAAATGAACCCCATTTTCGGGCCATTCTAACTTTTTAGGGCATTTTACTAATTTTTTTATCTCTAACCCTAAGTCTGACAGGCAAAATCGTAAAACCACACAAAATCTTTAAAATTCTGTGCGTTTTACTTATCTCCCATTACCAAAAAAAATGCTTAACAGTCCTAAAACGTTACGGTAATGAGGGATCCTTTTACGTTAAATTGGGCAGCACTTTTATGCCCACCATCAATCACAATCAAGGATTTGTGTTCTTTATCTTCTGCTATGAATATTTTAAAAGTGATAAAAATCTTTTTTTATGATTAAAATATTTGATGATGATACAATATTTTTTTCTTTTCGGTTTATTTTTATTTTTTGACTTTTAAAAATATTAAGGTTAAAGTGAGTAATCGTTGAGATTCGCGTCAGGGACAGATTCTCCGAAAAGGTGATGAAATATTGTGCATAAGCAATAATAATTGTTTTTTGTTTTTTAAGGTTATGGCATGATGAACGGTTTGGAGTTAACACCAATTTAGTATCACGTAGTAATAAAAAAAAAAAATACATTTTAACACTGCATCATGAGCGATGCAAAAAACTTGAATGGAAACTGTAATTAATGAAATAAAGTCTTGTAATGAATTATAAAAAGATTTATTTAAAAAATTAAGACTTTAAAATGTTTTCATGTTTTTTTTTTTAAAAAGAACTTGTGTTGAAATAACAAGAATTGTGTTTTGTAACAACTATTTTTATAAATATCTTAGTTTAAATTTATTTTTTTATGAGTCAGTAAAAGTGTTTACTTCGTTTCAGCTAATGTACACCTCATTCCGCTTTTTAGCTAATAATCTACTTCCGTTTAATTATGCCACCATCTTGGAAATCCGTTGATTATATTAGCATATTTACCCATTTAAAAAGTGTTGTTCTTCAGATTTCATGCATAATACTAAATAGATTTCAACTCTAAAGGGTTCATCATGTCATAATCTTAAAACAAAAACATTTTTATCACTTATAAACAATTTTTTTAATCGCAATCTGTCCCTGACGCAAATCTCAATGTTTACCCTA
Organism: Sepiola atlantica; assembly: GCA_963556195.1. Lineage (NCBI taxonomy): Eukaryota > Metazoa > Mollusca > Cephalopoda > Sepiida > Sepiolidae > Sepiola > Sepiola atlantica. The sequence goes on from OY744545.1 coordinate 26,260,178, forward strand.
AAGTGTAGTATCTGTTCTATATACTTTATCTTTTTTCTGACCTCGGTCAGTGAAGGAAAAATCCTTCTAAACTGAGGTAATTTTAATTTTTTGTCCCAATCCAGAGTGCCCATTTTTGAGGAGCTGAATTTTCCTCTCATTAAAAACCGACTTTGTGTCTAACTCTGTCCTTGTGGGCAGGCAAGTAAATAGGAACAACAGAGTAGATAGTTAAAGTGCAGAATAGTTAAGTCGAGAAATAGTAAAAAAAAACAAAAAAAAAACAACCAATTGTTTTAAAATAGAGGATCAGTTTTGAATTTAAATTTAACATAAATTGATCCCCCATTTATGGGCCATTGTCTAATCAAATAGCGTTTTAAGAGCATATAACCAAATTTTTGTTTTTGTTAAGGGGGATAAATATTATATTTTGTGGGGTGGGGGATAAAACCTCTCCCTTAAACCTACCACTATCACTAAATTCGGGTGGCAATAGCTATCTCCCCCCAAATAACAACCCATGCCTAAGATTGGGTGGTAACACACACTCTCATGCCCTCTAAACCTCACTTAACCCCTACAACTAACCTTAATCTGGGTGGCAACAACCCCCCCCCCCAAAAAAAAAAACAAAAACAAAAACAAAACAAACAAATAAAAAACAGAACAAAATATTGTTACATCTAAGTTTTAACGCAGTAACAAAAAATAAACTTTTTGCTTCAACATTCAGCGTGTGTCGGGAGACTTATTCCTTATTTAAAACTATGGAAGAGGGAAACTAGCCCCTCCTCATTATGCAGACAAATCAATGTTTCTTGTTTAAAAACAACAGAATAAATACTTATTTTAAAATATTTATTTTAAAATGTTGGAGGCATAGCCTCTATTTACAACTAAACGAGTGGGAAACTAGACTGCATCATTCAATTGCGATCCTCCAATTTATTGTTACCGAATTCGGAATTATCTTTGTAACAATTATCAAATTTTCCGTACACCACAAATGTTAAGATTATAAAAACACTTAAAAAAACTTGTTTAATATTTAAATGAAGAGGAGAGGCCAGTTCGCTATGTAAGTTTGACATAAGCTGACTCTCAGCTGGTATGAGGTGATGTTCTCTCGTAGAGGTGGTTAATTTACGTTAAACTAACATAGTGAACTGGACCCACCTTGTGCCCCCTCTAAAATTCATCAGGTAAGTTTTTCAAAAATGTTTTTTATAATCTTAAGTTTGTTGCTGAATCATGTGTACCATAAAAGAACATGTAATGTGCATAGGTGTTTGTCAGCATAAAATTTGTTTAAAAAAAAATAAGCGTCTATCCATGTAAAATTCACACCCTGAACATTTCAGAATTACCAGGCAGAAAATAAGTGGATTTCATTTTAGTTGTATTTAGCACGATTACACTTAGTTACTAACATTACCTTTTCATTAACCCAGTTAATGGAACAGTTAAATTTAATCTTGTGAGATCTTCATGTTAATACTTTCGGAGAAGGTATGACACCTGATGCGGGGGTTGATGTATCCTTAATGTGAACACTACATCACCTCCATAAGTTGTTTGTTAGAAATATAAAATCTTCATGTGTTGGAATTCTTATATGTTTTACCTTGCATTTGTCGGTCTCAACTTCATATAATGACCAGATCTTCATAAACATTTTATTAAGAAAGATTTATCTTTGGATAAGAAATTCCCGTGAAACATTCAAAGTCCTAGAGATCTAGGTCTGTTAATCTGGACAAAACTTAAATTGCGTCTGGCTGTTAAATTTGAAAACTTTTTATTCTTTAAGAAATCGATAATAAATGTTGGAAATTTCATTAACATTGGATAATTTTCGGTTCTTATGCAGATTAGGACTCAAGCTAATATTGACATGGCGTTGGTAGTTTTCAGATGTTTATGTAGATTAGCAGAAAATGCCGAATGAAAAGTCGGTTGCCTGTGCCCCAAAAAATTTAAAACGAGGCTGAATATACAACTGGAAAAAAGCAAAAAACTAACCAGCATTTTAAGCAAGGTTAGGGTTTAGGGTTATAAAATGTTTTTTTTCTGCATGAAAAAGTCCGTTTTTTTTACTTGCAGCTATTTCTACATTTTGTACAAATTTTTTTCTTTTTCTGTCAGTTTTTTCCTCTGACAAAATTGAATCACTCTTTCAGGACACGTAATAACCTGTGCTAACTCGTTAAAATTCATTATTGCTTTGATCAATTTTTATTTCCAATTAGTGAATTTTGTGATTCAATCAATTAAAATGTTAACTTGTCGTTTGCTTATTTTCTCACATTCTGATTGGATAAGCGCTTCGGCAGTTTTCGGTCATCACATAAACATCCGGAAACTACCAGCGCCAAGTCGATTTTAGCTTGGGTCCTAATCTGCATAAGTACCTAGTTTTTAGATTATTGGTGATAATAAAAAGAAATGTTTTCTATACAAAGAGTCGTCTCTTAGTGGGGTGGGGGCATCTTACATATAAAGTTATCTTGTTGGATTTTCAAAGTCAGACCCAAATAATATGTAAGTTGACTAGTCAAACTTTGCTTCTGATTAGCCAATTTTCACTCGTTATTGTTGTACCGTATTATTGGCAGCACAATAACGTACTTCTCAACAATTTCTTTTTAAAATTATTTAGTCCGTCCCAGGAATTTGCTAATACGAAACATTTTTTAAATAATCACTTAAAAATAAAAAATCAGCAAGTGGCATCACTCATTTTTAATAGAAGAATATAATAGAAGTTGTCTCCTAAAAAAAATACAACAAAAGCCAATATTCAATATCTCTAGAAATGAGCTAAAACAAATTCGTAAAAACAAAAATGGAGTAAAAGCAACTCCTTAAGAATGACGTGTGTGACAATTGAATTTTAGGTGGAGGTGGGGTGTCACGGCTAGAAAAAATACAGAATGAACATTGTCAATCGTTTTTGTTTTTATGGTTTATTTATATCTATTAACGTTATTTATTATAGGTTATCTTGAGGTCAACTCATATCAGAAATTGTTTTTATATCACTATTTTATTATGACATTCATACAGAAATTGTATGCTTATGCATGTGTGTGTGTGTGTGTGTTAGGAACTATTTGAGTTGATAAACTAAAATAATACTTGAATTATCATGGGTGAGACTCATCTATATATATATATATATATATATATATATATATATATATATATATATATATAAAAAGTATAGATATTATTTCATTCCTAATGAGTTAAATATATTCAAAACATATTCAATAGAATTTCAAATATTCAAATCAAGTTCTGGAAAAAAATATTCTAGCACATTCTGTATATGTATATGCGTACATATAGAGGACGTGTTAGAATATTCATTTTCAGAACTTTATTTGAGATTCTATTGAATATGTTTAAACTTTAACCTACATATATATATATATATATGAGAGTTGAGATCAACAAAATTAGAACATTATCTATTTTAGTTCAAAGAATTCAAACACAACAATTATTTGACGTACGATCGTTTCCAAGATAATTTGGAAATTTTTTTATTTTGTGTTTATATGACTCCAAACCGTCTATTTCTCAGCACTCTTTACAACATTATATAGAGAAGTAATTTAATAAAAAAACATCTGATTTATGTATTAGTTCAAAAAAACGTATGCAGACAATACTGGAGACATAACCTCCCATTATGCAACCATATATTACTCCACCAGTCAGTTAAAAAAAGACAACAATGGAAATGCATTAGAAACAGCAAATAAAATATTTAAATATTTAAGGTATAGAATGAACCAAGCAGAAAAAAAAAGATTATATATGAGAGAGATAAAATATAATCATCCATGCTGCGATTTGAAACTCAAATGGTGTGTGTGTGTGTGTGTGTGTGTGTGTGTGTGTGTATTGTACTTGAAACATAATTCACCCGGTTGAGTGGGTTAAGTCTGCTTCATCCATCCTCCCCACTGCGTTCCTCACAAAGGCCAACCAAGTCTGACGATTTGAAGTTAACGATTGGGTGATCACTAGTCACTCGCTGTTCCAATAGCAAACTCTGTGATACGGGGGTACAAGTCAGCCAGGTTTTTCTTAGTCCACCACATCGTTTTTCGAACCCTCTAGGGGAGCTAGGGCATTTGCTTTGTAGATTAACTCTCCTGGTTGACGGTGAAGGGCATGCCCCAGCCAATGCAGATTTCTCATGAGCATGACTTGTCGGAAGGAGTTAATTTTATATCGGAAACATATTATGCTGTTTGAAAAGAAGTGCTGCTATTGGACACGGAGGATGCTATGCAGGAAGTGCCGATTGAAAGTTTCCAATCACCTAACGTCTTCCAATCTTATTGGCTAGGACTTACTGCCAGTGCTTGGTAGATCCTTACTTTGGTGCTGCGCCTTATCTCGGATCTTGACCAGCACCGAGAAGTGAGTCGGTGAAGGCATGACATGCAAGATCAATTCGTGCTCAAGTCTTCACCCTAAGACGAATCCTCAAGCATCATTAGTACCTCTAGCAAAGGACAGCCATCCATTTCATTGATTTTGCTACTACATTCGACTGTTGACCATGGCATCCTCTGGAAGGTTATGCAAGCAGATGGTAATTTAATCTTTTCTCGTTATAAATGTGCAATTCTTTCTTTTGTGTCACTAATAGTTCTTTTTCCAGGTTACTTCAAGTTAGGTTACTATTTTATGATGACGGACGATTTATTTATTTACTGTTGATATTTTTCAATACAATATTGTATCGATGCAAAAAAAAAAGTCCCATTTAAAAGAAAAAGGGCTACTTGAGAATATGGTGGGCATAATATAGAGTTTTATATACAAAGTTGTGTTTCGCATGGGAACTCATACAGTAGTGGCGTTTCACATGGGATGGACCGTCACAGGGGTTGACATCTCACATGGGACCATATATGGGTGCGTGTGACGTTTTGCATAAAACCACCACAGGGTTTACCTCTGGCATAGGACCTGCTCAGGGATTGCTGTTTTGAATAGATGGATCGCCACAGGGGGGATAGCGTCTTGTGTAAGACTGCCACAGAGGTTTATCTCTCGCATAGGACTGCCTAGGAGTTGACGCCTCGCATAAGTCTCCCACTAGTTGAATTCCTCTAATTAAAAACTATGGATCCTTGCTATTCCTTGGACGAAGGATGTTTATTTCAATTTGTCACTTTCATCATTTTTATTTTCTTATTCTGAGTGTAAGGCTACATTAAAAGGGAGTTTAGACAATCTGGGTGTTTGTTAGATGTCGAAAACAACATGCACATAAGTAGACGAGTAGCCGAATCTGACTCTAAGGTTGTGTACTCGGGAATGTTCATCAGGAATAAATGTGGGGTTCTTTTCGATGTGCGACATGTCACTAAAGTTACCTTGATATTATACAACCATTGATAGAGCAGTTGCTTTTAGCGCTAAGATTTAAGGCTCCTGCACTACCAATCGAAAAAAAAATATTACATGTAATGTGAACAAACATCTTGCTGCCCAAATCCCCACCCAGATTCCCCCTCTATAAATCTGGCTACTATCACAGCAGCTCCCTTATACTTCAGTTGTTTGGGGTGAACTAAAGTAAAAAGAGAGAAAAAAGAATATTTCCCATATTGTTCAATCAAGTTTTCAGTCACAAAAAAGACATCCATTAAAATATGAAATGGGTTATAATTGATTTTTTTCCAATAGAATTTTAGTCTCCTTTTTCCTAACATAATTTTTTTAAAGCACTTTATATTCATAACAGCAGGTTGTCTTTCCTTTTTAGCCATTTTAAGGGCAAAAAACAAAGAAATCAACTTAATATTTAACTTATTTTAGATGGAAATAAAATGTATCAATAAAATCTATTTGTCATGTATAAGTGGTGCTATTCTTATTTATTAATATTTTCATGACATTTTTTTTGCTTGCTTTTTGTTTCATTTATTGAACACTTTTAAGTGTTTTATTTTCATTTTTAAGAAAAATGTCAAATAATAATTGAAAATGATGTGTGTATGTGACTCATTGTGTCTGCATGTATATGATAGTTTCTTAAAATTATGATACAAATCAGTTCAACGGTGGCTTTGTTGCTGTCGGGTTGAGGTATGGTTCTGTTCAGTCCTAGGATGTAAACCCTCCCAGGTTTTACCTTTCTGAGAGGGATTTAGTTTATTGCTAATCGTCTGAGGCGTCCCTACCAAGGAATGCCGATGGAGCTGCTCAGGCATTTTTTGTAAGCATGAGTGTGCTTAACCTAGTGCACTGGCTTTTCAAAATCACATTTCATCTTTTGTCTTACTTCCTGGCAAGGAGGTAAATAATATGTATATGATGGTTTCTTTGTGTGTGTGGATGTATATGTGTGTATATATATATATATATATATATATAATGTATATTGTTTATTTAGGCAGCATTCTTTGATTTAAGCAAACATTGTTAAACATAATTCTTCTTGATTATACCCGTTTTATTTTTTTTCAATTTTCCTAATTTTTTTTGTGTCGAAATCAAAACAATGAATGTTCCAGAAGTATCACTAGCACTTACGATTCTTCGTCGAATCATCTTCAGGTGATGAAAACAAATGAACAAAAAACTTAAGCAAAGGAATAAATTTCAAAAACAGCCAAGAACGTTGTATGTGAAATCGTTAAACGTCAAAACAACAAACTGGTGTAGTTCCAGAAAATGCATTTACAATTTAAATTCCAGGATGCCAGAATAAACGTCACAAGATAAATTGTATTAAATTTAATATTTTAGAATATTGTTACTCGTTTAATATGTAATCTTATTTATTATAGGTTACTCAATTAGTAAAGATAGCTTCAAGTATTTTTAATTAAAAAAATTAGTTTCAGAATGTAATATTTTGTGTTGTTAACACTGATTTGTCTTCAATCAGAGGAGGCAGTTATCTTTTCTTTTTTTTTTTGAATGCTGGTAAATTGAACTAGAATTTACCAGGTGCATGGTGAGCCTATGGGAAAGGGTAGTGGTAGTAAAACCGATGTAGCTATTGGTTATTTATATTGCATTCTCCCAAAGAGCATTTGAGCTTATAGATAACATTGGTTCTTTATAATGTTTTTTTATGTAAGTTAGGTATGTTTATATATTTGTATGTACAGGATTCACTCTTAAACTAATTAACTGATCATTGAGTTTCAGCACACGGCTACAATTTTAAGATATCGTAATGTGGGCTATATTTAGTTTCATGCAAAGGAGGTAAAGAATGGGTGAAACCCCTTGATGACAATATCTGCGATTTTTGTGAAATTTTAACACTAAGTATTAGAACTCAATTAATTATTCGTCAAATTTCAGTTTCTTTAAAGTATTTTAAAGTTTTTTTAGGGGACATAATATGGGCATAAACTCACATTTGAAAATTCAAATATTTCAGATCTGCAATAACTTTGATCCATAGTCATTAGATACTAATTAAGTAAGATTCCCTGAATTTCAATTTAAGATCCTTTAAGTTTTAAATTTGAGACATTTTCTAGGATCAAAATGATGTAATGGATTTTGATAAAAATTAAAATAAGGATTCTAGACATGAGGTTTAGTATCGTTATATGTTGATTTTAATCTTCATAAGTGGTGCAAAAATGTTCTGTTATTGGAATTAATTTTACTCGTGCTCGGATGGGTATTTTTCTAACGTGTATATATATATAAGTGTTTTAAGGTTCATATTTTATTTTTTTAAGAAGCATCTATTTGAAATTTAATAAGGAATAGGTAAAATAAATACCTTTTGAAGCATTAAAGATGCGATATCAATTTAAAAAAAAAAATAAATCGAAACCGATTTTTTTTTTTTTCTTTTTATAAACTTCCATTTTTTTAGAACAGAAAACGGGAAGGAAAAAAAAAATACAAATCCGATGACATCAGGATATATGACACACTGAAAAGGCCAGGTTATTGATGAAATATCTGTATCACTTTAAACTAACAAAAAAATGGAAGTTTATAAAAAGAAGAAAAAAAAATCGGTTTCGATTTATTTTTCTTTTAAAATTGATATCGCATCTTTAATGCTTCAAAAAGTATTTATTTTACCTATTCCTTATTAAATTTCAAATAGATGCTTCTTAAAAAAAAAATTTGAACCTTAAAACACTTTATACCAATCACGTGCGCATTCACAATCTCATATTTGAAAGTGGGAAACAACAACAAACCCCTTTGGCCCGGCTGCAACAACAGAAGCCGGGAAGAAAAGATATATACAAATCCGATGACATCAGGATATATGACACACTGAAAAGGCCAAGTTATTGGTGAAATATCTGTATCACTTTAAACTAACAAAAAAATGGAAGTTTATAAAAAGAAGAAAAAAAAATCGGTTTCGATTTATTTTTCTTTTAAAATTGATATCGCATCTTTAATGCTTCAAAAGGTATTTATTTTACCTATTCCTTATTATTATATATATATATATATATATGGAATAATGGATAAATATGAACAGACTAGTAAATATAATAACACAGACCGATCTCTAAAGCCAACCGATATTTTGGTTGATTCAAACAACCTTAATCTTTGGTGTAGAAAGGCTTTATTGCAAATAAGCCAACTCTATCTAATAAATCTCTTTTCAATGAAGCCCTTCTATATGTCAAAATAAAGGCGCAAATTGGTCTATTCTCAAAATTTAAGGTACATCTTTTAGAGATTATGTACACATGCACCAAAATGTACACACTTTTATTTTTATTGGCTCAGATAGCCAACGTTTGTTTCAGAATTTTTGAGATGAGGATTAATAATTTGGATTATTTATACTAATGTTCATTCAAGATGAGAACAGTCCAAATAATTGATATAACTTGGTTAGAAGTTATAATAACAAAAATAACCAGGGTGTCAGGTCTTTAAAAGAGGATAGGTTATTACAACATATATCTTGTACAAAACAATAGCACTACCGTTAATCCAATAGGATTAACCTAATAAACTCGAATACCGTTAAATACAGTCCACCATACATACTACTGTTTATAGTATATATATATATATATATATATATATATATATATATACTTACAGACTAGTACAGTTATCAGCCTTGAGGATTGTCAGGTGTCCCATCACAACACCTTCTCCCGAAGCTGAAAATCTCCCTTGAATTTTCTGCTTCTAATATTTCCTTCATTTTAGGTTCCGGGCTGAAGCGCTCCACTGATTTTCTTTCACTTGTGCTCTTTCTTATTCTGAACTAATGGAATTGTATCCTTTCCAGTTTGGGGCGAAGATAAATTTTGTTTAGCTCGCAAGGCTGGTCCAGTAGATGTATACATAGGTTCATGTACAATATTGGGTAGTGGTATTTCAAAAGCATCATATAAAATCTCCATTGGGACTCCTTCCGCGCTTTTTTCATTATTTTCAGCATATCATGGTCTAACTTGGTTAATGTGTCTTTTATGCACACATTTTTGATTTTTTATGGTGTATTTTCTGAATTATACCATCCATTCAATAACTTTTTCCACCTTGGAAACTTTTGAAATATACTTTATCTTCTGGGGAGTATCTTATGTTTACATCTTCTTCCTTTTTAGCAACATTTTTCTTTAATCTTTTCAATCTATCAAAAATCAATCGTATTTTCCTTGCGAACATAAGATCCGCAGAAGACAACTTTGAGTCGTTGTTTCCATTAACAATCACCCTATAAATTGCTAAAAATTTTTGGATAGTTTTTTTCTTCTGTGTCTGTATATTTATTTTTTTATAAGGCACGCTTAAACGTGTCAACAAAATGTTTGGCTTGACTGTTCGATCTAGGATGATATACTGGTGTAGTAATGTGTTTAGTGCACAAAGTACAAAAATCCTTAAATTCCTTTCCTGTGAACGTCGTACTATTGTCGCTGACCAGTGTCTGGGGGACCCCGAAACGACTGAAGATTTCATCTAATACACTGATGGTGTTCCCAGATGTAGGATGTTTGCACTTGAATATTTCAGGCCATTTCGAGAAAGAGTCCACCAAGATCAAGTAATAATATCCGTTAATCAGTCCAGCATAGTCTATATGTAGACGTGCTCACGGCAAATTTTGTTTTTGCAGTTTTGGCATAGAAAGAAATATTGCACTTTAATTAAAGTTCAATTTTTTTCTTGAAACCCCTTTGACAATTTCTTGGTTTCAGATAATTTGGGTTTTCCAATTTTTCTCCATGTTTGTTCGTCAATAGTACTTATATCTGAGCCAGAATCCAGTAAAAAAAAAAAAAAAAAAAAAATGACTGTATGACCATTTATATGTACATCTACGTATTTTCGATTTTCACTGTTCTGGATTTCTTTTTTTAACAACGCAATGTTTACTTTTTCAAAATTCTTTTTCTTATTCTTGCGTCAAACAGACCATTTATGACCCTTAATTCCCCAATATTCACAGAATTTGTTCTTTTACCAACATACATCTTTAGTATGCTTAGTATTTCCGCACATCTCACATTTTCCTGTCTTTTTAAATTTAGGAGTTTTTTAGTTTTTTATGCGTTGTACTTTGGCAACACTTTTTTCCTCAATTTGGGTATTATCCCTTTTAACATTGAGATGCTGACATTTTTTTGTCACTTTTTGTAACGTGATTTTCATGTCTTGCTCCACCTTTAAGATTTTTTACCTTATTTCTTTGTACTTAGGGGCTATTAGTACTTGAACAAAGGTCAGGCATTTGAATAAATCTTTGGGGATTTCATCTATCTTGAATTGCTCAACCAAAGAGTTTACTGTTACTGCGTATGCCAACAAATCCTCATTATCCGTTTTCATGATGTTTAGATATTTGTGTGGAATAGACTATTTCTTTCGTCGAATATCTTTGACAGTATCTTTATAGTTTCATCGAATGAAACTTCATCAGGTTTTCTGGGCAATATCAAGTTCGTATATTTGGTATTCTCTTTTGTTCCTAGTTTCTGTAATAACAGGGTTACCCATTCTTTATCCAACTAATCTAAGCAACTTTTTAGTAAATATCGTTTCAAATCGGAAATATGCTGGAAATGTAATGCCAGAATCAGGTTTGTATGAAAATTCAGATAAAGAATTTGCAATTCCTTCGGCAGAAAAAAAAAAGTTTTTTCTTTGACCGGTGGTCTATTTCAGAATTTTTTTCAAAACTTTTCTGCTGTTGTAGTATTTTTTGCTGCAACTCTTGATATTGATGTTGTTGTTGCTGCAACTCTTGATATTGATGTTGTTGTTGCTGCAACTCTTGATATTGATGTTGTTGTTGCTGCAACTCTTGATATTGATGTTGTTGTTGCTGCATGCTCATATACAGCATTTTAGTCATTTCAACTAATTGTTTCATATTAAATACTCAGAAGAACTCGACACAAACAAAAAAATAAATTTTTTTTTACAAAAAAGTAATAACAGTGAGTGTACTATTATTAGTTACTAAAAAGTATTGAACTTTTATCTTGTATAGTTCGTAATGTTAATTGTCCGAGTTCGCATTTGAGTCACGGTCCATCATACATATTTTTTTTATCAAACAATAAAAGTATTCTTACTTTTTTAAAAGTTTTCCTCTTTGACACGCCTTTTTTAAAAGATGTCTTTTAGTTGTACTGGAAAAAAAAAACAAATCCAAAGTAATCCTTGTTCGTCCAACGATAAAACTGTTTGTGGGATGCTTTTTTTCTTTTTTTTTGTACATTGCAGAGGTAAATCCTTCTTTGTAGTGTGAAATCGATTAGCGAACCACGTTTGCAGTTGATATCTTTAAATCAACGTCAGTCGGATTATTTCGTTCACAATGTGACTTGCATGTATTTACTGAATAAAACAAAGCACGTGTGTGACTGAATATTCCAAAATTTGGTTTCGTTTAGAATCCTTGTTTGCCAGTTCATATAGTTCACTTTACAATATCTTTTATGGGTTCGTTTTTAGAATCATCGTCGCCAGCTGATATAACTTGGTTAGAAGTTATAATAACAAAAATGACCAGAGTGTAAGGTCTTTAAAAGAGGGTGGTTTATTATACTGTATATATTGTACAAAACAATAGCAATACCGGTAATCCAATAAGATTAACCTAATACCGTCGAATACATCCACCATACATACTGTTTGTAGTATATATATACTACAGACTAGTACACTTATCATCCTTGAGGAGAATCAGGTGTCCCATCACAACAATAATATAAGCTAACATTTTGGTAAAAAAAAAAAACCCTTCGAAAACAGTATGTTGAGATGCATTATTTTTGAATAAGTTAAAACAATATGAATACCATTTTTTTTAAGTAACAGAAATAAAAAACGTCCCGGTACCTATGCAGTTTACGGACCAGGTTGAAATAATGGCGTTATTATTTAGAAAGCCATTCTTAACATGGGAGTGGGGGGAGAGGCTTTATTAACTATTTTGTACTTTCACCTAACAATTTAATAAACAAAAGATACTGTCAAAATTGAATTTAACTTGAGAATCCTATCTAAAAAAAATAGCCCGGTCCGTAAACTGCATAAGCACCAAAATCCCCCTAAAAAATTAGGTTCTCATCGTTTCACGCCCAAATGTTTCTATCGTAAGTTGTAATTCTCTGTATGTCTACAGGTGTTTCTGTTTGATAATATTTTGGGAATGTTTGATATTTCTGTTAATCTCTAATATACACACATATGTAGATATAAAATCATGGCAGCAATCATCGCTATTGGTCCAAAGGTCAAAATCACTCTAGATCTTCAATTCTGTGATCTAGGTTTGGAATGAAAGAAAAAAATCGTGGCAAATGAATGCTAATAGACTCCTAAACATTATACTTTTTTGCAAGTATAAATGTTTGGCATTTGTGAGAATGGCAGCCATATTTAAAGATGGCCGGCAATCATTTAAATAGAACACAAGAACATACTTAAACCCAACTAACACCCAAACCAATAAATGTACAAACATGTAGTTTAGCACATTTTATTCCCAATTAAATTCTGTATCATTTAATATATAGATATCGGACTTAATATCAAGTCTGTTCCAGAGTTTTGTTTAATTCTGATATTTCTCATGTAGAGGAACTTACATTCTACCAATATTACTAGTCACACAAAATTATGTTTTTACGTCTGCCAAGGAGGTTATGTTTTCGATCAAATTTGTTATGTTTGTTTATTTGTGTACAGCATAGTATCCACATCGCTTGACTAATTGTCACTAAACTTGGTCAAAATATCGGTCATGGTCTAACTTAGTACTGATTTTCTCGTATATCTATTGATCTTACCTCAACTGTGCTCATAGTCATTTCATATACAGGAAGAGGCCATAACAGAATTGGGATGAGCATGTGTGGAAGACACCATAACAGAATTGGGATGAGCATGTGTTGAAGACACCATAACAGAATTGGGATGAGCATGTGTTGAAGACACCATAACAGAATTGGGATGAGCATGTGTTGAAGACACCATAACAGAATTGGGATGAGCATGTGTTGAAGACACCATAACAGAATTGGGATGAGCATGTGTTGAAGACACCATAACAGAATTGGGATGAGCATGTGTTGAAGACACCATAACAGAATTGGGATGAGCATGTGTTTAAGACACCATAACAGAATTGGGATGAGCATGTGTTGAAGACACCATAACAGAATTGGGATGAGCATGTGTTGAAGACACCATAACAGAATTGGGATGAGCATGTGTTGAAGACACCATAACAGAATTGGGATGAGCATGTGTTTAAGACACCATAACAGAATTGGGATGAGCATGTGTTGAAGACACCATAACAGAATTGGGATGAGCATGTGTTGAAGACACCATAACAGAATTGGGATGAGCATGTGTTGAAGACACCATAACAGAATTGGGATGAGCATGTGTTGAAGACACCATAACAGAATTGGGATGAGCATGTGTTGAAGACACCATAACAGAATTGGGATGAGCATGTGTTGAAGACACCATAACAGAATTGGGATGAGCATGTGTTTAAGACACCATAACAGAATTGGGATGAGCATGTGTTGAAGACACCATAACAGAATTGGGATGAGCATGTGTTGAAGACACCATAACAGAATTGGGATGAGCATGTGTTGAAGACACCATAACAGAATTGGGATGAGCATGTGTTGAAGACACCATAACAGAATTGGGATGAGCATGTGTTGAAGACACCATAACAGAATTGGGATGAGCATGTGTTGAAGACACCATAACAGAATTGGGATGAGCATGTGTTTAAGACACCATAACAGAATTGGGATGAGCATGTGTTTAAGACACCATAACAGAATTGGGATGAGCATGTGTTGAAGACACCATAACAGAATTGGGATGAGCATGTGTTGAAGACACCATAACAGAATTGGGATGAGCATGTGTTGAAGACACCATAACAGAATTGGGATGAGCATGTGTTGAAGACACCATAACAGAATTGGGATGAGCATGTGTTTAAGACACCATAACAGAATTGGGATGAGCATGTGTTGAAGACACCATAACAGAATTGGGATGAGCATGTGTTGAAGACACCATAACAGAATTGGGATGAGCATGTGTTGAAGACACCATAACAGAATTAGGATGAGCATGTGTTTAAGACACAATAACAGAATTGAGATGAGCATGTGTTGAAGACACCATAACAGAATTGGGATGAGAATGTGTTGAAGACACCATAACAGAATTGGGATGAGCATGTGTTGAAGACACCATAACAGAATTGGGATGAGCATGTGTTGAAGACACCATAACAGAATTGGGATGAGCATGTGTTGAAGACACCATAACAGAATTGGGATGAGCATGTGTTTAAGACACCATAACAGAATTGGGATGAGCATGTGTTGAAGACACCATAACAGAATTGGGATGAGCATGTGTTTAAGACACCATAACAGAATTGGGATGAGAATGTGTTGAAGACACCATAACAGAATTGGGATGAGCATGTGTTGAAGACACCATAACAGAATTGGGATGAGCATGTGTTGAAGACACCATAACAGAATTGGGATGAGCATGTGTTGAAGACACCATAACAGAATTGGGATGAGCATGTGTTTAAGACACCATAACAGAATTGGGATGAGAATGTGTTGAAGACACCATAACAGAATTGGGATGAGCATGTGTTGAAGACACCATAACAGAATTGGGATGAGCATGTGTTGAAGACACCATAACAGAATTGGGATGAGCATGTGTTGAAGACACCATAACAGAATTGGGATGAGCATGTGTTTAAGACACCATAACAGAATTGAGATGAGCATGTGTTGAAGACACCATAACAGAATTGGGATGAGAATGTGTTGAAGACACCATAACAAAATTGGGATGAGCATGTGTTGAAGACACCATAACAGAATTGGGATGAGAATGTGTTGAAGACACCATAACAGAATTGGGATGAGCATGTGTTGAAGACACCATACCTTGTATTAACCTTGCAGTGGACAGCAATCATTTATAGACTCATCAACTGTTTTGATTGTCACTTTAACCTGCTCGGTGTCTTTCAAGATCTCATCGTACCATCTACCTAAGCTTTTTATTGGTTCTCCTGAGACGGTAGGGATTTTCTGACCACCCACTGCAAAGCAGATATCCTGATTTACTTTCCCCTTCCTGAGAGAGAGGCTTCTGGACTTCTTAGGCTTGTGGGTCATTCTAGACCAGATCATCAACTTGCGTGTCTCAGCTTCTTTTGATGTGACGATCATAGTATCGTCCATGAAATCCTTCAGTGGTGGTATTTGGCATTCATCTTCTAAAGTATTCATGTTTGCATTGTTTTCTGCTGCTTTGAGAATTATATGCATCGCTAAAACGAAAAATATAGGTGTCACTGTACATCCAATTGCAATTCCCACCTCGAATCCCATCCAGTTTGTGGTATAGTCATTTGTGGTAAACCACATATGAAACTCATCAAAATATGTTGCAAGCATCTTGCGTATTCTCTCTGGGATGTGGTGCATCTGAATAGATAGCTGAATCATTTGATGAGGCACAGACCCATATGAATTAGCCAAATAAAGCCATAAGACATCCAAGTTAGTTTTATTAACTTTTGCTTTTCAGATAACCTCCCATATTATGCTGCCATACTCCAGGCAACCTGCTATTCCAGGGACGCCTCCTTTTTGCATGGAAGTGTCGATATATCGATTTGAGAGTAGATATTTGGTTAGTCTGTGAAAAATATTTTTCCTTCTAGGGAGTGAGATTTAGCGAAATTGGTTTATGGCTTCTGAGTTCTGTTCCTTGGGTATGTACACCCCGCCTGCTTTCATCCACTGTAATTTAAATAGAATGTTTTCTACTTTATTATTATTCGGTTTAACGTCCTACGTTAAACCGAATAATAATAATAAAGTAGAAAACATTCTATTTAAATTTATGCTGGCAGGATTTCGATTTTTATAGGATTTTTATTTAGTTGGTTTCCAGAATGCTGGGTGAAGATGAATAAGATCTCTCTGGAAATTTAATCTACATCCTTCTGCCCTCCAAGCCTGTAAGATATAATTTGTCGTCTGCTAACACTCATCGGTGCTGGTTGGTCAAAAGAGAACGTCTCCAGTTATAGTATGACATCAGTCGCACATGTTTTTGTTCAAATCTCAAAGTTTCACGTCATTTCCTTTACTTATATGTTTTATGTTTTTAATAATTGTTTTTACATTCTTCAGATTTGTCTGGCATTGAATTTTAATTCTTCTAATGTTTTTTTGTTGTTTCTTTGCAGGTGGTGGCCTTCATCTTGATCGGTGTAGCAGCGTATGGCAGGGCTGCGGCTGTGGTTACCAGCCTCACTCTGGTCGGTAGTATCATAGCTTGCGGTGTTTTCCTGTTTCTCATTGCTATCATTGGACTGATTGGAGCCCTCAGACATCATCAAGTTCTACTTTTTTTTGTATCCTTTTATTGACATATTTTGTTTCATTTTCTGAATCTTCATTAAAATTCATACATCCCCCCCCCTCCCACCAAAGAAAGAGATAATACCTGGGAGGATGGTCTCAGGAGAACAGAACAGAGCAGATACTATATTATCCCTCAAAACAGGAGGTAATGCCTGGGAGGATGGTCTCATTGCAACAGAACAGATGCTCCTCCCCCAAGAATAAGGTAATCTCTGGGAGGAGGATATCATGACAACAGAACAGATACTACACTACCCCCTTCCCAGAATTGAACATTGAAAGCTAGGACATTAGTCTGAAATATTATAGTAAACTGAATTGAGAATTAAAAGATAGGTTTGGCTTCAGACGAATTCAAAATCTCCATTAATAATAGATTTTTATTGGAATACGATATTTATCTTTTTATGATGAAATACCGAGTAGAAGGAATTGGCTTTGAAAAATGTGTTGTTTAAAAACGCCTCTAAAATGCATTTTGTATCAAGAATGAGATTTTACATAGAAAAATCGACTTTTTTTTTTATGAATGTTTCAAACATATAGAAAAAACAAAAACATATTTTTAAAAATCAATTCATTGATCACTAAAAGCTGTATTTGTTTTTATTGAATTTGATTTTTTATATAAATGGGCTATGTAGACTTATGTATTAATAAAAAAAAATATTTTTCTCGAGTGCACATTCTTTGATATTGAATTAGTTGACCATCTGTTGATAAGATGGTTGAAAAAGGGGCAGGGGGTTAAATTTATTGAATTTACTTTTCTATTTATCGACAGAGCTATTCAGATCTGACATAACTTGAATCTTTAGGAAATGTAAAAACTTTCGGTAAAACTATACATTAGGTGCACCGCTAAACCACACAAGTGCCAATCTTTTCCTATCCACTTATCTAGTCCCTATTTACTTGCCTCCCCACGAGGGAAGCGTTAGACAGAAGGTCGGTTTTTAATGTGGGGAAAATCTTGCTCCCCAAAAAGAGGCATTCTGGATTAAGATAAAAATTAGAATTGCCTCAATCCAGAAGAATTTCTCCTTCACTGACCGAGGACAGCAAAGATCAAGTGTAGTATCAGAATGGATATTAAACTTTGCTCCTCGCCAAAAGGTCAGTCATATGAAGTTCAAATCGCAGTCCGATACATATCACCGTTAGTAAAATTATCACATCAAATATAGTGTGTAAATATGAATAACCATAATTTCTAAAATTTAAAGCATAAAACTTGTTTAATTAATAAGTTCAAAAGAAAAAAAATAATGAATAAATTTTAATTTCAAATTTTTAAATAAAAAAAAAGTTTAGTAAACAAAAAAAAAAAAAAACTGCATGTACATCTGGTAACTCGATAATTCTTTCAGTAAGTTAGAGATTCACTGTTATTTCTTAATTGGATAATCTACCGATATGCTTATCCAATGAAATTGCTCTATTTGTTACAATTGCAAGATTGAAAATGGCATCTACAATTGCTTGATATGTATTTATTCATTTATTTCAGGCTTTTCAACCAAGCTGGTTACATTAGACGGCTTGTGATTGAATCTTCTTTGATGAATCACTGACATTGTTACAATGGAGCCCTATTATACTTTCCAGTTGTCTTTTCTTGGTTTTGAAAGAAAACGGCAACTAAAGTAAAGTATTAAAACTTAAACTTAGCAACAAAAAAATCTCGATAACATTTTTTAAAAAGATTTTGTTATTATGCATTATTTATATCAGGGATTCCCAACAGGGGTCCACAGTAGCTTTAAGGGGACCAAGGAAAAAAAGTCTATTTTATTTTGTTTATTAGGAGATGTATTTGTGTTTATTGAAATTTTACAGATTTGTATTTGGATTATACGTTATGAATATAACAAAATTGATTTATTAGAAATATTTGATAAAAAAAATATATATGCATTTATGGGTTCCACGGATGATGAAATAGCTCCCAGAGGATCCATAAGTAAAATAAGGTTGGGAACCCCTAATTTACACGTGTCAGGCTGTTGTCTTCATTTTCATTGTTCACAATGTCTCGGCTGTTGTATTCTCTGGCCTTCTTCAAGATATGATAGACATGTTACGAAATCCTTAAAAAGTACAATGACTGAAACGTTGTGAATGTAACAACAATCAAGATGAGGATAACAGTTCAAAATATGTAAACAACAACAACAACAAATCATTTCAGAAATACTGGACTGCTCATTTTTATTTGTATCTGAGATTTTACCTTTTTGCCGAAAAAAATAGCTCTTAATACCATATAGTTTAGTGGAAACCCTAAAGTAGAGTATTATTGAACTTGCTTTTTTTTTTATGTTTCAAATTTTTTAGATGAGGATTGATAATTTGTATTGTTTGGACTAATATTCTCATCTTGGATGTTATTCTCACTATGAGCATGTGTGGCCACTGTACAGGCCGTACTAGTCCCGCTCGCTGTGCCAGTCTAAAGCTGTTGTTCGATTCAGTCAGCTGCAACAGAAGAATTCTCACTCCAATCTCCGGAATCTGTTCGGAATTTTGAACGGAACACTTTATTTAATCCATGGGTGTAAATTGTTCTCGTTCCGTCAGTCATGACCAAGTAGAAGTTTGAAGTAATTTAGTATTGCCTGTACTGAAGATTGAACCTTCAACCTCCAAAAAACTATCGCTGAGAATTGATTTATTACTTAACACTTTATCTGTTGCATCACTGGTCCATCTGATCCGTTGTGAGTATAACATGTAAAATGAGAACAGTAGTCCAAATAATGTAAATAATAAAAAAAAATTTTATTACTTTTTTCTTCAATGAAATTAAAAAAAACAAAACAATGAATGGCAATTTAATAAGATTTATGTAGATGTAATTTAAAAAAAAAATATTATTTTACTTATTTATTTTTGAATTGCATTATTGAAATAACGGACCATCTGTTGATGAAATAGTTGAAGCATGCAGAGATTATTTTACAGATTGGCTGACAGGAAATTGCAACACTTAGTACATATATCTCAATTTACCTACCTGGCATAGACCAGAAGTCTTTTTACTTTAATTTTTTTTTTTTCTTTTTATATTGCATAAACGCTGTAAAGTTTTTCTTTTAACTCTTAACTTTACACATATGAGGCATAGTTAGAGGTGCTAAGTCAGCAAGCAGGTTGATAGGGAGAAGGCTCGTGTTGATTATTTGACGAATACGGGGATGTGGAAACTTGCTATGTAATGTCAGCATTATATGCAAGCTAAGAAAAGCAGAGAGTGAATATTAATGAAAATTGAAATAAGATTTTTTAAATTTCGTTTACACTATTTTATTTTTTATTTCAATAAATATTCAATTAATAGTAAATAATAAAATAATTCAATAGTTAATGATCAGTTAGGTTGAGGCAAGAAACACACACACACACACACACGTATGAAATTGTCTCATCATTTTATTAATATAGATAACATGTATGAGTAATACAGGTAGTCCATCGGGT
Source organism: Sepiola atlantica (assembly GCA_963556195.1). Taxonomy (NCBI): domain Eukaryota; kingdom Metazoa; phylum Mollusca; class Cephalopoda; order Sepiida; family Sepiolidae; genus Sepiola; species Sepiola atlantica. The sequence goes on from OY744545.1 coordinate 26,280,601, forward strand.
TAGCCGTCTGTTGTGATTTAGTCTGATCAACACAAAAGAGTCGAAGGGCAAAGTATCCTAGTTATTTATCTACCTCCCACAAAGTAAGATGTGACACAAGGTTGGGAAAGTGGGATTAGATAAGCCAGCGCTCGAGTGGTGAGCACTCTGGCCATTTAAAAATTGCCTGGGCAGCCCCGTCGGCATTCCCCGGTAGAGGCGCCTCAGACAGTAAGCAATAAACTTACTCCTCCCCAAAGAGGGGAGGCAAAGCCTGGGAGGGTGGACCTTCTAGAACTGCACAGGACCAGCAACCCCCAATAGACCGGCGTAAATCCAGACTCAAAGTCCCGGACAATACCAGTTTATTAGGCGGGGTAAAAACCCCTGGTTGAATCCTATTACCACCAATACTTTTAATATCTTTATTTTTAAACTAAGTCAAAATATCAGTCATGGTCTAACTTACAACTTATTTCATTTTGGGATATCTAGGTCACAGAAAAGGTAAAAGTCACTTTTGGCGATAACTTCTCTTCTGTTTATCATGGCTGGCTACTTGACCCATATTGTAACCAATGAAGTCCTGCATCTTGTGTCCTTGACCTTTAAAAGAAAGAGAAATGTTGACGCAATTTCAACTTGCGTTTTTTCCAAATTTGATGTATGGATCTTATTTTCTTTGATAACAGTAACCATCATGCACAATTGCAGCTCAGATGAATAGTTTTTGAGTTATCAATGTTTCCATGGCATAATTTCGGGAATATTTAATACAATATGGAGAAATAAGGCAAAGATAAGACTTTGGCCCATCCTTACATTATCAAGGAAAGGTATGCAGTCTTGTGTTCTGGTTGTTTAATACTCTGGGTCTTATATCAAAAAAATTAAACACACAATGACAATTTATGGATAATATTTCTTTATTTTATTCTCTACCTATATTGACTTCGCTATTGTTAAGTGGATCCCTTCTCAGCAGGTGTGTTCAGGAATGGTCATCCACATTGGTGCAAAAAAGGAAAAAGACCCCTTTTTTTTTAGTTCTTGCTTATGCATGCCTTGTTTTTTCCTCATTACCTTCCCATATGTGGAACAGAAGTGTCGTCTTCAAATTCAATTTCAACATTTGTCATAAACCGTCCTAAGTAATGAAATTTTGTCAATTCCAGTCATCATTTTCAATCTTCTCATAATATTCTTAATCATTCGACTGAAAATTTCTCCATCTTATTAACCCTCATCCTCGATTGACTTTTAACATTGATAAATGATGATTCATTAGTTAAAAAAAATGCTCTGGTTGCTGTTTTGGCCTGGTCTCAATTGGGCCACTCGAGTGCTTCATCATCTTGCTTCAGTCACGCAGAAACAAATCTTTCCCCTGGTCTGGTACAATCTCTGCACATCCCATATGTAACAAAAATGCCAAAACATATCCCAGTACTTTCAACTTATCAGCTTGTTTTGATAAGCTGAGAATAAAACTAATTAGAACAAGCCACGCATGCGTGGTCCCCCTTTGTATGTGATTCGATGTGGCGAGTGTAAAATGCAATAAATTTGAGCAATTTGGGGCATTTTTGACCCCCCCTTTGACCCCCTGGGGGCGCGAATCAGAATTTTTCTGAGGTCAAGGATGCTCATTTTATATTCAGAACAATTGCCTCTACATTTTGGCCAAGTTTCAGAAAAATTGAATGGATGGATCAAACGTTATGGGAGAAAAGGGTAATTTTTTGCCATTTTGGGGGCTTTTGACCCCCTAGGGGCGCAAACCAGATTTTTTTTCCAAGGTCAGCGATACTTATTTTCTATTAGGAACAATTGCCTCCACATTTTGGCCAAGTTTCAGAGAAATTGAATGGATGGATGAAAAGTTATGGGGCAAAAAATGTCATTTTTTGCCATTTCGGGACCATTTGACCCCCTGGGGTGCTAACCAGATTTTTTTTCAAAAATCGGAGAATGTCACTTTCTAACCTGACCAAAGTTACAACTTCATGCAAAATTTCAGAGAAATTCAATGGATGGTTGCGGAGAAAAATCCGGACGGATGGACGAAAATGCCTCAAAACATAGGTCCCCCGATTTTATAAATCGGGGGACCAATTAGAATGTAACGTGTCTCTTAATAAGATGACTCGCTCTGAAAAAAATATATAAATTGATTTAAGGAATATTCTGGAAACCCTGTATGACACAAATCCTGTAACCGAAGAAGAAAAATAAAAATACACGTATTATGATTTCATATTAAAAAATATTGATTGAATTATTTCAAGGTTAGTTATAAAGGTAACAGCTTTTTGATGTTACAGTTGAGACAAATAAGAGTGTTATCGAAGAGGAGTTTGACCATAAAACTCTTCTTTGTCAACTATCATCATCATCATCATCATCATCGGTTTAACATCCATTTTACATACTGGCATGTGTTGGACGGCTCTTAGAAATTGACTTTAAAACTATACTATCTCTGATCAGGTCTTTATCCCTCTTCCTCTCAAGTTCATCCTTATAACTTTGTCCCATGTTTTCCTTGGCCTTCCTCTGTGTATTGGACCTGCTACCTTAACTATTCTACATCTACTGACCCAAGAACTCTCATCAATTCTTTCAACATGGTTATATCATCAAAGTCTCCTGTACTGCACACATCTTCCTCTAGTGTCCAGGTTTAATCTCCCTCTGAGGTCATCAGATCTAAGCCTGTCTTTAAGACTCACATTAAACATCCATTGTATCATTCTCATATCATTTCTTTCCATGCAATGCATGTCTTCATGACATTTCAATAAGATCTGTCACAGGACAGGGATAGATGACTTTATACCTTTTATTAAGAGCATGTGTATGCAGTGTGATGATGTATGGAAGTGACACCTGGCCAGTGAGAGTTGAGGACATGTGTTGCATGGGAAGAAATGATATGAGAATAGTACGATGGATGTATGACTTGAGACTTAAAGACTGGCCTAGATCTGATGACCTCAGAGGAAGATTAAATTTGATCAGTATAAGGAGATCTATGCACAGCAGGAGACTCGATGGTATGGCCACATTGAAAGAATGGATGAGAGTTCTTGGGTTGGTAGATGTTGAACTGTTAAGGGAGCAGTGTTAGTTGGCAGAGAGAATATTTGAGGAAATGATAAGGATGGATTTGAGAGAATAAAGACCTGGTCGGGGATAGGTTAGTTTGGAAGTCAATTTCTAAAAGTCGTCCAACACATGCCAGTATGTAAAACAGACGTTAAACTGAATATGATACAGGGAAGATATAAGTGGAATTAGTTTATCTTAAAACTTATCTGCAAAAAGTTAATGGCCTGATAAAATCTTATGATCTAAATATAATTGGTTTTGTGTAGCTATTCATAAAAACAAAGAACAAATATACAGGATGTTTGGAACAAATTTGACAGTTTTGTGAAAAGAAAGGTAAAAAAACGCAATTAATTGATGCCTTCTCAAATTTCAAAGTGCATCTCTTGTGGCAGCATGACTCAGATCTATGTCACGCCTCCTGGAAAATTCAGAAGCGGCTGGCTGTCTTTGTAACTTCACCAATATCTGCCCCCTCCCAACTTGCCTGATTGCATCCCTGTGTAGGACACAGTTAAGAAAGACATCAACCATACTGCCTGCAATACTAATATCAAGCTGATTACTAGGATCATCAAACGTCTCATGTTCAGGCGTCTCTGAAAGGCACAATGAAGCTCACATGCTTCCGGTTCCTGTATCGTCTGCAGGCCGTAGTGGAGGCTCATGGCAGCTTCTTGAGTGGGTTGTATTTAGCAAAAACTCCTTTAAGGGATGCACTCTGAATTTTGAGAATACATCAATTATTGGCCAAGATATGATTTTTTTTTTCCTTCCCAAAAAGTCTTAAATTTACCCTGAACATTCTGTATTTGGATAAGTATATTTCATTTTGATCAACATTTTCATGAAGTCTGTGTCCGCGCTTGGCAACAATAAAACATGTTTTATTTTATTTTTGACTTGAAAATTATAGATATGGAAATATAAGAATAGAAAAGGTAAGAAGTGGTTCAGAGATTGGAGGAGGAGTGTACAGAGGTCTTCTTGATTCTCAGGAAATACCAGTTGTGCCTCAAGGGGGATTAAAGACGATAAATTTATCAAAATCTATTTCAATTAATGTCAATTAACTTACATCCTTTCCCACCCAATCAATGCCGAGTACATGCTTTGGTGTTACCCTCAAAACTAAATGTTATAAAATATTAAAAGAAATAATAATAATGGTAATATATATATATTATTAAATCAGGCTTCTATTTTAGAAGACATCATAAAGTGAAATACAATTTTTAAAAAAACGAAACGATGCCAAAATACCTCAGTGGGAGCTGGGACAAAGAATACACTGTGTTTAATTTTACTACAAGACAGGCTCGTTTAAGAAAACCCAGGACAGTTTCATGCATCAGTTCGAATGTGAAAAGGCTCCATCCAAAAGCAGAATTCAGAACTGGGTGGACCACTTCGAGAAGTATGGGACCGTGGAGAACCTTAACGCTGCCAGTGAGAACCGTCCAAGCCACTCGGGACGTCCCAAGAAGCGGACAGCCGAGCTGGTTGAAAGTGTGAGAGAGTCTTGACGGAAAGGTGAACTCCAAGACAAATGTCTTCTGGGGGTCCTCCAGACCAAATGAAGTAGCCACCAAGCCCCTGCACTCTCCTAAGTGCACGGTGTGGGCTGCAATCTCGGTCAGAGGCATCATCGGACCAATCTTCATCGAAGAATCTGGCGCAGCAGTGACAGTCACCAAGGAGCGGTATGTGGAGGTCCTCAAAACCTTCAAGAGTGAACTCCAGACCCTCTACCTGTCGCTCATGAGCAAGTTCTGGTTCCAGCAAGACGGAGCAAGTTCTCAAACCTGTCCCGAGATTGGCTGAAAGAGAACTTCGGAGGCTGAGTGATTAGTCTCAAGACTAATTTTGAGTGGCCACCCCATAGCCTGGACCTAAGCCCCCCAGATTTTTTCCTTTGGGGCTATCTTAAGGACAGAGTGTACGCAGGGAAACCCAGAACCATCACGGAACTCAAGGAAGCCATCAGGGAGGAGATGAGAGCCATTCCCAATTCAGTCTGTAAGAACGTCATGGACAACTTCGTTCTGCGCCTCAAGAAACTTTGAAACTTTGACATGTTATGGTGGTGGGGGATCAATACGATTTTGTCTGGTCAAATGAAATCATACATGGAAACGACACATCATTTCGTCATAATAAATAAGAGGATAATTTGAATTCAATTATATGACTCTTGCGGATTGAAGCTCTGCTCCATTCTTAGGTAAAATGTAAAGAACAGACATTTATTTTCCGGTCTGAAGATACCTAGCTTGCAAAAGATTTGGTTGTGTAGCAAAATGTTTCTATAAATAAAACTTTTATTATGTGTGTGTGTATATATATATATATATATATATATATATATATATCTAGGCAGCATCTTCTCTTGCAGGCAAGTATTGTTGAATATAAGAGACAACTTATGTCTGAATATCGTTTGGTAGATCTTTTCAATAGTCCGAATCAGGATCTCAGTTTTGGAGGGGAATTGGCCGATAAATTTGCTATAGTTTTGATTTGTGTCCCGAGTACTTTCAGACCCATGCGGGTCCATTTTCAGGGCAAATTCATCAGCCAATTCCCCTCAGAAACTAAGATCCTGATTCGGACTATTGAAAGGATCTACCAAAGGATATCCAGACATAAGTTGTCTCTTATATTCAACAATATATATATATATATATATATATATTAGAAAAATACCCATCCCAGGAAACGTAAAATTGATTCCCTGGCCAGAAGTTTTGCACCACTTTTATGTCCCTTTACGAAAATTAAAATCAAAATATAATAAACCTTATGTCAAGAATTCTTATTCCAATTGTGATCAAAATCAATTATATGATTTTGTATTCTAGAAAATGTTTAAATTTACGGCTTAAACTCTAGGGATCTTAAGAAGAAATTGAAATTCAGGGAATCTTGTTTAATTGGTGTCTAAAATGAGTATGGATCAAATTTACTACAAATCTGAAATATTTGAATTTTCTAATGGGGGGTTGTGCCCGTATTATGTCCCTTAAAAAACCCTTTAAAGTACTACAAAGAAACTGAAATGTAAGAAATATTTATTAATTCATGTCTAATACCTATTGTTAAAATTTCACAAAAATCAGAGGTATCTGAATTTTCATAAAGGCCTTCCACACCCTTTTACCCTCTTTCTATAAACTAAATTAAACTAAATATAGCTCACATTACAAACTCTTATGCCTAGCAATTGTGTTCCAAAATCGGTTAGTTAGTTTAGGAGTGAATCCTGTAAATACAAATATGAATTAATAAATATTACTTAAATTTCAGTTTCTTTGGAGTATTTTAAAGTTTTTTTTTTAAGGGAAATAATATGGGCACATATAACTAACTTATATAACAACCATTTAAATTCATTTTGTGTTTGGAGATGATTAGTCTTACTAATAGTATTTTACCCCCCCCCCCCCAAAAAAAAAGAAATGTTACTAAAATTAGGTTGAAAGGTGTAATAAGATAAGTATTAATATCAAGAAACCATTGACCTAGTAACATTGCTAAACATGGCAGGTAGACCTAATGCCGGTATCACTTTTCTTAATGTATATTTAATAATAATTGATTAGGTTCTTCGAATGTCTGCAGTCTGACACTGATAGGTTGCATTACTTGCGTTCAGAATCAGACTCTACTTACCCACAAGATAGACATGCACACTGTTTGTCTTATTTATGGCAAATTAACACTTTTTGGGTCATTTAATACTGAAGCATAGTACCATTTGGAAATGAATTATTGTATATGATTACATATCACAGACCAGCCTAGTTTAGCGTACAAAAATGGGTAAATATAGTGAAAGTCTCTTCAATTTCAACTTGTGACATCTCGTTTATATTTTAGGTTATTTTGATAAAATTTAGACTAAATTCAGGGAACTTCTGCCATTACTAACTAGCAGAGCATTACCACTTTAAATCAAGAGAAGAGTCTATCAGGCATGTGTATGCAGTTTGATGATGTATGGAAGTGAAACCTGGCCGGTGAGGGTTGAGGACATGTGTTGCATGGAGAGAAATGTTATGAGAATGATACAATGGATGTTTAATGTGAGTCTTAGACAGATTTTGTTTTGATGTGCTTAGAAAAAGATTAAATGTGGACAGTATAGGGAGATGTGTGTAGAAGAGTAGACTTTGATGGTATGGCCATGTTGAAAGGATGGATGAGAGTTCTTGGGTTAGTAGATGTAGAACAGTTGAGGTAGCAGGTTCAGTTCACAAGGGAAGGCCAAGGAAAACATGGGAGAAAGTGATAAATATGAACCTAAGGGAGAGAGGGATAAATAAAGACCAATAAATAAAAAGATAGGTTAGTTTGGAAGTTAATTTCTTAAACCCGTCCAACACATGCCAGCATGTAAAATAGATGTTAAACCGAATATGATGATGATTAGATGTAAACAAAGTTTAATATTTTCTCTTTTTAAATGTACAAATCTTTCTCTTGTGCCGTTAGTAATTTTTTTTCCAAGCTACTTCAAGTTAGGTTACTATTTTTGGTGACGGGTGATTTACAATTTAAATGCGAATGTTTTCAAATTTGGTGTCCTCAATATTGTGTATCTCCATGCATCTTAAAAGGGGCCACTCATTTTTGCTTTATTATCAAATTGTGTTTCCATCTGTTTTTACATGATCCATTTTTTTTTTAATTTACTCTTAAAAGAAAAATCTACCTTGATCTCTAAAGTGCTATGAATCACATTAAGAAGATTCAGTATGTTAGCTGTTGAAATGAATCTTATATGAACAGTCAAGGTTGCGATTCTGTGTCATTTTTGCACATTTTTTTTTTTGGCGGGGGCGTGTAATGGGATTTTTTTCCAATGTTTAGATTGGTATGATCTTATAATTATTGCTTCCATTATGACTAATTTCACTTATCACAAGATGGCATTACATTTTTTATGATTTTTCACTTCAAAATCTGCACTTTTCATCATACACCGTGAAAATTGGCTTCTGGACCAATAGCACACAAAGCAGTAAATTTTCTAATTTCCAGCAAACTTTGAATGGTCATAATTCAGTGGCTAATTTGGTACCATTGTTTGTTTTGCAAACATCTATGTACTGATTAAAAGGTTTTTAGATATAATGAAAATAAAATGTTGTTTGGTACCTAATTATATTGCGAATAACATGGTACAACAATAACAAATATAAATTGGCTAGTCAAATGCACAGTTTTCAGATATGATGAATATAAACTTTTGGTTTGTGATGCCTCATATGACTGAACACAAATTGCTATTTTGCCTCGAGTTGAAGTTGTGGGTTCATAATTTCCCTAACATTAATATTAGTACATACATGATCACTGTAGAATTTTAATTTCCCTAACAGTATTAGTACATACATGATCACTGTAGAATTTTAATTTCCCTAACAGTATTAGTACATACATGATCACTGTAGAATTTTAATTTCCCTAACAGTATTAGTACATACATGATCACTGTAGAATTTTAATTTCCCTAACAGTATTAGTACATACATGATCACTGTAGAATTTTAATTTCCCTAACAGTATTAGTACATACATGACCGTGTATGTAGATCCGATAGAATTTTAAGTCGGCATTGTTTCATAATCTTATTTATATATGAACGTGTCCTGGTGTTGCCTGCAAAAATTAAGGAAACCAAGAATCTTAGATCATGTCTTCGAACACCATATTAATATTTATATATGGATTGTTTACTTCCTATAAACAGCAATTATCACATCATCATCACAATAAATTCTACTTTTTTTTTTACTAAAGTATTATTAGTAATAGTAGTAGTAGTATCATAGGGGAGAAAATGGAAAGCATTAATAGTATCAGAAAGTTGGCAAAGTGTTTCTTTTAATTCTTAAAAAGATTGAAATAGTTAAAAATAAAAATTTAAAAAAATAAAGAAAAGTTTTTTAAAAAATTTTTATTACCAAAATACAAATATTATTATTATTATTGGTAGTATTATTAATATTATTATTGGTGGTGGTTGTATCAATACAGTCCCTATTTATTTGACACTCCACAAGGTCGGTTAATAGTGTATGTAAAAATCCAGCCCCCCCCCCCCCCCATACTCACACACAGTTCACTGACCAAGAACAAAAAAAATGAAGTATAGTATCAGAACAGATGCTATATTTTGATCTTAGCCCAAAGGTCAAGAGTCATAAGGTGTTCATAACATCATCACGGCATCAGTACGAATAAATAACATTAAAGAAATGTTAAGATATTCAGCAGAATAACTGTTTATCGAAATGGATGAAACAAAATATATCGTAATTGAATAATAAGAAATATAGAAGTATAAAATTATATGCCATTAATGAAGGAATGATGTAAGGAAAGCGAAACACAAAGTTTTTATGAGACTCACATATGTCTCCAATATAAAGCGAAATGGGAAGTATTGGGTAGTATAAGCATAACAAATGCATTGACGGGTATCTTATGTACCTTATGTAGCTTATTTTTTTATGTGTAACTAATATTTTAGTAAAGAAAAAGAAAACTATTTAATATTCGCTTCTTGCTTTAACTTAAAGCAGAAGTCTTCAGATAAGAAAATGTGAATGATCATTACATGGTTGAGCATCCGTAGAGTTTACAAGTGGTGAAGCTAAACTTTTGATCTTATGAAATATTGGAACCTGGTGATGCTAGTAGTTGTAATAGGACTGAGAGATCATTATCTCCCCTGACTATCACATTTGTAATCACAACAAACACTGGTGTGCAGACTAAATATCAAAATGTAAAAAACGATTGGAAATAAAAATCTTTCTTTTTCAGAACACGAACCAATAGATGTTGATAAGGAATGACAAAAGAGAATTTTGTATACTAGAATCATGGGCCCTAAGGGCACAAATTCTAGTATTAAGTATTAAATTGTTTTTAACGCCAATATGTAGTTAAAGCAAAATAAATTGTTTTGTGACTATTAAAATAATTTCCAATGCTGTTGATAATATTTACCCATTCATTTATTTTTTATTATCGTTTATGTTTGAATTCATGTTTTGAAACATGACATAAATCTATAACATCATGCCAAAGCTATAATTTTTTTGTTATGGTAATGTTTTAAACTTTATTAATAAAAATGTCCAAATAGCTCAGTTGGTAGATTGTCTGATTGAAGATCTCAAGGTTTTGTTTTTGGTTTCCATGGCATTCGCTTTATTTGTTGGGAATTTATTTTTACTATTAATGCAATATTTTTCATTCCTAAAAGTAGATAAGATCTCTGATATTTCGAAATGAGACAAATCCTGCAATGTATTTATTACGTTTAAAAAAATTGTGAGTTATGGAAAACTTATGACTGACGGAAAAGAGCTTAATTTATGAGATAGTTTTTGTTTATTAGCCTATTCTATGGATTGAAGTAGGGGAATATCTTATTTACTTTATATATAATATATATATAATAATATTTATAAATAATATATATATAATAATATTTATAAATAAATATTAACTATTTATTACCTACAGACATCGATGTTTCATGCTTACGCAATCTTCAGTGCAGCTAATTCCCGACGGTCGAAGGGTGCGAACTCCAACTAAAAATCGCCACTGATTCGCAGTCAGGAGAGTTACCAGTGGGCCACCAGAAATTAGCTTAGAATTTAGGAGGAATTCAACTTAGTAAATACCAAGTCGGCGAGTATTCACAGCAAGCGGCGAAGAATGATCTAACAACAACAAATTGTGTTGGATCTCGCAATGAAGCTAGTAGTACTGCTTGTTATTAAATTCATTCAGAGTGCTCAGCCTTAGTAAAGGGGGCTATACAATAATATTTATGAATAAATATTAATCATTTATTACCTACAGACATCGATGTTTCATGCTTATGCAATCTTCAGTGCAGGAAGCTAATTCCCAACGATCGACGGGCACGGACTCCGACTGCAAATCGCCATATATATATATATATATATATATATATATATATTTTTATTTATTTTATACGTACATAAAAGTAATCCATGGACACATGTTTCTGGCTCACAGCCGTCATCAGAAAATAAATAAAAATATATATTAACGGAAAAAATATGTCCTATGAAGTTAAGGGCGACTAATAATGCAATTTTCTGCATCTTAATCACTTAGGAAAGTGAGACAATCGAAATAATAGTAAGCAAAATAACAACGAACGCTACAATCACCAATAAAAATAATTACATAAAAATACATTATATATATATATATATATAGAGAGATATGTATATATTCCATATATAATTCCTCCTGGTCATTTCTTTTTTCCTTGACTCTTGCTCTTCAGTACATGATCATTCTCTTCTTGCTCTTCTTAATTCAATTCTCTCTAGCCTGTGCATGCCTTGCAATGAATGACGATCAGAAAGATGCTCTCGCTACCAGAGGATGGAAATATGCCAGCAATAAGACTCGTTATGATGTCCAGTCCATCTTCAACTGTTGTGGACTGAAAGGAACAAACCTTCCAGTCACACACATGATGGGTCATCCTCCTTGTGGTGGAGTAAGTACAAACATTCTTATATATTTCAGTTTTTAATTTCTCTTTCTCTCATATATAAATATATATTTCTTTGTAAGATCAGTTGGCGAGAACCCCAGCAGAGTGCTCGATTATTAAGAAAAATTAAAAAATAAGGAAGTAATATTTATTTATATATGTATTACAGATTAGAACAGCATTGGTATGGTCAGTTTTGAATTCGACAAAGGGTAGCAGCACGTGACCGTCGATACCAATGGTGTTCTGATATTCTGTAATACATATAAAAATAAATATTACGCTCTTATTTTTTACACAGACAAAAGAAATCCACATAGGAAGAAGAAAACAAAAAACTCAGTAAAGCCACAAGAGTGAGGGCATCTTGGGCAAAATTTTGTGAGTTGTTACCTCTGAGAACATCACGTGCTGTCCCTCTCTATATCTGGAGTAAGTTGTTTAGCAGCTGTGTCAGGAGTGTCATGAGATATGGCAGTGAATGCTGAGCGCTTGCCCAGTCCTCTCTCGCCTGTCTGCAGCACAATGACAGATTCATGATCAGATGGATCTGCAATGTGAAATCTGACCAAACCCAACACATCAGGTCAGGGGAATTTCTGAACGCACTACACTTTCTTAGCATGGAGGTTGTCCTGAGGATAAATCGATTGCGCTGGTATGGTCATGTGGAACGTTCATCCTCCTGGATAAACCATTGCAGAAGCATGAATGTCATAAATCGCAGGAAGGTTTGCTGGCCAAGGAAAACTTTTTTATTATTTATTTATCCTTTACTGGCAATGTTAAAAAGATATAAAGTAAATCAAAGCAAAATGTCCTGTGAACCAATAAAGAAAATGTTACTTTCACAGCCATTCGATAAAATGGAACGTGTTTCTCTAATGTGAAACCTGTGGTGCTGTCTTTTGCCATGCAAATATTTAATTCGACATTGAACATTAGATAAACACACATGGATATGTATTTCCAATGATTGTCATGTTTTAATAACATAAGAGGTTAGATATGATGCTGTCTATATTACAATATTACAGTAACCAAGATTATAGTGTGCATTTTTAGTAATATTACGTATATGAAATTAAATAAAAAGTCAAAAGTACATTAACTCAACTCACTTGTTTTAGGGACCTTTTGCAGAATCTTAGATTACGAGGAACCCTGGTTAAAAAACGCTGTCTATCTATGTCATAAAATTGTCAGACAAGATATCATGTTTGAGAATTGATGTGCAAACGTAACTGTTTAAATTAAGTTTAATTATTTTAAATTCATTCAATTTGTTGAATATCCATCTTTGGGGTAGCTTTAATTGTTACACTTAGGTAAAAAGTATATTACATCCAGGTGACTAAGACAAAGATATCACCTGTTTGGCCGGAAGAATAACATCCGACTGCTGACATCTGCATAAAAACGTAAAGAAATATATCTGTTCATTAAATAAACAATACACAGCTGGAAGTTGCGTAGGCAACGTTTCAGAGTGGACCTGGCCATGTTGAGTGCATAGACAACGTCCCGGAATGGGCATGGGTGTCCAAAAATGTTATATTAACTGGTCCAATTTGGGATCTGTTAGAAAAAAGTGGCTGGCTTGCTAGAGAATTTGAGAGCTCGTCTTCCGTCAATTCCTAGTTGCACACTTCACACCTCTACAACTCTTACTCACTCGTTCGTCACAACAAACAATAAAGATATACTATTACATTTTCTATACAAATGTTTGTTGTCTTTTAAGCACAACAGTAATATACTACAAATTTAGTGACCAATAAAATTGATTTAAATTTCGCAAAAGTCCCAATTAAATAAAATTGGTAAAACCAGCATGCACTTGCCTATTACTTTCACATCTTAATAAATTTAAGAATTAAAAACAAACAAAAAAGCAACAATTTTAAAGTTATCTTTTCAAATAAAGCAACACACTTTTCTTGAAATTACATATTTTAATTTCGCTTTGGTTTTCCTCTATGAAACAAATAAAAATAAAAAGTATCCTGGGCAATACCAGGTAGGTAGAGCTAGTAGATAATAATCCTATATAGGGCAAAATCTCACCCCTTCACTGTATGGGGTGTTGCATCAAACTCTGACACTTGACAAAAAGAAAATGAAATAGGCAATAAAAACTAAAGTTGTATATGCAGAGACCCGACAGTTTATTTAGCAAAAGTTAGTTACATACTACATTATTTTTCAATGTAACCACCACCAGCGGAGACGACCATTACAAGGCAGGCGCGAAATGAGTCACACGCTTTGGCGATCATGTCTTTGTCTATAGCGGCGAACGTTTCTGCAATGGCAGCCTTCAGAAAGTCGACCGTGTTGTAGGCATGCTTATTGGTTTTGACCTCGATCACACCCCAGAAGAATAGTCAAGGGGGTTGCAGTCTGGTGAGGAGGGCGGCCACAAGTCTGGCGACCAGTAGTGAGGAACATTGTTGAGCAACTGGAAGACGTAGAGGCATTTGGCAGCGATCTCGTCCATCCAAGGCTTCACCATCCTCCTCAGCACCTCCTGGTATTTCGTTTACTTTTTGTCAAGTGTCAGATTTTGTTTCAACACCCTTTAGGTGATCTTTAGAACACTCAGGTGTTGTTGTATATGATTGTGTCTTTCATCACCTACTTTTTATCTATCTTTCTATTTAAATTTTTTTTTGCATATTTTGTCGTTTCCACCTCCCTGATTTTCCTCTTGATTGCCCTCATTAGTCTATTAATTCGTAAAGCTGTGTTGTCAGTTAACAACTGCAACCAAGTGGCTTTCTTTTCTCACCTGTAACAACAACAACTCCCCCCCATCACCTTAAACTTTGTCCAATCCTTTACTCCTCCCTCTCTCTACTCCTTCCTTTGACTGTTCCTATTATATTTATCCGTCTTCTCTTAAGGTAGTACTAGCAGGGCTACCTGGTTTTATACGAGCTAATCTTAACATAAACTGTCACACTATCTCCCACGATATTCTTTAACAAAAGAGTTGCCAAAGAAAAGAAAGCAACGCCGCCTTTCTATAAATAATCAAATGATATTTATTTAAGTGACCTACACTGTTGGGTGCAGGTTGCAGAAAGTTAAAACAGTGAAGAAAGGAATAGTAATAATAATGGTCAGTTGCTGAATATCTTCTTGGAGCACTATATCTTCAAGTGAAGATAGCCTTGCTCAGTGTCTAGTCGACAGAGGCAGAGGAGAGGATCGACGTCTTTCTTTATGGAAGCTCTGCCTGCTCTGCAAATCCCAAAGGGTCTGGATGTAGTTCTTCAAAGGTTCAGCTGAAATTACTACGTCCTAGAGGCCGATTGGTTATCTTCTGACCAAACAACCTCATTAGGGCTGCTCTCCGCAAGAGGAAAGAAATGTCGGTGTTTATGACTGCTATATTGTTGCCTTGTGGTATGGATAAGAAGAGAAGAGTTTTAAAAAAATGTTTGTGCAAATTGATCAAGTAGTTTTTTTTACAAAAGAAAATCATTTTTATGTGATTAATGGTAATTCGTAGAGATTAGCATTATGTGCAAGGCTTATGCTAAACTCTATTTTTGAAGAGTTCAAAAAAGTTTGAATTTTTTTCAAATATCGTAAAAGTTTTAGTTATCTCCCTTTTTTCCTGGAAACCATTTCAAACATGGCTTCGATAGATCAACGTTCATCGTTTCTCCATAACATTTGATTTTGTTTGTAATAAAAAAAAATAACTACTTGATCAATTTACAAGATTTTTGGTGTACAATATTTTCTTTCCATCATGGGTACATCCATCATACAAATGTTTCTTATTTTTTTATTTTTCATAACGGAGGAATTGTCAACAAGCACCCACCTTTCTTGAAATATTTCTCTTTACTTCTCCCTCTCTCTCTACCCCTTCCTCTGACTACCTCTCTTTCTCTCTTTGGCAACTGGTTCAATATAATAGAAAGCAAGAAAGAAAAAGAAAGCCAACTAACATTTTCTTATTCTTAGTTGCTTCAAGAACACTGAAATTAGTTCGAAATTTCAGTGTTCTTCAACTAAGAATAAAAAAATGTATTGCACTAATTTGGTACCTGGTAACCCAAATGGAAAGGATATTACAGTATTTTATTTTACCATAACTAGGTCGGAGTCACACTGAATCTGATGATGTAAAGTTTGTAAATATATTTTGTGTAGTTTCTGATTTTCAGCTGAACAAATACACACACACACAAAATCACGACTTTTATATAATAGATACACTAGAGTTTCTCAACCCCCTCCTGGATATGTTTTAAACAGTTGTGTTGCTTCATCATTTCCTAGGATCTGTGATTATTATCTCTTTGTTTAAACAGCCAATGAGGCTCCACATAAGCATCTGTATGCCAGTGTTGTCACTCACCAACTGACTTAATTTAACTGCTATTTCAAAAGTTCCCTAATATTCTATACCCCATTGTTACTACTGGTTTATTATTATTGGATTGGCTATTGTTTGGAGAGACGAAGAACAATGATAGTTTATTTGGGTCACCTGTACTTAACTATAAAAGTCTGATCTTCATAGATAAATGTTTGTAGGGTTTCAACAAACGATAAGCCTATGATGTCACTATGTCATCTGGTGATTTATAAATGCGGTTTAACATTTTATCGGTTTCAGTTATGGTCAATTATTATTTATAAGTGTGTCACCAAATGGTAAATGGCATTGATAACCAGGATATAGGAATAGGTCAAGTCTTCAGGCATCTCTCTCTCTCTTACTCTATCTCTCTCTCTCTTACTCTCTCTCTCTCTTACTCTCTCTCTCTCTTACTCTCTCTCTCTCTCTCTCTCTCTCTCTTACTCTCTCTCTCTCTTACTCTCTCTCTCTCTCTCTTACTCTCTCTTACTCTCTCTCACTCTCTCTTACTCTCTCTCACTCTCTCTCTCTTACTCTCTCTCTTACTCTCTCTCTCTCTCTTACTCTCTCTCTCTCTCTTACTCTCTCTCTCTCTCTTACTCTCTCTCTTACTTTCTCTTACTCTCTCTCTTACTCTCTCTCTCTCTCTCTCTCTTACTCTCTCTCTCTTTCTCTCTCTCTCTCTCTCTCTTACTCTCTTACTATCTCTCTCTTACTATCTCTCTCTTACTCTCTTTCTCTCTCTCTTTCTTACTCCCTCTCTTTCTTACTCTCTCTCTCTCTTACTCTCTCTCCTTTCTCTAAAATGATTTTGACCTCCTTTTTCGAGAATAAACACAAATATATTTCTCTCTGACTGTTTTAGGAGTAAAGGTCATAAAGTATTTTCTCTGAAACAAATGTAATTTCGTGTTTGTGGGTCAGACTTTGTAGGGTGGCACAGGAACCTGATCTCCACAAAAACAATTTTTGTGGCAGACTAGAATAAAATGGTTTACTCAGAAAAATAAATGCTCTTTTTATTTTAAATCTGTGTGTATCTCTCTCTCACACACCTTAATGAACTATTGACTGGAATACCTGTTATAGGTTCATAATACTTGCACACTTATTGAACCTTTAAAAAGTGCATGGATTTGGTCCCCACAAATATTGCTATGGAGAAAATTATATGAAAATAGAATTTACATAACTGAATTAATTTTACTGCCTTGTTTAAATGATCTTCTGAAAGAAAAAAAAATGCTATCATACGAATGTGTAAGTCATATATAGACGAGAAAAACATAGGCATGTAACAAATGGTCATACAATGCTGTAGGGATTAAAAAAAATTTTAGTTGGTCTACCTGCGTGTTTCTACATTAATAGTATAAAAACTATTAACACATTCAGAGTCACCTCTCTTTGAAAAGGCTCTATTTGTAACAATGTCTATGGTGCGTCGGGAAAGAACCAATCACAGGCTATCTTGCAAAACCAGCTTGGTCAATGAGCCCTATGCTTTTGAGGAGATCTTCCTCTTTGTTTTGACTTTCATAGAAGTGATACGAGCCCAGCAACGCTCACGACTGCTACAGCCAAATACAGCACGTGTGGGAAAGCTGGACAAATGCAGCAACACAAATATCTTCTCACCCATACATCTTCACAGAATTGGATGAAAAAACTTTAAAACTGTTATTTGGACGAAAATAACAACTTCACCGATAAGTCATGCAGGTATCAGTTATTTGCAACCCCCTCCCTTCTCTCACGTTCATATTTTATTTAAAAGGGTTTCATATTTTTTTTACAGTTGTCATGTTTATTTTTTAAAATATATACAAAATTCGGCGAAAACCCAACAGTAGGCTGTCTACTTATGTGCATTGACTTTAGCTGATTATTCTAGAATATTAAATTTTACACTGATAATAGGGTGCTACTTTAGTAGGCGGTCTACCTGCATATTTCTATGTTTGTAGGTAATCAACCCATGTGTATTAACTTAAGCTGCATTTTTATTTTCTAGTCATTTTTATACTATACTAGCTGTCCTTATCCAGTGTTGCCCAGGAGTCTTTTTACTTTCATTAATAATTTACATGACTGAAAAAGGATTTTTTCGCCTGCAAAACCGTTATTTGGATTATGAATAATTGTAAAAAGATTTTGCGTCCCCGTAAAAAAAAGTTAGAAGTTGACCACTTATTTTTTCTCTCCCACTCCGACAAAATACAAAGTCGACTGCAACTTCAAATGAAAAATAAATGTAAAGAAGATTTTGCGGAATCCTGTTAAAATGTTTTATTAATTTTAAGGTATGAATCAAGCATGCCAAAGTTCACCGATTTAAAAAAAAAAAAAAAAAAAAAAAAAAAAAAATTAGGCTTGTTTTTGTAGATGAAGTATTGCAAGATAGACATCTTACTAAAGTTGCACTGAAAAAATGATAAATTACAATAATCCGCAGAGGTGCACAATTAATTTTATTGCTTATGCAGTTTACGGACCAGGCTATGTTTTAGATAGGATTTTCAAGTTAAATTCATTTTTTACAGTATCTTTTGTTTATTAAATTGTTATGGGAAAGTACAGAATAGTTTATAAATCTCCCTCCCACCTGTTAAGAATGGCTTTTTAAATAATGTTATTATTTCAGCCCGACTCGTAAACTATATAAGTACCTTATTTTTATCAAATTTCAGAATTCATATTTTTTATAATCTAAATGTATGAACGTGAGTCTTTGTGTGTTTACTGTGCAGACTATGATTGCCCACTTGTGCTTCTCAGAATTCGGTGCTTAATTTCGACACTCGTGTTGTCTCTGTCACTACTGCAATAAAAGGATTCTCTGTCCAAACAAAATCACAACTCTGTTTTATTTTGAGAAGTTACAATGATACTGCTCCACCGAACGACAGACTTGCAATGAGAATGCAGAGCTAGACTGAATCAAAACAAATCAAGACAAACGTATCTTCCAACCGAATGCAAACAGTCCCTTAGCTTAAGGCCCAAAGGCTCATCTGTCTTTGAGACTCATAGAAATCAAATTGACCTCCTTGCCTGCTTTGATAGAATATATATAGATACTGGTGTCATTTAGAGTAGACAACACAGTCAGCCCACTTAAAAAGGCTAAGCTGCTTATCTATGGACATAACAAAAACTTACTGCTCAGGGTGCCCCTATCTGGAGAGATATTAATTTTTTCCAAAATCAAGTGGCTTTCAATCACAGCATAAAACCTTGTATTCAAGAAGACATTACTATTTCAAAGACGTCAGCTCATTTCTTGGGTGGTCTCTTTTCTCTTGGCTAAATATTTCTCCCATTCCAAGCCAGTCGTCTGCACGCATTGCAACGATGCACCCCACCAAAAATACAGCATTGCACATGCTCATTAAACTAGATAGTGGACACACAAATGAGCTAAGACACCCATCCCAGGATGAGTTCATAATAATAAGATGGATTTAGAAACTTTAATAAATGCAAGAGATTAGGCGCCAAAATATTTCAAAATTTTTTATTGTTGAGCCGTGGTGGGGATATGTGCTCTTCTGTGTGCCTTTCTAGTAGTAATTGTTTACTCACTAGGAGTTGTTATCACGGAACGTCCACTGGCAAAGATAAGTGGTGTTCCCTAGAATCTGTTTGAAATAGCATTTTCGTTGGTCTTCTCTGCTCATCGCTAAATGTGCAGATTGAAAGAACACAATAAGAATATCCATTCTTTTTTTTTTTTTTTGGTGGTGATGGAGGTATATGCTCTTCTGAGTGCCTTTCTAATTATAAATCTTGGAGATCTACCCGAAAGTTGGCAAATGATAGCATATGTCAGAATCTCTGGAATTGGAATGCTTGCCTGAGTGATTACTGAAGAAGAAATAATTTGTGCTATTATTAGTTGTAATATTTATCGATTAATTCTATGCTTTTAATGTATTTTTGTCTTCACCACTTAAAACTAAGAATGGTTTGTGCCGATGTAGCCCTGTGGGGTGGGGGGAAATAATTGAAAACAAAAGGGATAATGCGGTGGGGGTAGAACACAGCTTATTAATGTTGGCTCTTAAAAGGCAAGGATTTCTTTTGTTGCTGTCTTTTTTATAAAACCTGGCCTTTAAAGAGGTTCTTCAAAGACTTGCAATAAATGTTCATTAATTCTTTTTGAAATAGTTTAGAAAACTTGTAAAATGGTGTTTTGCCAACTTGGCAAAAGTAGACAATTAAAATCTACGGGGTAGACATCTTTTCTTTAAAAAAAAAAAAAAAAAAATACCTTTTTACTTTCAAGATCAAAAGTATTTTCTTCAAAGTGTTTAATGTCTGTTCTATATGCTGGCATGTGTTGAACGGCTTTTAGAAAATGACTTCCAAACTAACCTAACACATCGCTCAATAAGTCCTGGGCCTAACTAATAAAACAACTTTTAGGCAAAATTCGACTTTATTCATTAATATAGTCTCCTTCTAGGGTGATACACTGATTCCAACGCTTCTCTCACAATTCAATTCCTTTTTTATAGACGATTTGTCTTTGGACTCAATACATATCAGTTTCTGATATCATTTCTTCATTGGAGCCACATCTCTTTCCCTGAAGCATTCTTTTGATGTCTTCAAACAACCAGTAGTCGCTGGGAGGGTCTGGTGAATAGGATGGGTGCAGAAGCAATTCGAAGTGCAATTCATGTAGTTTTGCCATCGTTGTGATCGACTTTTGACATGGTGCATTGTCTTGGTGAAAGAGCACTTTTTCTTCATTTGTGGCCATGTTTTAGCGATTTCTTCCTTCAAACGCATCGATAATGCTATGTAATATTCACTATTGATGGTTCTTCCTTTCTCAAGGTAATAAATGAGCAGGTATAAAAAAGTATGTTGTTTTCAATTAAAGAAGATATTGTAATAGAGATTGGGCTGAAATATTGTGAAAATAGAAAACTCATAGATGTAAAGAATAGAGAATATACATGTGACAAAAAAATCTATTTTTAAAGATTTTTTAAAGATATTTAAAAAAAAAAACTTTAAGAAATAAACAAAAAATATAAAATATACATAACTATATTATTGTAATATATCTGATTTTAGTAAGCTTAGAATAGTTTCCCGAATAAGAATCGTGGAATGGATTGTATCGATAAGAAAGTTTGGTTATAATCCCGGACATGATGTTGATTGGGCACGTGACTATTATAAAATAAGACAGTCCATTATAATCTTTAGATGAAAAGTATTATGAAGGAGGTAATCAACACACTAAAAAAACACGGTTAAAAAGTATATTTTATTTTTTATTCAAGAAGATATTGAAACAGAAATCTGTCTGACACCGCGAAAAAAGAAAATTTATAGATGTAAATAACACAAAAGACTTAAATATCTATAATTTTTTAAAATGCTTTGAAAAATACATTAAGATACAAACAAGAAATATAAAATTTAAATTATTCTATACCATATTTTAGTAAAGCTTATATTAATAGTAAGAATAAGTAATTTGTTGAACGAATTGTATCAATACAAAAGTGTGTTTATAGTTTGCTGACCGGATGTTGAATTGGTACGGGATTATTATAAAACAAGGTAATTGAGAACTCCAAAGAAAAAGCATAAAAAAAACGAGTCAAAAAGAAAAAAAATCTAGATATAGAAGAAGGAAAAAAAAAACGAGTCAAAAAGAAAAAAAAATCAAGGTATAGAAGAAGGAAAAAAAAAACGAGTCAAAAAGAAAAAAAAATCAAGGTATAGAAGAAGGAAAAAAAAAACGAGTCAAAAAGAAAAAAAAATCAAGGTATAGAAGAAGCATAAAAAAAACGAGTCAAAAAGAAAAAAAATCAAGGTATAGAAGAAGGAAAAAAAAGGTAAAGACCAACGCACTAACAGTTAGTAAAACATTCATCTTCTTTTTTAGTGAATTGTAAGCGAAAATCTTCATCAATGGCTAACGATAAAGCAATTACACTGGATGGATAAGGCACATGGTACAAAAATACCACGATTTGTATGTTCGGATATAAACTCCCTCGTTAAATAACAGGCTGGAAGAATAAATGAAAAAGAGAATACTATATGGAAATAATATATGGTGAAAACAAAACTATAAAAAATAAACGAATGCCTAATACAATTCAGTTTTTTCCAGCCTGGAGGGTTAACCTTTTTTATGAGCACTGATTATGACCTCTTCAAGAAAAACTGATGCTTTATGCTTTTTGAATATTATGTATATCATGAGGAAATATGTGATTCAGATAGGTTGAAACAATTGTATGCGAATAAAAACTGATTTTTAGTGAATTTGCGAAAAATTTGTTTCCTACATTTGCTCTGGTTTTCATCATACTAAAATATTTTTATTACAGCTCTAGTCCGACACTATTGAACTCTTACAAAACCTTTGTGTTATAAAAAAAAATTTAAATATAAATATATAGAGTAAACTGGGGTATTATACACCACTTTTTTCACTGACTCTACGTTTCATTTGCGTAAAAGATCGTTTTCACATTTTCTTTGGACTATCATGGACAAAATATATTTATGATGTCTTTGTTTAAACAAACACCAGTTAACATGTGTTCATCAGAGAAGAAAATTGTTTAAAAACTCAGGTTAGCTTTCCATAAATTTCAGTCACCTGGGGCAATAGGCACCATCTCGCGGGCCCACCAGGGCTACTGTGTGCAAAAATCACACATTTTGAAGGTCTTCAAGTGAAATGTTGATGCTCGTGCACTGTATGTGATACCACGAATCACAGATGTTATAATGAACCCAGTTAATGCCATCCCCTCTACCACATCTGCAACTTTCCTCTGTCAGAATCCCCTAATGTTGACAGTGGACTTCTTTATCGTGGCAGTGATAGTGTTTTCTGTACTGGTGTTTCTTTCTCTTTTCCTTTCCCTCTGTTACGTCCTTAGCGGCAGATGTCTCCATGAGGCTGGTGATACTTTTATCTGCTGTGAGACTCTCCCCATAACGGAATTGCTGTATTCTAGCTGATCTCCCTCTTGCTGCAGATTGAAAGTGGAGAGTCATTTGTTTGAGAAAGAAGTCTTTCAATGAATCAGATGAAGATGATGAAGTCAGCAAGGAAACAGGCATGTCTGAGGATAAGGGTCCTGGAGTGGGGGCTGAGCGTGAGGGTCCTGGAGTAGGGGCTGAGCATGAGGGTCCTGGAGTGGGGGCTGAGCATGAGGGTCCTGGAGTGGGGGCTGAGCATGAGGGTCCTGGAGTGGGGGCTGAGCATGAGTGTCCTGGAGTGGGGGCTGAGCATGAGTGTCCTGGAGTGGGGGCTGAGGAGGAGTGTCCTGGAATGAGGGCTGAGCATGAGGGTCCTGGAGTGAGGGCTGAGGATGAGGAGGAGGGTCCTGGAGTGAGAGAGCAGTGCAGACACTGGAGCAGTTAGTGTGAAGGAAGATGTGGAGGATGAGGAGCAGTGACACAAGGCTGACTTTCCACAGTGACCATTTGGGCATTGAAAGGGCAAATGCCTGTGCAACTGAATCCGGCTTTGATAATCTCTGATTTGAATTATTTATCTATGAGAGCCTTAAGTTTCATGGGAAAGTCCTTTCCACACTGGTCCTGTGTGGGTTCAGGCAAACTTGAGGAAGAGAAGCTGCCATTTCAATTTCCCAGACCTGAACACGGTACGATCAAGTGGCTGCAAGTTGTGTATCATGTGAGCCGGAAGTCGTAACCGCACAACACGGTTTGCTCTTGGCTTTTCTACAATGACTAAAGAGAGATGTGATGCATGACCATTAAAAACAACAAGTTTTGCCTTGTCACTCACGCCATATGTGTGGTTCTGGAAAATGTTTTCAAACCAGTAAAAAAATGCGGGACCTCCATCCATCCTTTTGAATTGACTGTATAGGCAGCACCTTCAGGTCCACCCTGTATCCGCCTGGGAGAGGTTTTTCCCTTTGTAGACAACATAGAGTGGAAGTAGGTTGCCACTAGCAGATGCTGCACAGTTAACTGTTATCTGCTCCCTTCCTGAACCCCCAATACTCTGACTCTCTTTTATCCCTTTTTCTACTAAAACGGTGCCTGTTTTGGAGTCTTTTACAAAGCCCGCTACATCTGAGTTGAATAACTATGCAGGTATATCTTTTATCCCCTTCTCTATGAGAATCTTATCCAGAAGCTCAAACCAGTGGCCGATGACTTCAGGGTCCTCTGCCTTTTCACGAGCAGTGCTCAGTCTTACAAGGCACTATGTCTGGATGATGGTGTAAAAACCGTTGTAGCCAGTCATACTCTGGACGACCATTCACAAAAGAAGTCTCTATGTTGTGGGTCTGAATAAACTCCATTTGACCTTCTCAGACATGAATCCCCAGCCCCATCCTGCCATCAGCTTGATGCACTCAGCAAGCTCATTTTCATGAGCAGGAGACAGTATTGTTGGTTTTCCGACATATGTGTTTATAGGGATTTCCTCAGACGTTTTCCTGAGCAATGACTTCTTGTTGACTATAATACTTGGTTGCTTGATTGGCAGACATCTGATTCTTCATGACAGCCTCATATGCAGCAACTATCTCCTGACTGGCTCAGATTCCTCCTTCCATCCTCAGCCTTCTTCGGATAGTTGTGAACAAACATATTTTTAACGGGGCATTAGGCACCTGTGTACCCAAGTATAAGTATCAGTCAATGATGTTGACTTGTTATTACAAATTTCTGGTGTTATATAACTTCCTCAATAATAAAAACAGGTCAAACTTAACTAATATAATCATGTTTCTTATTACTTAAATCATTTTAAGAGATTTTCAACTCTTCCTTCAGAAAAATACAGACATGGGGCATTAAGCACCCCCTTTTTTCAAAGATCAAAATATTTTTTGAACAAATGAATTACAATTACATGCATAATGCTTAAAGCAATTAATATACTAACACCATACACAAAAATGGCAAATTGAATTTGCAGCAGTTTTAAACATTTGTGTGGAAATCATGATCACATTTGATAGGCTGTAGATGCAAACCACCATGACACATTTTCCAGCTCTAAAAGATGAACATCTGAATTAAATCAAGTGTAAAAATGTTTTGGTACATGCGTCTGATATATCTCAGTGCTTCAGCAGGAAAGGAACAGTTGGCAACCTCAGTAGTTTTGCAGAAAAACAAAGTTTTGTGCAGTTGCCTTTCTGGAGCATAAAGTTTTGAAGTCTGTTTCAAAATGGCTGCAGATGTGGAGAGAAAACAGCTTTCTAACTTGGCACAAAAGACTACTTTTGTTTGGCTCAGTAAATGCTATTCGTGAGAAATAAGGTTTTTGATTTGTCCTACAAATGCCATAATAATGCTATAAAGAGGTTTATGAAGGTTACTTAGTTTCTAGTGCCTAATGCCCTATGGTGCTTAATACCCCAGGTTACACTACATATACACACACACACAGACACACACATATATACTAGAAGAATATCTATCCCAGGATGGGTATAAGCAATATGTATAGCATTAGTTTTTAATTTTAATTTTTTTCTATCTTTGGAGATAAGGTGAAGGTTCGGGGGCACACCACCATAACAAAAATAAATAATTTGCCCACGTTACTCACTGTGTTTCCTAGAATACATATCCTATAATTCATCATTTTAAATTCATTAGTTTAGAAGTTTACCCAACACATTATTGACAATCATTCACATGTGCATTGACCCGGTTAAAATTTTGTAACATATCTCAAAATTTGATGTAGAGCAATTCTTTTTGTATCTAACTTATTTTAAGAATTTTTGGGGAAGGGTGTGAGGTGTTTTGGGAGCACACCCCTTAAATGGTAAAGTTTACAAAAAGAATCTGTCCACATTAATCATCGTGTTATCTAGAATATATATTTCATAATTCATAATGATTGGTTCATTAGTTTAGAAGGGAATCCTATGCATAGAAATGTATATGTTTAAGAGAACAATTCTTTTCGGAATATTCTGCAGGTATTATTGGAGGCACAAAAGTTGACAAAAACAAATAATGTGCCCATGTTATTCACTCTATTGCCTAGAATATACATTCCATAATTCATAATGATTGGTTTATTAGTTTAGAAGTGAATCCTGTACATAGATGTATTTATTTTTGTGTATAAATGACGGCTAAAAACCTCTTTTTGAATATATCGTTTTTTAAATTGTATTTTTGTTTTAATATTTTTTTTTACTCATAAAGTACTCCAATCAGTTTATTTAAAAAAAATAAAATAGAGCTTGAATCAGTAATAGAATAAAATATTTTTTAATGTATGTTTACTTAATTAGTCCCCTTTTTACTTGCCTCCCTATGAGGGCAGAGTTAGACACATGGTCGGTTTTTAATGTGGGGAAAATCTACCTTCCCCAAACGGGGCACTCTGGGTTCAGACAAAAATAAAAATTCCCTCTGTCTAGAAGGATTGTAAATTCACTGACCAAGGACAGAAAGATGAAATGTTCTGATACTACACTTTAAATTACTTATTAATAAGGTAGAAGGCCATAAAAAATGGGTCCTCCTCTATCTTATACTGTCTATTCTTCACTTAGCCAGAACCATTACAGTTACTACAATACCACATTGAATTTATTTTGCTTCGAGCCACAAGACCAAGGATTTATAAATTTATTCATATCTTATATTGGTTTCTAACTTATCATACATAGGTTTGGAGATGTGGCAGAATTATAAGCATATCTCCACACTTTTCGCTTAATGATAAAGCAATAATTAAACAGCTGTCATATATTTTTATTTTGTTTTTTACTCATGAAGAATTCCGATCACTTTTGTTTCATGAATATAAATTCAATCGATGAAATACAAACAATGAAAACAAATAATGAAATATAACCTTTTCTATTGTGAATAGACATATTTAAGGTCACTTAAAAAAGGTATTAGGTGTGGATGTAGGCATGTATATATCTACTATTCATAAAATAAACACTACGTTGATATCGCTTGAGATGTAAATATTACAGAAACTACATAGTTAAGGCAGATGAAATTGAACAGGCTTAGCATTGGACAACATAAGATTTATTCATAGGAATTTTTTAGATGAGATTTGATTAAGTTGTAAGTAAATTCTGCCCATCAAACAAGAATATCTTCCTCATGTGTCAGCATAATCTCGGAAGCACATTAATCCTTGACAACTCATTATGCTGGGAACCGTCGGGGGTCGGGTCGAGGGGGGGAGGAATAATGAAAAGCTAAGTTTGGTTGATTCCTATTTTATTGTAATAGAATCTTGTTAGTTAACTTCAGAGTGAAATTATTTGCTAATTATTTTGTAATGATTACTTTTATTTATACAGACATATACATAATCTGCAACACTGGCATGTCGATGTTATCGATCAACAGCTGTTAGAAACTGAGATCTCATCAGGAAGAATGAAAATCTGATCCTTCCCATAGGTCATATTTGGAAAGAATATATATATATAAATATATATAACTTAATTGTCTGTGTTTGTGTGTGCCCTATAGAAAAAAGGTGAGAGAATCTACATACAATCTAAAAGTGTAGTCCTATGTAAAATTAACAGGGGAAGATAATGCAAGTATTCCCGAATCTCTAAGTGCACCCCTAAGAGGGTTATGTAACAAATTTCTTCAGGGGGGGGGGGGTCGAGTTTTTCAACCAGAATTTGGAAAGAAAACACTAAGTTCAATGTATTCTTTCCGCTCTGCATTTTCTTTCAAAATTATTCAACGTCTCTTAAGCTTCTCTTTGGATGGGGGGTGGGGGGGAGGGGTGTCAAGAAACTCTGTTATGGTTGGTTTTAGTAGTGCTCTGGAGGCATCCTTAATTTTATTTGGGTGGTTTCAGTAGTGCTTTAAACGGAAGCAATGAATGTAAGATTACAGTTTTACATTTGGTAAGTGGTATATAGTAATCCAAAGGTGCTCAACATCCTAGATAGAGCAGGTGTGTTTAAACGCTGTGTTGCCCGGGAGAAAGATTTTCACTGTATTTTGTTATACTATATTGTATACCAGAAGAGGTACTCTGCGTTGCTCGGAAATCAGTGTTCAATATCTTAGATAGAGCAAGTGTGTGCAATAATACAGTAGTACATTTTTAACGTGGCATATGCTTGATGGAGATGGAAAAGACAAGAAACTCAGCATTGCCCGGGAATACACTAAAATAAATATAGGTTTCATTATATTATTAAGAGGGATGGGGGAAGATAAGAAACTCTGTGTTGCCCGGGAATAAATTAAAACAAATATAGATTTTATTATATTTTTGAGGAAGTGGGTAGGGAAGAAATTCGATGTTGCCCGGAAGCAATAATTTTAAAACTGAAAGCTCAGGTTAATGACTTACATTATTATTATTTTCAATACATTAAAACAAAGGAGAGGAATGGACTGGGTGGAGGTGTAACAGGGTTGAGGGATGGATGTGGAAATACGTGGAAGAGGGCAAGAGAGAATAGGGAGGCGGATTTAGATAGGTAGAGAGATAGGAGTTTTAATATGAAGATGGTACACACATTTTTTAACCTCTTCTATTTTGTTTTTTTAGACCTGCTAGTATATAGTGCATAATTAAACAAATACCTAAAATGATTAATACTAGAATTAATAAATTATCGGCTAACAAGAAAATCTTTGAAACAAATAAATATTTATACAATAGAGCGTTAGATAAGAGTGGATACAGTGAAAAACTCGAATATACCGGGAAGGAAAATAAAAACAAATCCAGGAATAGAGGCCGGAAAATAATATGGTTCAATCCTCCTTACTGCCAACTATCTAACATCAACATCGGTAAAGTATTCTTGAACCTGGTAGACAAGCATTTTAACATGAACAATCCACTTAGTAAGATATTTAACAGAAAAACCATTAAAATTAGTTACTCTTGTACCAAGAACATGGATAGCATAATCAGCACCCATAATCGTAAATTACTAAACAATTCTAATAATTCAGATAAGCGTGATTTTGGGCACTGATGATTGAGTTTTTTTTTCGTTTTTACAGCGGACGTGATAATTTGATATGGTCTGGCATGATCATAATTGTAATGAAATTGGATAAAAGTAGCTATTAGATGATATTTAAAATAAAATAATAAGTTTCATTTTACCCAAATTATCAAATTAAAATAAGGGTAAACAGTAAACGTTATCACTAGATATTATTAGACATAAATTAATTGATAATTAAAGATTTTCATACATATAAAATTAATCGAAAATATAAAATATAAAATGATATAAGAATAATATATAAACACCGCTTAATTCAATAAATTATAAAAGAAATTAATCGACGTAAATATTTATAATTCTTCTCATAAAATATATTTTTATAATTTTATATTTTATTAATACTTGACAATAAGAACATAGTGATTATGTGTATATGTGGAGTGTAAGTGTGTATTCTGATAGGCATATATGTGTGTGTGTAGGTGGGCTTATATATATATATATATAAGTGTGTGCGTATATATGATTACATGTGTATTATAGATTGTGTGTGTGCGTATGTTTAGATAATAGTTAGGTCGTGGATCATAATTTAAATAGATTCCCTTCTCGCATTTAGATTAACTTAATGTTTTTGACATGCATGTAGCCGTTTAGATTTCCCTTCTTTTATATCTTTCCCCTTTTTTCTCTTTCTTTTTTGATTCTTTGGTCTTTAACTTTTCCAATCTGGCTTGATAATTCAGTATTTCTTTGAGGTAATCTGACCGAGTTTGTAAGGGTGGCTGGTCGTTCAAATTAAGTGTGTGTTTGACATATATATATATATATATATATATATATATACGTGGTTATGATTGTGTGTGGGTGGTGATGTGTGTGTGTATGTATGTACATAGAATGTGTACGTTTTTATGCTTGCCTATATATGCGTGTGAGTGAGATGGTGTCAGAATTTAATTTAGGATCGTTCCTTTCACTCACAATATTTATCGCTAGTCAGTATGTGTCATAAAACAATGATGAGAATTAATACTGTTAATTTTTGACACGACCCGATTCATTTGAAAAACAGGACCCACCCTCTTCCCTCCCCTTCGGTATCTAAGTAAATTATGTAATTCCCCCTCCCAAGTTAGACTTAAGGATAAGAGATGCTTCAATTTCCCCCTCTCTCTAAATATGTAGTGGATGGGTTGTCACCGCCTCTCTCTCCAATTATATTTGAATTGTCGAGTGTGAATTTAACTATTTTTCAGTTTCAATAATGTAATCGTCTGGATCGGATGCTTGAAAAAACCACAAGGTTGAAATAAATTATTGCATCGATGATTATGTAATTTCGTGTTATTATACTTCATTTTATATATATATATATATATATATATATATATATATTATTATTATTATTTCATGTATCCACATAAAATGTTATAAGGAGATATAATCTTTTATGCATCAATTTTCAGTATTTACTTCAACAGTGCTCAATACATGACTAGAGCTAGGTAGTAAGTTATGAAAATATATTTATGGCGATTAAGCTTAATTGCCATAAATATATTTTCATAACTTACTATATATATATATATATATATATATGATACCATCTGAGCTCTTGGTTACATTTTTTTTCCACTTTCCGGCAAAAAGCGTCATTTTTAGGAATTCGTCAAATACATGAATTTTCGTCAAAATATTATGATGAATGCTGTGAAACTATTTTCGATGTAAAAAGTGGTCATTAAAGTGGTCAAAAATTGAGTTTTAGGGACCCTACTATAAATTACATAACTGACAGACTTTGTTTCACTCATCTAACTTTCCTAAATACATTATAAATGCCCCAAATGGATTTAATTAGACTTGAGGATAAACATAAAACCGTATGAAAGACTAACTGACCACATTTATGGTACTTTTTCTCATAAATCCTCTTTAAAATAAGGTTGAGATGCATGAAATCAAACAATGCGACATAACTTACATACGAAGCTCAATATAACCTTAAATATTAATAAAGAACAAATATCAAACAACTTGAAAGACGTCTGTTCACTTTTTCCTATCACTGTTGATGCATCACTTTAATAAATATAATTCTTTTCTTTTTAGCTACTTCTAAAGAATAATGTAGTAGCTCATACAGGCTCTTTGTTAATGCAATGTTTGCAGCTAAAGAAGATGAGAAGAAAATATTTTTCAAAAAGAAACCAAGTTTCTGTTAGTTGTCTTAGTTTTAACTAATTAGCCTGATGGATAGATCGACACAAGAATAATTATAATGATTATTTTCCTGATAAAAATTTTAATGAAAACATTTTTGAGGAAAGTCTCTGCATTTTACAGCAACACTGAAAGGCGCAACCAGGATTTGCATCTTTGAATCGTTGTGCAATATTCGCTTTTAAATCCAGAAGGACATACTTCGGACGTTGAACACCACATCACACTGATACTCCTTGTCCTGGAACGGGTATGGAGTTTTCTAGAGTTCAGTACATGCTATTTCATCTGGCCACGGTGCATCTTTGATAGCATCGCGTCGCATGTTGGGAGTCGAGAGTTTTGCTTCAGACCCAGCTTCAATTGCAACAAAGATAGTTTTGACAAATGCTCGACTGCACTTAGTGACTTCAGATAAAGATGTGATATCGCCATGTTCATCAGACTTCAAACAAGCTTTGTTTACAATATCAATTAAAAAAGTAACATTTTGGATGCATTGTGCACTGCTAGTATTGTGTCGCTGTCAAATGGTTTGATTGATCTCCATTGCTATTGATGAAACTCTTGATGTCTTTGGTAGATATTCAGCTGGTAAACTCAAGAATTTCAGTATTGTTTGACCAATAGGATTTTCAACCAGCTTTCCAAGTCAATACTTCAGAATGTTTGTTTGGGAATTTCAATCGGTTAGGTAACGGTATACTTTTTGCTGAAGGAAGTCTCTTTGATATCTCAACTGACGTACAGTCATTCTTCCAAGGTCAAATTTGTTTTCTCTGAGAACTGGAACTGAGTTAGTTGGAAAAACTTAGAACACATGATGAAACACTTTAAGTTGTCAATTGGAGATGTAAGAAGCATGCTATCAAGTGTCTCTCGAAGGCTGTAAATTCTGGACATCTTAAAACCATCTTCTTCAGCAAATTGGTCAATTGGGGTTTCAAGATCACCATTACCATTGTTGTGAGCAATACCATCGTCGTCAACGTCATCTGCATCATTTTCTTTTGAATGAGGAGTCTTTCACCAACGAGTAATAGAGCTGTTGCTTCTGATCCAAGAGAGTTTCTTTTTTTTTTTCTCCATGGAGAATTAACTGTTAAGACTCTTCGCTTCAATGTGCTAAAAGTCATTGCTTTCTCATTAAGACATGGTCGACCTCGTTTGGACTTGTCTGGTGGTGGTGTAGATGGTGTTGTAGATGTTATATCACTGGTTGATGAAGCACCACTTGTTGTGTCGGGGTTCATACCCCTGTGGATTCTGACAACTGCAGTGTGATATGACCGTTTATCGTCTTCATCAAGATTGCCATATTTAGTGGTGAATGAGTCTTTCAGGCGTCCGGTACGTTTTTGTCTTGTTAGGGGCCATTTCTTTTTATGACCTTGAAAACGATGATAGTAAATATAGTTATTGACACTTATTCAATAAATTGGTTGATGTCACTGCAATGCTTCAATGCATTGGCATCTGATGACATCAAATTGAAGAGTTAAAATTATAGAATTTTTAAGTGTCAAAATGGATTAAAATATGTTTAAATTAGCCTTTACTGCTAATTTATGACACCTGTGTTGGTTTCTGCTTGTCTTCTATTGTAGAAAGATGGAAATCTAACAAAGTATGCATAAAAGCTTACACTGAATAGACAAGAGAGAAAGTATAATTTCACATAAACGTACCAATAACGTCAAAATGGCCAGAATTGGCTCAAATTCGGCTGCATTATCAATTAAGTTTGTCTCGATATACTTAATTGAAACTGATTAACCTCATTTGTGACATTGATATCTGTTGAGATTGAATAGGACTTTCAATTCCATCTAATGGTGGCTATTTCAGTTGTATATAGCTTCAACTAGATTTCAGCTCTTCCTTCATTTAAAGTCTCATTCATCATAAAAATAAAATAAAATGGTCCTTAATCTTTTCGAATGGCCTTCAAATGAATAGATTCCTACACCTAGAATGAAAGAAAAGCTATTGATTTGGTAGTCAAACAAGCTTTTCTTCATACCGTTTAATTTTTTTTTTTACGAAATGCAGGATTTTTTTTTACACATCTGAAAATCGGAGTTAAGATAACAGATTATTGGGCAGAAATACTCATTGAAGCCTCCTGAGACTGGTTTAAAAGACTAGAAACGTTATTTTAGTGGGTCTGATGCGCGAAATACAGATAAATGGCCTTTCCATACTCCAAGACTGAGAAATAGGTTTATTTTCATCAAATTTTAGCAGAAAATTAAAAAATCTGGCAAAAAATTTTTATTTTCTGTACTGGTGAACTACATACACTGCGACACTCAGCAGTATCTGTGGTAGATCTTCTGGACATTTTGTGCATATTTGACCTGAACTGTCTCATCTGGGTCGTTTCTGGTAGTATTATACCTATTACCTAGAAGAAAATAGACCTAGAAGTTATACTTCAAAGAAAAATTGTCACGAAAAATGAGCATTTTTTGGGGTTTTTTTTTTGTCAGAAGGCCTAATTTTTCGGAAACGGTAGTAAATAAACCATAAAACCATACATATTTTGAAAATAGAACTAATACTGCATTTGTTGGGAAAAAAATCAAAGTGAGGGGGCAAAATCTCTTTGAACAGGATTATTTTAAAAAGTGGAAAAATCACAACCAAAAACTTAAACTTCGTCATAACTCGATGTTAGTGTGTTCCTTATAGAGAATAAAGGTTAGAGAATCTACATGAAATCTAAAAGTGTATTCTTATGTAAGATTTACTGAGGAAGACAATGGAAGTGTTCTTCAATCTCTAAGTGCACCCCTAAGGGGTCATGAGGGCATAACCCTCTTAAAACTTCAAGTACATTCTATTTTTATGAAATTTAAATCATGTGTATAAAATTTTCTGGTGAAGACAATTGAAGTGGACCCAAATTTCAAAGTGCCTTCCTAGCTTAGGTAGCTATAGGGGCCGAACCTCCTTTAAAACTTCAAATATATCCTATTTTAATGAAATTTATATCATATGTATAAAATTATCCGGGGATGGGGCTTGGGAGTGGTCCAGAATCTTTAAATTACCTTCTATGTATCAAATACCTACGTACTCCCATTTCTAAGTGATCCATTGGGACACAATCCCTTAAAACTTCAAATATGTATATCCGATTTTAATAGAATTTAAACCATATATCAGGTTGGAAAGAAAGTAATGCCGTTTTTGTCCAACACATTTATTTCATCTGAAACATTCACATTAGGGCATTTTTAATCTTTACAATAATTTCCCTCATTTTCTATCACTTCTGTCTAACGATCAACTAGCTTCTTGATGCCTTCTTCAAAAAATTTCTCTGATTTTTTAGAGAAAAAACAATTTTGGTCATTTTTTAGTTGGAAGTCATTTTCATAAATGTTATTTTTTAAGTGATGCTGCAACGACTGGAAAAGATGGTAGTCGGATGGAGCAATATCAGGTGAATAAGGCGGATCAGGCAAAACTTCCAAATTGAAACTCATGACCTTATCCTGAGTGAGTTTTGCTGTGTGAGGTCTCGCGTTATCATGCTGGAGCACTACACCCTTCCTATTGAGTAATGCTGGTCATTTTTTTTTGATAGAGCAATTCTTAGATCATCCAGCTGCGAACAATATTTTACTGATGGGATTGTTTATATATATATATTATATAATATATATATATATATATATATATATATATATATATATAATATATAATTGAGATCTTTTCCAACAAACACAAGGTGTTGTGGTGAAGCAAAATTAGTTTTTATTTATAAAATAACAGCTGTTTCTTCAGAACCATACAATCAGAACATTGGTAATAACAGTCTGAATCTTATAGACAAATTAATCTGCAGATTTACAGAAATGACTTACTATTGAATATTTTCACGAAAGGCATCCATTTTTTCCTCTGATACACATGGCGAATAATCTCCACGGTCCGCCATTTATAATAGAGCCTGGAATCACATATTAGTATCTTTGGAACATTTAATATCCATTCAACATAACTACACAACCAATATATATATATATATATATATTATATATATACACACACATACACATTTTAAGCCTTTTTTTAAAAGTGTACAGATACTTCCTTCTGATCTGTGGGGAAGTGCCACTGATCAAAGACAACATTTTTTTTTTTTTTAAATTCTTTTAGTGATATTTACAATTTTTTATATTTCATTTCTTGCTCTCTTTTCTTTCATTCTCAGATTGAATTAAGCCAATCATTTCTAAAAGGGTTTTTCTTATCTCGACTAAATAAATAAAAAGAAAAATTATAATTGGTAACAGTCCATGGCGATACTTATTATGGATCACCTTGTAACAGTCATGTATATATGTATATATATATATATATATATATATATATATATATATATATATATATATATATATATATAATGGAGAGAGGGAGAGGAAGGAAGGAAGAGTCCTCAGGCACAGATGTCTTTTAGCTTAACAATTAAATTCGTTCCCATGTAACGGTTGTTGCCCTAAACAGCTGTGGGGCTTGCTTAGTGGTTGGGACTATCTCTCTCTCTTTCTCTTGGTGTGTGTGGAAATCTGCACTACTATAAGAAAAGGGTGTTTGTCCATCTGTTTGTATGTGAATTATTGACAGGATATTAAACCTAGGAACATTAAATTTGATAGGAATAATCTTCTATGCAGATCATCTGGGAGTCTACTCTTTTTTAGTGCCAGTTCCACAAAAAAATAATTATATACATCCAATATATAAAGTTATGTCGCCGGATTTTCAAAGTCAGACCCAAATAGCATTTAATTTGACAAATCAAATTTGCTTTTGACTAGCCAGTTTTCATTTGTGATTGTATTACCATGTTATGGGCAATATAATAACATACTTCGCTACAATTTATTTAAAAAATTAATTATTTCGGACGACTTCTAATATGAAATATTTTAAACTATTCACCTATAAACATAAATC
The DNA here is from genome assembly GCA_963556195.1 of Sepiola atlantica. NCBI lineage: Eukaryota > Metazoa > Mollusca > Cephalopoda > Sepiida > Sepiolidae > Sepiola > Sepiola atlantica. The sequence goes on from OY744545.1 coordinate 26,316,795, forward strand.
AGCAAGGGGGATAACTACTTTTAAATGGAAGAATATAATAGTTGTTTACTTTAAGTTTTAAAATTTGCAAACAAATAAAACTGACCTTACTGCATTCGGTTACAATGTTGAGTAGGTAAAGCTAGTATATATATATATATATATATATATATATATATATATATATATATATAATCTTCCTTCCCACTTTATTAACTTACAGCGTTTCCGATCGGCGTTTATATGCTTACTGCTGATTTTTTTCTTTCTTTTTCTTTTTTTTTTAACATTTCTTTCTTTCTCCCTTTCTACTGTTTATTACATGTGACTATTTTTTTTCCTAATTGTGTTCTTTGTATAAATTTGAAAACTTTTCTGTTTTTAATTAAAGTTCTGCTACTAACTGATGATGATTGTATTTTATCAATTGGAATATTTTGCTAGAACTATTCAATATGTGTTTTTGAGTTTATTTTTGTTGTTTATTTGCTTATCCTTTATTCCATTTTTATTTTTACATATATATATATATATATATATATATATATATATATATAGTCTGGTAGATCAGAGTTGTATATATTGTCTTTGACAGGAATACCTTCTGTAAGAGAACCCAATAAAATAACTGAAAACACCATTTCAGTCTGATGTGATAATTTATTTCGCCTATAATCAAGCTCTTCAGACATGAAAACTGATTTACTACACAAATCAGGATAAGTGGAGATGCTCATGTCTGCAGGAGACGGGTAGGACGAGGACTTGTAGGTATGAGTCAGATTCCTTTAAGAACCAAGGTCCATAAAATTCCACCGGATCCAAAAAATTTAAATCCCTACTTCACCCCCAAATGTGGCTACCAAACAGGTGATGAAGACTCATTGGAGTCGAAAACGTTTGCAGTTTTGGCGAGTTCCTGTTCACACGTGAACAGAACATTAGATCGTTGGTCCGCCAACTTGGATAAAAATTAAACAGGAATAGTCACTGTTGTTTAATCAAACACACACACGCGCGTGTGTGTGCGTTCTAGCATTGATATTCAATTTAATAGACAAAGTTATTGTCTCGTAACAAAGGTCTCCAGAAGAAAATCTTTGATTTGTTTTGCTTCAAAACTGAGAACCCGACTGGGTGGATGGAGGTAATACAATAAAAAAGAAAATTTTTTTTTTTATTTCCTCAATCTGCAGAAGTAATAAATAAAACTTCTGAACATCCATAACGTCTATTCGCAAGAAAGCGATGTGATTGCTCCATTGCTAGAATTCCAACATCCATCAAGAGAGAATAATGAAGAAGCTCAAAGTAGGATTTTAAAAAATTGTTTTATTTTACGCCATTGCATTTTTGAAAAAAATTATACACACACTTGAATTTGTCTCATTATTATACAAGTTCTAAGTCTACAATATGCCAATTTAGTTAGTATCCAAAGAATTCAAACACCTGTGTCAGTACTGCTGCCACTAGGAATACTGAAGAGGGGGAATGCTTCTGTATTGTTAGCAGTGGGGGGACTGTTTCTGTGGATGACCTATATAAATTGGGTTGTTTTGTTTTGGCTTGCATTATATTAATGTTGACTACATGTATATATTGTGTGCTTTTTTAATTCCATCTATAAATGACTAAAAGTTGTTTTTTTATTAATATATATATATATATATGGGGTAAGGTAGACGATAAGTCATGAAAATGAAATGCTGTGGTAGACAAAATGTTTGAAAAAAAAACAAACGGAAAACAGGTTAGAATACAGGAGAAAAACAAAAAAAACAAGAGATTTGAACGGTTTCGTTCGTATTAAACAACCCAATTTATATAGGTCATCCACAGAAACAGTCCCCCACTTCTAACAATAAAGAAGCATTCCCCCTCTTCAATATTCCTAGTGACAGCGGTACTGACACAGGCGTTTGAATTCTTTGGATACTAACTAAATTGGCATATTGTAAACTTAGAACTTGTATAATAATATTATCAGACAAATTCACTTTTTCTGAAGACGTTTGATAATACGAACGAAACCGGTCAAATCTCTTGTTTTTTGTTTTTCTCCTGCATTCTAACCTGTTTTCCGTTTGTCTTTTTTCAAACATATATATATGTAAGGGATGTGAGTTCACCGCTCTTTTTGTTTTTAATTCTAGAAAAAGCGGATTTCCACTTAAATCGCTATAGATGTGAGCTCTCTGCTTTTTGGTCGAAATTCGGTCTTTCTTAAAAAAAAGAAAGAAATAGCTGATTTCTGCCAAATTGTTAGAGCCGTACCTTATTTTTTCGTCACTATTTGACTGTATTTTATTTCTCTTTCGCTCTTTCTTCCTTTTCTAACTTTATCTTTCTTTCTCCATCTTGTCTTGACGTGCCTTACTTTTCCCTCATATGACAGTTCTGCCTGAAAACTGAAAATTTTGTCGGGAACGCGAAGACTTAAAACTATTCATGATGGGGTAGGGGAGTTAGATGACTTGTTTCATCAAAGAATGACTACTTGTCTCCTTCCCATCACATGCGCACTCAGTGACTTTGCTCTGCCCTCTCCACACATACATGGGGGGGGGGGGGCATGGCCCCCAGGTTCGGAAATTCATCTTGATTTCTGATTTTTTGCTATTGGCTACTCTCATCCCTGATATATATATGTTCATTTTGAATATTACCAGAGAAAATAATGTTGATGTATTTGTTTTTTTAATCGCAGATAGCTTGCTGTAACTCCGACGCGAACTGTTGTACTGGTACTTCCAATAACTCTAATTTGTCCTGCCCTTGCCAATCCTGTTTGCCTAAGTTGAAAGACCGCATACATCAAGCCTTTACTGTTACTGGTGCTATAGGGCTCTTTTTTAGTTTCACAGAGGTCAGTACAATCTTTATTCTTTTTCTCTTTTTTTTTTATGTATTTGTTGTTTTTTGTTTTTTTTGTTGATCAATGTGATTTTTTTTTACTTGTTTTCTTTTAATTGGCCTTTCATGCAGACATAGCATAAAGAATTAAACAAGGCATCTTTTTAATTAAAAGAATTTGGTAATTCTATAGGAGAGGACGCATATCAACCGGAATGTTTCTGATTACGATTTACAGAACAGGCTGAAAATGGCAGCCATCACTGAACAGTCAATTAGTATTGATGTTAAATGAAACAACCCTTTTATTTTATTCCCTGAATTTTGACGGAATTTCAACTAACGATTTTTGCAAATTTGATTTATGGATCTGACGCTCTTACATAACATTAACCACCATTCAAAATTTCAGCCTGATCAGATAGTTTTTGAGTTATTAACGTTTTCGTGGCATAACTTTGGGAATATTTCATACAATATGGAGAAATAAGACCTAGATAAACTTTGTCCCATCTCACAACTGATTTATGTTCTTGTTTAGGAATATATTTTATTTTTATTTTTTAATCCCAAAACTATATTTGTTTGACTCTTCTGATGTATGCTCGTATAAAAACATTTTTACAAGACAAATACTTGAAAGTAGCTGGTAACAATAACCTTGTAAGCAACAAGCTCAAAGAATTTTAGTTGGTTTAAGGGCGATTAGTAAACGGAGTACACAAAATCCTCTGGAACTTTCTCTATTGTTGAAACATGACGATACACAACGCTAGACATCTGATACTCTCCCCCAACTCTTATTGCCTGTCTATTTATCTGCCTCAAAGCCTACGTAACTTTAACACATCCGGTCACATGTTCCACATAATGCTTAGATATTGTTTTCTGCATTCCAAACGATGCAAGTTTGATCCAGGCGGGCAAGACACAACCGGGTTTTCTTACACGGTTGTACGGTTCTGTTATTATTCCAACAATAGTATTTTATTTAAAATTTTTATTTTATGTATATACTTTTGTTCCCCCCAAACAAGGCATATTGCCACAGACATGTAAGGGGCTACTGTGACAGGGGCAAGATTTATAGGGGCAACCTGGGTGAGGAGTTGGGCAGCAATATGCTTGTTCATATAGCATTTAAATGTCTGCGTGTTGGTACAGTTAGGGAAAAAGGAAGGGAATTCCAAAGGCAAGTAGTCCGAGGAAAGAAACTATCAAAGTAGAAAATTCTCCATCATTTGACGACTTCTACAGTGAAGGGGTGAGAATTTGCTGTTAATCTGATGGGTCAGGGGTATTTTCGTTGTTATATAATACTTAGCAGTAAATTGGTTATAATGTTAAGTATAGATATCATTTGCCAGGTGTATCAGGTTATTAGGTATGATTGATGGGTGATGTCTTTTCGAGTTAGCTGTAATCCTCATAAGAGAGTAGTTGAATATTGCTCTTACTAACATGACTTACATATAAGAGTAGTTAATGCACTGGGGCTTGTTCTATCTTAACTCTCTCCTAGTTAGTATTTCAACATTATTTTGAGTTGAGGACATGTGTTGCATGAACAAATGGTATGAGAATGATACAATGGATGTGTAATGTGAGTCTTCAAGACAGGTTTAAATCTGATTTCAGAGGAATTTGGAGAATATATGGAGATGTGTGTATAACGAGAAACGTTAGTTTGGTCAGTAGATGTAGAACAGTTGAAGTAGCAGGATCAGTTGACAGAGGAAGACTAATGAAAACATGGGAGGAAGTGATAAGGATGGATTTGAGAGAAAGAGGGATAAATAAAGACCTGGCCAAGATAGTTTGGAAGTCAATTTCTAAAAGCTGTCCGATACATGCCAGCATGTAAAAATAGATGTTAAACTGAATATGATGATGATATCAAGGTCGATATCATGTAAGTAAAGATCCCTTAGTAGCTATTTTTAAATTTTCTTTTTTTCTTTTTTTTTTTTTAATTTATTTATTTTTTTATAGATGCTACTAAATTATACCATTAAAACAGGTCGATAGCTGATTGGTTAGTTTAATCATGTGACATAGAAGAGATTTGAAGTTGGATTTCAGTTGCAGTCTTAATTTTTGTGCAAAAGTATCTAATGGAAGATTCAGATAGGTGTGCTTAGAGATTGGCGAGTCAAAAGCAACTCTTAGTTAAGGAAAAATGGATATCCATGAGTGAAGGAAATAGAATATATTTTAAGTGAAAATCGTTGTTGTCGTCTCGTTGTTCATGAATGTACCAGCCTACTTAAGAAGGGGATCTTTAAGAAGATCACAACAAACAAACAACGTAGTCAAAAATATGGATATTTTGAAACTTAGAATATCTGATTGTACGATGCGTAATAATCTTACAATAAATGTAGTGTCTCTGTCTGCCGATGTAATTAAAAAAAGCCGAATAGTAAGATAAAACTGAACATTTACTGAGTAAAATTTTACGAGAAATCTATGACTATGATATCGTGGGAGTCTTTGTTTGCACTTAGCATCTATAAACAGCAAAAATGACGTTTTACTTTATTTTCTTGAAAAGTATAGGAATTAAAAAAAAAAAAAAGGAATAAATATAAGGTTTGGAGCTGGCAGCAAAAGTACACAGGTTTGGAGGTCGTCATTTATTTCCGGGCAATGCCGGGTGTGCATGCTAGTCAATAATAAAATATGAAATTATTATAATTTTCCCACCGAGTTATAAGGGAGGTAACTGCATTGATTGTTAAGAAAGACTAGGAATAATCAGCCACCTAAAATGCATTCTAATGTTTTGAAAACTAATAAAAATGAAATGTAAACATGAAAACAAAGATATAAATATGTAAACATTGTAAAATAAACATTCACAACAAAAGTTGTTTGAAATTTTATGTGACATTTTAGATAAGCAGATATGAAGAGTCAGGTGAAAAAAACCATTTGATTCAACTTTTGACTCCTGCAAAAAAAACAAAACAATTCTGATTTCTCACTTCAGAGGGTCCTGGGTATGACCATAAGTGCATCCGGAAGTGAGGCCTCGATTCAGGTGCTTTGGAGATGTGTGAAGTTATCCAATAGCTATTATTACTCTCTCAGATCCACTCTTTCATGAACTGGTAGTGCCTGTCAGAGTCCCATCTGTGAGTCGAATAGAATTTATTCTGGGCACAATGCTAAACTGCCCCAGACACCCTTGAACAAGGTGTCCTTCTCTACACCACCCCAAAAACCATTTTTTTTTTTTGTGCGTACCCTATTTTTCAACCTTATCAACTAAAGGAGGTGACAGTGGTTAAGTGGATAACGACACAAACTGACAACCTGGGTGTGCCAAGTTTGAATCCAGTTCGTCCCATAGCACCACTTTCACTTAGGGATGTTGGCAACCTTCATATGATCCTTTCTGTAAGTATCTGATTATTTCTGGAAACAATTTATTCGATAAAGAATCTGGAAAACCAATGCCAGCAATAGAAGCATCTGGATTCATACGAATTTACTAAAGCTCCCCTACCCCTCAGCCATCCTGGGTAGGATACAAAACTGCATCTCGTGGTGAGACCCCAATTTAGGAGCTTTGGGCAGTGTAGAGTCGTCACCCCTTAGTTACCACTACTCCCAGGTCCACTCGGATTCGAAATGATGGTCCCTGTCAAGGTCCCATCTCATCTATTGGTTAAATAGAATTGAACAATTCCAGACGATTTATTTACAAAAATATACACCTACAAAATAGAATTGATTGAATATTTGAAAATGTTAAAAACTTGAAGCATAAAAACTTTTGCCAAAATAACTGGATTTGGCTTTAGTTAATGTTTAGGAAAATTTGAAAGACCTTATGTAGACGGGTACTTTAGCTAGAAAGTAAATAAAAACTTCTTTTTTTTTTAATTTCTATTATAAATTTTGTAGAAATCTTTTTTTTTGTATTGAGGTTAAAAATCGTTGAAAATCAATCCTCACTTGTGACATACAGCACACCTGCATTAAATTATAATAATAAAGAAGATTGTGTAACAACTGATGTAGTGAAAAGAAGGATTATTTTTATGCAGTTGGGGGGGGGGGGGGCTACAATTGAAATAACAACTGATAAAGGTGTTGTAGTATTTTTTTTTTAACATAATTCACCCCAAACAAGGCAGGCAGCCACTGTAGACGTAAGGAGCTACTGAGAAAAAAGAAAAGGGGGAGAAGGTTGGGGGGGGGGGTCAACCTAAATTGGGATCTGCACAGCGAGATGTCTGTTTACATTAGTTTTAAATTTCTGCATGTCTGTACTGTCGGGGAAACGGGGCAGGGAGGGAGTTCCAGAGGCCAGGTATATAAGTCTCCCTCCCTTCGTCTCCACAGACACCATTCCAAATTAATATTGGAGGGAAAGGCAACATTAAAAGTAAGAAAGACAATGTCTATCCATACAAAATTAATCTTATTAGACAACTTATGTAAATGAAAGGTTGGTAAAGATTGAAAGTTCAAAGAGTTCAGAGTCTAAAGAATGTTCTAGGTGAAAGAAGATTTGTTTAGTGTGTAAGAAGACATTGAGTACACATGTTTATTTCGGTTGTAATGTTTAATTTTACTTCAGTCGAAGTTCTCAGAAATCAAGGGGCCCCTTCCTGGGGCTAACACTTGATCTATATATGAGATACATAGATACCCGAATATTCTATTAAAATTCTCCTTTATTTCTCAAGCATTGAGTTAGTAAAAAAGTTAAGAATAATTTTTCTCTCCCCAACTGACCAGTCAATATGTCATAGTATATCTTTCTTGTGGTCTGTTGGTCTCACCGGATTCCAGGACAAGAATTCATCTAGTCTGGTGGAGTATCCAGCACGTGGTGTTACTTGAGGTAACATCACTAGGAGATGATGCACTATTCCTCGTACGAGGGGATCTTATTTGTGCTGCGGATACTATGTAATTTGAATATTTGGTCCGGGTTTACTTGTAGGGGTAAGTATCCTCGTGTCAGGTTGTCCTGACAAACCCTTGTACAGGGAGACCGAAGACACTCGAGGATAGTGTTTAGTAGGTAATTCAAACTCCCCTGTCTAGTAGGTAATTCAAACTCCCCTTAACCGTGTATATTTGTGTGTGTGTATGTAAATGTATAGGCATGAAGATATGTATGTGTGTGTATATTAGCATGTCTGTTTTGTTAGAGAATGTATGTACTAACTTGTGTGCGAGAGTGGTCTGTTAAGTGTGTGTGTATGCTGGTACTGTGCTTAGTAGTCTGTGAAAGTCTCTAGTTACATCTGTCAAGTCCTTTTGGCCCTACTGTGTGTGTGCATGTTTGTTATCTCTGAAATAAGAGGGAAGAAAGAGGCAAAAAAATATTGTGTGCAGGTTTTTTAGTATGCGCAAGCTTTTTGAGATAAATATTTTTTGCACTGTGATTGGTCGATAGAAACTGCTGATTCGAGAGTTGATGCATAATAACTATTCACTGTTGCTGCCTCTTCGAACAAAGTAAAGAAATAATTTTCACTTCAGTAGATTCCAGCCTTTTGTTTCAGCAATCATTTTGTATCATGTAGTGTAAAAATCCTCAGAGGAAACAGATTTTTGATTGAAGATGTGAAAAGTATTTTAGACCCAGTACCGGAATGAGCTTTTAAAGGGATTTGTGAAAGGAACGACAGAAAGTCGAGCCTCTGGTTGGCAAAAGGATCCCTGCGACGGCAAATCAAACAATGTGAGGGAATTGATAAGTCAGCTCAACTGAAAAGAAGAACTCAGAGTTTTTACGACAACATCACATTTCTATAAACCTAAATAAAAAGTTATGGTGTTGTATTTTTTATTAAGGTTCCTGAGAAAAGATGCATCAGAAGGTCAGATGTTACATCGGCTAAAACGTTGTGAAAATAACAACCAAGATGAGAATAGTAGTCCAAGTAATCTAAATAATATAAAATACAATCAACTTATACAGAAATAGAAAAAACATTTGGTTTAAGCCACCATATAATGCAAGTGTAAAAAAAAATATTGGTAAGATCTTTCTGAAGCAAATAAACATTTTGCTAACTCCACCTAATAAGTTCTTAAACAAAAATAATGTTAAAGTTAGATACTGTTGCACCTCTAATACCTCCAGAATTTTATCCCAACCATATCTTTACTGAAACGGCAAGCAGCCCCTGGATTTCCTCTTCATAAAACACTTTCATAGACGATTGCATAGGGTAACAATGGAACATTGGTTCTTTTTGTTCGTTTTTCTTGGATTATAAATAATAGTACACAAGGGAAAACAAAGCGTGTATGCTAGATTGTATGTCCCCAAAGGGTGCGCATGTGTTGGTAAGGCTGTTGAGAGAGATTGTGATTCCCCGAAATGGGGAGTTTTTACGACATCACATTTCTATAAACTTACATAGCTATATCATCGTTCTTTAGGTGTGGCAACCTATTCAGATCATGGGAGAGCTTATTTAATTTTTTTTTTAATTTCTTATAGTAATAGTTCACTATTTACCAAGGTCAAAAGCCACTCACAGATAAGAGTTAGTGAGATTTTTAGTTGGATGATGGAACAGTACTATGAAAAGATTTAGAACTATGATTAATTTATATTCCTACCATCTGATAGAGTAGGGAAAGATAAGCAACGTCTCTTCTGTGAGAAAGGGGAAGCAGACAAGAGAAGAGATCATCTCCCACTAGATGGTGAAGTCAATTTTGTACTCTCTTAAGGGGAGAAAGAGTAGTCTAAGCGGAACCTCCCCAGATGTGTCGGCAGTACTCCATAATTAGTACAACTGTCCTGCGGTCTTTACTCTCTCTTTTACTGACGACTGACATCGACAAATTTTTTATCATCTCTTTCAAAATTTCTTCCGAAATTCCAAGCATTATTACCCTTTTTTTTTCATATTCAAAACTATTTTACGCATCTGCGTCGAAACTCAAAATTAAAAATAATTTTTACTTCATACATATTTTTATTTAAATAGTATAAACAGATCAGCACAAAATTATTTTTAAATACTAAAATTCCAACTTTTGCACTTTGGAATTTATAACCAAACATTTTTATTCAGCCAAGCTAACTTTTAGTGTATATAAATCCAACCATTTTTTTACATTGTCATTCTAATTTAAATATCTCGCAAAAGAAACTTTATATATATAAAATCTCAGTGTGCATATGTCAAGCCACACTGAGAAATACAAACAATTGCACTTAAAGGGACGGTTAGAATCTTAAAAAGATCTCTAGGCTGGAGTGTCTGAAATAGTTAGTCAATCTCTGGCATCCGGTAGGATGCCCCATCCTCAGCAAAAACAGAAGGAAAAAAAAAAAGAAAAAAAAAGGAGTCTTGAATAAACGAAACATCTGTATGTGGATGACTATATTATATATATATATATATATATATATATATATATATATATATATATATATATATGCTAATTCTCTGCTTTTTTTTAATTCAGAAAAAGCGGAATCCCTACCTGCATTTTTTTAAAATAAGAAAAGGCCAAATTTCTAGAACTTTACCTTCTTATTTATTTCCCATTTTGCTTGATTTTATTTCTCTTTTTCTCTCGCTTTATCTTTCTTCCTTTTTTATGTTTTTTTCTCTCTTCCTCTTCCCATCATGTTGTCTTGTCTTGCCCTGAAAATGTTAATTTTGCTATACTTCAAACGATTCATGGGTAGGGGAGGTAGAAGACTTTTGTTTCATCAATGAATTTTTTCCTGTCTCCTAATACTTTCAGTATGAAAAAAAAGAAAGTATTTTAGATTAACACCCTTTGCTAAATCCCCCCTGATATATATATATATATATATATATATATAGTCTCGGAAGTTTCTTAACCATTAAAACTATATAAAAAAAACAAAAAAACAACAAAAAAAAAACTTATAGTCTCAAGTCTTCCAGTGGAAAATCACTCATGTAAGTCAATTTATTTTTTACAGTTATTATATTAGTTAGTTTCTAACACTATTTTAAGGGATCATCAGTTGTTTACCATGAAAAACTGTTTCGGGAATTTAATATATGTATTACATACACACACACACACCCAGGTTTGGTAAAATTAATTCCCTGAACAGTAGGGACCTCCAAAACAAAACATAGAATCGCTGACGTCGCTGGTTTTTACGTTCTTTAAGAAATCTATACATCCTCATTACTTTTATTGTTTTTAAATCTCCCTAAAATAAATAATGAATAAAAAAAATAATAAAGTTATACTTATAGGAAGTTGTTTTAAAGTAAAATAGTTTTTTTAAAGATTGAATTATCGAACTGCGAAAGAAACACATTCTTTATCTTGAGATATAAGTAAGAAATCCACTTTTTTTCTACGGTGGGGGCTATTGTTTACACAAAAAATGATATTATTATGTGAAATGTTCAATATGTATGGATGAACAAATGGTAAACAAATTACTTAAATTTAATACTACATTTTATAATAACTAAAAAAATACTAATGGAAGTGAACACTTTTAAGGGAGAAAAGTTTTGGATTTCATCAAAATAAACATAAAAAATAGTTTAAAATGACTAATGGAAGTAACGATTTTTGCTATTTTGATTTGTTAGCGTTTGACTTAGATTTTTATTGGTCCCCCGATTTATAAAATCGGGACACCTATGTTTTGAGGCATTTCCGTCTCCGTCCGTCCGCCCGTCTGTCCGTCCGTCCGGATTTTTCTCCGCAACCATCCATTGAATTTCTCTGAAATTTTGCATGAAGTTGTAACTTTTGTCAGGTTAGAAAGTGACATTCTCCGATTTTTGAAAAAAAATTAGGTTAGCCCCCCCAGGGGGACAAAAGGCCCCGAAATGGCAAAAAATGACATTTTTTGCCCCATACTTTTCATCCATCCATTCAATTTCTCTGAAACTTGGCCAAAATGTAGAGGCAATTATTCTGAATATAAAATGAGCATCCTTGACCTCAGAAAAATTCTTGTTCGCGCCCCCAGGGGCTACAATGGGGGGTCAAAAATGCCCCAAATTGCCCAAATTTATTGCATTTTACACTCGCCACATTGAGTCACATACAGAGGGGGACCACACATGCGCGGCTTGTTATATATAAAATTTAACGAAAATGAAAATTGAAAAAGTATTGTTTGTTAATGATTAATAAAATTATTTGTCAATTAAAAATAAATGAGACTATTTTAAAGTGAAAATAAGTTTTAAAGTCAGGTTGCATTTTCGCCGAATAAAATGAAAATTTCAAAAGAAAATTTTGAATGGATGAACATTTAAATTTTAAAAAAGAAAAATAATATAAATTATATAATACTTTTGTCATACAAAAGGGTATTTTTTTTTCAGCTGAAAGAATGTAGACAAAAAAAATCTAAACAGAACATTAACACACGTACATTTGCAAAAGCGACTACTTTCTCTTTACGAGTTGACATGTTAATAAAGTCTATTACAGTCTTCCATAGTTTGACAACGTCAGAGGAATTTGACGAAACGCTTACTTACCTCTAGAAAATAAACATTGTATTATAAAGCACAAATTATTAGGTCGATGTTGGTCTTTCATGATTAATAAGTTATGGTTATATTATATTATGATATTTTGAAAAATTGAGAAAACCATATTTTCAAAATACATGTTTAAATTTTAAAATGTCTAAATGACGAAATCATTTAAATGAATTAAAATCTCTGAAAAAATAATTGTTTAGAACATTTTTTTCTTTAAAATTCAACAGATCATAGTGTATATTAATGAGAAAATGAAGTAAAAATTTTCAAAACATAATATATTTATTTCCACTTTTTATTCATGAATTCACCCAAACTTTACCAAAATACAGCACCATTAAAACAAAAAAGATAAATCTGATATGGTTTTAAGACTCTTTTGCTTTATATAATATTAAAATTTCAATCGACCTGAATATATTTTGTTCAGATTTCATAAAGTGAAATGGGGGGGGGGGGATAACGTTGAAAAATATTTTCCCTAATATATTTTACGAAAAAAGCATTTTAAAGATGAATTAGTCCAATGATGAATAAGCATCGAAAATTTTGTGAAAATGTAACCATTACTTGATATTTGCTAGATTTATTAAACACGTGTCTATCAAAGCACTTCTAATCTTAAGAAAAGAGTTATCAAAGCATTTACATTGCAAAGTTGTATGGTTTGTTTTGTTCTAACATTGTATTTACTAAATACCATTCAATATATGAAAAAAGTACTAAATGCTGTGTAATTATCTTTACAACATACTGCTGTAGAGAAAGGTTGTGTATAAAACGCGAAAATATTAAATTAAGAAAAAATAAAAAACTATCAATGTTATGCCAAAACGAATCTGAGTTTTGAATTCAGTACCAAAAAATCCATATAAAAACATTAAATAATTAAACAAAACATGTTACATTGTGTAATTATTTTAATATTGAGTGTTATTTAATCAGATATAAACCAAATTTAAACCTAGTAATAAATCTAAATTTAGAATTATCCACAGACAAGTACCTGTTTTGTCTTTTAAAGACTCATCAGTGTGGCTATACAACTGATAGGCCGACTGCACAGATCAAACCTAAAACCTTGGGATTGATAGCCCAACGCTTATATACATGCACCCAACCTACCAGCTGCGTGAATGAGAAGATTAAATACTGCAGTCATCTTTTCTGACAAGAGAGCATATATAATCTCCCATCGTTCTTGATATCTTCTTTCCATTGTTGCGATGGCCTGATGAAATCTCTCACCAGGTTCTTCACTGACATCACCCAAGTTTTCGGGGAAGAAATTTAGATGAGAATGCAAAAAATGAACCTTTAAGGACATACGACAACTCAGTTTCCTGAAGTTCTCAATAAGCTTTGATACCAGTTGTTTGTAATTAGGATCCTTGTGATTTCCTAAGAATCCACGAATTACATCACGAAATGCGCACCAAGCTTTATTTTCAACTTTAGTCATCGCGCTTTCCAATTTCTCTGGCTTCAACATTGCATTTATTTGGGGTCCAACAAATATACTAATAATTATTAGTAGAGCTGGTACATTATATAAGCATGTCGATGTTTTGACCTGTATGGCCTCTTCAAAATGAGAAATTAGTTCTAAGAGGCCCTCTAGATCGAAACCTCACCATGTCTATGTAGGCAAAACAACATATACTAGCCTGCTTTCTTGATGTTGCCCATAAAATGTATATTTTACCCCCCCCCCCCGTTTAAAAGCAAATATATAATTTGAATTTGGATTTTAAAAAATTTAAGACTTCTACATGGATGCCATTTTATCCTAATCAATTTCAAAATGGAAGAAACCCCTAAAATAAATCTCAACATAAAATACAGATTGAACTTTCTGATTGTACAATTAGATTTTCTTTGCTTCACTCGATTCATATAAACTAATTTATTCATTATTTAAAAAAAAATATCAAAAAGATGTAAATTGGGATTATTTGGACTACTGTTCTCATCTTGGATGTTATTCTCACAACGTTTCGGCTGATGTAACTTCCAACCTTCTTCAGATGCCTCTTGTCAAACTCGGGAATCTGTACGGAATTTCAAACAGAACCCTTTATTTAATCCACAGGTCTAGATTATTTGTGTTCCGTTAGCCATGACTGAGTCGAAGTCTTAAGTAATTTTTAATTATGTTCTTAGTATCGCCTGATTTGACCTTCGAATTTCCAGAAAACTGTACTTTCACTTAGAACTGATTATTACTTAATACTTTTATCCGTTGTGCTATGGATCTAAATTTGTTATGAATAAAGTGGGTTTTGTTTCTGCATTTAATTATTTTACGATAGACAATAAGGTTACCGTCTTCGTACAAATATTTCCATAATTCTTGTATTCCTTAATATAATGTTGGGGCAAGTTGGGGAATTCATTTCAATTTCAGCTTTTTTTTTTTTTTGCTACTGCCGACTCGCATGACAGTGTTAGGAAGAAATCTTATTTGGCTTTTTTAAAACGTTCTCGCCAATAAATAAAAACGTTTCTTCCATATTTTGTGATCCCACTGATTATTTTGAAGGTCTTGATCAAATTATTCTATCTAGTAAAGTAGTTGAACCTAAGGATTCTAACCTATTTTTATAATTAACATCATTTAGTCCGTTTATTAGTTGGTTATATTGAAGCGGTTAGCTCCCAAAATGTCTGACAAATTTTATCGATTAATTTTGTCTGATTTTGCAAACGGTGAAAGTTCTAATTGATCCACCATATTAATTTGTTTTCTGATTTTTGCAGATTTCGTTTTTTCTTTTTCATTTTCATTTTGCAAATATCCTGAATTATGATTAAAGATTAGCGTTTTTAAGCAACTTAAAAAAAAAGGAAGAAAAAAAACTCCTTTACTTGTACCACTAACCCTAAGTCTGTGTGGTAACTACTCTCTTTCTTAGTTTGCTCGGAGAGTTTTTTTATGGGGCGTGTTGCCACCCGAAGTATATAGAATATTGCAAAAGAAATTGTCTTTTATATAACAGATAATTTACACAGTAGACTAATCCACAAAAATCAGAAAAACTATTAATATTTGCAAAACAAAAATTATTAAAAAAAAAAATCGTGAAAATCGGATAAATTAATATGGTGGATTAATTAGCTCTTTGACCACTTGCAAAATCCAACAATAAAATTTGCCAGCCATTTTTGGAAGCTAACCGCTTCAACATAACATATCAGTTTAGGTTTAGTCACTGTTCTTGTACGCCTTCTATTTTTAATATTATATCCCAATTCCAAAGTCTAACAACTGGTTTCCAGAATAGAATATATTTTTGAAATACAATTCCTCTACATCATTTATGGAGAGTAAATGCTTATTTTACCAAAAAGGGTGCTTATATTATCAGGTCTGATTAGCCATATAACAACTAACCTATGAGTGAGGCGAGGGGGCTAAATCAACACATTTTTAGCAAGGCATATGTTAGCAACGTTTAGTAATTAGAAATGCCTTACAATTATGAAAATTACTAGCAGGGCTACTCGATTTTTCCCGGAGGTATGGATACCAAGATAGAAGAGTTTTGAAAAGTGTGTGTAACATCTTTTTCAAAACTTGTCTTTCCTTCTCTTCTTTTTCTCCTTCTCTTTCTTTTCTCCTTCTCTTTCTTTTCTTCTTCTCTTCCTTTCACCTCCTTCTCTTCCTTCCACCTCCCTCTCTTCCTTTTCTCCCTCTCTTCCTTTTCTCCCTCTCTTCCTTTTCTCCCTCTCTTCCTTTTCTCCCTCTCTTCCTTTTCTCCCTCTCTTCCTTTTCTCCCTCTCTTCCTTTTCTCCCTCTCTTCCTTTTCTCCTTCTCTTCCTTTTCTCCTTCTCTTCCTTTTCTCCTTCTCTTCCTTTTCTCCTTCTCTTCCTTTTCTCCTTCTCTTCCTTTTCTCCTTCTCTTCCTTTCACCTCCCTCTCTTCCTTTCACCTCCCTCTCTTCCTTTCACCTCCCTCTCTTCCTTTTCTCCCTCTCTTCCTTTCACCTCCCTCTCTTCCCCTCTCCTTCTCCAACATCAAAAGGAACTAAATGTCACCATTTCAGGTTATTTTACTTCCTAACGCAGGGGGGGGGGGGGGAATAAAGAGAGGAAAATAATCAAATTCGCAAACCTTCTGTTCGTACTAATATTCTTGTTAAAGTCATTTGTACTTTGAATTTGATAAAAGTGCATTAAACCAATGAAGGCAATCCTCTGGTTTTGATGGTTTCAGCTTATGATGTTTCATAGTTACGTAATAATGCTGTGGCAGAAAAATGCATCATCACTAAGCGTGACATTGAAGCTGGCACATTGTTTGCATTACGCTTGTATGTCGTTTGGCTTCCTTGGACACTGTTGTGTGGTGGTGTTGTTTCTGTTGCTTTTTTTTCTCAACTTTGTGCTTTGATAAGAGAAGAAAAGCCATCATAAAATGCTCGGAAATTCACTTATTATTTAGACTTGACCCAACTTACATAAAAAATTGGGTTACGATGCATCGTTAGGAACGTTTCTCCATCGTAAGCTGAGGACCTTTACTTTTTTTATTTTTTAAATTTTATTTAAAAAAAATTTTATTTTTTAATTTAAAAACTTTTTGTTGACTAATGAAACTGCTATATTATGTAAATGATTCCTTTTTTCAGATTCTGGGTGTTTGGATTACGGTGCGCTATCGTAACCAGAAAGACCCATCTGCAAATCCCAACGCCTTTCTTTAAATGACGGGTTTTTTGCGTTGCACTTTAGGTACAGTAAACGTCAATGCCAATTAGCAAGCTTGCATATGACCTGACCTCCTCCTTTTCATTTTTCTTACTCTTCATTGGATGGTCTCCTCAATAAGACATTTTAAGCCTTTCCAGAACTTTCCATCATTATATATATATATATATATATATTAAAGTATGTGTGCGAATGCATGTCTTTTTTTTTTTTCAGCCAATACTTAGATTATACCATATGATTTTTGTTTTGTTTTAAAAAATACTATGTGTATATTTTTATTTTTTTATATAAATTTCTTTAAGTTTACACAAAGTTTATGTAGTAGCTAGATAGCGTACAATATGACTTGAGCTCAAAATATAGTAATAATTAAGAAAATGTTCCATGTTTTTTTCATCAAATCCGGAACATTTTTTGAATTATTATTATATTTAAGTATATATGTATTTTTGAGGATTTAAAATATTAAAAAAATTATGTTACAAATAAAGAGCATACACAAAGGCATTATATATATTTACAGCTGTTTCAAGGCAGTGTTTAATTAAAAGTCATACAATAAAACATTTTTTTTTTAAAATATAAGAGCAATATTTCAATAGATAAAAGCTAGATATTATGAACAAACCCAAAGTTTCATATCGAGAGAGTCAGTAATCATTATTGTTTAACCTGAAGCCATAAGATTACAAAATCTGTGTATATTCGGTAAAAATTCCTAGTTAAACAAAAAACTGCTTAGGCATTTGAGCATCTTATTTTTATAAGTGTTTAAGGCCTTTGCAGAACTTAATCTGGTCTTTGCTCTAGTTGTGTTTTCTGTTCTTCATTTTTTTTTTACCAACAAAAAAGATGATTTATACTTTAACTCTGCTTTTTTTTCTTTTCAACAAAAATCACTATATTTTAATACTCCCTTGTTTTGTTTGTTTTTCAAAGAAAATAAATATTTCCCCATAATTTCTGGAAGTTGCTATTGTTTTTAGATTTAGACTTAGGTCCTTCTGTTCAAAGTTAAACACTAGTCAGCAAATCTTCTCCAGTGCCACTTGTCCTGATCAACTCTTTCCATGGCCGTCCACGTGATGCATGAGTCAGCTTGGGAACGTACTAAACGAAAGTCGCCCATAAGAGACTTCCGCCACGTCATCTTTGGATGACCACTTCGTCTTCCGTTTTGGAGCAACCAAGACATGGTCACCTTTCATTGTCTAAAATATTTGAAAGAAAATATTGGTACTTATATAGATGAAGGCACATATGAAAACGCAGATACAAATAAATTAACCGGAATACTCTTTGATATACTTATGTATCAGACAAAAATAGGTATATACACCAAAAATTAGCAAAAATTATTGAGTAGAATTTAAATTAAAAATCAAAATCAATCTTATCCTATTTTAAGGGTCTGCCATTGATTCTAGCGAAAAACACGTACATCAAGGGGACGTAACTCAGTCTGTCATATTAACAAGTAATATATCAATGGCCATCGGCAAAATGCGATAAAACTGATTTTTATTTTTAATTAAAATTCTACTCAATGATTTTTCTTAATTTTTGGTGAGGATACTTATTTTTGCCTGATACGTAAGTATAAACAAAAGTTTTCATTTGGAAATGCGTTTTTCATATGTGCCCATATCTGTATAAGCACCAAAATATTTATTCCCATGGTCATCTGATTTCATTTGTTGTTAGTATTCCTGGTTTTGTTTTAACATTTTCATTAATTTCTTTTTCTTCCGATATGGTATTAACTAAGTATTGATGCTTTGATTTTATGTGCGGCTTACGATCACTGGTTATTCACACTTGGTTACTCGTGCTCCAATTTTTCACTATTTAGACGATAGGAATTATTACCCTGACAAAGTTCACAAACTATGTGAATGTCTCATGTTTATTGTTTTAAAGAAGGAATTTAGTATTATTTTAATACAGTGGTTGTCTAGGTGATGATGTATGGAAATGAGGGTTGAGGATATGTGTTGCATGGAGCAAAATGATATGAGAATGATATGATGAATGTGTAATGTAAATTTTAAAGACAAACTTAGATCTGAAGACCTCAGAGGAAGATTAAATCTGAACAGTATATGGAGATGTGTGCAGAACAGGAGACTTTGTTGGTTTGGTCACATTGAAAGACTGGATGAGAGGTTTGAGGTTAGTAAATGTAGAACAGTTGAGAAGCAGGGTCAGTTGGCCGGGGAAGTCCAAGGAAAACCTGGGAGGAAGTGTGATAAGGATGTATTTGAGAGAAAGAGGGATAAATAAAGAGCTGGCCAGAGATAGGTTAGTTTGGAAGTCAATTTCTAACACATGCCAGCATGAAAAACAGCCGTCAAACTGAATATGATGATGATTGTGAAAAATTCAGGGCAGGTAACCAATTGTGAACAATCATAGCAACAAATTACTTAGAGCCTTTTGATTTGCTTTTTCATAAGAAAAATAAGTTTTTTTGCAAAAATGATATGCAAAAGTTTTCCACCGGGTGAGACTTTAGACTTTTAAATTCATACTATTTGCCTCAATAATTGCTTTAGCTCTATGCAGTTAGGCACAAAAAGATAATGAGCACTATTTAGTGGTGCCCTATTTGATAGAATTACCTTTGTACCTGACTATAATGTATTCTAAATACAATTATGTAAAGCAGTAGTTTTACCCCCCCCTTTCCAGATATTTTTATGAATTAGTCGACTCTACCTCCATGTTAAAATACACCCAACTTAGCATTTTCATTTTAGTATAAAAAAAAGTAACTTGTAAATATATCTTTAACTTATATAAGAATAACAAAACTTAACACATACCAGACAATAATTATTTCGACTATCACTGGTCTTTTTCAGATCTGGGATTCCCAGACTTGAAAAAAGACCAGTGATGGTCGGAATAATTATTGTCTAGTTTGTATTAAGGATTTTTGTTATTCTTTATTCTGCTCTGTAAGTTAAATACATTGAGCTCTTAAGTTGGAAATATGTTTCAATCCGTGTGCGTTTGTTCCAAACGAGGACAAACGAACTTGAGAGAGAGAGAGAGAGATATATTTTTTTTTACTATTGAGAAATAGTCAAATTAAAAAAAATAGTAATAATAATTACTGCATTGTGTTTTGTCTGTTATTTAACTTAATCTTAAAGTATGATTTTTTGTTTTAACCAAAAGTTATTTTATTTGTTTAAAACTAAATCGCCTAATTTGTTGAATTTTCTTGTGTAAGTAATAATTTTAATAATAATGGGAGTCTAAATAGTAAAACTCTATAGCCGTATGAAGTTATTATTATTAATAATAATGTTATCCCTTAGAAAATAAAAACATACATTGGCAGCCATAGACAGCAGACATATTTAATATGTGGGAGTTAACTCTTAATTAATTTACTTCCCTTGTTTATTTACAAAAATGATTATTTAGCCATAAATAATAACTTCTACATAAAATGAATTTGAGAGAGCGAGCAAGAAATGTTATTTGGACCCATGCAACGTTTTCTTCCGGCAATGATTTAAAATAACTTTTGGTAAAATAAACAAAAAGTCCTACTTAAATAACAGCAGACAGAAGTACATTGCCCTATTGGGCAATAAAATCACAAATGAATAACACCAAACAGTAATTTATTATAAACTGTTCAAAAAATAGTTATGAAAATTAGGTGCACACATAACTGTATTTGGGTCTTTGCTCTCTACTATATATACAGTATATCAAAAGACTGTTGCATTATTTAAATGAAAGTTCATAGTCGTTTTGATGGTAAAATGGGTGTGATAAATGAAAAACCCCAAAAACTTTTGCATTTATTAATTTAGATATATATTTAGAAATTAAAATTTGCGTAATTGTTTGCATTTAGTGAAAAACGTTTTTGTATTTGAAAATGAAAAGATTTTTGGAAAAAAATGACATGAAATGAAAAAAAATAATTAAATGTATCATATTAACAACTCTAAATTATGCAGGTGATCCAATAGTAATAGGATTACATGTATGAATGTCTGACTGCCTATTTATCTCCGTCTTTAGCTTGCCAATGACAAATGCGTGCAATTCTTTCTAGGTGATGGGATGCCAGGTTTTCAGACTGCACGGCGCAACTTTGTTTCTCCTTTTTTACTTCCTGTTTTTTGATCGCTTTTTTAAAAGAAAAACTTTTTCCATCCTTTTTTCTTATCATTTTTTACTTTTTTTCTTTCATCCTTTTTTTATTTTTTTGTCTTTTTAAATTTTTTTCCTTTTTTGTTTTTGTCCTTTTCTGTCCTTTTCTGTTTTTGTCTTTTTTCCCAGTCCATTTTTTTTCTGTCCTTTCTTTTCGTCTATTTTTTTGCCCCCTGTCCTTTTTTTCCCCTGTCCTTTTTTCCCCCATCCCAGCCCTTTTTTCCCCCATCCCAGCCTTTTTTTCCCCTGCCCCTCCACTGTTCTCCCCCCTGACCTTTTTTCTCCCTGCCCTTCCCCCTGCCCTTTCCACCCCCCTGTCCTTTTTTGTCCCCCCTGCCCTTTTGCCCCCCCCCCCTGTCCCCCCACCTGCATGCTTTTCTCCCCCCCCCGTGCTTTTCTTTTCCTACCCTTTATTTTCTGCCCTATTCCCCCCCTTTTTGGGGGGTTTATTTTCCTGTCCTTTTTTTCTGCTTTTTTCCCCTGTCCTCTTTTTTTCTCCCTGTCCTCTTTTACCTTGTCCTTTTTTCCTTGTCCTTTTTTCCTTGTCCTTTTTCACCCTGTCCTTTTTTTTCCCTGTCCATATTTTTTGTCATTTTTTTCGCCCTCCTTTTTCCTGTTTATTTTATGTTCTACCCCCACCCCCCGTTCTTTTTTCCCAGTCCTTTTATTCCACTGTCCTTTTATTCCACTGTCCTGTTATCCCCTGTTCTTTTATCCCCTGTTCTTTTATCCCCTGTTCTTTTATCCCCTGTTCTTTTATCCCCTGTTCTTTTATCCCCTGTTCTTTTTTTCCCTGTTCTTTTATCCCCTGTTCTTTTATCCCGTTCTTTTATCCCCTGTTCTTTTATCCCCTGTTCTTTTATCCCCTGTTCTTTTATCCCCTGTTCTTTTATCCCCTGTTCTTTTATCCCCTGTTCTTTTATCCCCTGTTCTTTTATCCCCTGTTCTTTTATCCCCTGTTCTTTTATCCCCTGTTCTTTTATCCCCTGTTCTTTTATCCCCTGTTCTTTTATCCCCTGTTCTTTTATCCCCTGTTCTTTTATCCCCTGTTCTTTTATCCCCTGTTCTTTTATCCCCTGTTCTTTTATCCCCTGTTCTTTTTTTCCCTGTTCTTTTATCCCCTGTTCTTTTATCCCCTGTTCTTTTATCCCCTGTTCTTTTTTTCCCTGTTCTTTTATCCCCTGTTCTTTTATCCCCTGTTCTTTTATCCCCTGTTCTTTTATCCCCTGTTCTTTTATCCCCTGTTCTTTTATCCCCTGTTCTTTTTTTCCCTGTTCTTTTATCCCCTGTTCTTTTTTTCCCTGTTCTTTTATCCCCTGTTCTTTTTTTCCCTGTCCTTTTTTTCCCTGTCCTTTTTTTCCCTGTCCTTTTTTTCCCTGTCCTTTTTTTCCCTGTCCTTTTTTTCCCTGTCCTTTTTTTCCCTGTCCTTTTTTTCCCTGTCCTTTTTTTCCCTGTCCTTTTTCCTCTGTCTTTTCCCCCCTCCCTGTATGTATTTTTTACCCTTTTTTTGTGTCCCCCTTTTTGCCGTTTTTTTTTAATCCTTTTTTTTTTCATTGCATTCCATCCTTGTTTGTGTGCATCATACTTTCTTGCTTTAAAATAATAATTATATTTCAGTGAATTTTATTTATTTTAATTCATACTGTCCAGTCAAATTGACAAAACAAAAACCTTTTTTTTTAATTACAAATTAATTATAATAAATACTGTTGTGATTAGTTCTGCTTTTAACTTTTTTTTTCCAGAGATTTTTATGAATTCCAATTGACATATAATCATGTAATTTATGTAAATGAAATCTTTTAACATTTTTTTTATATTTCTAGTCAACTCGCAGCCTCTACCTGCTTAGAATTATCATATATGTTTATATAAATCCATATTATATAAATCCATATGTACTTTAACATTGAGTGGAAAGTGATAATTGATGGTTTCTACTGTATCTCATGGGAACAGGTTTTTGTCTTCTTAATCAGTGTATTTGTTTAGGTTATTATGTATCTACAAATCCCATCTCTGGTCTACATCCTGGGAGGTGGTTGCAGGGTTAAGAAGTACAAATTCTGTGTATCCTGACATTGGATGTGACTTTAAGTATATTTCGAATAATTTATCTCTAAGCCGTGCAGATAGTAACGCTATAAAGATCTAGTTTCTGGTGGCGTTATTTCATAACTAATAAACCCGATAATCAAGATGAAAGCAACATTTCTTGCTTTCTGTGCAATTGATTAAGAATACATTTCTTCTAATTTAGATAAAATTGGATTATATTTTAATACATTCTCGCCTAAGATATTCTTTCACATAAAATTCATCAGATGTGTCACAAAACTGCAATAATAGACCTGTTTATGCTGACGCTACACATAATCATGTTCTGTTTAACATCTGTTTTAAATGTTGGCATGTGTTGGACGGCTTTTAGAAATTG
The DNA here is from genome assembly GCA_963556195.1 of Sepiola atlantica. NCBI lineage: Eukaryota > Metazoa > Mollusca > Cephalopoda > Sepiida > Sepiolidae > Sepiola > Sepiola atlantica. Next base: position 26,340,449 of record OY744545.1, read on the forward strand.
ACTTCCAAACTAACCTATCTATAGTCAGCTCTTTATTGAAATCTATCCTTATCATTTCCTGAGATGTTTTCCTTGGCCTCCTTCTGCCAACTGACCATGCTATCTCCACTGTTCTTCATATAATAATCCAAGAACTCTCATTCATTCTTTCAATGTGACCAAACCAATGAAGTCTCCTGTTCTGTACAAAACTCCCTATACTGTCCAGATATAATCCTGCTTTGAGCTCATCAGATCTAAGCTATCTTTAAAACTCACATTACACATCCATCTTATCATTCTCATATCATTTTTCTCCATGCAACACATATGTTCAACTCTCACTGGCCAGATTTCACTTTAATACATCATCGCACTGTACACACATGCCGGATAGACTCTTCTCTTGGTTGACAGTGGTAACGCTCTGCTAGTTAGTAATGCCAGAAGTTTCCTGTATTGAATCAATTCACTCCTTACTCTTGCAATCACGCTAGCAGCAACTCTTTCCTGTGTTTGAATGGTATCACCAAGATAACAAAACTTCTGAACACCCTCAATAGCCTCACCATCTAAATATACTTTTTCCACATCTGAGTTCTCATTCGTCTTACACTGTTTATGTAAGAACACATAAACTGGCTATCATCTCTCAACCTACCTGCAATTCCACTGCACTTGTGTACACAGATGATTGCTTTACAATCTTTAATTATGTTCGATCACCTTTTATATTTAAAAAGTTTTGGAGACAATTTCCATTTCCAGTCAAACTTTGTTGTGTAAACAGAACAACTTTTGTTACATATCTTTGTGATTCGTCGAGTGGCTGCGGGGGTTGAAAAATTTGCTGACAATCATTCCACCCCATTAACCCTTATCCTCGAGTAGTTCTTGGCCTTGGTAAGTCGTGACCCAATATTAAAAAAGAAATCTAAAGAAATCATCTTCTTTCGTGTGAATCAGATGATTCTGGTGTTGGCATTAGTTTCCCCCGATGTTTTTCTAGTTAGAAATATTTCTGGAAAGACATCGGGTACTTACGGGAAGGACCACGAGAAGGTTGCCAACATCCCTAAGTGAAAGTGGTAATGTGGAACCAGACTGGATTCGAACTTGGAACACCCGGGTCTTCAGTCCGTGTATTTATCCACTTAACCCCCTCCACCTCCCAAAAAGAAATCATGATGATGGCTATTTCACATGTAAATTGTTGATGCTGAAATTGTAAAAGAAATGAAAATACTTCTCAAATAAAACAAACCGTAACAAAATTAGTTCTAGTTTTATAACGATTTGGTTCACTTAATAATTTTATAACAATTTGGTTCACTTAATAATTTTATAACAATTTGGTTCACTTAATAATTTTATAACAATTTGGTTCACTTAATAATTTTATAACAATTTGGTTCACTTAATAATTTTATAACAATTTGGTTCACTTAATAATTTTGTAACAATTTGGTTCACTTAATAATTTTATAACAATTTGGTTCACTTAATAATTTTATAACAATTTGGTTCACTTAATAATTCAATGACCAAACGATAACGTAATATTTAACTTTCAAAAGTCTATTTGAAAATTTTTTTTTTTAAATTAGTCAAAATAAAACAAAAAAGAAATAGTTTTCAAAACTAAATAAATCAATATTGTTTGATCACGTGGTTGATAAAGAGTGAGTAAAGTCGGAATGCTAACAGCTGTGTCTGATAAAAGAAATCCGGGCAAAAAAGAGGAGGTAACCGGTAGAAAGAGAACAGTTTTAATATTAGTTACCCCCTCCTCCTCCTCTTCGCGAACTTGGTGCTACCAGATCAGGCTGTCTGAAGATATCGGCTTCTTGACCCAAAATGCACCAAACACTGATATTTTATTGTTTTTTTTTTTTATTTTCAAAACTTAATTATGTTCTGCAAAGCCAAAAGCAAAAAAAAACAAACAATTTTCAGCATAAAATAACCTGAAAAGGGTTGATATGCCGTAAAACAAAACAACCAAACACCATGACCAAACACTTGAATATATAAGGAACTTGAAGCATAAAAACTTTTGCCAAAATGACCCGATTCGGCATTAAATAACTCGAAATTGGTTGATATGCCATAAAACAAAACAACTTCTCCAGAAGATTAGATACAAGCTTAGGTCAGCGGTTTTTGAAAAGTCACCACACTAAGAGGAAGTGCACTCTGGCCTACAAAAAGTGCCTGAGTAGCCCCATCAACATTCCCTCAGACGATTAGCAAGAAACTAACCCCTCCCGAAAGAGAAAAAATAAAGCCCAGGGGTTGAGGACCTTCTAAGACTACACAGCCCAACAGAAGCCACTATCAGACTGATTGTCGAGAAAAACATCTCAAGTTGGAGTTTTTAATAATAAAACTCAAAGGATGAAAGTTTCTGTAAGAATAAAAAATGATTGAAATTATTGAAAATTTTTAAAATAGACTTCTTATTTTTTCTTTAAATTTGTGCATGTACACATTATGCTAATTCATCCCAAGATAAAAATGAGATTCTACTTTTTTTAGGCGATTTAATTTAAACATCCTGAAAAACTTGGCAGTAAAAAAAAAAAAAAAAAAACAATTATTTTAGAATAAAATATGCAACAACTGCTTTTTTTTCTTTTTTTTTATATTTCATTGTTAAAAGGAAAAAAATTCAAAAATATCTATGGGATTTAAATTTCAAACCAATAGAAAATAGGGGTGAGTGGGATGTCAATGAGTGAAACAAAAATGAAACTCAAGCGATTCCTGAGCAACGCTGGGTAGATTCAGCTAAAATGTTAAAAAAATTAATGTTAAACATAAAAATTAATGTTTAAAAATTTTAAATAAACTTCTTGCTATTATTTTCTCTTACATATCTCTGAATTATAAATAACAAAATGAATGTTAAACATAAAAATAAATGTTTAAATAAAAACTTTTGTGCATTATTTCTTTTCCGTTACATATTTGTGAAGTATATAAAAAATAATTGTAAAAAGTATCTAAACTGGCCAATATTTGGAATTATAAAATTCCTAATACTGCACCCATTAATAAGACATTTAAAAAAAAAAGAGAAAAAAAGTTTAGTAAATCGACAAAAAAAAAAATGGGGTTGGAATCACATGACAAAAATATTTCTTTGACAAAATTTTTAATAAAAATTATTATACAATTTTATTTTAATTTTATTTTTTATTTATTTTTTAACAAATATTAAATTTATGAGTCTGTTTAAAATATTATATTTTTAATTTCTAAAGAGGGTGTGTGGCGTATTTAAGTGTAGGGTGAAGAGAGAAAAGAAGTAGTTAAAATTTATTTTTTCGATTAATGTATTTCCTCATAGGGTTCACCAAAATAATGTAAGGGAAGTAACTCTGATTAAATTATTTTTAAAATGTCTGATATGACATTTAAAAATCGGTGTTTTTATTGAAAGGGGTTGACAATGCAACTAGGTAACTAAGAAAATATAAAATGAAAAGAGAATTTAGGACGTTGAAAACGTACACAATTTATTAGACGAATGAATTCAACATATCTTTAATAATAAAAAAAACACATTTTTAAAGGTTTCTGACTTGAGTTAGTGATAACATTTTTTTAGATAACTGACTTTGACTAATCAAATAAGCATAAAAGAATAATCACCGTAAATTTGATGTTTTTTAATGATGATATTTAATTATTAAAGATGAAAATATGTTTGAAACTAATTAACATTGAATTGGGATGCTGAAAACGTATAATAAATGCAAGAATACTTAAACAATTAAACAATTTTTATTACAATTAATCAATCGAACAATGTTAATTAACGAATTAAGAAGATTAAATAAACTTGTTAACGTACATGAACATAAAAATTAAATAAACTGTAACAATGTTAGTAAACACATTTTTATCCGAATCTAGTAAAAGAAGTTTTCCTAATTTAACTATAAGAAAACAAAACATGAAACTTCTTATAACTGAGTCAATTAAAATAATGGCAACGATGATGGTTTATTAAAAAAAAAATAATAAACTCAGAGTAAGTTAAATGTCTTTTAATTGTATTAAAAGTATCTTTAATTAGAAATAATTATTATTGAAACAAATTCAACAACTTTCGTGTAATAAGCATCTTAAATTTGCTTTTTATTTTATGCTTATTTTCTTAGTGAAACCTATTTATCCCCTGCATTATCAACCCCGTTGACACAAGCGCCTCAAAATCTTTATAAAATTGTCTAATTGAACGTGTGTGTATAAATACGAATACACATAATTTGTAAAATTTGAAAATAAAAATCGATTAATTAATAATTTATTAAAAATAGTTTTCTCTTAAGTAATACATAACATGAATATATAAAAGTTTAATTTAATTATTACAACATGATTTAATTGTTGAATTGAACCAAATTGTATTATAACTTTAACTAATTTTAAGGTAACGTTTTAATCTCTATAAAATGCTTTCAAAATTTATAATCTTTTAATATATGATTTGCTAAGAATAAACATTAAAATGGTTTATTTACAAAGAAGCAGAAAGGCATTCTGGTAGATTTAATTTCGTAATTAAACTTTTTAAATAGGATTTGAAAAAATGTTTTATATTATGCCATTGAAGTTTTGATTTCAATAATCGATTAACAATAGATAAAAAAAAAATTAAATAAAGGTTAAAAAAGTCAAAAGAACTTTCATGTAAACTTGATATATATATAAATAGGTATTAACTCTACAAGAAAGTTATTTCTATATGCATATAAATTTGAAGTTGTCCAAGGGGGTTATTTTAGTCTAGCTCGTGTCTGTTAAGCCTTATAATTAGTACTACATGCCAAAGGCTATACATGACAAATTGGTTTAATTCCATCCAATACATTTGGAACCAATAAGTGTTTATTATTTTTAGCAGTAATGTTTTAATTTTATCACCCCTACTTCGATATCTGACAGACCTGGTACTTCCATGCCAAATTTAAGGTGTCATGCTAAATACGTTCCTTTAACCTACCCTGATAAGTTAGGTGCCCAATTTAAACATGGTTCCATTTTGTTTTTAATATTAAAAAGTAATTTTTCTGACTTAAAAAAAAAGATGTTCTATTTTCTCTTTGATTTGTTTTTGTACAGAAGATTGTTTCCATCATTGACTGAATATAAAAAGGTTTTATTTTTATTAAATGTTTTTTTATTAAAATTTTTTTTTCATTTAAATTTTTTTTTAGTTGTTGAAAGATGTAAATTATTTATTCTTTTATTTATCTATCTTTCATCTTTTTTCAGATAATTGGCGTTTGGTTGGCATTACGATATCGGAACCAGAAGGATCCTCGAGCAAATCCGAGTGCATTCCTCTAAGAGTTACATACACACAAACACTAGGCATTCTTCAAGATAACAAATTATTTCTTTCTTTGTCTGTTCAGATGTTAAAATGTTTGTTTTGTTTATCTTTGTCAGACTCTTTGTCTTTGAAAAATTTGTCCATTTCTTCAAATTGTCACTTTTTGTCTCCCGCAACTTTTATTTTTAATATTACAAATTTTTTTTTTAAATTACATTTATTTATTTATTTTAATTACACATTTTTATTTTGAATAGAAACATTATTTTTTTCATTACATTTTTTTTTTAAATACAAAATTTGTAATTATGAAAAAAAATTTTAAATTACAAAAATAATTTTTTCAATTAAAAAAATATTTTTCTTTTCTTTTTCTTTTTCTTTCATTTTGACCTAATTATTTTCAAAATCCATTTCTTCCAATCTGAATATTTTATTTATATTCATTTATTAATCCATTTAATCACTATTCTTGTAAAAGGTATTTTTCTTTAGACTTTTGGGTCTCAAAAAGCTGACCGTGATCTCTTTTTATCAATTCCTTAGCTAAGCATATTGTTTTTGTACTCTCAATATATTTTAATTTGTTGACCTATATGAATTCTCATTCTCTAGCAGCATTTCTCTATAAAAATATGAAATTTTCTTTGATCTCTAAATATCAGTCAACACATTCACGCATTTTGGTGTTGTTCACAAAAGTGCATAAAATCATTTGGATTAAATTGAGAAATTCTTTTGTTTTCGTTAGTACGTATTTTTATCTAAAAAAAAAAAATGACATTTTTACACAAACAAATACATTTGTTCTGTTCTATAAGTTTGTGCTCAATTTTGCATAGGAAAAAAAATGAATTAATTTTTTTGACATATCTGATGAATATAGAATTTTATTAGTGTCTAAAAAGAATCTACACTTTATGAAGTCTTTTGATTTTAGAAAATTAAATTTTATGCAAAAATATTTTAACACATTTTTCTTAAAAATTTCACAGTGGAAGTCAGAAACATAGATACACAAAGAAAAGATTAAATTGTACGCCAGCATTTTTCACTCCTCATTCCAATCCATTCGCATATTAAGTTATAACATATGTAATTTGACTAATGGATTCTGTTAAGGACAATGCAATGCATTGTTTAAATCTAAACAGCTTTATTGCAGTCATTTGTGCACTAATATTGTTGCTAAAGGCATGAACATGCAACTTCCTGGGTAAAATAGCAATCTGTATCCAATTAATCATACACAATGAATGGTTTTGATTTGCCATTAAATAATCCCAAAAATTAAGTCAAAAACCACTGCAAACACAGTTCTTAGTTCGATTTTGATCTAAAATTTTCACTGTATAATGTATGTGATTAATTGGATTGACAACGAAAAAGGGAAAGGAGACTTTAATATAAATATATTTTCTGATTAACTAGGATTATATATATATATATATATATATATATATATATATATATATATACTTCAATAATATTGGCAAAATAGTTACAAGTACTAAAGAAGAGGTAAGCCTTTATTAGTAAAACAAACAAAAAAACACAAGAGGAGTCAAATAATTTATTTCTTCAGATTAAAAAATCTTTTTTTTATTTTAGTACTAAAGGCCTACCTCTTCCTCAGTAATTATGGTTATTTCACCAATATTATTGAAGTGTATGTTAGAATTTTGTACCTATATATAATAATACCAACGCATTTTCACGACATTACCTAATCATCAGAAGTCTACTTGATTGCTTTCTAATGTTTGATAGTTGGATAAACTCTGAAACTGCAGTGAAGTGTTGAGATAAGTACATATTAGTATCGTTTGTTATTGATATATAGGCTGAGTCAGAAGTGACTAGATACTTAAAACATTTTTAGTTTTAATAATCTATTCATGTCAATAAATTTTATTATTTAAAATAAAAATATTTTAACCATCCTGTTACTTCTGACAAACCTGTATATGTGTTATATATATATATATATATATATATATATATATAATCATCCACATACAGACTGTTTCACTGTATCACAGCTCTTCAGTGCGGCTCGACCAGCTAGTGCCTCAAGCCGGGATCAAAACTCAACCGTCGTTGTCCTTCTAGCATTCTATAAAATAAGAGAACTTAAAGATTTTAAAAGTATTTACAATGTGTAGAAATTTGGGACTACATATTTTAAGTGCTCTTAAGTGGGAACCTCTGGTTTGCCCGATTCTATTGTATAGTTGTGTTAAGAATAATAATTCAAGTAATTTTTGTTTGTGGGCTTTTTGTAAAGATCCACAACAAAACATACACACATATCTAAATTATGAAGTTACCTTGCTGAATTTTCAAATTTAGACCCAAATAGCAATCTGACTGACATATTGACACTTGATTCAAGCTAGCCTAATTTTTCGTTTTTTCCTTCAACTATTTTATTTACATGAGTATATTTTATTTCATGTTAGTTTTTTTTTTTTTTTAATGTAAATAATTATTCTGGCTTAGAAATCTTTTAGAGTGAATACATTTTCCATTATTCACCAAATATTCTTACATATAATAAAAGTCAAGGGAAATAACTTCTTACATGATTACTTCCCTTTAATGGAGGTAATCATGTACTGAGTTATTTCTCTTGACTTCTGCAAAATTCACAAATAGATTTCCGTTGATTCCTAAACAAGTCAGTCATATATATATATTTTTTTTATACTTAGGCAACGCCAGGTAGGTATCAGCAAGTGTATATATAGCTTTTATTTCAATAAATATTTGATTAATAATAAATAATTAAAAAATAATTCAATGTGAAAGTTATATAGTCGTGAGAAAAACATGTGAATTATATATATATATATATATATATATATATATGGGTATAATCAGTCAACAGAAAATCATAAGCACACAAGTAGGTAAAAAATGAGAAAAATAAATGTAACTTATGATTACATTATCTGAATGGGTTCGACTATTTTAGAAGCAAAAAAAGAAAACCCCTTTTTTTATTTTTTATTTTCTGTTAGGATTATATATGTGGTGGGTAACAGATGAAACTTAAAAACTAGATGCTAAATTTATTTCGACTTTTGCCTACCTGTACAAAATGTGCATCAAGCTTTTTACTCGGATCTATTCCTTTTAATGTTTAAATTTTAATATAATTTGATATTAAATAAAGAAGTACGTAAAGATTCAAACTGAAATCAAACTTCAACTTGATATTGCTACCTATACATATATATATATATATATATATATATGTGTGTGCATTCTCGCACACAACCCCGCACTGGTGAATAAGTTATACATACATACGTTTCTGGCTTTACCACTGTTAAATTTCATTCATGAAATTCTTGTCTATTTTAGGTGGAAGTTTTGTAGAAAGATGATTTTTTTTTATCCAATCTATCCACTTCACAAAACATCGAATAATTAATTTTATTATTTCACCTGACCTCCACCCTAACGTTTTAAAAAAAATTCTCATTTGTAATACAAAGTGCCCTCTTTCTGCTGATTTTTTTTTCAATAAATTTAAAAATAGATTTATACAAATATATTCTATACAGAATTATAATTGTAAAATGGAAAAGAACTGTTTAGTTTCATTCTGTACTTGTGAACTATTGTGGTCCTTAAAGAAATGTATTTGAAATATCTTAAATTACTTATTTGGTATGTCGCGCTCAATGGATCTATGAGAAACTGATAAATATTTATTCTTAAACACTAATACTAAAAAGTTTTAAATATATATATGTATTTATTAACTTTGTACCTATGCTCAAGTTTTGTTCATAGGAGTTAATTCTGTGAATCCTTACTGTGTTTATATAATAGTGCTCAATAACAAGTAGAGCTATATATTTATTTAGTATAAATTTGTATTTATACAAACATTTTCAACAGACATGTTTCAGCTGAGCTGATTTCCGGCTGGAGTAGAAACATGTCTGCAAATGTGTAGCAAATTGATGCTAAATAAATATGATTATTATTTCATGTATAATACCATAAAGTAGTATAATATATTACATATATATGTACATTCTGTATTTACTTCAACAGTGCTCAATATGTGAATAGAGCTTAGTAGTAGTAATATGAAAATATATTTATGGCAAGTAAGCTACACAGAAACGTTTAGCCTGATGATTTTTCCCCGCAGGAATGAAACATAAAGGTTTGTATGTATCTTATTTGCCACAAACATATTTTCATACTACGACTACCATATATATATATATATATATATATATATATATATATATATATATATATATATGAACTTATCAGGATTTTAAGTATGTTTCTTTTGATAAAAAGAAAATTATTTTAAAATTAATAACATTTTTTATTCGATAAAAAAACATTATTTGATTAAGATAAGTTTAAAATTGTTTTAAACAAGGCATAACTTTTCTAAATATGTTCCTCATTGGTGTGAACAGAAGAGTAGAAAAAGAAAGTAAATATCCGAAAATCCTAACACTTTCTAATCCGTAGGTATCAATAGATTTCTTATTTCGAACCATTTTTCAAGTTTTACTCAATTTCAGTTTTTCTTTGACGTTTCCATAGCAACACAACATAGTGTTTCAAGTTGGGGGGGGGGGGGGGGGGCTCATCTTCATTTTCGTAATTCTACAAAACCTTTTTTTTATATTTCATTTAGTCCTTGAAAAAATTGGTTTATTCTATATTCAAAATAATTTTTAAGCTTATGTTAATTAACTTTAAAATGATATTCAAGATAACAAACCTTTTACAAAACTAATGATATTGGAGTTAAAAACTGTTTCTTTTATTACTTTTTCTTTTCTTATTAAACTTTTCATTTGTCAACATCCCAATAAAATCATTATCCTTCTCCCCATCGCCATCCTTTTTTTATAACTGTTATTTTTGTTTATATATATATATATATATGAATAAAAATGGGGATAAAAGGAAAAAAGGAAAGCCAAAAACTATATTATTTATGTATTCATCAACGTTTCGTCTCTATTGAAAGATTTCCTCAGGATGAAGAAACAATGAAGAAAAATCATGCAAATATTAATTTTGAATTGTCAGAAAATTGTCCAACTTTTGGCATTGCTTTCGCTTCCCTTGAAACATACAGACTGATGATGATAATGGACTAACCAAAATCGTGATTTTCATTTTTTGCTTGTTCACATCCACAGCAATGCCGAAAGTTGGACAATTTTCTGGCAATTCAAAATTAATATTTGTATGATTTTTCTACATTGTTTCCTCTATCCTGAGGAAGTCTTTCAATAAAGACGAAACGTTGATGAATACATCAATAATATAGTTTTTGGCTTTCCTTTTTCATTTTCCATATATATATATATATATATATATATATATATATATATATATATATATATATATATATATATATATATATATATATATATATATATATATATATATATGAGGGAGTAAATGTTAAATGAAAATTTCAGACAAAGGGGAAAATTAATTTATGGAATAATGGATAAGCATGAAACAGTCTAGTAAAAATAAAGACACAAAACATATCATTAAAGCTGAACCAATATATTTTGTTGATTCCTTTGACCATATTCATTTGGTAAAAATAGGTTTTATTAAGCAGTACTCAACATTTTATACAATGAAGTGAAATATCTTGGTTCAGCTTTAATGATGTGTTTGTGTCCTTATTCCTACTAGCATGTTGTCATGCTTATCCATCATTCCATAAATTAATTTTCCATATATATATATTTATTGTTTAGTCATGTCAGCTGTTTTTTTTATGTATCTTTCGTCTTCATTCCTGTAATTTTTTTTTTTTGTCCACTGTTATCTTACTTTACTAGTGTTGTGTGAATTTTTTTTACGGAAGGCATAATTTTCCAGCATACTGAATCGAAAAATTATACACCATTAAAGATGAAACTAAATGATTTTTAAAAAAAATCTATCAAATGATAAATTTCTCAGCAATGTAGACCGATTATCTTGGTCTTAATTCCTGAGACGGAGAAATTAAAACGAAAAAACGTACAAAAATTTATATTCTGACTGGTATCCTTATCTTTGTTGTTATGGCCGCATGTCTATATTTCTGAGTTAAAGGAATTATTTTAATCCGGTAGTCATGATGATCCGTTGTGATATCAACCAGTCAGAATAAAAAATAAATCTAAATTGAATGGTTACTTATTTTTTGATATGCTGTGAATTCTAAAATTGGAAATTGTTTATTCTGAATATATATTCAATTCCTCTTAACAAAAAAAAAGAAGAAAAAACAATGGAAAACGAATGATAAAAACTAAGCTTTATGTTGCTTGACTTCGAACGCTTCTTCATTAACACAGGATTTTTTAATTGAATCCGTGTTAACGAACGCTTCTTCATTAACACAGGATTTTTTAATTGAATCCGTGTTAACGTAATCGGAAGAGCCGAGTCAATTTCAAGTTTGATTTTTTTTTTGTCTGAATTTTAGGGAAAAGGAGTCATTGTTCTTTACATTTTATTTATACGTATTATTGTCGGATTCTGTTTTGGCCGGATTGTCCTTTGTTATTCTTCTCGTGCGTAGTCCATTCATGTTCAGTAATCTTTGTTGTTTTTTTCCCTTCGTATATTTAAATATGATTGTTGTTGCTTATTTGCACAGGCTTAAATCTGAAAACATCAGTGCACATAAATATCCCAACATACGTCATATTCAAATACGCAAAATCATCACTTTACATAAATGAAGCAAGAGACACAATTTAAAAAAAAAAAAAATCTAATATGTAAAATTATGTCAGTTGGATTTTCAAGGTCAGACCTAAATACTAGTGAATTTTACAAATCGCTATTTTATCCTGACGAGCGATTTCTTCCTTTTTTATCTTTGCAGCATGTTCTTTACACTAAAAAAAGCAGAGTTTGCTTAAGTTTATTTCCGAAAACACTTATTCCAGCAAGAAAGGTTGTTACAATGGAGACAATGTTCCATAATGACTTATAAGCTCAAAATGTAATGTAGATAACTCCTATTTAAACTTAAAGGCTTAACTATGAATTATCTCCCTTACATGATCTTTTTTTTCTATCTCTTCTATATTAATAAAATCATGCGACCACTTTTCATATTTTTGTGTATGTGTGTTTCTCGCTTGTATGTGACTTAAACTTTTTTCAGAATAAAAAAAAATGTAAACTAAAATGACATTAATGAATCTCGGGCAGCGCCAGGTAGATACAGCTAGTTCTATATCAATTAATCAACTGAGTAAGCCTGGAGGGCATATTAGCCAAAATATATAAACATAAATATCAACAGTGATGCAGGCAATAGTCCAAAGATAAACTGTGGAAATAACCTAATTCGAACAAAGGTTTTACTGAATTTTATCTTTGGTTCAATTGTATTGTGAGGCCATCATCGGTACACGATCGAATTATCAGCAATTCATCGATCAGAACCACTTTTAGTCCAGACAATTGTACAAAATTGAAATTCCCGTTCGATATTTCTGGGATGAAGTATCGTTTTTCCATATTTAAAACTTGTCCTCATCTTAGCCTAATCTTCTCTCTCTATCTATCTCTCTCTCTCTCTCCCTCTCTCCCTCATCCTTTGTCCAAGGATTTGATATTTTGCAAGCTCACTCGCCAGTTCTTACAGTTCAGCGAGTCAAATGTCTTTAAGTTCTACTCTGTACGGTCTTGTATTTACTTATTCTTTAACACCATTTGAAAAGGTATGAACCAACAATCCCTCACCCTCAGCTATGGGTAAATGTCTAATTAATTTTATCCAATTGTTGACAATAGACATTGTTTCAGCATTAAGTAAGTAAAATGGTTGACCATAGACGAGGGTGACCTGAAGGCTCTCTTTTCATTGGCTACTACACTAAGATGTAGGGGAGGGCACCACTCCTTTTGCAGAATTACTCTACTTATCCTTGATTCTCACTTGATAATGCCGAGTGTTTAACAAGGGGCATCAAATACCATTTTTAAGTCTTTGCTGTGACTTGACTGAGGATTGAACTCTGGCATCCTGGCCCATTAGTGAACACTATAACCATGGTGCTAAAGGGGCCGGTTTCAGTATTAAACAACTCAATAGGAATAAGGGTTGATATGCCATAGAGCAGACAAACCAAACCAACCTCTTTATGTTCACAAATGGAGGTCAGCAACCAATGCAGTTGAAATAAGACTGGACGGACAGAAAAGCCAAAGAGTCAGTGCATATGCTAAGCTACAGTGGCCTCTTAAGATGACCAAGTATAGAGATTCATGGGAAACAAGAAAGGGCAGATAATCCAAGAATTAGAAATAATAATGGTAATGAGAACTAATTTTGTCGAGAGTTGAAGACGATTCAAAATTAGATGTGTGGACTGCATGAGTTCCAGTGAACAGTTCAGTTCGACAAATGGCTCCTGAATGTTGTGAAGATAACAACAAAGATAAGGATATACAGTCTAAAATGTGTCGACAATTGGAAAATGAAATTCCCATGTCAGCTAAGTCAGTTAACTTTGCTACTTTTGCGGAACGGTTTATATGTTCGGCTTCAAACAGGTGGTGTTGAATATTGTGTGATGTTTTGTGTATGATTTTGCTGTTTTTTAATGTCCGATGCTTTCTATGTAAAAACAGATATTTATTGTAATGATTGCATTTATTACTAGTTCATGTTTGAATGTCATTATTAACATCTTGTTAGAGGAGATAGGAATCATCATATTGAAACATTTGTAACGGACCAAGTAAAAATTATAAATAATATGGAAGAAAACGCCACCAGAATGTATAGAAAACAAAATGGAAAAAATCTACCCCCCCCCCCCCCCCCCTACAAATTCAAATCAAGAACATATCAGTAGACTAGTATTTTTGATCATTTTTTTTTTACAAGAGATGGAATATAAGGAAGAAGGAAGAAAAGAAAGAGGTGGTAGTCATGAAGAGGGACACCATTGAGTTCTAAAAGATCAATCGGAAAAATGTCTATATTCCTCTGACTAATGCCTCCACACATTCTACCCAACTTTCTTCCCCTTCTTCCTTCCTTCTCATAACTATCATCTTTCTCTCTCTCTCTCTTCCTTATATCGATTTCTTGTACAAATGTGATCAAACATAATTTCTAGTCATTTTGATAAAGTTTCTGCTAATAAAGAAACAAAATATTAGTCTACCAATATTTTCTTTATTTGAATCTTCTATATTTTGCAGCGATTTCACTTTTCCATTTATTTTTTTATATACATATATATGTGATAATATAAAAAAAATAATTATTTTATAGTTCAGATCGATTTCAGAGTTAAGTTATTTCAAAATTTATAATCGAGCTATAAATAAATAAATTGACAGATCAAAGTTGCATCGTACTGTGATTTGATGTCAGTTTCGAGGCAAAGAAAAGTGATGGTGTACGGTTTTTATGACGGGACTTCTTGTTTACTGCCTGAATTTGTTCAAGTATGTATTGAATTCTCCTAGAAACACATGTTAGCTTTTATTTGCTCTGAAGCTAAACATTAAATCACAGTATGATACAACCTTGATCTGCCAATTTATTTAAATACATATGTATATGTTAGCTTAAATGCTATTTAGGTCTAACTTATAAAATCCATCTGACTTAATTTATATATATATATATATATATTAATTAATTTTTATAAATTAATTTTTGCGTACATAAAAGAAATCCATGGACACGTGTTTCTGGCTATGAGCCGTCATCAGCATGGGTATCCTGGGCAGGGATCAAACCATCGATATAAATGTCTATAGTCTGATCTTTTACCACCAGGCAAAGACGCCCTGCCTAATATACGTACGATTTTTTTTATCGCCTATGATGTCACGTGGCCTGTTGATCAACTTTTTTTTTCTCAAGATTCCAAAAGCTTTCCGTCTCTAACTTGTACAATGTTTGCAATATTAAATTTCTAAATACAATGTAACAATTGTGAGAGAAAAGAGAAAATGTTGAAATAATAATAATACAGTCCTTTGATACAACAGGGACGCACGCGAACAATCCATGTTTCCCTTTGATTTATGAGCAGAACTGGATCATAGTAATTTAAAGTTTAATTCAAGCCAGAAATTACTTTCTATTCATCACTTTCAAGGCTTCAAAATCACTTTCGAATTCTGAAGGGTCGTCACAGTACACACACATACATAAACACACTCACGGGAACATGCTAATCAAACATTTTCATCCATTGTTAATAGATGTTTAAAAAAAAAATGTTCCACATTTGTTCAAAATTAAAGTGATTTTGAAGCCTTTAAATTGTTGAATAGAAAGTAATTTTGTGCTTGAATAAAAGTTTTAAAACAAAATTCAAGTATTATGTTTCAGCTGTGTTCCTAAACAAAAAACCCTGAATGTTCACACACGTCCCTGTTATATAAAAGAACCATGAAATATAAACCAAAAGAAAAAACAAAAAAAAACGAAACCACTTTTAGAATTTAAATTCAGATTGTGCAAAAAGTCAAACAATGAATAAAAAAAATATATTTAAAAGAAAATCTTTTTTAAAAAAAAATTTAATATTTTGAAAGATTATTTTTTGTGCAAAGAAACCATTTATATCATTTTTTAATTTAATTTTTTTTTTCTCAAAAATATCTTTAATAACTGGAAATCTTAAAATTTATAATCTAACTTAAAAAAAGAAAAAGATTTATGTGAAGCCAATCGAATATTATTGTTAACCATAAAATTGTCCTTATCAGTTTAAAAAAATTACATTAATATGAAATTCCATTTAAACTTTCAAAAAAATTTTTTTCAACAAAAATCTACACATTTTAAATTCGACAAAACAATGGTCAAATAATGATTAAAAAAACAACAAATAAACAAGGTGTTTTTTGTTTTTTCTCAAAAATTTTTTTGGTATTTTTCTTTAATAAATTTTTTAAGAGAAAAAAAGAAAAGCAAATCTTTCTTATATATATAAATATGAAATGAAAATTTCCGACAAAATGGAAAATTAGTTTATGGAATAGTTGATAAGCATAACAACAGACTAGTAGAAATAAGGACACCGCCACATAAACACTGAACCAATATATTTCATTTGATTTGTTCGTCCAAATGAATATAGTTGAACGAATTAACCAAAATATCTTGATTCAGCTTTAATTATGTGTTTATGTCCTTATTTCTACTAGTCTATTACCATGCTTATCCACTATTCCACGCACACACACACACTCTAAGAATACAGTATGTACCCAACCAGCTTTTGTATATTGATAAAAGTTGAAGAGGATTCAAAATTAGACGTCCCAACTGCAGGAGTTCCTTCGATGCAGCACTTTTCCATTGCATCCAAGTGAAAGGGTGTGAGAGTCAAACGCGGATGCTTGAGGCACACCAAAGAGCGAGTTGTCAAGGGAACTGGGCTTTATTTTATATTCACGCCCACCTTCAGTATGTGATGCTCATTATGCTTGGCCTTGTGCCGCATTTTGTTCTCATGGGAAAGAAAATTGAAAAATTAAGTTTCTTAAAACAAAAAAAGTGTTTATCACTCTATAGCGTATTGTTTCTTTGTATAATGCACCCAGATATTTATAGAAAACATCTTTTTTCTTCTATTTAAAAAAGCGAAAAAAAAAACTTGACAAAAAAAGTGAAAAAAAAAAAACAAAACAAAATCAAAAAAAAAATTCCTTTTCACAATTACTGATATTTTGGTGCCTAATCAGAATAGGAAACCTTTTTTATCGTTGATCCTAGGCTAATGTTGTTGGCTATTTCTTGAATTTCACTTAGTTATATAATAATAATACAGTAAGACAATTTCATGTTCGTACATACGTTATCGACCAATTGCCAAATTAAAAGAATATTTAGCTTAGAATTAGTTTTACGGTAAGAAGGAAGTGAGTATTTATTTTGAAATGCTTTAAATTGTAACAGTAATAAAAATAAAATAAAACTGTTAAAATTTTTGTTTTATTTATTTAAAATAAAATATTTAGCTGATAATTATATTTTAGGATGAGATTAAATACATTATTGTTTCTAAAAGATATAAATTGTTACAATTTTCAATAAATAAAGGACAAATTCGTACTTTTATTTCAAGAATATTTAACTGACAATGGCGA
Source organism: Sepiola atlantica (assembly GCA_963556195.1). Taxonomy (NCBI): domain Eukaryota; kingdom Metazoa; phylum Mollusca; class Cephalopoda; order Sepiida; family Sepiolidae; genus Sepiola; species Sepiola atlantica. Next base: position 26,357,922 of record OY744545.1, read on the forward strand.
TTATCTTTACAGGAGAAGAAAGAGACAAGTTTTGGTTAATATTATTAAACCTTACATAAATGTATTATTTAAAGGGAAATATTATTAAGAGTAAATTATACAGATAGATGAAGACAGTGAGCGTGGAATTTCCATGGAGTCCAGTTAATAAGTATTATTAGGATTAGTATTATTATTTTGATGCGTGGAGGGAATTTGAAACTGCATGGTTAATATTTACTGTTTAAAAATGTCTTTAAGAAAGCTTCAGGCACAAAGATTTGACATATATATATATATATATATATATATATATATATGTGTACGGCACAATCATGTTGACACACCGGTTCCCGTTAGATTACCGAAGTTAAGCGACGTTGAGCCTGGCCAGTACTAAATGAGTGACCATTTGGGAATACCAGGTGCTGTATGTGCTCTCAGTTTATCTCGGCATTGTTTCCAGTCGTGTTGAATTGCTTGCTATTGGAATCAAGCAGTGCCGAATCAGGAGAAGTGTTGTTAGAAATTGCGTAACCCTTGTTTTACAATTACACGCGCAGCCAGCCCCTTACAGGGGTGTCCATAATCTCTCTGGACTGAATGGAGGGCATGTATGTATGTATGTATGTATATATATATATGTATGTATATTTATTTATTAATGAAAGCATAACATTTATACATAATTCAACATTTGACAAAATATGAATATTAGATTTAAATTTAAAAGTTCATGAAAATCTTTTTCAACCACCAAATTTAAAAAGCCTATATTTGTAGCATCAGGAAGAGTTTGCTGGCCGAGAGCAGGCTGAAGGTGTTCTCCTGAATAATGGCTGTAGAATCAAATTGACACCTATCAGAATAAAGAGCTCCAATAGTTGATATGTAAATATTGTTTAATTCAAGCAAAATTTTCATAAAAGATTGGCTACTAGTCCATGAGCGGATAATCAGAACTCACAGAATGGACTTGCCCATATCAGCATAATGGAACGTTCCAGCCTTCTTATAAATCGGTTTTCTAGTGTTCTTTTTAGTTCATTTGTTTGTAGCTATTGTAAATATTTTAGAAAAAAATATTGTTAGCTCAACTGTCTGACTAGTTGAGCACTAACTACTAAATTCAGTATGGCGCTATAAACAGGATGCGACCTGTGCGGCTATTGCCCGTTGGATTTCCCCTTCAATAATGGCTATATTAGTTTTATGTAATTTTAAAACCTAATATGTTCTCACTCTTAAAAGAAATGTTTACTAATATAAACTTACAAAACAAATGTGTGCAATTGAATTTAATTTTTAAGTTTATCTTTTTTAAATTTAAACCGTCATTGATATTGCTCCATTTAGTGTCTCTATTTACTTGCCTCCCCATGAGGGCAGAGTTAGACACAAAGTCGATTTTTAATGTAAAGAAAATCCAGCTTTGGATTGGGACAAAAATTAAAATTGTCTCAGTCAAGAAATAGCTGTTAACGTTCGCTGAAGATTCACAATAAAAGTGTGTTCCTAATCTCCATGAGTACCATATCTTTATAAATATATGTTGTATTAAATTTTTAAAATAATCTATAAAAAGATTATCCAATTTATTTAAAAAAAACAAAAGATTCTCTCTCTCCTCTTCAAACTATTTATTTTGTCGTCTTTTTACCCCGTTTTATATCCCCTTTTTTTAAGAATCAAAAGCAGCTCATCTTTCTTGCGATGTTTTAGTAAAAATTTAGATTTAAAATAATATTTTAAATTAGTTACCCATTCGTGAGTATATTTACCTCTTCTCCAGGAGAGGTTAAATACAAGGTCATGTGTTGTTTTGAAAAGCCAGGACACTAGGATGAGTGCACTCTGACCTATAAAAAATGCTTGAGCAGCCCCATTGGTATTCCCCAGTAGGGTCGCCTCAGGGGATTTGCAATAAACTAGCCATTCTCAAAGAGAAGGTAAAGCCTGGGAGAGTGGACCTCCTAAGACTGAACAGAACCATACCTCAGCCTGACAGTAACAAAGCAACTGTCAGACTGATTGTTGAGGACGTATCCCTGACCGGTATGAACAACCGGCCTCCTCCTCTCGGTTATTTATTCATGAGTGACGTCCTAAGCTCCACACACATCCTGAAAAACGTTCTTTTTCTCAGAAAGCACCTTTTCCCTACCATTCATTTTATACATTTTTTTTTTATTAAGTCTTTCATAGAATGTGATTTTATAATGAAATAGATTAGGAAAAAATATTTTAATTAAGATGAATTTTTTTCCCCTTCTTTTACAAAAAAAATATACCTAAACATTCACACGGGCAAAAAAAAAAGAAAAGTCTGGCAATTCAAATCAAGTTTAAATTATAAGTGTTAATTCACATTTAAGAAAGTTTAAGGGTTCTTATTTAAGATTGAACTCGTGCAAGGAAAATATATTTTTGTTAAAAATGATTCAGTCAGATGTTTTATTTATTATCCTGATTGCTTTCTAAAAAAAAATGTCTACTGACGTCTTTAAATATGATGAAAACTCTTAACAAAATTCGAGATTTCAGCATCCTCGTATTCCGCTCATCATTTTGTAATGTTTTTAATTTCTGCTCACACGAGCGACTATCCGCTAATCTTTGTGTTCGAGAATCAGAAGTTTAATAGGAATCAACCTTGACATACATTGTCCTACGCTTTATACATTAAATATTACGTTCATCTACATTTTTGGAAAGAAGCAATTTCTTTATCTTTACCATTTTCCTTGATGAGTTGTTCTAGGATATTCCGTATGAAATTAAATTTAACAAAGAATGGAATTTGAACCCCGTTTGCCAGTTACCCAGTCTTATAATCTGCGCTTTTCACGTTGTCTTCAAACATTCCAATAATTGAAAGGGTCCAAAAATAGGTGTGTTTGTGTGTGGGGTGAAATAAGTTACTTATTAATTAAAGATAGTCTGATGATGATGATGATTTGTGTGCAATATATGATGATAATTATGATGATGATGCTCTATTTTGGTGTCTCTTGTCAGTATTTTCTTTTTCTTTTATTTAAAAAGTTTTTCACTCCCCATTTTTAAATTTAACAAATTTTTTTGATGTAATTTCTTGTATAAATGTTTTTTTGTTGTTTTTCAAATATTATCTCCTTTTTTTTTTTTTAAAATTTAAAACAAAACAAAAAAATTCTTTTGATGCAATTCCTTGTATGAATAATTTTTTTAATACCTCTGCAACCATTCCAGTGGGTAGACAACATTTAAAAAAAACAAAAAAAACAACATTTTTCTGGGAGAAAAATAAAGAACTTGTATAACATAACATTTTTTTGTTTTTTTCTTTTACTGTTGTTGTAAAAATGATGTTCTGTTGATTTTTTGTTTGTTGTTTTTGTTGTTTTTTTTTTTGTACCATCATCCCGAACTTTATGGATACCCTGGATTTAGGATTAGTATTTGGGTCAAAGTACAGGCACATTTTGTTTTGTAGTGTTTGGATTATTCAGACTATTTTCGTCTTGGAATGTTATTCTTACAACGTTTTGGCTGATGCATCTTTTTGAACTCTGAACTCTTTATGATGCACCTGAAGAAGGTCAGAGGTTACATCAGCTGAAACATGGTGAGAATAACATCCAAAATGAAAATGCTAGTTTGAATAATCGAAATAATCCTCATCTAAAAAATTCCAAAACAATGTTTCGTTAATATTTATTTTTTTGTTTTTGCTGAAAAAAGTTTTTTTTTTCTTGGTAAAAGAAACAACAAAAATGACCTTTGTTAACCCTAACCCTAACCCTAACCCTAAGTCTGGGTTGGTGATTAAACTTTGTTGCTCCTTTTCCTACATATGCATTTGAATCAATTTGTTACACATTTGAATCAATCTTGTCACACATTTCTAAGTGGTACATTGTCCAATATTGACATTTTTTATAATAAATTTTATTCAGGAATGTTAACACATTTCAGAACAAAATTTATCTTTGCAATACATTTTTGAAGATCGTTAAAAGTCAATTTTGCCCAAAATATTAGTATCGGCATGACAAGAAAACGTGGGGTACTATTAATAGATGTCCATTTCAGAATATACACACCAATAATAATAGAGAGAGAGTGACCACATGTGTCAGTCATTATATACGTACTGGATAAATTTTCTTTTTATATCGATACTGATGATAAGTTAATGCCGGCAAAAACAGGTTCGCCAACACAAATATACAGTTATTACATTTTTATTTTGCAAGGACCCATGGTGCAACGGATAAAAGTGATAAGTAATAATCACAAATCTCTGATTTGCTTCAAACTCCCTTTCTGCAAACTGCGCTGGAGGACTGTCCTCTTTCTGGGGACTTTCCAACACAACAACCAGTGACCATCACTTTGTCTTGGTAACATTTACTCTCAGACCTTTACTTTCCATAGCATTCCTCTAAGTTTTCAACTTAACAAGTAGATCTTGCATTGTTACACAGGCAAGCACTAAATCATCAGCATAAAGCATGAGTCAAGAAATGTACAAATATTATTTGGTTGTTGTCAGAATTACTTGAGATTATATTGTTCTACTTCTGCTGTGCTTAAAAGAATGATTGCCAGTTGATTGATGATCTTAATTGCAGGTTAGTTTATATAATAATTTGAGATACCCATGCATCCAATTGTAAAAGAATGATTGCCAGTTAACTGTTGATCTTAATTGCAGGTTAGTTTATATAATAATTTGAGATACCCATGCATCCAATTGTAAAAGAATGATTGCCAGTTAACTGTTGATCTTAATTGCAGATTAATTTATATAATAATTTTAGATAGCCATGCATCCAATTGTAAAAGAATGATTGCCAGTTGACTGTTGATCTTAATTGCAGGTTAGTTTATATAATAATTTTAGATACCCATGCATCCAATTGTAAAAGAATGATTGTCAGTTGACTGTTGATCTTAATTGCAGGTTAGTTTATATAATAATTTTAGATACCCATGCATCCAATTGTAAAAGAATGATTGCCAGTTGACTGTTGATCTTAATTGAAGGTTAGTTTATATAATAATTTGAGATACCCATGCATCCAATTGTAAAAGAATGATTGTCAGTTGACTGTTGATCTTAATTGCAGGTTAGTTTATATAATAATTTGAGATACCCATGCATCCAATTGTAAAAGAATGATTGCCAGTTGACTGATGATCTTAATTGCAGGTTAGTTTATATAATAATTTTAGATACCCATGCATCCAATTGTAAAAGAATGATTGCCAGTTAACTGTTGATCTTAATTGCAGGTTAGTTTATATAATAATTTGAGATACCCATGCATCCAATTGTAAAAGAATGATTGCCAGTTAACTGTTGATCTTAATTGCAGATTAATTTATATAATAATTTTAGATAGCCATGCATCCAATTGTAAAAGAATGATTGCCAGTTGACTGTTGATCTTAATTGCAGGTTAGTTTATATAATAATTTTAGATACCCATGCATCCAATTGTAAAAGAATGATTGTCAGTTGACTGTTGATCTTAATTGCAGGTTAGTTTATATAATAATTTTAGATACCCATGCATCCAATTGTAAAAGAATGATTGCCAGTTGACTGTTGATCTTAATTGCAGGTTAGTTTATATAATAATTTGAGATACTAATACATCCAATTGTAAAAGAATGATTGCCAGTTGACTGTTGATCTTAATTGCAGGTTAGTTTATATAATAATTTTAGATACCCATGCATCCAATTGTAAAAGAATGATTGCCAGTTGACTGTTGATCTTAATTGAAGGTTAGTTTATATAATAATTTGAGATACTAATACATCCAATTGTAAAAGAATGATTGCCAGTTGACTGTGGATCTTAATTGCAGGTTAGTTTATATAATAATTTTAGATACCCATGCATCCAATTGTAAAAGAATGATTGCCAGTTGACTGTTGATCTTAATTGCAGATTAATTTATATAATAATTTTAGATACCCATGCATCCAATTGTAAAAGAATGATTGCCAGTTGACTGTTGATCTTAATTGCAGGTTAGTTTATCTAATAATTTGAGATACCCATGCATCCAATTGTAAAAGAATAATTGCCAGTTTACTGTTGATCTTAATTGCAGGTTAGTTTATATAATAATTTTAGATACCCATTCATCCAATTGTAAAAGAATAATTGCCAGTTGACTGTTGATCTTAATTGCAGGTTAGTTTATATAATAATTTGAGATACTCATACATCCAATTGTAAAAGTCCATTCTGGGATATCGCTTTCGCTGTCAATGTAGCCAAGCTCCTAGGGCGTTTATTTAGCGACAGTGTATTCCCATCTGCAGGTAACCTTTTACAGATAACCATTGCAGGTGGTTTTGAATCAATCAATAATTATTTTATTTCTGAAGAGTTGCGTTTCCATATCTGAAATATCTTTTGTGAGTAGTAAGACACAAATACGAAGAAACAATTTGTGTGAAAACGATTCTGTGTAGATCAACAATAATAATTATTTATTATATAAATAGAGCTGAAAAGAAATTACTTTGAAATGAGGACTTATTTAATTGTCTGTCGCTGAGCGAACGGCCATTGAATATCTTCTCATTGTTAGTCTTCAAATACAAGGGGCAACAACTCTGCTCAAAATCTCTTTGAGGCAAGGGAGACAACTTTTGGGTACAAAGTTACTTCCTTTAAGAAATATTCAATTTCTCTTTTAAATAAAAAATATTTAATTATTATTTTCTAGATGGACATGTCATCTATCTAACAGTGCCAATCATTTTACACAGTTGTTTCTTCCGTCCAGGTGCATGTCCGTGTCAAATACTTTTTTTTTTCTGCCAAGTGACATTTCCGGTACACATGACCTTATATTCAACAATATTACTTTATTAGTATTGGAGTATTGATTTTAAGAATTGGCAATTTTTAAATAATTTGTGATCAGATAATTCTACATATTGTCGGTCTAATTTTAATCGTAATAATAAAATTATTTTGTTTTTTAAAATTTTCTCTTAGATAAATCCAATAAATTTTATATAAATTTGAAAAAAAAAAATCTTTTTTTTCCAATCTAAGAAATGTTATTTTAGAGAAGATTCCAAACGGAATTCCCGCTAATATTGTCATTCTTCTCACCAAATCTACTAATTAATTATCATCCTTTACTTTTTCCATTTGCCTCCGGTTGTTCGGATAATTTGTTTATGTCGTTTTCAGTACCCAAAGGAGATGATCATTATCGCACAGGCTGGCACTACATTGGTAACACGAGGGACCTCATACCTACGTTAACGAATGCTAAAATGGTTATCTTCCTATTCAGTAAACCATCTTGGGATGCCTGATTGGTGTAATGGATATCGTTGTAGACTATGAAATCATCTATACCAACTTCAAATCTTGTTGGAGCTATCATCTTCAATTATTCGCTAATACTGCTGAGAAAGATCTGAAGATACAATTTTATCCTCAGCGACAGACAAAAAAAAAACAATTTGTATTCAACTAATCATATACAACTGTCTATATGATTAACCCTTATCCTTGAGTGGTTTTTATCCTTGACAAGTTTATGTCAGCTTCGTCACCTTCATTTTCAATTGTCTCAATATGTAGTTGCAAAGTTTAATCATATCGGCATGGTATGTTTATTAATCGCCTCTGCAGGAGGCTAGACAAAAGGTCAGGTGGGATTTTAAAAAGCCAGCATACTACGTTATAAATGTTTTATACATTTGCTGTTAGTAAAACATGCTTTTATTAGTATATGAAAACAGAAACCAGAGATATGTGTAGACTTATAAGGGGGACGCCATCTTGAATCTGGCCTCCCTATGGAGAATTCCGTCTAAGGGGAGGTAACTACCTCATACTGTGACATCCCTCTTTTTATAGAAAGTGATGTCTACTTATGGGTTGTATTTTTTTGGAGGGCTTTACAAAATGTCCATACCTGGTGACTATGCCGGTTGGTGTATCGTTATTATTAGGTGTGTTTGGAGATTTAGAGGGGAGGTTGTTTGGTGTAATGCTGGGGGAGAGGAGTTAGGTATTGGGGTTTGTGTATTATTCACATAACCAAAGTCTTCCATAAGGTGCCTACTGTTTCTACGTAAGGCTTGTCTGACGACTACTGGGGTCCATTTTCATGAGTCTTGGTTCTGTCCTGTGCTGAGGCTGGGGAGATCGTTTGCATGTTTGTCATGCTGTGCCTTCTGCATGGATTGTCTCTGGTAATCTCATCCCTTCTGGCATTGTTGTACATTTTGCAGGGAGATTGCTGATCAGCTTCTGACCGCATAATAGTTCTCCAGGGGATGGAATGACATGGTTTATGGGTGTTGATTGGACACACAATAGACTCATGTCTTATTCTCGGCTGCTCAGCATAGCCTTTCTCATGGCTAACTTGATTGTCTGAATGCATTGTTCAGCCATGCTATTCGACTGTGGGTACCTGGAAGATGAAGTGATGTGTTCGAAACCCCATTCCTTGGCAAACTCCTTGAAGTGATACGAGCTGTAGTATGACCCATTGTCGCTGATGAGTCTTTGTAGGACTCCTTGTTCCCTAAATATCTCTTTGGTCAGGTTGATGACTTCCTGACTCGACAAATCTCTTAGTCTGCGGATGAAGGGGTACTTTGAATAATAGTCCACGATGAATAGGTAATTGTGTCCATTGAGGTTGAAAGTGTCAGTGGCCATGGTTGCACTTGGATTTCATATGACATGAGGGTTTCAGCACTCTGGGACTTCTGGGGCTCTTGGCATAAGGCACAGTGCTGGACTATCTATCGATGTCGCTGTTTATTCCACTCCCAAAAAACGCAGCTTTTAGCTCTCAGCTTGCATTTTTCACTTCCTTGATGACCATAGTGAATTTTTTTGACTATTTCCGCTTTCATTGTTTCACAGATCAGTATCCAGTCACCTTTGAGCAGAATGTCGTTTTTAACAGAGAGTTCATCTCGATAAGACCAGTATGGTCTAATGTCTTTGTGTAATTCTCTGAGAGTCTCAGGCCAGCCTTGCAGAATATTTTCTTTGAAGTTGCATAATGTTGCTTGGCTGACCTGCGCTAATTTCTCACCTTCAAGTCTAAATCGATGACTTCTTATTCCTCTTGTTGGGATGTCTCGATAGTCCATCCACCAGTAATATCCCATTGCCTGGTCGATATTTTAGGACCATGTCGTATTCCTGCAGCCGCAATAGAATTCACTGAAGTCGGGGGGGGGGGGTGCTGCTGTCAGGTTCTTAAGGCTGATTATCTCTCGGGTTTATGATCGCTCTCTATTTCGAACGAAACCTGTAGATGTATGTCCAAAAACGTTCACAGCCGAACACGACTGCTAAAAGTTCTCACTCGATATTTGCGAAGCGTACTCTCGCCTAGAGAAAATGTCTGAACAGTCCTGACGGCATTCCTTGATAGGGGCGCCTCTGGAAACCCTCTTCTTAGAGAGGAGGTATAACCTGGGAGTGTGGACCTCTTAGGAATGCATAGAACCATTCCTCAGCCCAAGAGCAACAATGCCACTGTCGAACTGATTGTCAAGGATGTATCCTCGACTGGTGCGAACAAACACACTGGCATCGTATGGTATGGTATCTATTATTTGTTGAATCATACAAGGTGCGGTGTTACTCATCTTTACTCATCTTTATCGACACTGTTCAAAAGTGTTTGTTAGTCATGACTAGAAAACACAAGGTGCTATTAATAGCATGTACATTTTCAGGATATTTTCATGCAACTGACTAAAGGGAGAGAGAGTGGCCAATTGAGCTGGTCATTTTATAAACACTAGGCAAGTCTACATTGGTACAGATTTGTACACGAGGCTTGATGGCGGGGAAATCCAGCTCCTGTGAGGGGGCACACTTGTTGGGTACAAAAATAGGCGTGAACGGGTCGTTTGCACTAGGTATTCTTTCTGCATTAGATTATACCCAAAGAGTTGATATGTCGTAAACCAAAACAAGGCAAAGCATCAACAAACAGATCTGTACGAATTATTAATATAAGAGGACTGTCTGTTTGCTAACTACCTTTAGACTATTAAACCTAGGAACATGAATTTTGTTTGGAATGGATTTTCTTCTTGTGCAGATTTTCCTCAGGGTGGAATTCACGAGCTAGGGGTACACACTAGCGAGGGCTTACCCTGTCCTCCCCCTCCTGCAGAAAATATATGTATATACTTTAAGAGAAATGTAACCTCCAACCTTCTTCAGGTGCATCTTGTCAAACTCTGGAATGTGTATGGAAGTCTGAACGGGACCCTTTATTTAATCCGCAGGGTTAGTTTGCTCTCGTTCCGTCAGCCATGACCGGGTAGAAGGCTTAGTAATTCGTCATTGTATTCTTAGTATCGCTTGTATTGAAGACTGAACCATCAACTTCCAGAAGACTGTCACTTAGAACTGATTATTACTTAGCACTTATATCCGTTGTGCCACAGGTCTCTGTGGACAAAGATTATACAGGGTGGGCCAAAATAAGGGTCCTATCTTTAAATTTGAATAACTTGAATTTGAATAACTTCCACAAAATAAAAGTTAAACTCACCAAACTTTATGTGTGTGTAGACTGACCCTTCCGAGATTTTTTGAAATAAACAAAACAAATTTTAGCCGAAAAACACTTCTTAAAACTTACAAAAACTAAAGAATTGTTTTTTACACTGTTTTGAGTTTTTTAAGCAAAAATAATGTTTTCTAAATGAGGGTACGTTCCTTAGGGCTAATACGGCTCATGCTTGCTTCGGAAGGGGTCCTTTACTTATTCTAAAAAAAAAAAAAAAAAAAAAAAAAATCAATAAATAAAAAAGTTATGAATTTTTAAAAATAGGACCCTTAATACACACTTTGTTTTTTTATTGCAATTTTCATATTAAGCATAGCACATAGTCAAAGTTCAAAATCAGATTTTTTCAAGGGGGATATATGCTTGTTTTTTTTTGTTTTTTTGTAGTTAAAACATAAATTTGATTGATTTGTTCTGAATTTTGTAAAATATTTGTTTGCTATACATTATTAGATAAAGTCACACACTGTCACACACTCGCCTTCAACAATGATTTATAAGAACATTACAAATTATAAAAATTGATTGTGGAAACTTTTTTAATTTTTAAAAAATTTTTTAATTTAAATTTTTTTAAAAAACTTTAGTTCACCCCAAACTGTAGACGTCAGGGGATACTGAGAATTAATCATACTTAATTGGGAGTTGTGCAGCAAGATGCTTGTTTACATTAGTTTGAATGTACTGCATGTCGGTAAAGTCGGGGAAACAGAGAGCAAGGAGGGATTTCCTAAGGTCGGCAGCTCGAGGAAAGAAGCTATTGGAGTAGAAGGCTCTCTGGCATCTAGGGACCTCCACAGTGAATGGATGGGATTTAGCTGATTGTCGGGTTGGTTGAGTGTATTTACGTCGAGGGACCATCAGAGTAGCAAGTTGATCGGAGCACATTCCATTGAAATACTTGTAAAACAAGCACAAGGATGCAACATTGCGGCAATGGGACTGAAGCTTGGTGGATAGTGAGGGACCTATTAGATTAGAGACTCATTTTTGGACCTTGTCTAAGAGGGAGATACTAGTGGATGGTGCACCAGCCTAGATGTAACAACAATACTCCAGGCATGGGCGGATGGTTGCTTTATAGATATATAGGATACTGTCAGTTGTGAGAAGTTTTCTAGCACGGTAGAGGAACCCCACTTTCTTTGCAGCAGCCTTGGCAATGTCTTCAATGTATTTGTTCCAATTCATGTTACCTGTGAATGTTAGGCCGAGGAGTTTGAACGTTGGACTCTCAGGTAGGGTGTTATTTGCCATGGTAATCGGTGGTTGATGAGGTTTCTTGTAGATGTTGAAAGAAAGGAGCTTTGTCTTAGCAGCATTAAATGTTACGATCCATTTATGACACCATTTCACTACAGACTGGAGGTCACTTTACTAAGTATTTAGCCATTGCCTCGAATATGTGCGCGTCCATTTTACCCACATGACGAGAGTAGAGCGCGGTGTCGTCAGCAAATATACCCATGTCAGACACAATGTCATCAGGGAGGTCATTATCTAGTTTTTGTCAGACCCAACCAAAGAATTTTGTGTTTTCATAAAACCGACTTCACAATCTAGTAGAGGATGATCACTTCTGTTCCCTGCACCAGAAAAGACGTTGCGAGCTTTTCTTTACCCTTTCATTATTTTTAAGGTAGGTGCTCGACTGAGCTCCAATCTCTAGTTCCTCCTTGTAAATCGTTCACTGCAAAAACTCGTCTAGCATAAAACACTGTAAAGAATTTTCCTTTCTCCCTCTGTGTACCGAAAACTAAACGGAACAAAACAACATAGTCTTTTTTTAAGTCCAATGTTAATAAATTTTTTGTCGAACAACTCACTTATATAATCAAATTCTCACCATTTAAGTCATCGTTTCCAATTCTCTTAAAGGTGTTGTTCATCACCAACTGACAAATAATATTATTAACCCTTATCCTCAAGTGGTCTTTGGGCCTTGATAAGTGGTGATTTATCATATAATAAAAAACAACTTCCAGCAAGTCACCAATGAAATGATATGATGCCTGGAAAAGGGGCCATACCACACTACTGTGGTCCATCAACATACGTCATCAATTCTCTAACACCTTTCACTTCTTACAAGCAAAACGTGAGCTCCAAATGCCTCTACATCGCCATTATTCAAGGGAGCATTTTGAGCCTTCTGAGTAATGGCTCAAAATGCCCGTTAATAGAAAATCCGATGAAACTTCCTGATGTTCCGAATATAGCTTTTGAAATTTGTCAGTTGAAAAATATTACTTAGAATAGTGGAAAGTAAATGCGTACATGAACTTTTAAATTTAAATCTAAAATTCATATTTTGTCAAATGTTGAATTTATTTATTGGGAGTAAACTTATTCTTTCTGTTCTGTATACATTGTAAGTGAAATTAAATACAAAGAAGTGAGTTCAAACTCGGATAAAGTTTAATCCAGATATTTTCCTTTATTTGTTTTTGATTTATTTGTTTTGCTTTCAAAATGTTTTTTTAAGAAAGATAAAGAATCTTATTTTTTCAAGACGTCATGGTTAATCTAAGGGAGGTAACTTCATCGACATAAAGATTTTTATTTTTTTGATTAGCAACCAAGGGAGATAATCCGAAACTGTTTTCAAGAGCGATAATTCAGAAAAGTATTGTCTAAGGGCAATAACTTTGGAAGTCACACATTTTTTTCTTTTTTCGTCTTTTGTAAAAGCGACAATTTTATTATGCAACAAAGACGAGGAATCACATTCCGCTGATGTTGAAGTCGTTGCAAATGCAGGGGGGATAACTAGGTTTGACTAAGAAAATAAGCATAAAACGAAAAAAGAATTTAGGACGCTTAAATAATCAATCGAACAATGGAACAATGGGCACCCCAGAAGATGACACTACCGCGCTGACTTCCGGTTTACCCTGCAGTAAATATCGAGTACGGACGATCAGAAATGATTAAAAAAAATTTTTTTTTAAAAAGTCATATTAATTTGAAATTTCACAAATACATTTTATTAATAATGTAAGTGTTTGAAATAAATACAAAAATATGATTTTGTCACCTGTTCAAAAATTACAAGGAAAAAAAAAATAATAATCAAATATTTTTACGAGCCATGCGAGGGACTTGCGCTGACAACTTCAACAGCTACCTTCAAGAATTTCTCTGGTGGCGCCGAATAAAACAAAATTATTTCGGCAATATTCTTCATTCTATACGCTTTTATTATTCTTTTTAAATGCTTTAAATTATGTTGCCGTTTTAATACAAAAGACATTTCAAAACTTTGTTTAAAATTTTTGTTATAAAATATTTGCTTTAAAAATTACTATTAAAATACTAAGCTATTTTATTATATTTTCATAAAAAATCAAAACATAGATTATGTTGCTGTTTCACAAAATACAAGACATTTCAAAACTTTCTTTGTATCAATAATCAGAAGACATTTCAACATATTTGATTCATAAAAAAAGATTTGTTATTAAAGATTTGTTATTATATATTCATAAAAAAATCAAAATATATATTTGATAATTTGTTTTGCTAACAACTTATTTTATTATGATAAAAATACAATTCTAAACTTTCCGTTGTTATTTTTGAACGGGTGACAAAATCATATTTTTGTATTTATTTCAAACACTTACATTATTAATAAAATGTATTTGTGAAATCTTAAATTAATATGAATTAAATTTTTTTTTTTTTTATCATTTCAGATCATCCGTACTTGATATTTACTGCAGTGTAAACCGGATGTCAGCGCAGCAGTGTCATCTTCTGGAGTGACAAACAATGTTATGTATTGTTACAGTTTTTACATAATATGCAAAAACTGTGATATTATTATTTTTTTTTTTTAAATACATGAATTATTTTAGGAAAAAAATTATATCACATATTGATCCCTGTGCCCAATATTTAACAATTATCCTAATTGGGGGGGGGGGGGGCTACTTTTTAAAGCAAACTTGGAGTAATTTATCAATTTTTTTTTGGGGGGGGGGCGATTCTACAAAAAGGGCTGCCATAAAAATTATAAGTTTGAAAATTATGTTTTTTAATTATTATGTAGTGGTTCCAGGTTGTAAAAGCACATGCAATTGCCCGAAAAAGTAGCCACCCCCCCAATCGATAAACTACCCCAAGTTATCTTTAAAAAGTACCCCCCTCCCCCTTCTCATTAGGATAATTTCTAAATATTGGGTACAGGAATCAATATGTGATATCATTTTTTTCCTAAAATAATTCACGTATTTAAAAAAAATAATAATAATGTTACAGTTTTTACTACAGGACCGGCGGGACAGTTATAAAAGTGGGGGAGCCCGGTTAAACACATGCATATATAACTTCATTATTGATGACCGTAAAGTGGGGGGGCCAAGTACAAAAGTGAGGGGGCTTGAGCCCCCCCCCCCCGTGCCGCCGTCCATGTACTAGGTACGTGCAAAATCAATGGCCGATCCACAAAATGTAAAAACATTTTAACCTTCCCTTCACCTTAAAATTCACCAAACTTCAGGAAAGCAACCAATTTTTATTAAATTTTCAATATTTATTAATCAACAATCAGGGAATATAATCAAACCATTATTATATATTTTTTTAATCTTAGTGGAAATGTATTATTTTTTTAAAACTAAATACAACCTTACGAAAGTTATATTTTTAAGTATTAATAAAAAAAATGCATGAATTTTTTTTTGATGAAAATAAAGCACAGTAGATTAGCAATTAAAAATAATAATATTTCATATTTATTACGAAAAAGGACCCTAAATTCTGTGTTAATAAAATCACTATAACTCGAAGAAAAAATAATTTTTTGAATTAGCGATATTATCATTGAATAAAGCATTGTTTAATCAATATTTTCACAAAAAAAATATATAATTGCAAAAAATATTTCATGTGATTTTAATGATTAGAGTTTCTGTAAGCGTAAGAATTTTTTTTAATAATCTAGAAAATAAACAAAAAATTTAAAAATTTGAGACGCAGGAGCATAACTAAAAAAGAATTTAAAAAATTGGATAATTTCTACTTACGATTGACTTGGAGAGGTATGGAGGCTCTTTTTTATAATAAATATGCGGGATTAGACCTCCAACCACCACTCACTCCCACTACCGCCCTCAAAATTTTATTTTCAGAGATTCATCGATTTTCTTAATTTCACAATTCATCATCAATTACTTGGAAAGATAAAACGTGAGTTTGTCTTTGTTTTTGTCATTTTTTCATTAATAAATATTATTTAAAAAGTTTGAAACAATTATTTATTAATAAATAAATAGAGTTCAAATGTGAAATTTTCTTTCAAAATTGAATTCTATTTATTTATTAATAAATAATTGTGAATGTTTTAATTTTTTTCAATGAATATTGTCAGTGTAGTCAGTGACTTTAATTTACTTTTTCACATTTAAAATAAAAAGAATAGTATTTTAACTTAAAATAAAAAATACTCTTTTAGCTTTATTTTAAAAGTATTAATGTAATTTAAATTTACATTAATTCTTAAAGAAGAAATCGAGTAATGTAATTGTTCAAGTTTTTAATCAATCATCATGTAACAATAATTGATAAAATTGACACAGTTCGTAACGTAAAAGTAATTTTAACAACACTTTAAAAAAGTTAGTTCAAATTCTAAGGAAAAACATTGGTAAACAATTTCTTTAAATATTTTTTTTTTAAAGAAATGCCATTACATGTCGGAGCTAATCTAAAAAAGCACCATTATTATTTTTTAAACATTTCCATGAATTATTTTTTTAAAACATTCGTTACGGGTTTTTAACCTAACCCTAAATGGCAGCCACTCGAACTTAGGGTTAATGGTAATGTTTTAAGTGCCCTAAAACGCCATTCTAGACCTGGAAATGGGAGATTATTTTATGTTAAATTTATATTCTTCTTTCCACCACATTTTTCAGGATGTTCACACAAATCTCCGGGGAAGAGGCAGCGAATGGTGTTAATTAGGCACATGCAAAATTAATTGCCGATCCCCAAATTGTAAAAAAATTTTGACCCCTCCTTTCAGTTTAAAAAAAAAAGTTAAAAAACAATTATAAGGAATAATTATGACAGAACCTTCTGTTCAAAATAATAATGAAATGGGAAATTGTGGGTCGTGTAGACATTTTTTTCTATAACCTTAAAAAATAAAGAAATTTAAGTCTACTCATTTTTTAATTTCTATAGAGTATTACGCAAACATAACTTCCATATAAAAATTTAAAAAATATAAAAATAAATATTACTGCAGTTCGAGTCTTCCATACTTTGAGATTTGGTTGCCATATTTTGTTTACAATTACATAAACAGCGAATCTATGTCCTGAAAGTAACGTTCACTTTTTTTTGATAATTAAGCAATTTTTAGTAAAAAATGAAGATGCATTTTTTAAAATTCACTTTCTTAAGACTTTAATTTAATAATTATCTTTGAAACAGTTCCAGAAAACTGATATTTATCTTTCAAGCGAATTTTAAACAGGTTTATTAAATCTGCAGTTTTAACTGATTTTTTGCTTTTTTTAACAGTTTTGATAACATTTTTCATTCTAATTCTTTTTCACACGTAAATATACATTTGTTTCCTTTTATACATTGCTTTTATCTTTCAAACACAATCAAAAGTTAAACAGAAACTACTTTAAAAAATTAAGAAAAGACACTTTTAAGAACGATAGTCAGTACAAGCGGCGGCCATTTTTGCACGTTTTTACATACCATTGTTTCATTGTTCTATTGATTATTTCAGCATCCTAAATTCTCTTTTCATTTTATGCTGATTTTCTTAGTCAAACCTAGTTATCCCCTTTGCATTTGCAACGACGTCAGCATACGCGCCTTGATAAGTCGAGTGTCCCGTGCAAAATCAAAACAAAACAAGCAATGCATGTGTAGGCCGTTACCATTATTACTGCTTGAAAAAAAAAAAACATATTGCTTGATTTTTTTTGTTTTAAACCTAATGAAAACAGTAAATTTGCAGATTAACATCCTCAGCTGCGCTCACTCCCGTCCCAATTAGATTCTTCATCTTTTAAGGGATTTCGTGTGAACACCTAAAAAGCTTGGTGGAAAGAAGAACATAAACAAAAATAACAAAAAAATATTTTAGAATTTAGAATTGGGGATCAGTTTCGTATATAAATTTGACGTAAAATCAATCAACATTTCCAGGCCATTCTATCTTTTAACCAATTTTTTTACCACTAACTCTAAGTCCGCGTGGTAAGGTGGTAAAACCACACTTTCTCGTCTAAAAAGTATACCCCCCCCCCCCGCCCCAAAAAAATAAAACCAGATTTATTTCCTATAGCAAAATAAAAATAAATGGTTAATGTCCTAAAACGCTAGAATGGACGATCATTTTATGATAAAATTATATGCAAAACTGATCTCCCACTTTAAATTCTAATACTTTTCCAAGTTTTGAAGGGTGTTACTGTTCACACGTAATTAGCAAAAAACTTAGAATCTCATTTTTTGTTGAGGGTGATTTAGTGGAGCGTGTTAATATAAAGATACGCTAAGACAATTTCATGTTCGTATGTACGTTATCACCCTTCACCCTTTTTTTAAAAGATGGGATCATCCGATCGCTGAAGATGCAAAAAAAAAGAAGTAATTTTCAAAATTTCATCTGATGCCACTGTTGTTCGACCGTGAAACTAAAACTAAAGTACAATTTCTTGGCCTTCATGCTAGGATCAAAATGTAGTATCTGTTTTGTTGAAAGCTTGTACAATAATATCGTGTGGTCTGCATTCACGCCAGACGCCCATAGAATGGAAACATGTCACAAACTCCCACAAGGGATTTAGATCCTCATGAGCATATATATTGTGAAACTACATTAACCAAAGTAGTTATATGAGTGTTTTTCAGTTTGAAGAAATGTGGTGCAACAATATCGTGGGGCTGCGTCCACGTCGGACGTCCATAAAATGGAAATATTTATAAGCACGACAGCAATGTACAACAGATGAAGGATACAACTGTGGAATTTCCATGGGTCCCGCTAATCTACAAAGATCTGAAAAATATTTTTAGACATTTGTAAAGAAATTGTATTATTTTACGAGTTGGGGATCATTTTCAACTCAAGGAGTAGTAGGGTAGGGCAGATCATAGGTTTTATTGAGTTATCAGTACATAATTTATGTATATAATTCTTAATCCCAATTCTTAGTGGATTTGGGGTACAAACGAATGAAAAGGGTTGTAAAAAATGACAATGCTAGAATATACGTTATTTTATTTCACAGCTCATGTACTAAACATATATTCCAAACAAATGCATCATTAGAAAAAAAGGCTAAGACCAAAAATACCGTTAAAACGTTTATTTCCAGTTGATATTGAAATCGTTTGACAGTTCAGTTGTTACATTTCCTTCCATTAACTGAGACTAGTGAAAGACAGTGAAAATTTTCGGATATATATATATATATATATATATATATATATATATATATATATATATATATATAGTAAGCTATTAAAATATATTTATGGCAATTAAGCTACACAGAGGCTCCCGCGTTTCATCCCCGGGGGGAATGTTCAGGCTAAAATGCATGGAGTTATTTTTGCCGGGTGTTTTTATATACACGGCTGGCTAGTTAACCAGTTAGATTCTTTGTTGTTCTCTTAGCCAATCGTTGGGCTTCCCACGAACAAAGGTGTGGTTATTGTTACTTTCTTCTTATATCCTGTTCTATTGTTCTTTTTTCTATAGATTGGCCTATATCCTGTTTCCTTTGTTGTGTCAATATAATGGGTGAATTTATTTTATTTTATTTTATTTTAACACGTGGTTCCTTGTATTTCTAAGTTTTTGTTTAGTTTAGTTTTTGTTTATTTATTTATTTATCATTAGCCTAAGGTAAATTTATTTCTGTGTACTTACGTATCGAGCACTGTTGAAGTAAATACTGAAAATTGATACATAAAAAAATTATATCTTCTTATAAAATTTTATGTGGATACATGAAATACTAATATATATATATATATATATGATAGTTTTATTTACACAGACATGTACAAAATCTGCGACACTGGCATGTCGATGTTATCGATCAACAGTTACTATAAACTGAGATCTCATCAGGCAGAGTTAGAATCCGATCTTAACCTCAGATCATATGATCTGAGGTTAAGATCGGATTCTAACTCTGCCTGATGAGATCTCAGTTTATAGTAACTGTTGATCGATAACATCGACATGCCAGTGTCGCAGATTTTGTACATGTCTGTGTAAATAAAACTATCATATATAAAGCTCTATTTTGATATTGAGCACTTTTTATAAACCCGGTTAAAATTCTCTGGATTACCACCCTGTGGATATTTTTCACCTGGATTATTACCATTATTATATATATATATATATATATATATATATATATATATATATATATATATATATATATATATATATATCCCCTACTCTGAATTCTAAACTATTTTTGTTGGTTTCTTTTACTTCTTTCTGCCAAGTTTTACAGGGTGTTTACACATAATCGCCTAAAAAAGTAGAATATCATTTTAGAGGGGGTGATTTAGTTAAGGGTGTTATTACGTGTTATCTTACTCAATTGTCTCCCCACAAGGGCAGAGTTAGACACAATGTCGGTGTTTAATGTAGGGAATCCAGCTCTCCAAAAAATAAAAATTACCTCAGTTTAGAAGGATTTCTTCCTTAAGACAGAAATGATAAAGTGAAGTATTAGAACAGATACTACACTTTGAAATATTTAATTGTTAGAAAAATATAACCTATATTTTGACAAAGTAGACACAAGTATATTGTTTTGTTAAAAATATTTGTACACACGAAATTTTTACTAACAACAGAAATGAAAGGTTCTGATATTTCCTTTTATATTCATAATTAAACCAAAACTATTATACAATAAAATAATTATAATAAAACCTAAAATGTGTCAGTTTAGTAAAAATTTTATTTTGTTGGCTTTATTTTTTTCTAGATTTTCTCTATCATTGAAATATCATTATTGTCATTCTTTGTAAAATAATGCGTTCGTCAAACAGAATCGTAAACAAAAACAAAAACGTTTATATAATCTTGCTTCTCCCCCTTTGAAAATAGTTAAGTAAATTCATTTACGAAGAAATATTTGCTTCTTTAAAATGAAAATAATCATGAATGAATTAATTATTAATCAATGTTTTTTTTAATCCAGAAAACGTTTACCAATGTTTATTGTTTTTATTACAACTTATAAGTGAGATACCAAAAAATGAACATATCCGTTTTTTTAATCCAGCGTAAAATTATACTAAAAAAACTGGCATAAGGAAATCGTCAGTTGATTTTTTAACATAACTTTAATATATTTTTGGAATAAGAATCGGTAATTGTATCGGAATCGGTAATTTAGAACAGAATCGGGAATTGTATCGGAATCGGGAAAATATTTGAATCTACCCATCACTAATACAGGGTGACCCCCCCCCCCCCCCCAAAAAAAAAACGGGCCCCAACTCTAATTAGGCCCCGTTTCTTAGTGTTTCGTCCGAATGAAATGAATTTTTCGTTATAACTAGTTTATTATATTCAAAACATCACATCAAAACACTAGGGTCTTTGGCCTTTTTTCTCTCCGTTCTACAGCATGTGTTCTAGATAGCCTCCATTTAGGTCCGTGCATTTCTTGTCTATGACGTTCTTACAGACTGAATTGGGAATGGCTCTCATCTCTTCCCTGATGGCTTCCTTGAGTTCCGTGATTGTTCTGGGTTTCCCTGTGTACACTCTGTCCTTAAGATAGCCCCAAAGGAAAAAATCTGGGGGGCTTAGGTCCGGGCTATGGGGTGGCCACTCAAAATTAGTCTTGAGACTGATCACTCGGCCTCCGAAGTTCTCTTTCAGCCAATATCGGGACAGGTTTGAGGTGTGAGAACTTGCTCCGTCTTGCTGGAACCAGAACTTGCCCATGAGCGACGGGTAGAGGGTCTGGAGCTCACTCTTGAAGGTTTTGAGGACCTCCACATACCGCTCCTTGGTGATTGTCACTGCTGCGCCAGATTCTTCGATGAAGATTGGTCCGATGATGCCTCTGACTGAGATTGCAACCCACACCGTGCACTTAGGAGAGTGTAGGGGCTTGGTGGCTACTTAATTGGGTCTGGAGGACCTCCAGAAGATATTTGTCTTGGAGTTCGCCTTTCCGTCAAGATGGAAGTGAGCTTCATCTGAGGCCCAAAGGAGATTAAGGATGTCTCCTCGATCTTATCGAGCATCTTGACTGCCATAGCGCTCCTCTGCTTCTTGTCTGAGGCTGTAAGGGTCTTCAGCGTCTGTATTCTGTATGGGTAAGCCCTGATATCGTTCACCAGCACTCTCCTGCAAGTCTCACGGGAGATACCGAGGGACTGACTTCGCTTACGCACAGAGCGTTTCGGACTCTGCTGGAGAGACTCTCTTACACTTTCGACCAGCTCGGCTGTCCGCTTCTTGGGACGTCCCGAGTGGCTTGAACGGTTCTCACTGGCAGCGTTGATGTTCTCCACGGTCCCATACTTCTCGAAGTGGTCCACCCAGTTCTGAATTCTGCTTTTGGATGGAGCCTTTTCACATTCGAACTGATGCATGAAACTGTCCTGGGTTTTCTTAAACGAGCCTGTCTTGTAGTAAAATTTAACACAGTGTATTCTTTGTCCCAGCTCCCACTGAGGTCTTGGTGTACTCACGGTCGTTGATTCTGCCATGTCCTGTAAAATAAGGGCAATCGGTGAATAAATAAAGGAGATATCACATAAAGTGTACACGGGGCCCGTTTTTAACGGCTTTGCCCATTTTTAAACACTTTTCATGACATTCATGATTGACTTCGGTTTACAATAGTTAATTAGATTTTGAATCTTCAGGATACAAAGAAACAGATACTTCAATTTATCGATATATAGATTTAATTTTTACATTTTTACGTTTACTATTAGATATTGGCGGACGTGTATATTCTCCTCTCTGCTATTCTAGTTGTTCAATTTAGTTTGCCTGTTTCACGGCATATCAACCCTTTTTGAAACGCAATACACATTATAAACGATTCATTGCTTTGTTTTGTTTTACAGCATATCCACCATTTTTAGGGGATATTTAATGTTGAAATACAATGGTGTTGGGAATATTCAAAGACATAACCAACGGAAATTGGCTGTCAAATGTGATATGTGTGGGAGCAGAGAAAACGGGAGTAGTAAACACGTGAGTCAGGTGACGTCAGAGACGAATTTTGAGAAACTGATTAGAAGCGAGTCGGTTTGGATCGATAAAACGATGTCATAAAAATTAGCTAACGTTATTACTCTATTTATCTCCCTTATCGCACCCAGCGATGATGAATTAACAATGAAATTAACAACGACATTAACAACGACATTAACAACGAAATTAACAACGACATTAACAACGAAATTAACAACGAAATTAACAACGACATTAACAACGACATTAACAACGAAATTAACAACGAAATTAACAACGACATTAACAACGAAATTAACAACGACATTAACAACAAAATTAACAACGAAATTAACAACGACATTAACAACGACATTAACAACGACATTAACAACGAAATTAACAACGAAATTAACAACGACATTAACAACAAAATTAACAACGAAATTAACAACGAAATTAACAACGAAATTAACAACGACATTAACAACAAAATTAACAACGAAATTAACAACGAAATTAACAACGAAATTAACAACGACATTAACAACGAAATTAACAACGAAATTAACAACGACATTAACAACAAAATTAACAACGACATTAACAACGACATTAACAACGACATTAACAACGAAATTAACAACGAAATTAACAACGACATTAACAACAAAATTAACAACGAAATTAACAACGAAATTAACAACGAAATTAACAACGACATTAACAACAAAATTAACAACGAAATTAACAACGAAATTAACAACGACATTAACAACGAAATTAACAACGAAATTAACAACGACATTAACAACAAAATTAACAACGAAATTAACAACGACATTAACAACGACATTAACAACGACATTAACAACGAAATTAACAACGACATTAACAACGAAATTAACAACAACATTAACAACGACATTAACAACGACATTAACAACGACATTAACAACGACATTAACAACGACATTAACAACGAAATTAACAACGACATTAACAACGACATTAACAACGACATTAACAACGAAATTAACAACGACATTAACAACGACATTAACAACGAAATTAACAACGACATTAACAACGACATTAACAACGAAATTAACAACGACATTAACAACGACATTAACAACAACATTAACAACGACATTAACAACGAAATTAACAACAACATTAACAACGACATTAAAAACGTCATTAACAACGAAATTAACAGCGACATTAACAACGAAATTAACAACGACATTAACAACGAAATTTACAACGAAATTAACAACGACATTAACAACGACATTAACAACGACATTAACAACGACTGGGCATATTCCAAATCAAATCAAATCTACTGGCAAAATATTTCAAAGTGCAACAAGTCATGTAAAAGATAGAAGACATTTACATCCACATACAACGTGAATGTTTGTCCAAGGTCACTTTCAACCTGGCTATTGTAAGCACCATCACGACCTTCTCTGGCCGGCTGTTCCACGGAGCAGAAACATGCACAGAGAATGCTGTCATCTTCTATTGAAACGAAAGCGACCAGGATAATCTTTTGCAGGTGCCCACAGAGAAGGTGACCTGGCGCTCATCGAATGGTATATTCACATTCCCATTGATTGTCAGAATCAAATCCCGTCGCACCGTCTTCTCTTCAAGTAAGAACAGATTTAGTCTTTGGAGCCGCTCTTTGTAGATAAGCGCGAAGACTTCCACTATCATTTTGGTTGCCAACTGTTGAACATACTCTAGTTGTACGATATCTTCTTAAAGATAAAGATATATCGTTTCGATAGCGAATTCAAGAATGGACCGGAACAGAATTATGTATAGGGACGGAAAGTGTCTGTTGTTAGGTTGAGAAAGGGTCGTCCAACCAGGCAACCACTAGTCAGCCCAGCCCATTCCTCCATCTTCAAGAAGTAATCAGTTCATGGTCATCATCAGGGTCTAAAGGACGACTGCCCCTCGGCCTGGACAACCGGAAAAAAATAGCTGGGAAAGTGAATGCTATTATAACAAAAACGGTTGACAAACTGTGCTATACAGACGAGTGACAACATGACGGTTGTTTGTCGCCAGATAACTATGGAGAAAGTCATCTGAAGAAGGGGGGGGGTCTAATTTCCGGTGAAAGTAAACTGATAAACAAGCAGATGCGGCCATTTCCGGTAGTAAACTGAGAGACAATCATATGTATCCAGTTTCCGGTTGAACGTAGATGTATTTGGGGGGACACTGGCTGCCGACGCAGATGGGTTCTGAGGAAAATGACGTGAGATGGGTTCAGGAGATTCGACGTGAGATGGGACCTTGGGCAGATCAAATGAATCAGCTCGGAAGGCGAGAGGGGCGAACGACAGAGTTAGTCTTAGCTGAGATCTCAGACTTGAGAGATGGGAATTTAGCTCAGAAGTAGAGATGTTAGTGACGGGACCTCAACGACACATGCCCACACATACACGCACACACACGCACACACACGTGTTTAACAAGTCTTGTATACAATGTCTATAACGGTGTCTGCGCTGTTTCTTACTATATATGCAAATTGTAAATTGTGTTTCGCGCCCGCTCGGCAACCGCCAATGCTAGAATCGACACGTCCAGAATAATAATAATCAGAAAAAAAGGCACGTGGCACGTGTGTGTTTGGAATCGGGCGGCCAACCGGGGGTGCAGGTATGGTTGCACAGAGAAACCCTGAAGAAGAGGTCATACAACAACAACAATGATTACTGCAAATAATTAATTGTATTCGATTATGCGCATAGTCTTTTTTCTATTTATAACTGGAATGAATTGTGGGGTCATACACTTCCCAACTCTATTGTAATCGAACAGAATATATCCCATAGTCCGCGACGGTATTCCTCTGGCCAATCACGCTACCTCCCCTAGTTTTTGCTGCTATCTTCATTGGGATAGTTTAATCAGTAACACTGGTTGATGAGCAAGTATTAAATACTTGTTGTTCTTCTTGGCTTTTTTTTTTACATGGAACCCTAACCAGAGTAGGGTTCAGAATTCCGGGTTGATGGCCGGGTGGGTCGGGTGCAAAACGAGGAATGGTAATTCGGTGAAATGGAGAGCGAGCGAGGGAGGAACGATCGCACTCTCCTTCTCTATCTCTCTTGTTGCCCTCTCTCTCTCTCTTTTTCTCTCCCCCCTCTCTCTCTCTCACTCTCTCTCTCACTCTCTCAACATCTCCTTTCTCTCTTTCTCTTTCTTTCTTGCCCATTATCTGTTGGATTTGAAAAATTCGTGGCAGCGGAAAGAGTGAGGCCAATAAAATGTGACAGCGAAGGAGCTGAGAGTGGGCTGGGAGTCGACGAGGGTTATGGCGTGGGCTGGTAAAAGACGGAAAGGGGGAGGGGCAGAAGTGGTGGCGGCGAGAGTGGTAGTGGGGAAACGAACCAGGATCTTGCTCACGGTGCGTTTCAGTATTAACAGATGGGAAGAAGAAGAAGAAGAAAAGAATGAAGAAGAAGAAGAAGAAAAGAATGAGGAGAAAGAAAAGAAAAAGAAGAAAAGAATGAAGAGAGGAAGAAGAAGTAGAAGGAAAAGGAGGAATAAAAGAAGTCGAAAAGGAAGAAAGAAAGAAAAAAAAAGAGAATGACAAGGAAAAGGAGGAACCATAATAAAAGAAGAAAAGGAAGAGAAAAAAGAGAGAATGTCGTTATGATCAGATTCCGAAGAGAAATGTAAAGAACGAGTGTTATAAACCCCGACGGATTTGAAGCAACGGCTTTCAAAGACAAGAAAAACACTGTGCGTTGAAAAGGCAGAAGTTTAGGGTGGGGCTGATAACAACAAACAATACCCCCCCCCCCCCTTCTCTTGGTTTCCTCTTGGTAAGCAAATTACTGCAGTGTTTAAAAGCAACGTATGACGGTGTGTGGGTGGGGCAGGTATTTCTACGTGAAAGACGCCAAATTTTGGTCGGATCCATTAAACCACCAGAATTCTCGACCAAGCAAATGAGATTACGGAATGTTTTTTATCCGAACTTCGAAAAGCGCCGCTTCGACTTTCTCTAATCGTTACCAACTGATTTGCAATTTACACCACCACCACCACCACCACCACCACCACCATCATCATCATCATCATCATCATCATCATCATAATCATCACCACCACCACCACCACCAGCAGCACCACCACCACCACCACCACCACCACCACCACCACCACCACCATCATCATCATCATCATCATCATCATCATCATCATCATCATCATCATCATCTATATAATAATACGCTAAAGTAATTTCATGTTCGTACGTACGTTATTACCTACCACACCCGTTTTTAGAGATTGGATCGCCGATCGCCGAATATTTATTCATTATGTAGCTGACAATTATTTTTTACGGTAAGAAGAAAGATAATATTTATTTTTGTAAAAATATATAAATTGTTACAATTTTCAATAAATAAAGGAAGAGACATTTTCTTTTCATTTATTTGAAGAATATTTAACTGACAATGGCAATTATTTTTATGGTAGAATTTCTTCCGCAAATTTTGATTAATATTATTAAACCTTACATAAATGTATTATTTCAAAAGAAAAATCATTAACCGTAAATTATGAAGATAGATGAAGACGGAAAGTGTGGAATTCACACGGAATAATGCTGCTGATGTTAATAATAATAATGATAATAATAAAAGTAATAATAATAATGATAATAATAATAACAGTAAAAATAATAATAAAAGTAATAATGATAATAATAATAATAATAATAAAAGTAATAATAATAATAGTAATAATAATAATAATAAAAGTAATAATAATAAAAGTAATAATAATAATAGTAATAATAATAATAGTAATAATAATAATAAAATAATAAAAGTAATAATAATAATATAAGTAGTAGTAGTAGTAATAATAATAATAATAATAATAATAATAAAATAATAAAAGTAATAATAATAATAATATAAGTAGTAGTAGTAGTAATAATAATAATAATAATAATAATAAAATAATAAAAGTAATAATAATAATAATATAAGTAGTAGTAGTAGTAGTAGTAATAATAATAATAATAATAATAATAATTATAATAATAATAATAATAATAATATTAATAATAATAATAATAATAATAAAATAATAAAAGTAATAATAATAATAATAATATAAGTAGTAGTAGTAGTAGTAGTAATAATAATAATAATAATAATAATAATAAAATGTCCTAGAAACGAAATTATATAACAGGAATACCCACCTGGGCAGTAGCACTAATGGACAATTCATAGGCTGGACCAAAGAAGAAATCAGGCACTTTGACCAGAGGACTAGAAAATTAATGACCATGCACAACGCACTACATCCAACAGACGATATGGACAGACTCTACATGAAAAGAAACACAGGGGAAGAGGACTGGTAAGTATAGAATATTTTGTGGAATACTAAAAAAAAAGAGCTGGAGAAATACATAACTCAACACACCGAAATCCTTATCACCGCAGCAAGAGACACCGTTCCAACGAGCAATTCGGGAAGCATCGAAATCAGAAACAAAACGACAAGAAAAGAAAAGTGGGAAGAAAAACAACTACATGGACGCGTCAGAAGACTGACAAGAGAAGAAACTAAAGAAAAAAGCTGGGCATGGTTAAGAAAAGGACACTTGAACAGAGAAACGGAATCTTTACTGATGGTTGCACAGAACAATGCAATTAGGACAAACTGCATTAAAGCTAAAATAGATAAAACCCAGGAAAACAGTAAATGCAGACTGTGTGGACAAAGAGACGAAACAGTAACTCATATAATAAGTGAATGCAGCACAAGAACAGACATGAATGTGGAGAAAGCCGTACACCAGGAACGATGCAACCAATTGAATTTCGAATACGCAGACAAATGGTACAAACATACACCAAAAACAATACTGGAAAGCGAAAAACACAAAACCATCTGGGATATGGATATACAAACAGACAAACTCATACAAGCAAGGAGACCGGATGTTATAATAATCAACGAGAAGGAAAAATCTTGCAAAATCGTAAACTTCGCCGTTCCAGCAGAACACAGAGTGAAGATCAAAGAAACGGAAAAACGAAGCAAATACACGGAACTAGCCAGAGAACTGAAAGGAATATGGAGCATGAAGAAAGTCAGTATAATACCAATAATCGTAGGAGCACTAGGAACAATCCCCCCAAACCTGGAAAAAAGACTGGGAGAAATTGCAATCAAAGGGATCATTGAAACTATACAAAGGATTGCAATGATAAAACAGCTGCAATCTTAAGAAAAATATTCGAATGCGGAAACCAACCCGCATAAGCTACAAAGGGTCACATGGAATCTACAACAGGAAGAAAACAAAACCACAGAAAGAACACCACATCACAAACCAAGGAACAGAAAATGCAAGAAACATAACTTTATGAGCTACCCCCTTAATAAATTACACTGGCCTCAGCTGACACGACACAAAAATGAACCAATGAACAGAAATAGCAAGAAACACCATAAGCTCCCCCGCTCCTCCCGAAAGAACTAAAAAAATAAAAATAAATAAAAATTTTAAAAATAAATAAATAATAAAAAAAATTAAAAATTAAAAAATTAAAAAAATGGTACCAGCCTAGGCTGACACCACACAAAATATTTGCATAGGGTCAAGGAGGATGAGAAGACCGAGGAAGGACAGCACAAACCAGACCTCCACTGGAAGTGCAAAGAGTGCTGGGGCCTTGGGGAGGTTTATTGCCACCCAAATCCCAAAGAAGACCAATGGTCCTTACCAGCGAGAAATCAATGGTAAACAGCTGTTGCGATACTGCAAGGTTATTTGCGGTGGCTATCGAAAAGAGGTGGACAATACTGGAAATCTGGGGAGACTTGTTGTCACTCAGACTCCAGGGAATACCACCGGTTGTCGGTGAGCAATCACTGATGACCTGTGTGAGAACTTCTAGTGAGTAAAAATAATAATAATAAAAGTAATAGTGGCACTACTACTACTACTACTACTACTACTACTACTACTACTACTACTACTACTACTACTACTACTACTAATAATAATAATAATAATAAAGGAAGGATTTAGACCATACAATGCACGGCAATGATGAAGACAACCGAAATCATAAGGAAAATCCTCGAATGTGGAACCCAACTGTTGTGGCGATGTAAGTTTCGAATCCTCGTCGCCAGTGGTGAGGCCTTGCAGGGCCGGTTATAATCTAGACAAACACAGTGGATAATTAACAAAAGTGTATTAACAAAAGTATGTTACAGAAGTACGCGTCTAATTTTAGGGCCATAACTGCCACTAATAGCCGCCACGACGTTAATCGTAACTGGGTAAGAACATTTATCCCTGAAATAAGTAGATCAGTCTTTGCTCCGTAAGGAGTCAATACCATTTTATCTTGGGGTTGACTTCCATGAAGTCGATATTTTCCTTCTAGGTGTTCGCTGGTAATTCGAACGTGTTAAACACGACGTACATTAATTCTTCTTCTGTAGGATTGCCCTCTACAGCATCAGAATATCTTTTTTTGATTTGGTTTAATTTTCTCTTATAAGTACATTTTTTGCCCTTTCATCATATAGAGCATATTCCCAATTCTTTTATCCACAATCCCGATTCCACAAAATGATTTGTTGTTCTTAAACATTCGAAAAAAAAACCCCTTTTGTTTTACATTTATTTTTCGTTCCGGTTTCTTATGAGTCGGTAACAATCTGTCGAAAATCGTCTTGATCTTTCTTGAGAACATAGCTTCCGCTGGTGACATGCAAGATAGAACGTTATCATTCGGGGTCATTCTATACACTTGTAGATCATCCTGTATGGATTTCTCTATGGGAGTACCCCTCGTTTATTAACGCTCTTTTAAAAGTATCGACAAATCTCTCCGCTTGATCGTTGCTTATTGCATGATACGGCGCGATTCTGAGGTGTTCCTCTAAAAACGATTAACAAAACATTTTTAATTCATTGGATGTGAATTGAGTATCGTTATCCGATACTACACAATCCACGAATCCGAAACGTGCGAACAATTCATGCAGCAACCCAATTGTTGTTTCTGTCGTTGTTTTTTACACTTAAGTATCTCTGGACATTTAGTGAAGCTATCCATTACAACCAGATAATAGAACCCGCCCAATGGCCAAGCAAAGTCAATATAGATTCTCGAACACAGTCGGTCCGTTTTAGGCCATAGTTCGAATTTTATGGGAGGCGTTTTTGCTGCTAACACACGCCCTTTACATTATTAAATTATATTCTAAATATCTCGATCCATGTTCGTCACGTAGATGTAACTTCGCATAAGACTCTTCATCCGTGATATGCCTGGATGCCCAACATGAAACTCTCTTAGAATCCGTTTTTTATATTTTTTATGAAATCATCGTTCATCACCTTTGTTTTTATTTCTCTAAGTGTCACTGGAAGTTTCTTACGATAGTGTACATGTTTTGTTTTTACCTCAACTTCCGCTTGTAGGGAGGCAATTACCGTGTCTTCAAGGGGTTCAACAGATTTTTGTTTATGAAAATCGCTCCAGACAAGGCATCAAGCCACTTGATGTAAGGAGTTTAAAAAAATACTACTTCAAGATAAATAAAAAAACTAGACAAGGATAAGTGTTAGATAGATAGATTCCGACCCAGAAAATAGCAATTTTTCCCCCTTTTCTCAGAAACATCCTTCATCGAATGTGAGGACTAAAGGACAAAATAAGGGAAGCGAGAGTTACGAGCCTTCCGAATCTAAACCCAAGGTCCAATTTCTACTTTCCATTTTGGTATCAATCTAGACAATCCGTCCGTGAGACTGATCTTTGAAAATGGGAGATACTCCATCTTGTAGTTATAATTTAGGAGAATGATTCCCTATCTCTGTAATCAGTTCGCCGTATGTATAGGTAAACTTTTCTTCGATCCATAAGTTGTTAATAAAGGTTTATGGTCGGTTTCTAATAAACAATCTTCTTTCTCTGCACGAAACGGCGAAACTTTGTTACCGCAAAAATTATGTCCAGCGCTTCTTTTTTCTCTTTGTCAGTAGCTCGTTTCTGCTGGTAAATGTGTACGAAACGCATGCGCTATCGGCTTCACCGAACTGTCGTCGATTCTGTGTAAAATACAAGCTTCTATGCCGTATGAACTCGCATACGAAGCTACAACTATTTCGCGTTCTGGATCACAATGTGTTTAAATAAACCAGACGTGAGAATGTTCTTTATTTTCTTAAATGCTTCCTGGCATTCTGCCGTCCAAATCCAGCCTTTCTTCTTATTCAATAGTTCGTTTAAAGGCGCTCGTAGTTTGTGCATACTTGGAATAAATACGTTATAGTAATTCTCTAACGCAAGGAAACTCTGCAAAAACGATATATTTTCTGGCGCTGGCATATTCTTTGTTGCACCTGCTCTCTCTGAGTCGGGTTTTCACCCATTGTTGTCTATTATTTGTCCCAGATATTTGATTTGTTCTATAAATAATTCACATTTCTCTTTTAGTTCACAACCGTAATCTTAAATTTTTTGGAAAGCTTCATATATGTACGCTTTATGTTGTTCCATAGTTTTATTAATTATTGAAATATCATCCAGATAGGGCGTCGAAAACTCTAGATAGCTCAGTAATGCGTCCATTATCGGCTGAAATATAGCTGGCGCCAACTTCACTCCAAACGGTAGTCTTTCAAATTCGTGTAACCCTTGATATTTATTTATACACAATAACTTTGAGCATTCTTCATCCACTAGGATCTGCAAATATGCATTGCTTAAATCAACCCTCGAAAAAATCTTTCCCTCCATTTATCTTCGCAAATATTTTTTCCGGACCAGACAACATATAATGGTAATCTCTCAATACCTGGTTCAAACCCGTGGAAAAGTCTGCGCATACACTAATTTCTTTATTCTTTTTCTTTACATAAACTGTTGGCAAATTTCGTAATTACTTTGTTGCATATACCCAGCCTACAAGAAAAATAAATTGCGAAAAATTCTCTTTAAATTCTTTTTTGTAACTTTTCTGTCAAGGCTTCTTTAGTTTTTACATTCTGGCAAAAAGAATCTATCGATAAATCCCACTGTTGGAAATTCTCCACCCAATCTGTGCTGAACAAATTACTTGAATTATTCATCACAAATACTTTTAATTTTAGCGTTTTTGTGACTGTCATTATCAGTACGCCATCAAATTTGATTTGCTCTTCTGTTACGCTTTTTGTGATGTTCGAATAAATCCACAAAGCCAGTGTTATGAGATGCAGGTCTCTAAACCATCACCGCCAGTGTTGTGGCCTTGCAAGACCAGTAATAATCAAGACAAACACAATGGTATAATTAACAAAAGTGTGTTATAGAAGTACGCGTCTAATTCTGGAGCCATAACTAGAACCAATAGCTGACACGACGTTTATTCGTACGTAAGTGTATTTATTGTGTCTGGGCAAGTCCATTTATTTCTGAAATAGGTAGATCAGCTTACACCATAACACCAACCCACATAACCAACGAGCATTAAACAGTCACACGTAAGTTGAAATACAACAAAACATATACAAAGAACTTCACACGAGACAAAGGAAACGGAAACTGACAGAAACCCCATGTCCCTTAAACATACACACAAACATGTGATGCCACCAATCACAGTTGATACCACACAAAATGATTGAGAAGGATAAAGGAGGATGGAAAGACAAAGGAGGGAAAGCACCAATCAGACCTCCACTAGAAAGGTGCCGAGAGGACTTGAATCTTGAGTTGGCTTATTGCCACTCAAATTCCAGATAAGACCAACGGTCATTATATCGAAATGGTAAACGACTGCTGCGATGACGCAAAAGGATTTTCAACATTTATTGAAAGAGTCGGAGAGTGCTGAAAATCTGGGTAGGCATCTTGTCACGCAGACTCCAGTGAACACCACTGGTTGTTTGCAATGAGCAATCACTGATAATGTATTGTGTGAAAACTCACAGTGATTTAATAATAATAATAATAATAATAATAATAATAATAATAATAATAATAATAATAAGACCAATCAGGAAGTGACTCATAAAGAAAATTCACGGGCAAAAACCGGACACAATATAAGAATTGACACTGTAAACACCTCTGATAACGGGACCACATAACTTACTGAGGATGATGCAGCAGAAGTTGAACATATTAAAGAAATCATGGAAGAGGATTAAACGAAACTACCATCGCTAAGGATCGTAAACACTGGAAGAAAAGAAAAACAGAAACTGAAGAGGTGAAGAGATTCCTCTCACACATCTCAGCCGACAACATTGCAGACATAAACAACCTTTTTTATGATAGAGCCACATCACAAAGTAAAGCATAGGAGTAACAAAAAAATAGACCAGCAATGCCCGAATGGGAAACTAGACTGGAACACTAAATCAACAACCTATAAAAAGATGCTAGTATCTCAGATCTTCTCGAGTCTCTCACGTTATCTCGCTCAAATTGAAGCTGTGAATAAGACCAAAGAGATCAGAAAACGATGGAGGAGGAAAATATGGCTGCTAATAAGAAGAAAGACTAAACAAGAAACACGAAGAACTAAAACAATAGATACTAGCAAAGGAATGACGATCATCATCAAGTAGTCGTTGTAATGTAAATCTTCTGGAGTCTCTCACGTTATTTCATTCTATCCTCCATCACACAAGTTACGTCTCTATAGGTGCATTGTGAGTCCTCTGTTAGTTGCTGACATAAGTTCTCTGCGATCTTCTCACTGAATTACATCCCTGTTTTGGCATCCACAAAAGAACATCGCTGACGATTTTATCCTTATTCCCCCAGCACTGACCAGTACATCTGATTTTTCTTTCTCCGATCAAGGCTGAAATCTGAGGAAGATGTTCATAGAGTTGCTCCCCCATGGGATGCTGCTTCCAGGAGATGTTAAGAGCAGCTCTTAGCATTCTGGTGTAAACACAGCATTCTGGTGTTTTTTTTCTCCAAACTTTTGGTAAAAGTTCAGATGCTACTTCTTCTTTATCCACAAGTTACAACATACTACAATTGATGTTACAATTCATGTTACAATTGATATTACAATTAATGTTACAATTGATGTTACAATGGCTTTAAAGAAGTCGCGTTTAAGTTTGTATGAAGATTTGGTTTCCAGATTTCTTTCATTTTGTTCAGTCCAGCCTGTGCCTTGCTGATTCTTTCACTTTGTCCAGACTTTGCTGATTCACACATTTAGTTCACTCTTTGTACAATTTGGCTTTGCAACTTTACTGCCAAGATAGGTAAAAAAAATCTGCGATAATAAAATTCGTCAGTGGACTCGTCTGATCATATATCGAAAACGACAGTAGGTTGCTTTTATCTTCTCCAGTCCATCCCAGGCCTTGCTGATTCGCACATTAGTTCACTCTCTGTGCAATTTGGCTTTGCAACTTTACTGCCAAGATAGGTAAACTCATCGATATTTTTTAGAGAAGTTCCATTTAGGGAAAGAGCCATTTCCATGTTGGTTCAAGAGACTGTGCTCTGAGACTAAGACACAGATACATATCTGAACAGTAACACGATGAAAGCCTGTTTTACCAAAGCGTAAACGGAGAAAGAACAAAAACAGAAAATCCAGATATGGGAAAAAGCGACAAGACCACAACAGAAATATCGAGTGGCCAAAAAACATGAAAGAAGAGCTTCAGGAAATTGAGAAATGAAATGAAACTGAAATTAATGAAGAAAAACTCAAGGCGACATTATGAAAACTGGCAAACTGGACAGCACCAGGCTCCGACGGAATGCATCAAAGACGGACTTACCAATATGTATAGAGACACGTCGGATATAATTGGTATGGACATAGTAACGACTGACCACGTTTTGTATCAGAAGAACCTGACATAATCGATCTGGTTGAAAGTAGACAACTAATCGCATGTCACAGAACTGGTCTGAACGAAATAGGAGCAATGGATAAACGAATGTTGTCGCTTCGGTGATTGAACCAAAAAGGGGAAAAGAGAGAGGGATTTGGCAACCAAAAAGAAAGAAAAGAGGAAGTGGACTTCTGAGTCACGACTTTTATATAGGTGACCATGTTACTAAATTACCTGACTGTTGATCGCTTAATCGTCACGTGATCTGGGACTCAACGCATTAAGCAAAAAGCAACTCCAACAGTATGAATATCACAGAGACACGGCCCAAAACACAGAACGTGTAACCATTTCATATAATATTACAATACAGTCAAACAGAACAAGCAAAGCTAATCGCAGAAACATATAAAAGTGATCAAATCTGAGGGAGACGAGTTTGAACTGGTGAAATAATATTTATTAAGCGCACGTGATCAGCGCACGTGGTCAGCGCAAGCTATTCCTTCAACGTGAAAACTGAAAATAAACAAATAACTTCCATAGTCATTTCTAAAACAAACAAATAAAAAATTGTGTTTAATACGAATTAATTTAAGAGGATTTGCATGTTCACCTCTTTTGGGCCGGACCATGGCCATACCCATAACAGGAGGCTAGACGCACGTCTGACTGCTTGAACTGGGGGCCAGTTTTAGCTGGTAGCACTTCGTTGTCACTGATCCAAGCAAATTTCATTCCGAAAATAAATTTTAACTCATCCTATTTATTTCAGCTGAGGTTCTGTTATTTTATCATTATGTATTTGGATTATAATTTCGTAAGTGTTAAAAGTCAGAATTGAATTTAGTTATATTTACATGTAAACAGCTCCGTTCATTGACGAAATATCACTTTTACTTTTTTAAGTTTAAAAAAAAAATGCCTTTGAGGATTTGTTAATAAATCGTACATTCTGAATTTCAAATCTTATATATATTCTTAGGAAGTATACTATACATGTTTTAAACGTTTTATTTACATGTAAACAGCTCTGAAATATCACTTTTACTTTTTTTTTAGTTTAAAATAATTAATTGAATATTTCTCAAAATGACCAAAAAGTGTTGTTTGACAGCCTGTCAAGGCAATTATAATGAGCAAAATAAGGTCCAAGTATTTCGTCACCCAAACGATCAAGATGAGAGAGAAAGATGGTTAAAGGTAATGCCAAGAGCTAACACTCCTAACCACTCGGACACTGTTGTTTGTGAAAGGCATTTTCTACCTGATTATGAAACGGTATTTGTTATGGAAAAAGCACGATCCAAAGATCCTCCATCAATATTTAATAATTTGCCATCAAGTGTGATACCAAGTCCTTTACCAAAACCAAGGACAACAAAAAATAGTTCCGATTCTATGCGAAGTGTACAAAATGATTAGTTTGCACATTTCTTAGATAAAGATAGAATTTATAATCTTACAAATTTCTATGCTGATATTGACCATCATGATTTTGTGCCAGCAGTTACCTGCTGCAAATCTAACAATCAACAGTTCATCCAGTTTTATCATTTTTTTACTGAAAGTATTCCGATGTTTTTGATTCAAATTTTTGAAAACATAACGTTTGAATGTTATCATGCAAGTATACTCACACACATTTCTTCCCGGTTGAAAAACAGAATAAATAAATTTCAACATTGGTCTCAAATTGAGGAAGCAATTCCTTATCTTAGTAATTTATAAAATTGAACATGAGAAACAGGTTTTGAGACAACATATCGAAGTTATGTGACCACGAATAATTGGCAAAAAAGTTTACGAGTCGGAAATGCTTGTCCGAGCATTCGAATATTTTGCCACATCTTGATCTCTTTATAACAAACTTCGAGATAATTACAAATTACCCAGCATGAAAACATTAGTGAATATGACCTCAAAAGTTTCGACGGTAGATGATCTGAATTTTCTTGGTGGTGTGTTTAGCAAACGGTCAGATTAACAGAACAAATGTATCATCCTAGTTGATGAAGTTTATGCTAAAGTGAGTTTACAATACCAAGGGGGGCATATTTGGTGTTGCCAAAGATTCTGAAGAGGCATTAGCAAAAACTGTATTGGGTATTATGATCAAATGTTTACTCACTTTCTTTTTAAATACAGGGTTTTGTTGTTTGTGCTTTACAATCAGTTAGAAAAGGTAATTGATCATTAGAAACACACGACTCACTATTTCTGCAATGCCACTGTGTACAAACGTTTTGAAGAATAAATTGGTTTTTGTGGTTTTTGAGTTTTTCTTTTATGGTGGAGCATGGGGATCCGGAGAGTGCTTTTTCTCTTTTCTATACAACAAAAAGAAGAAACACTCTTTGGGGTGGATTCTTGATGATAGCAAGTCACTAGCTAGACATTAAAATAAGAAGTTTTAATTGCTACTTTAAGATTTTGAGGTGAAAAACTTTCCTTAGAAATTTTGTAAGTAGTGTCCTCCTTGTTTTGCCACAACATTTTGGTTATCGTAACTAATTGCTGTGAACCCTGCAAATTTTATAGGATAACCTATAGATTTTTAACTAAACCTATTTAATCTATGGACATTGTATTATCTCATTTCATCTTCCATTTCAGTGAATCTGTTTATTTTTCTAATTTCATCTTCCATTTCAGTGAACTTGTTTGCTTAGATTAATCGACTACGAGACCACACTAGAGATGCTGAAATTTTAGTTTGAACTTTGTTTTTGGATGATTTTATGATGTGAAATGAAGACTACAGCAAAAATGTTGTGTTGAAAGCAATCAAAATGAGGACAGTTTAAGTTTTTGGTTAGTAAAACACATATCACATTTGAACAAACTGTTTCTTTGCTTGATATCATCAACTGGTGCGGATCCTTTTTTCTTTTTAACCACAATATACAAGTAATGATCTTTTGACATAAGTACAAATTCTCTAAAAATCCCACATTGAAATACAAATCATTCATTGAAATATGCATTTGCCTTTGTTTATTCAAAGTTACCTGTCTCTCCATTCATAGGAATCAGTCAATAATTTTCAAATTTATCAATTAGCTCATTGTGGTTCTTATTATTTGGTATGTAAAACACATAAAAACATCAAACTAATCTCACAGGGGGGATTTCCCCATTGTTTGCAACTTCTATATCGAATATTTAAGAAAATTCACATGACCCCAGTAAAAGACCCCAGTTGTATGATTGCCTCGCCTGTAGTAGGGATGGCCATGGGCCGGACGCAAAACAATCTTTTTCATCCAGCATGCCAGCCGTTTTGAAAAAGATGGTGCTAGACAGTAAGTTCTTCTCGTTAATTGGTACCGGAAAAGAGCAGTGCCGAAGATTAACGCCCCTTTTGTGAATTAATACAGGCCAAACGCAAAGAGGAACAACTGGCACACATTTACAGAATAAAAACATGAAAGTGTTTCTTTACCGACATAACAATGCATGCAGTGTAGCTCCTAAGTTTTCAAAAAAATATAAAAGTATAAATATCTAATCACACGATTTGGATTCTTTGAGTTAGGGACTTATAATTACGGTTTGTTATTGTAATTTATAATTATAATTTATAATTATAATAATGAATCTTTATTCTATGGGAGATTATTCACCTTGTCCCTATGATCATCTTACTGAAATTTAAGCATGATTTCTGATGATATGAGATTTTGAAATAATTGCTGACTCATCCATGTTTGATATAAAAAATCCTCTGGAAATGCACGTAAAATTCAAATCTTTGGATGTCTTCCATTCCGAAATTTGATTTAAATGATATTATAGATCTTTGAAAAAATTATATTATTAAGCTCTGTTTACTATATATTAAATATTGAGCTTTTACACTGCAATTTGGAACTGATTCCTATCGTTGATTATAAACGATTTCTGCGTATACAAATTCAACTTCAGCTATATACACACACACACACACACACACACACACACATATATATATATATATATATATATATATATATATATATATATATATAAACTTTGAAATGTTAGAATCAGCCAACATTTCTCGCTTCATGTTGGCTGATTCTAAAATTTCGAAGTTTATCATTTCAACGACGTTTCAAAGCTGTAGTAACATTTAAATCTCATTATATATATATATATATATATATATATATATATATATATATATATATATATATATATATATTCATACATACATACATACATACATACATACATGGTAAAGTAAAAGTAAAACCAGAATTATTTCTATATTAATAAACCTTTCGTTTTTATTTCAAGACATCCTCAGAATGGTTTATATGCAAGAAATAACATACAAGTACAATATGTGAAAATATTTAGTGCGTTTGTGACGTTAAAATAATATTTTGTTCTTTTTTCGAAGCAACCGTTATAATTCAAAATGTGTGATGCGTTTATGAAATGGAATAAATGTTTTTTTCTTTGTTGTTTCAAACGAAACATAGTCGTTAGAATTTAAATAATATGCACTATCAGCACTCCTGCATAAAAACCTGGTGACTTATTAATTAAACAAAATAAAAAAACATTAATGTACAAAATCAAACTATACACAGCTTAGACGTAATATCTTTATATACTAATGTCCATGTTAAGAAATGCTTAAATTTACTCCATATAAACCTAAAAAGATCAACATTAACTTACCGTTTCCTTCCAACACTTTAATATAAATAACCAGACTTATCACTGACATGGGTTATTTTCAATTTAACAATAATTTTTACAAACAAAATTTCGGACTCCCTATGGGTAATCCTGTTAGGGGAGTACTAGCCTTCCTATTCTTAGAATTCCTAGAATCTGGTCCATTCAAATTTAGATTACTTCCAAACACTGAATACTTTAGATATATTAACAATATTTTAATTTTCCTTCCTGAAAATCTTAAAAACAAATTAAACAAGGTCGAACCCTCCATAAAGTTTACCTATGTAACAGAGAAAAAGAAATCGATACCATTATAATAAAATCCAACAATAACCTAACCTTCAAAGTTCATAGCAAAACTACACACAAAAATGACTACATACATTTTGACTCACACCGTGACAAGAAAAGCAAAGCATGCATCGGTCTCTTCCTACGTGCATTCAGAATTTGTAATTCACAATATCGAGACAAAGAATTCAAATACATAACAAATTCTCTCAAAATATTGCAATTCCCTTACATATTCACATTAAACGCAAAGACAAAACCCCTACAAATATTTTCCAGAAACGATAAGCAAAAATCATATACATCGGACAATTTTGTTATGAAAAGACAATTCTCTTGTGTAAATACATATTCTTTTACCTACCCACGCCAATAATACAATACCGTACAAAACTAAATAAACCAGTAATTCCAACTATACAAACTAGTAATTCCAACTATACAAACTAGTAATTCCAACTATACAAACTAGATCACAAACCAAAAAACATTAAATACGACAGAACATTTTGGAAAAAAAAACCCCACATCAAAT
The DNA here is from genome assembly GCA_963556195.1 of Sepiola atlantica. Taxonomy (NCBI): domain Eukaryota; kingdom Metazoa; phylum Mollusca; class Cephalopoda; order Sepiida; family Sepiolidae; genus Sepiola; species Sepiola atlantica. Next base: position 26,399,096 of record OY744545.1, read on the forward strand.
GCAGATATATATATAGTGTCCCATGCAATAATTGCCATCAGATATAGTTTGGTGAAAGTTAACGGGAACTCAAGAAAAGGATTGGTGAACATAAAAGAGATATAAAAGGTAACACTTCCCTGAATGCACTATTCTCTCATGTATTACAACATGGGTTGTAGGTTTTTCCGGGGGGGGGGGTGCCCTATTTGTTTTTGCTACATTCTACACCACGTGAGTTTCTTTCTCTAAATTACCAAGCTTTTATCCGAACACTCATTTTAAATTTCGCCCTTTTCCTCTGTTATAAGATGTTGCTACAATTTCAACACACATTTAATATTCTCTGAGGATTGACAGATTAGCTATTGATTTGTAATTTTTGTCCCAATCTGCAAAGAAACACGTATAAGAATGCTAAAGATGAAATATGAAAATATTATTTTTCATATATAAGATGTAAATTGTAATGATAAACATCCACTGAGGTGGTTAAATAAATATATAAAAAAAAACAAATTTAAGGAACTTATGATTTTGGATTGATTTTTACATGGTCAATATATACATATATATATATATATATATATATATATATATATATATATATATATATATATATAATAAATGTTTGTTTTTTGTTTATTATCTATGTACGTATACGTTCTGTCCTTTTTAATCGGGACTCATCAGCATAAAGATACGACTATTCACTACTGGTCGCGTGATTCGAGACCCTGGGGTACGAGAATTTTATAACTCAAATCCCGACACCTAGAACCACTCGACCACCGCGGGATAGCTAAATTAACAGTGATAATTTTAACACTTATTTCGGCGGTTTGATGTCATAGGAGCGTTTAACTTAATGAAAGGAACGATTATTTATAGCTTGCGACGTCATGCTGTGTTAATACTACACTTACAGTGCCCATCTAGATGTTTTATAAGAGCTATATATATATATATATATATATATATATATATATATATATATATATATATAAGTATAAATTTTTATTTATACAAACATTATTGGTTACATATGTGCATACATGTTTCGGTTGCACTCTTCGCAGAGAGTCAACCTCGTCAGACCAAGGATTCAGAGTAATGAGATGGGTTTGCAGATTTTTTCAGAATAAATCCTTGTTTGGGATTGGTTATTTTCTATTCCTTATGAATTGGTATCGGATTACCTATTTTACTTGTAGACCATTCTTAAGCCTTTTTTACGACCTAACCATCCTTGTTTTTTTTTTCAATAAACCTATACAGTTCATCCAAGTCATAAAGTTTAAAACATATTCAGGAAAGATATTAAAGAGGTTGATTGAAAAATAATCCAGGTGGTGAATGGTAGTCCAAAAACGAAAAAGTTATCCAGGCGTGAAATTTGTTTACTATCGATGCAGTAAATACACCTTATTTTATTCTTTCACTTTATCCAGTGCTATTAATGCTCTCTCCAGTATATTGAGCTTCAGTTTCATCCGGATGTTCACTAATTAAAGATATTAGTTGCCTCTTATATCTTTTGTTGTATTAACCTTATATATATATATATTATTTTTTAACTCTAATGTCGTGGAAAATGAAAAACAAATGAAAAGAGGGATATAAATCGGGGAAAATATTAGCTAAAATACGACTGGGGACTACTTATGAATTTAATATTCCCTAGAAACTTCCCAATTAAGAGAGCTTTGACACATCTAAAAGCAAGCGGTTTATAGCTTAACTTCCTAATATAAATTTTTTTTGTCCATTTTTCATTCTCAAGAGACAATCGATACCCAATGTGATAATGCCTACGCAGAGAGAATCTATAATCAAGCAAGTGTTGCACAGCCACACGACCGCACCTCCCCTGAAGCGATAGTGATTAAGATCAACTGCACAACCAATTTTGCATTACCTCACCTTGAGGGAGGGGTGTAATCTTTTGTATGTCACGGTCAAAGAAAATATATGTTTGTTATAGAATGCAAATCAAGAAATCATGAACAATTCAATTAAATCATACCTAATCATGTCTTCAACACACGACCGAACGTAGCGGTCCTCTGAGACTGAGGGCACTTCATCCAAGATCGTCTTTTGTCGTCCCCTGATGGCTACCTCTCCGTAGGTGTTCATTATCCACCTGGAACCAAAAGATGGTACAACACAAAGACAATAACTAGATCCTGAATTTGGAGAAGGGCCATTTGATTAGACGTTGACGTTGCCTTCCTTTCTGCTAGCGGCGGGGAGGGGAGTGAAGAAATATTGGGGCTACAGATGTCTTGAGTTTGACCTCTTCGTTTATAATCGATTTTCAAGTCATTTTTTGTCAAATCTCGTTGCTTCAAACTTCCAACAGAGATTCACTGCTCTTTGCGCTTATCTCATCGCGTGTGACGTCATTTCTTATAACTCGTGTTTTCACAGAAGACAATGGCTTCCCAAAACAAGCTACCTGACTCCTATCTGACTTTTATTTCATGTTTAAGCGCTAACGTTTCCACTGTGATTTAATCATCAAATAAGTATAAGTACTAGCGGGCCTACCTTTACTATTTAACACCAAGGCTTGGGGGTCTCGTTTACCTTACTATTAAATTCATGGGTATTAGTAAAAGTGATAAAGTAACTAGCTAAAAACAGAACTCGAACCCGGCACGTGAAGCCCAACAGTCCGCGCATATAACAACTACGCCACACCACTTCTTTAATAGAAATAGCGTGTCATTATTCACATGGATAGTTTCAAAGTCCGTTATGACAACTTCTCAAGTTATACATCGGTGACCCCCCCTCCCCCTCCTACAAAAACATCTTCGACCCCTGGGGTAAAATATCGTGAGTAATGGGAAGGATTTGAACTAAACAAGTAGCACGGAGAAACGGCGTACTGTGTTTTGAAATACTTTATTTTTCCTGGAAATAACATGTGGAGATAATTGTCAGTCCTTGAAGGAACTTTTGACCTGACGGCGTTTGCGAGAACTTGGCCAGATCTTCAGGTCAAAGATGGCCACTCAATTATAAACAAAACTTTCTATCTCACTCATTATTTTTTTTATGTTGATATATCCATATATCTCACTTGTTTCTTTCTTTCTCTTCATCTATCTATCTATCTATCTATCTATCTATCTATCTATCTATCTATCTATCTATCTATCTATCTATAAACATCTTATTCCATTCCCACCCTCTCTTCTCTCCCAATTTCTCTCTCTCTCTCTCTCTCTCTCTCTCTCTCTCTCTCTATATATATATATATATATATATATATATATATATATATATATATATATATATATATATATAATACATGTATTATATTTGTTTCTATAGATGTTAATCCAATGAGACCCCAGTGTTTATAAAAAGTGCTCAATAACAAGTACAGCTGTTTTTTAATATGAATTTTTATTTATGCAAACATTTTTGGTTACGTATGTGCATACATCTTTCAGCTTCACTCTCTTTTGAGAGCCAACTTCCTCTTATCTTCATTTTTTCTAAAGGTCTGAGGAAGTTGACTCTCGAATCCAGCTGAAATATGTGTGCACATATAGAACCGAAAATATTTGTATAAATAAGAATTTATACTATATATATATATATATATATATATATATATATATATATATATATATATATATATATATATATATATATAACGTATATGGTAGTTTGCTTGAAGCATTGCTGCTAAATAAGTATATAGGTATTTAATAAGACTGTAAGTAATGCGGAAAAACCCGCTTTAGTGATAGAGTAGCTGAACAAAATCAAATCATTGAAGATATGTGATATTTTTCTCTCTAAGATCTATTTAGTTTTTAGTAAATATTTCACTTACTGTAAATAAACTCCGTGATGGTGGAAAATATTTTGATATTTCGGGAGAAATATGCCCTTCTCAAAAACCAAAAAAACAAACCTTCTTTCCGTTTAAAGAAAAGAAACGTCCCAAGTTGCGTATTATTTAAAGAGTACTTAGTTCCTTTTAAGATATCACCTCTATTGTCTTCAATTATTTATTTTTGTTTATTTTCTCTTTCACTATTCAGGTCTTTTCCGCATTGCTTACAGCATTATTAAATACCTATATATAGATATTATATATAAATGTATTATTCGGACTAATATTCTAATCTTGGTTGTTATATTCAAGTGTAATTTCCGATTGTTTTCAGGTGAACCCTTTCGAACTTGGGAACCTTATAGTCGAACTAGGGAATGCCTGATTACATGTGGAGGGGGAAAACATCTGCTGTTGTGGAACAGAATAAATTATAGACAGAGAAGAACAATGCAGAGAAAAACAGCGCATATGTTAGGCGATAATGGCTTCCTAAATAGACCGAATTGAATATAATACGAGAAGCAATAATTATAAATAGTAGATTAGAAAACCAGTAATATATATATATATATATATATATATATATATATATATATATATATATATTTCACGTTAAAAGGCATCGTAAAAATGGAATGCAATTTTGTTTAGGAAATCGATTAGGATTCCAAGTTTTTTTTTATATATACAATAAATTAAATATTTCGATCGTGACCGATATTTTTCAATGGAACTGAGAATCCGATATTGTGATTTTTCCCCTTCTTTCTCCACGCCGACACGTTCTCAGCGAACCGACAATGGTCAGCGTCTCTCCTGCTGTAATCGGAGACAGGTTAATGTCAAGATTAAGTGATAGGGTAGTAGCACAACACTGTAGTGGTGGAAATAGGCGCTCGATTACGCGTATAAGTATTACAAATGTTTTTTCCATATTAGAAGGCATCGTAAAAATGAAATTCAAGTTTATTTAGGAAATCGATAAGGATGCCAAAATTTATTTCTTCTTTTTATATACAATAAATCAAATATTTCAATCGTGACCGATCTTTTTCGATAAAACAGAGTTCGACATTGTTATTATTTTTTTCTTCTTTCTCAACGCCTACACGTTGTCAGCGAACCGACAATGGTCGGCGTCTCTCCTGCTGTAATTGGAGACAGGTTAATGTCACAGTGGTGGTGGAAATAGGCGCTCAGTTACGCGTATAAGTATTAAAAATATTTTTTTCCAAACAGGCATGATAATTTTTACGATGCCTTCTAATGTTAGAAGGCATCGTAAAAATTATCATGCTTGTTTGGATTTTGTTATCATGCCTGTTTAGATTTTGTCATGATGGTGTGAGTAAAACTGTATGTAGTCATTTTTGGGAAGCAAGATACAGTAAGGCATTTATTGTAGAGTTTGCAGAGAACAAGGTCTAGCTCAACATATCGTTTCTTTATTAATATAGCAGGGATAAGATCAGGTCCACACGTGTTTGAGGTGTGTAGGGCTTTTATGATGTCCCGGACATGGGAGAGGGGTGATGATCAGATCATTTAGTGCGGCTTCTGTCCGCAGTGGAAAATTTGGGAGGAAGTTGTTGGGGGAGAGGGTTCTATGGTTGGGTTTAAGACGAACCGCTGGGCAAGCAATTCAGCTTTCTTAGTTACCGTGCAAGCGACATCACGGTGATTGGATAGTGAGGGAATTTTTGATTCACCACACTATTATAAATTTTCCAGAAATTGCGAGTTCCTAATTTTTGCGACTCAATACGTTTTCTTGTCATATCGGTATACCTTCTCTTGACTGCAGCTATTTCACTCTTACAATGATTTCTAATTGCTACAGATTTTTGTATCTGACTTATGGCGTCTGAATCGGCGGAACGCTTCTTGCTTTTGCGCAATGGCACCTGGACAGGTTGAAATGAACCATTGGAGTGAGTGGGGCTTGCCGTAGAATTTCCGCGTGGGGACATGTGCTTCAATGCCTGCTTTGCCCCATTGAGTTGCCTCATTTGTGAACTGTTCAGTAGGGAGAAAATATTTTACTCCATGGGGCGTCTCTGATGTGATCTCTGATTATCCCCAATCAGCCCTTTTTAAGCATCTCGTCATTTTGAGCAACGACTCTTCAGCTTCAGTTCCAAAGTTTAGAGCGATATCTACCATTATCACAAGGTGATCAGAGTTCCTGAGCGGTCTATGCCCATTTGTTACACAAGCCTCGGACAGTGTAGTCAGGGATATATCAAGAAGTCAGGCTTGCTAATGATCTGGGAGGCCTGCTGGAAAGGTGACAGTCTGTGAAAGGGAATGATATATCGAGTATATAAGGGTAAGTCCCTACCTCTTAGGGTTATTAAATATATTCTTTCTCTTTGAGTGAAAATACCCCATCTGTACCTACCCCCTTTTATATGACTTTTTCTGACCTTTAACTTCGCTCCGTTTAGTAAACATATACATGATTTTAATTTTTGACGTAGGCCCCACATCTTCAGCCTTTATATTTAGATCAGTCATTTATTACATGCCTTTCTTAACCGTACCACCAACTCTTAATTCGAATGGCAATAAAAAATAACTAAGATTTCCCATAAACTATAAATTGGTTACATGTCGTTAAAAAGCTATCTGGTCGGAAAATGGGTGATCATTTTACGTTAACTGTGATACTAAACTGACCCCTACTTTAAAGTCTATTTTTACGGCCAAGGTTTTCAGGGTGTTTACACGTACCCCCCAAAAAGTAGAATTATCATGAATTTGGGAAAATATATTCTAAGCAACACGGTGAGTAACATGGGCACATCATTTTTTTGTAATTTAAACATTTAGGGGGTGCGTATGTATAAAATGTTTCTTTCCGTTTATTTTCATTAAAAGATTATTGTAACTGATCATTATGAATTTTGGAATATATATTCTCGGCAACCTGGTGAGTATCATTGGCACATTTATTTGTGTAAACTTTAAAATTATGGGGTGCGCCTACTCAAACTCGCACCCGCTATCTCCTCAAAAAACTTTTTAATTAATTTAGATACAAAAAAAAAAAAAAAAAAAAATGCTCTACATAAAACTTTGAATTACATTAAGTTATACATTTTGAAAAGATCAGTGCGTGCGCATGAACGTCAAGAATATGTATTGGTTAAATTCTAAACTATTAAACTTATCATTATGACTTATTAGGGGTGTTGGCAACCATTACGTGGTCCCTCCTGCAATAATGGCAACACCAGAATAAAGCTGGTTAACAAAGTTGTACAATGCTGATTCACGCGAATTGACTTTACTTTTATTATGAATTATGGAATATGTAGTCTAGGCAACAGGGTGAGTAACGTGGGCATATTATTTATGTTTTGGTAAACTTTACCATTTAGACGGATGTCACCATACCCGTACCATTATCCACAAAGCAAGAAAAAAACATTAGAATTTAAAACTGATGCTATATTTATTGCTTATACCCATCCTAGGGCAAGTATACTACTAGTATATATAGATAAAGTAAATTATCAACATAAGCATTTTTTTTTGTCTGTTTTAATGCACATCAATCTTTTGGAGGCCACGCAACTATTGTAAACGATTTATTGTATGCATTTAATTGAACACAAGTTGATATTTCTCTCATTTCGAAAATCCTAAGAAATATTGGGTTCACACCTTCGCGAAGGTGTGAATACATCCAATCGAAGTCGGGTTAGCCGATTGAATAGTTCGTGGCAATATTCATTATGTATGCATCGGTGTGTATTCGGCGTTCGAGTGTGTTTTTGCTTGTGCGTCCGTGCATTGTGTTTGTGTTACATGTGTTTATGTGTGCAGCTGTGACATTGTAGTTGCTAGTGTGCATCGGCAGCATGCTTATATGCATGTGTTGATTTGCGGAGATGATTGGTTGTACGATTGAGGTGGTTAGGGTTATTTCCCGCCAATTTTTAAGTATCATTTCGAATGTTTTAACCACGTTTAAATCATAATTTTGATCTAAACGAGAGAAGGAGGACAAGAAACA